>JALIGW010000011.1:6566339-6743839 GCA_023053685.1 Diadophis punctatus similis
TTCTATTCCATTTTTATATACATTCTATTCTATTCTATTCTATTCTATTCTATTCTATTCTATTCTATTCTATTCTATTCTATTCTATTCTATTCTATTCCTATTCCTCATTCTATTCTATTCCATTCCATTCCATTCTATTCATTTCTATTCATTTCTATTCATTTCATTTCTATTCCATTTTTATATACATTCTATTCTATTCTATTCTATTCTATTCTATTCTATTCTATTCTATTCTATTCTATTCTATTCTGTTCTGTTCTATTCCATTCTATTTTTATATATATTCTATTCTATTCTATTCTATTCTATTCTAAGTATTCTATTCTATTCTATTCTTCATTCCGCTCCGCTCCTCTTCTCTTCTCTTCTCTTCTCTTCTCTTCTCTTCTCTTCTCTTCTCTTCTCTTCTCTTCTCTTCTCTTCTCTTCTCTTCTCTTCTCTTCCATTCTATTTTTATATATATTCTATTCTATTCTATTCTATTCTATTCTACTCTACTCTACTCTATTCATTTCATTTCATTTCATTTCTATTATATTCTATTCATTTCTATTCTATTCTTTTCTTTTCTTTTCTTTTCTATTCTTTTCTATTCTATTCATTTCTATTCTATTTTTATATACTGCATATTCTATTCTATTCTATTCTGTTCTATTCATTTCATTTCTATTCCATTTTTATATACATTCTATTCTATTCTATTCTATTCTATTCTATTCTATTCTATTCTATTCTATTCTATTCTATTCTATTCTATTCTATTCCTATTCCTCATTCTATTCTATTCCATTCCATTCCATTCTATTCATTTCTATTCATTTCTATTCATTTCATTTCTATTCCATTTTTATATACATTCTATTCTATTCTATTCTATTCTATTCTATTCTATTCTATTCTATTCTATTCTATTCTATTCTATTCTGTTCTGTTCTATTCCATTCTATTTTTATATATATTCTATTCTATTCTATTCTATTCTATTCTAAGTATTCTATTCTATTCTATTCTTCATTCCGCTCCGCTCCTCTTCTCTTCTCTTCTCTTCTCTTCTCTTCTCTTCTCTTCTCTTCTCTTCTCTTCTCTTCTCTTCTCTTCTCTTCTCTTCTCTTCTCTTCTCTTCTCTTCTCTTCTCTTCTCTTCTCTTCTCTTCCATTCCATTCCATTCCATTCCATTCATCCTTTTCTTCCTCTCCCAGTGAGGTCTCTGTTTCTTAAGGGAGAAAACTGATCAAGAGAGGGGTGGGGAGACTGTGTGAGATGGAGGCAAATCCAGGACTTGGACACAAGAGAGGAAGAGGTGGCATATTTTGGAGAGGCAGGTGGACTTTTGGACGCCAGCGAACGCTGGAATCGGACGACCGAAGATCACGGCCAGAGATGGACTGTGATAAGCAAGAGATAAAGAACTGGGTGAAGGACATGAGAAGTCTTTGAAGAGAAAAAAAAGGGAACTTTGGACAACATCTGGCAGCAGACGAGGAAAGCCCTGCAAACCTTAGCCCTGCAAGCACCAACCCTGATCCAGACGGCCTCAATTCTGTAAAAAATGCTGGCTGGATTCACACAATCCTGTTGAGCCAGGCTCAGTTAAAATCTAGCCCTGAGGACCGCAGTAATATTAATAACAGCACTAAGAATAAGAATAAGGACGATGGCAGTTGAGCCAGTCTAAGTAAACAGCTAGAAATAAGCCAGGTTCTAATAACAATGGAATGGATGGATGGATGGATGGATGGATGGATGGAAAGAGGGAGGGAGGGAGGGAGGGAGGGAGGGAGGGAGGAAGGAAGGAAGGAAGGAAGGAAGGAAGGAAGGAAGGAAAGGGGAAAGAGAGACAGGAGGGAGGGAGGGAGGGAGGGAGGAAGGAAGGAAGGAAGGAAGGAAGGAAGGAAGGAAAGGGGAAAGAGAGACAGGAGGGAGGGAGGGAGGGAGGAAGGAAGGAAGGAAGGAAGGAAGGAAGGAAGGAAGGAAGGAAGGAAGGAAGGAAGGAAGGAAGGAGAGGGGGGAAAGAGAGACAGGAGACAACCGCAACAATACACGAGCACATAATAGATTCAAACTCAATGTAAACCGCTCCAAACTCGACTGCAGAAAATACGACTTCAGCAACAGAGTGGTCAATGCCTGGAATGCACTACCTGACTCTGTGGTTTCTGACCCAAATCCCCAAAACTTTAACCTTAGACTGTCTACTGTTGACCTCACCCCATTCCTAAGAGGTCGGTAAGGGGCGTGCATAAGCGCACCAGCATGCCTACTGTCCTATTGTCCTCATTTATCTGTATTTACTTTGTTTATGTTTATGTTTATACCCATACCTGCTATCCTGTACATGTTTGACAAACAAATAAAATAAATAAATAAATAAATAAAAAGGAGGGAGGGAGGGAGGGAGGAAGGAAGGAGAGGGGAAAGAGAGATGGGAGGAAGGAAGGAAGGAGAGGGGAAAGAGAGACGGGAGGGAAGGAGGGAGGGAGGGAGGAAGGAAGGAAAGAGAGGGGAAAGAGAGATGAGAGGGAGGGAGGGAGGAAGGAAGGAGAGGGGAAAGAGAGATGGGAGGAAGGAAGGAAGGAAGGAGAGGGGAAAGAGAGACGGGAGGGAAGGAGGGAGGGAGGGAGGGAGGAAGGAAAGAGAGGGGAAAGAGAGACGAGAGGGAGGGAGGGAGGAAGGAAGGAGAGGGGAAAGAGAGACGGGAGGGAAGGAGGGAGGGAGGGAGGAAGGAAGGAGAGGGAAAGAGAGACAGGAGGAAGGAAGAGAGGGAGGGAGGGAGGGAGGGAGGAGAGGGGAAAGAGAGACGAGAGGGAGAGAGGGAGGAAGGAAGGAAGGAAGGAAAGAGATGGAAGGAGAATTGGAGGGAGAGAGTAAAGAAGGAAAGGAGGAAATGGGTGCTTTGGAGAATAGGTTGACCCCCTCTTCTTTAAGAGCGGGTTAAATATTAAGAAATGCTTGGCCCCCTCTAAACATTGCTCCATAATTCCTTTGCATCATACAAGTAGTCCTCGGCATATAACAGTCCATTTAGTGACCGTTCAAAGTTACAACAGCACTTAAAAAATCCGACGTATGATTTTCACACTTATGACCGTTGCAGCATCCCCCCATGGTCCCGTGATCGAAATCCAGATGCTTGGCAACTGGTTCATACTTACGATGGTCGCAGTGTCCTGGGGTCACGTGATCCCCCTTTGGCAACTCTCGGACAAACCAAGTCGATGGAGAATCCGGATTCACTTAACAACCGGGTTACTCGCTTGTCAACTGCCGCGATTCAGTTAACAAGTGTGGCAGGAAAGGTCGTAAAACGAGGCAAAACTCATTTAAGGAACGGCTCCCTTAGCGACCTAAATTTTGGGTTCCATTTATAGACGTAAGTCGAGGACTGGCTGTCTTGGTAGCTGTCTGATTTGTACTCCGATTCTTGTGCCCCCCTTTCACCACCTGGCCGCGGGCCCACATGCCAATTTCCCCCAAATCCATACTCACTGTGTGCCATGGCTCCGCTTGGCTCCTTCTGACAGTTTCTCCAACCTGGTAGCTCCGTTTAATCATTAATTGACATTTCACCGATATCGGTGGCCGGCGAGCAGCTGACGAGATCAGCGTTTGTCAGGTTGGCCTGCCTCCTCTTGCCTTTGCTGGGAAATGGGCTTGCGATTGCCCCTGGATAAATTAAACCAGACCCCCTTCGAATGTCCGGCGGGGTAACCCCATCCAGTTAACTCTGACCACTAGGAAACCCTACGTTTTTGTTCCCCACTTTGGGCAGGGAAGAAAAACATTTGGAAAGAAAGCGGTCCTTTTTTTATTAAAGGAAAAATAAACTTTATTAAAATTTGGAATACAAAATAAAAAGGAAGATGAACTCTTATTTAGAATGAAAAGTGAAGGGAGGGAGGGAGGGAAGGAAGGAAGGAGGGAGGGAGGGAAGGAAGGAGGGAGGGAGGGAAGGAGGGAAGGAGGGAAGGAAGACGAATGTATAGAAATCAGGGAAGGGAAAGAGAAAGGAAAGGAAGAGAAAGGAAGAGAAAGGAAGGTGATAATGAAATAAAAAGGAAGATGAAAAAGGAAGAAAATAAAAAGGAAGAAGAACTCGTATTTAGAATGAAAAGTGAAGGGAGGGAGGGAAGGAAGGAAGGAAGGAAGGAAGGAAGGAAGGAAGGAGGGAGGGAGGAAAGGAAGGAAGGAAGGAAGGAGGGAGGGAGGGAAGGAAGGAAGGAAGGAGGGAGGGAGGGAAGGAGGGAAGGAAGGAAGGAAGGAAGACGAATGTGTAGAAATCAGGGAAGGGAAAGAGAAAGGAAAGGAAGAGGAAGGAAGAGAAAGGAAGATGATAATAAAATAAAAAGGAAGATGAAAAAGGAAGAAAATAAAAGGAAGATGAAAAAGGAAGAAAATAAAAAGGAAGATGAACTCATATTTAGAATGAAAAGAGAAGGGAGGGAGGGAGGGAGGGCAGGATGGAGGGAAGGAAGGAAGGAAGGAAGACAAATGTGTAGAAATCAGGGAAGGGAAACAGAAAGGAAAAGGGGAAGAGAAAGATAAGGGGAAAGTAGAGAAGAGGAAGTTAAAAGAAGAAGGGAAGGGAAGGGAGACAGAAAAAGGGAAAAGGGAAGAGTAGGGAAGGAAGGAAAGGAAAGGAAAGGAAAGGAAAGGAAAGAAAAGGAAAGGAAAGGAAAGGAAAGGAAAAGGAAAGGAAAGGAAAGGAAAGGAAAGGAAAGGAAAGGAAAGGAAAGGAAAGGAAAGGAAAGGCTGGAATTAATGTAGCATTTCCCAATTCCTTTGAAGAAAACTTTTGGGCATCCCTTTTTCTTAAAAAAAAAAAAAGACCAACCCACCCATTTTGAAGAAAAATTAATAGCGATAAATCAAACTATCTCAACTTGATATGGCCAAACATTGCAAGAACAGCTTTGGGGAAGAAGAAAAAAAAATCTTTTTGGAAAGGGATGAAAATGTCACTCCAATTACATTCACGAGAATTCTCTTCTTGCTTGCCTCTTTTCTCAGCCCCAAAAGCAGAATTACTGGGGGGGAAAAATATTTGGGGAAAGTCGGTGTCCCAGGTCCAGCTCCATGGGGGGAACTAGGCAAAAGGAAGTTACAGGGATTTTCCAACGAATTAAGCAAGAATTCCTGGATTTACTTAGAAGGGAAGATAATCTTTTAAGAAGGTTTTTTCCCCCCCTTTCAAAAAGGGATTAAAACGGAGTCCATTTCAACAATGGAAAGATATTTGCTTTCAGCCAGCCCTCCTTTGTAAGGTTGTTGTGGGGAAATCGACAGAAAAGAGAATGCCTTGTCTTCCTCAGAGATATAGGTAGTCTTCGACTTACAACAATTCGTTTAGTGACTGTTAAGGGGAGCATTCCCCCGTAGAGGCGACATTGGATCTTTTGCTTGGAATTCAAATACTTAGAAATAAAACCGAGATTAAAATGTCTAATAGAAAAGATTTATTTTAGTACAAAACAATATAAAAACAATAAACCCTGAATAAACTACATCTTTGCTACGTAACACGTCCTTCCAGGTGGGAAGGCATAACAGAAGTGATTAATGGTGGATAGGAATGTAGACATGCGCAGAACATCATATCACGTATTCTGCTTGTATTGGGAAGTACCATAATATTTAGAATAGGGGTGCATCACCCTGCATAGACTCACAACTGACAACATTCACATCGTGACCGTTCGGAGTTAGCAACGGCACTGAAAAAAAGTGACTTAGGGCCGTTTTTCACACTTACGACCGATGCAGCATCCCCCATAGTCACGTGATCAAAATTTGGATGCTTGGCAATGGGCTCATATTTACGACGGTTGCAGTGTCCCGGGTCGTGATCCCCTTTTGCGACCTTCTGCTGAGCAAAGTAAAACGGGGAAGCCAGATTCATGTAATGACCATGTTACTGACGTTAACAACTGCAGTGATCCACTTAACAGCGGTGGCAAGAAGGGTTGCAAAAGCGGACAAAACTCGCAACAAATGTCTCACTTAGCAACAGGCATTTTGGGCTCCGTTGTGGTCGTACGTTCGAGGACAACCTGTATATATGTATTTATGGAATAAATAAAATTAAGTGTCGGGGGAGGGAAATTGGCCACACTTTTGGCAAATCTGTGTGACTGAAAGATCTTTTTTTGATATGGATTGCATTTTAATATGTTTTTAAATTGTTTTCTTATTGATTATATGTTTTTACTTGTTGTTAGCCGCCCAGAGTCCCCTGGGAGTTGGGGCGGCATAGAAATGTTATTATTAAATTAAATTAAATTAAATCTAAGCCATTAAAAATGCAATTAAAAATAAAGTTCAGATAAAGAAGACACTGAATATTTATCCTTTGGACATGGTTTACCCCAGCCTTCATCAGTTGGGGCGGGGATGATGGGTATTGTGGTCTGGCCCCTCTTGGGGGGTGTTTGGGGCCTGGAATAATAAGGAAATATGATGATAAGCTAGGAATATAACAAACTAGATACTGAAACGACACGATATGCAAAAGCTGTAATAAACATATATAACTTTTTTTTCCTTTTTTTGTGTGTATGTTGATGTATGTTTTTTTATGTATATATATATTTAGACTATATTAATTAAGAAAATATATAGTGACATCTGTCTGATTTGTACATATATATATATATATATATATATATATATATATATATATATATATATATATATATATATATATATATATATATATATATATATATATATATGTAGGTCTTTGGGTATTCGGGTTTTCTCCCGCGTGAAATTGGAAGTGTCTTGGCGACGTTTCGATGAAGTCTCATTCATCATCTTCAGGCTGGTGTCTTCTGCTTCCTGCGTCTAGGAGCAATGTGAGATTGCTGCTGTTTCTTCCTTTTAACTGCCAGTGGAGGTTTGAACTGATAGGCTGGGAGCTTGGCTGTGTTCTGATTGGTTGGAGGTGTGTTCTGATTGGTTGGGGGCTTGGCTGTGCTCTGATTGGCTGGGGAGTTAGCTGTGCTCTGATTGGCTGGGGGTGTTCTTAGGTTAGTCTGACTTGCAGGGGCATTTGAGCTGGTGAGCTGCATTTGCTGCTGCATTGCTGCTGTAAACCCCCCAGCCAATCAGAGCACAGCCAAGCCCCCAACCAATCAGAACACACCTCCAACCAATCAGAACACAGCCAAGCTCCCAGCCTATCAGTTCAAACCTCCACTGGCAGTTAAAAGGAAGAAACAGCAGCAATCTCACATTGCTCCTAGAAGCAGGAAGCAGAAGACACCAGCCTGAAGATGATGAGACTTCATCGAAACGTCGCCAAGACACTTCCAATTTCACGCGGGAGAAAACCCGAATACCCAAAGACCTACATACAAACACCCGCGAAAACCTCAGAAAACACACACACACACACACACACACACACACACACACACACACATATATATGTGTATATATATATATATATATATATATATATATATATATATATATATATATATATATATATATATATATATATAATATATATATATATATATATATATATATATATATATATATATATATATATATACACTTTCCTTTCCATATGTTGTTCTTTGTATGTTTTCTTTTTCTTTTCTGTATTATGTCTTTTTGTACATTTTAAAATAATTTAATAAAAACTATTTTTAAAAAAAATCAACATACAGAGACAGGAATGCATTTAGTAATGATCTTTATTTGAAAAGTTTCCAAACGCCTGCTCTTCATAGAAGAGGCTGCACCCAAGATTTATAAAATGTGACAGGAGCCAAATAACACTAGTAAAACTTGAGTAGTAAAAACGTTCAGTCACAGCGTAATATTTTACCTCTTCAAATATTGAGAGGTCAAACAGAAATACCAATATCTGTTTTTGTTTTTTAAGTAGAGAAAGGAAAAATACACACACACACAACACTACCAGGTAACTAGATACTGCATCTTTAAATGTCCTTATTTGACCTAAGCTTATATAAAAACATAAAATTATACCTCTTAAATCCCTCGGTCCAACACAAATGAGCTGATGTTATAAACGAGTTAAGAAAGCGTTTTAAAACGGTCTTAGTTTTCCTCCGGAAAACTCAAAGCAGCATGTATATTTTGCCTTTTTTCAAACTGACAGCCCTGCCAGGTAGGCCAGTCTCAAAAGGAGGCTGGAGGGTCATCGATCGGACTGCCCTGAGCAAGGGGTTGGACTAGATGCCCTCTAGGGCTCCTTCCAACCCTGCGATTCTAGGATTCTTCAATGTATAAAGGGCTTTGATTCTTTTTAAAAAAAAATAATATTGATAAATTGCTTCGTACGCATCTTTTAGTGGTTCTGATCAGTCGTGGGTTCTTAAACCCGTTGCTACCGGTTTTCTCCTTGACGCGCTGCTCGGGCGCGCGTGCATTGCGCAGTGCTAAAAACCAGCTTCTGTGCGTGCGCAGAAGCAAAAACTAAGATGGTGGCACTTATGCCACCACCGAGAGAGCCGGTTCAGGGACGTGGCAGGCCTGGGTCGCTGCCGGTTCTAGCGGCCCAAGCCGCCAAGTTACTACCGGTTCCATAGAACCGGTCCAAACCGGGAGGAACCCACCTCTGGCTTAGCGATGATGTGAAGTTATAACAGCCCTGTAAAAGGTGATGTACGACTGATCCTCCTCGTATGTTCGACTCGGCTTGCGTACTTGTGGCCAGGTTGGATCCAAATCAAAAGGGACTTACAACCGGTCCTCGCACTTACAACCAGACAGTTTTCGGCAAGCGAAGTCAACGGGGGAAGCCGGAGCTGCTTAACAACTATGCGATTCACTTAACAACCGTGGCAAAAGAAGTCATAAAATCGGGCTCGCTTAACAACCGCAATGGAACCCCCAATCTTGATTGCGGTCATTAAGTTGTGTACTACCAGTGTTTCTGTCTTGGACACACAATTTGCCTTCCGTTTCTTACGTCCCTGCAACCCAAAAAAAAACCCCTCAGGTGGGCTGGAAATGTAATTCTGGACTACAAGGTCCAGTTTCCTCCCCATCTTGAGCAATGGGGGCAGGGGTGGGCTTCAAAAATTTTAGCAAGGGGTTCTCTGCTCAGTTGTCAGGTGGGCGTGGCCATGGTGGGCGTGGCCTAGTCAGCCTCCTGCACCATGGCGGGGGGGGGGCGTTTTTGCCCTCCCCAGGCTCCGGAGGCTTTCCTTGAGCCTCCGGGAGGGTGAAAACCTCCCCCAGGCTCCGGAGGCCCTTTGGAGGCCAGAAACGGGCCTGTTTCCGGCCTTCCCGAACTTCCGGTAGGCCCGTTTTTCACCCTCCCGAGACTCCGCGCGCATCCTGCACTTACCTGCGACAGACCGGGGAAGATGGCACCAGAGCTGTCGCACGCAAATAGCGCCATCTGCTGGCCGCTACCGGAACGACAGAGTGGACCGCACCGGTAGGAACCCACCACTGCTCTGTGCGCGCCCTGCATTTACCTGCATCCAAAACGGGCCGCGTGGGGATTCCGGGGAGGGGAGGGTTGGGCGGGGCCAGCCAGGAGTGGGATTTGGGGGTTCTCCGAACTGCACAGAATCTTAGCTAGAGGTTCTCCCGAACCCCCAGCAGCCCACCCCTGAATGGGGGGGGGGACTAAGGACAACGTTCCCTATCAGGCACCCCCACCTGTTTCCCACCCATCATGCACAGCGGCTGACCCAACAAAGAATGAAAGAGCAAATATTTCTGTGTTTTAGGAATTCTTCCTCCCGGTTGTGCAGTTTTCTCCGTTGGAAAATTGGCTTTTCCCATCAGAGGCGGGGGGCTGGGGTGGGTGGGGCGGGGTCATCATCTTCTTCTTCTTCTTCTTGAAAACAGGAATGGGGGGCGGTGGGGCAGCCGGCGGAGACAAGGGGCTGGCAGCCTCGGTGGAGACCTGCACTTTGATGTTACTCTTGAAATATTGGCGTCGGACGCTCACGTCTTCAAGGGATGGGCCGTCGAGAGAGGTGGGGGGAAGACGAGGGGCTTGGGTGGGCTGTTCCCCACCCATCTGGGGCCTCTGCAGACCCTGGGGGTCTCTCGGGGGATGGGATGGAGAGGCTGGGTCCGTGCCGAAAGAAGATCCCAGTGAAGCCAGTGGGATGGATCCCTTGGCATTGAGAGAGGAATTCCAGAATTCTGCAGGAGAATGAGAAGGAATAGAACACAGAATGATAGGGCCTGGAAGGGACCTTAGAGGTCTTCTAGTCCAACCCCCTACCCAAGATAGAAGACCTTAGTCTCCTCTTGAAAACCTCCAGTGATGGAGCACTCACAACTTCTGGAGGCAAGCTGTTCCACTGGTTAATTGTCCTCACTGTCAGGAAGTTTCTCCTAAATTCTAAGTTGGATCTCTCTTTAACAAGCTTTCACCTATTACTTTTTGTCCTGCCCTCAGGTGCTTTGGAAAATAGGTTGACCCCTCTTCTCTGTGACAGCCCCTCAAGTACTGGAAGACAGTTGTCATGTCCCCCATAATCTTTCTCTTCCTTAGAGTAGACATACCCAGTTCCCTTACCCGTTCCTCATACAATTTATCTTCCAGTCCTCGAAGAATAGAATAGAATATAATAGAAAATAGAATGAGAATAGAATGAGAATAGAATAGGGAATAGAATAGAAAATAGAATAGAATAGAATAGAATAGAATAGAATAGAATAGAATAGAATAGAATAGAATAGAATAGAATAGAATAGAATGAGGAATAGAATAGAATAGAATAGAATAGAATAGAACAGAGTAGAAAATAGAATAGAATAGAATAGAATAGAATAGAATAGAATAGAATAGAATAGAATAGAATAGAATAGAATAGAATAGAATAGAAAATATGAGATGGGATAGAGTAGAGTAGAGTAGAATAGGAGAGAATAGAATAGAATAGAATAGAATAGAATAGAATAGAATAGAATAGAAAATATGGGATGGGATAGAGTAGAATAGGACAGAATAGAATAGAATAGAATAGAATAGAATAGAATAGAATAGAATAGAATAGAATAGAATAGAATAGAATAGAATAGAATAGAATAGAATAGAATAGAAGATAGAGAATAGAGTAGAGTAGAGTAGAGTAGAGGACAGGGGAGGGGAGAGGAGAGGAGAGGAGAGGAGAGGAGAGGAAGAGGAGCTGGAAGGGACTTTGGAGGTCTTCTAGTCCAGCCCCCTGCCCTAGCAGGAGACCCTATACCGTTTCGGATAAGTGACTGTCCAGTCTCTTCTTAAAAACCTCGAGTGCTGGAGCCCCCACAACTTCTGGTGGCAAGCTGTTCCACTGGTTAATTGTCCTCACTGTTAGGAAGTTTCTCCTTAATTCCAGGTTGCTTCTCTCTTTTGAGAGATTCTAGTTTCATCTTTGTTGTTCTTCTCTGCCCCCTTTCTAAGATCTCAGCATCTTTTTTGTATCGTGGTGACCAAAACTGGACGTGGTCTTCCAAGTACATGCAGTGCAAAGTGATATTATCACTTCTTGTGATAATCTTGATGCTATCCCAACTTCCGAGCATCCCAATTCCGGGCTTTTGATCCCAGAGACTCAAAGATCCAGAGGCCCAGATGGAAGTATGTGGATTGAGGAAGCCTCGAAGGTGAGATGTGGTGGGATTATTACCTCCCCCTGAGCGACTCACCTAGTCCCAGGTGAGCAATGGCTTCCAGCTCCTGGCAGGTGGAAGCCTCCCAGATCGGCTGCGGGAGACGTAACGCAAGAGGCAGGACGTCCCTTAAGAGGGGAGAAAAAGAGAACCTCCTTCAGAGTCACCAAACCCATAAGGCTGTTTTCGAAAGTCAGAAACCTGTACAGGTAGCCTTCGACTTAACAACCACAAATTGGAACCTGAATCTCCGTCCGATTTTTTTAAAAAGCGAACTACTGCAGTTGTTAAGGGAATCTAATTAATCAGAATAGAGCTGGAAGGGAGCTTGGAGGTCTTCTAGTCTAACCCCCCTGCTCAGAAAGGAGACCCTTCTCTCCTTCTCCTTCTCCTCCTCAGAATAATAGACTTGGAAGGGTCCTTTGAGGTCTTCTAGTCCAACCCCCTGCTCAGAAAGAAGATCCTTCTCTCCTTCTCCATTCTCTTTCTCCTCCGCAGAATAACAGAGTTGGAAGGGACCTTAGAGGTCTTCTAGTCCAACCCCCTGCTCAGAAAGGAGACCCTTCTCTCCTTCTCCTTCTCCTCCTCAGAATAATAGTTGGAAGGGACATTGGAGGCCTTCCTTCTTTCCTTTCCTTCCCCTCTTCCTTTTTTTCTTCTATCATCTATCTATCTATCTATCTATCTATCTATCTATCTATCTATCTATCTATCTATCTATCTATCTATCTATCTATCTTATCCATCCATCCATCCATCTATAACTATAACTATAACTATAACTATAACTATAACTATAACTATAACTATAACTATAACTATAACTAACTATAACTATAACTATAACTATAACTATAACTATAACTATAACTATAACTATAACTATCTATCTATCATCTATCTATCTATTATCTATCTATCTCTATCTATCTATCTATCTATCTATCTATCTATCTATCTATCTATCTATCTATCTATCTATCTATCTATCTATCTATCTATCTATCTATCTATCTATCTATCTATCTATCTATCTATCTATCTTATCCATCCATCCATCCATCCATCCATCTTATCCATCTTATCCATCCATCCATCCATCTATAACTATAACTATAACTATAACTATAACTATAACTATAACTATAACTATAACTATAACTATAACTATAACTATAACTATAACTATAACTAAACTATCTATCTATCTATCTATCTATCTATCTATCTATCTATCTATCTATCTATCTATCTATCTATCTATCTATCTATCTATCTATCTATCTATCTATCTATCTATCTATCTATCTATCCCCTGGGAGTTGGGCGGCATATAAATCCATTTAAATAAATAAATAAATAATAAATATCTATCTATCCAAAATTACAAATTCAAACGAACAAAACGAAAACAGTTAAAATGCAACAGAGGCAATAAGCAGCTTAGGTTGAGGTCTACAGAAATTAAGTTGGAATTAAAACTGTGGAAGTGACAGCAGCCGAGACCACTTAAATAAGATATTCCAGACATGGACAAACATCGAACTTTTGACCATCAAGTTTAAAGCGCTTTATATTAGGTTTAAGGTGGTTGTTCGCAGGCGTGACATTACGATCCAAACTAAAAAAAAAATCATTTAGAGGATAAGAGACAACTACGGTATGTAAAATTTTGTATGCTTTCACGTGAGGCTCCTAAATTGGTTAGTGAACTGACCCACTTTCTGGGCATGATGGATACCTTTAACATTTACAGGGGTGGGATTCAGCCAGTTCGGACCGGTTCAGGTGAACAGGATGTTAATTTTACATCTGGTTTGCCGAACTGGTAGTTGCAAGGACTGGCTGACCCCGCCCACCCCGTCCTGCCTCTCCCACTAGTCTCCATGCGGCCCATTTTGGATGCCAGGTAAGGGCAGGGCCCGCACGGAGGCTCTGGGAGGGCGAAAAATGGGCCTACCGGAAGTATCAGAAGTCCGGAAACGGGCCCGTTTCCGGCCTCCAGCGGGCCTCCAGAGCCCGGAAGAGGCCGTTTTCACCCTCCCGGAGGCTCAAGGAAAGCCTCCGGAGCCTGGGGAGGGTGAAAGTAGGCCACGCCCCCATGGCCACGCCCACCCAGCAACCAGGCAAGGAACCAGTTGCTAAAAATTTTCAATCCCACCCCTACAACAGGCCACCCTCTCCCACGTTTTGTTAAAATCACTTACGGAACTGAGCAGTAAGAAGCAACGAGATGAAGAAGCGTGGGAAAACTCCGATCGGATCCTTCCAGTGTAATGGCTAGGAATTTTTTTTTTAAAAAAAAAAATATTAAAAGGATATTAAAATATGAAGAGGGTAAAAAAGACCTTTTTATCTTCTCTACAGTGCTGAGATTAATTTCCGTCTGCAAATCTGTTTGCAAAATAAAAATGCAGGATACGGATAGCCCTCGACTTGCAACGGTTCATTTAGTGACCGTTCGAAGTTACGACGGCACTGGGGGAAAAAGCGACTTACAACAGTCTTTCACGCTTACGACTGTTGCTGCATTCCCCCATGGTCACGTGATCAAAATTCAGACGCTTAAGAGACTCAAATTTATGACGGTCCCAGTGCCCAGGGGTCATGTGATCACACAGACAGACTTTCCGACAAGCAACGGGGAAGCCAGATTCACTTAACAACTGCGTTACTAACTTCACAACTGCAGGGATTCACTTAACCCGTGCGGCATAAAATGGGGCAAAATTCACTTAACAACCGTGTCGCTTAGCAACAGAAATTTCGGCCTACATTCCGGTTGTATGTCAAGGATTACCTATAAAATTGACTTCCTCCATTGAATTTTGCTGGTCAGAAGGTCGCACAAGGGGATCACATGACCCCGGAACACTGCAACCGTCATAACACTGGATTACCTATAAAATTGAATTCCTCCATTGAATTTTGCTGGTCAGAAGGTCGCACAAGGGGATCACATAACCCCGGAACACTGCAACCGATAAGACTGAGTGGCTGTGGATATTGCCTCCTAAGGTTCATGACAACTACCCCTCCTTGGTTTTTGAGGGTGCGAAACTGACCCCCTCAGACCAGGTCCGCAACTTGGGGGGTCCTCCTAGATCCACAGCTAAAATTGGACCACCATCTTTCTGCTGTGGCTAGGGCGGCCTTTGCACAGGTTCGCCTGGTGCACCAGTTGCGGCCATATTTGGAGAAGGAGGCGCTACTCACGGTCACTCATGCCCTTGTCACCTCGCGGTTGGACTACTGCAATGCACTCTACATGGGGCTACCCTTGAAGAGTATCCGGAGACTTCAGCTGGTGCAAAATGCGGCTGCGCATGCTGTGGTGGGTGTGCCAAGGTACACCCACGTGACACCGATACTCCGCCAGCTGCATTGGCTGCCCATCGGTCTCCGGGTCCAATTCAAGGTGTTGATCACCATTTTTAAAGCCCTTCATGGCTTAGGACCAGGATATCTTCGGGACCGCATTCTGCCTCATACTTCCCTCCGACCGGTTAGGGCCCACAGAGCTGGCCTCCTCCAGGTCCCGTCGGCCAAACAATGTCGGCTGGCGGGCCCCAGGGAGAGAGCCTTCTCTGTGGCTGGCCCCGTGCTCTGGAACCAACTACCCCCAGAGACCCGGACTATCCCCATTCTGCTGGCTTTCCGTAAAGCCATTAAGACATGGCTTTTCCTGCAGGTGGGGGGGACAACTTAATTCCACCTGAGCCTACCCCCCAAGTATGTATGTGTCGAATGGATGTTGCTGTTTTAAATAATTGTTTTAAATTTTTGTACTTGTTTTTAAATTTTATGTAATTTTTTTGTTTATTCTTGTATTTCTCCTTGTTGTAAGCCGCCCCGAGTCCCTCGGGAGTTGGGCGGCATATAAGAATAACAAAATAAATAAATAAATAATAAATATGAGTCACTTGCCAAGCATCTGAATTTTGATCATGTGACCCTGGGGATGCTGCAACGGTCGTAACTCTGAAAAACGATCCCAAGTCATTTTTTTCAGTGTCGTCGTAACTTCGAACGGTCACTAAACAAATGGTTGTAAGCCCAGGACGATTCGTATCAATGTCCAACACAGAAAAAACCATACAGAGAATCTACTTTTCTGTTTAAATTATGTGAGATCTGCAACCTGACTTTATGAGAGTCCCCTACTTTTTTTCAAAAATGCCAGCCTGGTCTTACCTGCCCTTTCTTGGTGTAAACGGTAAGTTGTCACAAAAGCAGGCGATGAATCATTCAAAAGACGGAGACAGAGAACCTGGCACTGACGTGTGTTGGATCTTCGCACCAGGAATGTCTGCAGGAAGCAGGAAAGTGGGTCATGTCAGAGGCAAAGCAAGGGGAAGGGGAATTCTGGGAAATCAATTTCCCAGAATTCCCGAGCCAGCACAGCCCTTGATGAGAATTCTGGGAGCTGAAAGTCACCTTTTAAATGTGTGGCCTCCATTTTTTATTTAAAAAATAAATAAAAATGGAGGCCAGACATTTAAAAGGTGACTTTCAGCTCCCAAATTAAAAAATAAATAAAAAACGGAGGGCACACATTTAAAAGGTGACTTTCAGCTCCCAGAATTCTCAGCAAGGGCTGTGCTGGCTGGGGAATTCTGGGAGTTGAAGGCCACACAGCTAGAGAAGTTTTACCGTGCAGGTCGACCTCGACATACTCAACGAGGAAGCCAGATTCATTTAACAACCGTGTTACGAACTTAAACAACTGCAGTGATTCGCTTCACAACTCTGGCAAGAAAAGTCGCGAAATGCGGCAAAACTCACTTTTAACCCATGTCTGTCGCTTAGCGGCAAACATTTGGGGCTCAATTGTGTAGTCGTAGGTCGAGGACTACCTGTAGGACAGTTAAAATCTGAGACACATTTTTACACCAATAAAAACAGTAAAAGGCATTAAATCAATTTTTAAAAAAGGAGAGTTCTAATACGGAACGTCAGATGGTAGATCGCTGAAGCTGCGGACGTTCTGTGTGCGCGCGCGCGCGAGCACTCCTGTTCCCAAACCGCTAGCAAAGGTAAGTGAAAACCTGAGCCGAGGTGGTGCAGCGGTTAGAGTGCAGTACTGCAGGCCACTTTAGCTGACTGTGAGCCGCAGGTCAGCGGTTCAAATCTCACCGGCTCAGGGTTGACTCAGCCTTCCATCCTTCCGAGGTAGGTAAAATGAGGACCCAGATTGTTGGGGGCAATATAAATATATACATTGCTTACTGGTGTAAACCGCTTAGAGCGTGCTTGCACTGTGAGGCGGTATATAAATCTCACTAAATAAATAAATAAATAAATACATAAATAAATAAATAAATAAATAAATAAATAAATAAATAAATAAATAAATAAATAAATAAATAAATAAATAAATAAATAAACCCAACCACTGTGCAGAGGCCTCCTTAAAAAAGGCACTCTGCATAGGCTCAGAGGTCCTCTTGCTGGCCACTCATTCCTCCCAGGTCCTAAGCCTGGTCCTTACCCCTGCTGGCTCCCGTTGCAAGATGTGGAGGGCCGCGGCCGAATTGATGCCCAACTGAAGCCAAACAGGCTGGGTGAGCCTCAGTCGTCCCACGAGGCTGATGTTATGTGGCAGGAACACAGCCCCTTGCCGAGGGTTGGCATAGGGCTCGGGGTAGTCATAAGCTGGGTTGGAGGTCATTCTGGTCAGGCGATGAAGGATGGGCTCCTCTAAGTCCTCGGGCGAGCTGGAAAAAGATGAAAGAGTCTTAATCGTAGGCAAGAAAAACCAAAAGTACATGTAATAGACTGGGTGGGAGCTTCATCACTGGAAGCTTTCAAGAAGAGACTGGACTGCCACCTGTCAGGAATGGTGTAGGGTCTCCTGCTTGGGCGAGGGGTTGGACTAGATGACCTACAAGGTCCCTTCCAACTCTGTTAATCTGTATCCGTAAACCAGGTTTAATAGCAGCAGCAACTGTGAGAGGGATCTTGGAGTCTTAGTGGACCAACCAATTCAATATGAGCCAGCAGTGTGCGGCGGCAGCCAAAAAAGCCAACACAATCCTAAATTGCAATCACAGAGGGATACAATCAAGATCTAGGGAGGTACTAACACCACTCTATAAAGCCTTAGTTAGACCACACCTAGAATATTGAATCTAGTTTTGGTCACCACACTATAAAAAAGAGGTTGAGACTCTAGAAAGAGTGCAGAGAAGAGCAACCAGGAGGATTAAGGGACTGGAGGCAAAACTTATATGAAGAACGGTTGCAGGAACTGGGCATGGCTGGTCTAGTGAAGAGAAGGACCAGGGGAGACAGGATAGCAGTCTTCCAATATTTGAGGGGCTGCCACAGAGAGGAAGGGGGGTCAAGCTATTTTCCAAAGCCCCCGAAGGCCAGACAAGGAATAATGGATGGAAACTGATCAAGGAGAGATTCAACCTAGAAATAAGGAGAAATTTCCTGACAGTGAGAACAATTAATTCATGGAACAGAAATTGCCTTCAGGAGTCGTGGGAGCTTCATCCCTGGAGGCTTTCAAGAAGAGACTGGACTGCCATTGGTTAGAAATAGTGTAGGGTCTCCTGCTTGGGTGGGGGGTTGGACTAGATGACCTACAAGGTCCCTTCCAACTCTTCTGTATTGTCTTTCTATTCTATGGTTAGGAAAAGCCAGCATTAGGCTAACAAGAGCCAAATATATATATATATTTATTTATTTATTTTTCAATTTCCAGGCTTTTTCTCTCAAGAAAGCCACATTGAAAGGGGAACGAACGACATTTCCTAAAATCAGAGCCCAAAGCTTGCTCACTATCTTTGGTGGAGTCACAACCAGTGTGTGTGTGTGTGTGTGTGTGCATGTGTGTGTGGGGGGGGGAGGAAGTTAAGCATCGGCTGAGCAGTACCAACCTTGAGCTGTTGCAAAACACAGCGGGGGCGAGAGGCTGTGAGTCAGTGCCATGGCAGGGGTCCACGTGGAAGTGCAATCTGGGTGATGGGCGGGAGGGAAACAGAGAGAGCGAGGAAAAAAACAGAAGGAAAATATTTAAAAAGAATTGCCAAATTTTTTGTCCTCCCGTCTTTCCCCCCCCCAAAGGGAGAAAAAAACCCATTTAGGGAATTTGGGTAGGGGTGGGCGTGAGGGAGGTTTCACGCTTTTCATCCGCATCTCCCTCCAAGAGCATCAAATAGGAGTGGAAAAACATGAATGACTGGATCTGGTGTGGGGGTTTTTTTTCGCCTCTCGCCCAAAAAAATAAAATAAATTCATTTTAGATTGGAGGCTCTTCGGCACAGATTATCGCCCACGCTTTGCTGAGGCTCTGGGCAACTTCGCTGAAGACAGAACTATTTGTGTACGAAAAGTTCTCCTCCCTCGCCCAGCAGATTTTATTTTTTTTATTTTTTTATTTTTTATTTTTTATTTATTTATTTATTTATTATTATTTTTTATTTATTTTATTTGGAACCCGCCTTTTATTATTTTTACAAATATCTCAAGGTGGCGTACATAACCAACCCCGCCTTTCCCCTCTTATTTTCCCCGTAACAACAACCCAGTGAGGTAGGTTGGGTTGAGAGAGAGAGAGAGAGAAAGGGACTGGCCCAAAGTCACCCAGTTGGCTTTCATGGCTGAGGTGGGACTAGAATTCACCGTCTCCTGGTGATTGGCTCAGTTGGCTTTTGTGGCTAAGGTGGGACTAGAACTCACCTTCATCTGGTGATTGGCCCAAAGTCACCCATCCGGCTTTCATGCCTGAGGTGGGACTAGAACTCACCGTCTCCTGGTGATTGGCCCAAAGTCACCCAGTTGGCTTTCATGCCTGAGGTGGGACTAGAACTCACCGTCGTCTGGTGATTGGCCCAAAGTCACCCAGTTGGCTTTCATACCTGAGGCGGGACTAGAACTCACCTTCTCCTGGTGATTGGCCCAAAGTCACCCAGTTGGCTTTCATGCCTGAGGTGGGACTAGAACTCACCGTCTCCTGGTGATTGGCCCAAAGTCACCCAGTTGCCTTTCATGCCTGAGGCGGGACTAGAACTCACCATCTCCTGGTGATTGGCCCCAAATCACCCAGCCGGCTTTCATGCCTAAGGCAGGACTAGAACTCACCGTCTCCTGGTGATTGGCCCAAAGTCACCCAGTTGGCTTTCATGCCTAAGGCAGGACTAGAACTCACCATCTCCTGGTGATTGGCCCCAAATCACCCAGCCGGCTTTCATGCCTAAGGCAGGACTAGAACTCACCGTCTCCTGGTGATTGGCCCAAAGTCACCCAGTTGGCTTTCATGCCTAAGGCAGGACTAGAACTCACCGTCTCCTGGTGATTGGCCCAAAGTCACCCAGTTGGCTTTCATGCCTGAGGCGGGACTAGAACTCACCGTCTCCTGGTGATTGGCCCAAAGTCACCCAGTTGGCTTTCATGCCTAAGGCAGGACTAGAACTCACAGTCTCTCCGTTTCTAGCCTGATATTTCAACCACTAGAGACCCAACTGGCTCTCCATATGAAATACAGGTAGTCCTTGACTTACGACCACATTTAAGTCCAAAGTTTCTCTTGCTAAGCAAGACAGTTGTTAAGTGAGTTTTGCCCCATTTGATGACCTTTCTGGCCACAGTTGTTAACTGAATCACTGCAGTTGTTAAGTTAGGAACACAGCAAATCCATTGACTTTGTCATAAGGTCGCTAAAGGGGATGACGTGACCCCGGGACAGTGCAACCGTCATAAATATGAGCCAATTGCTGAGCATCCAGATTTTGATCTCCTGACCATGGGGATCCTACGACGGTCGTAAGTATGAAAATACGGTCCTAAGTCCCTTTTCCCCCCAATGCTGTCGTAACTTTGAATGGTCACTAAATGAGTGGCTGTAAATTGAAGGCTACCTATATTTCCCTTTTCTCATGAAGAGATTTTACCTCCAACCTGGGTTTAAATGAGTTGTGCGTGCTCGGACCGATCTGAGCCTGGCAGGACCGGGTTCAAATCCCTCCCAAGGTTCCCGTCAGAGTTGCCCTCCTACCTACCTTGGCCTACCTTGCAGGGCTGCTGGGAGGATGAAAGCCAGGGCAGTTCAAGGAAAACCTGGGACCAAAAACCTAATCCGATCTGCCCATTCCCCCCCACCCCTGCATTCCTAATCCCATCCAGGTGTGCCCAGGTGAGGGCGTGGATGCTGGAAAGAATTTTAGGGAGGAGAGAGAGCATCCGTTTCCTCCCCCTCCCATCCTTGAGTGGATTAGCTTAGCTGGTTCCTGGGGCGGGTGAAGGATATCGCAATCCCTAAGTAGGGGGGGGGGAAGTCTTCACGTGCAAAACGCACGTGGGGAAACGTGAATCGCCCCTCTTGCTCCACGCTGCCCAGTAAGAATCTCCCCGGCTAAAAATGACTTACCTCCCCCCTCCTTGTGGGTTTCCCCCAGCAGAAGACCCCCCCCCAACCTCTCTGGCATTGGGGGGATGCTTGGATGACAACAAGCACACACACGCACCCTGACCCAACTCATAGAAATGCCCTGCTGTGCCCCATGGGGAGGTGTAGTCCCCAAGGGTCGCGTGGAAAGGGGATGGAGGACCCGCGACAAACGGGACCCGGGCTTTCCGATGCTCTTTCTCTGCTCGGTTGCAAATCCCCCTTTTGACGTGGGAAGGGGTGGTGGTGGGGAGAACGACGGCACCACAACACCCATCGCTCCCAGCCTTGCAAGACACCCCCCCAACGCCCCTTCTTCTCCCCCAACTGCAAAACTTCCCATTTGAAATCTGTCCTTAAATCTTAAGCAAATGTCAGTAAAGTCAGGAATAAATTTTAAAAACTTCCCAGCTTCTCTCTCTCTCCTGTTCCCCCCTCCCATTTTTTCAAAAGCCCCCCTCCCCAAGTTAAAAATGTCCCCCTCCCTGCCACTCCGATCACCCCAATAACCCTTTGCACACAGCTCCCTTTTGGATTCAGATACCTGATTTCTGCCTAATAATAACAATAACAATAAAACAACAATAATATCTCAGGAAAACCCCCCCCTCTCTCTTGTGGCTCTAACGTTTGAGCCATCCTGCCCCCTTTTCCTCCTGCCCGGGAAGTCCCAGGGAAGAGGACCTCTTCCCAGCTGGGGAAAGTGGCACCCAAACAGAAATAAAAAAAGAGATTTACAAAATAGAAAAGGCAGAGTTGTAAAATTTGCCACCAAAAATCCGAACCTTCTTAAGGACTTCTCCTTCACCAGAGTCACATCGGTTCTGCCTGTTCCACGTGATTTCCCCCACTTCTGCTTTCGCACACCCAGGGAAGTGAGGTTGTCAGCACACACACACACACACACACAGCCTCCCAAAGGGAGGGCGAGCCCGGGCACATAGCTGGCAGCAGCCGGGAGAGGAAAAGAGGTGGGTGGCACTCTGGAACCTGCCCGCCCCATTAAAAAAAAATAAAGAATTTATTTTTATTCCGATAAACCAAGTTTGGGGAAGTTGAAAAGCCTCACCTGATGCCGCCACAGATGGGGGGGGGGGGGGCTTTGTAAAGTGCCAGGTAGCAAAGCAAGGGGCGTGCATACCGTCCCTGTCCTAATGTTCCCTTTTATTCGTATTCCATTTCATGTATTCATAATTATGTTTATACTTATATCTGTTATCTAATACATGCCTGAAGAAATAAATAATACTGAGATTTTTGGGGAGGGGGAGGCGAAGCGTCTGCAAAGGAAAACTTTCCAGGAAAGGCTTTGGGGCTGTAAAGGAATTAGGAATAGGAATAGGAATAGGAATAGAATAGAATAGAATAGAATAGAATAGAATAAAGGAATAGGAATAGAATAGAATAGAATTAGGAATATAATATAATAGAATAGAATAGAATAGAATAGAATAGAATAGAATAGAATAGAATAGAATAGAATAGAATAGAATAGAATAGAATAAAGGAATAGGAATAGAATAGAATAGAATTAGGAATATAATATAATATAATAGAATAGAATAGAATAGAATAGAATAGAATAGAATAAAGGAATAGAATAGAATAGAATAGAATAGAATAGAATTAGGAATATAATATAATAGAATAGAATAGAATAGAATAGAATAGAATAGAATAGAATAGAATAGAATAGAATAGAATATAGAATAGAATAGAACAGAACAGAACAGAACAGAATAAAGGAATAGGAATAGAATAGAATAGAATAGAATAGAATAGAATAGAATAGAATAGAATAGAATAAAGGAATAGAATAGAATAAGGAATAGAATATAGAATAGAATAGAATAAAGGAATAGGAATAGAATAGAATAAGGAATAGAATAAATAATAGAATAGAATAGAATAAAGAATAGAATAGAACAGAACAGAACAGAAGAATAGAATAGAATAGAATAGAATAGAATTAGGAATAGAATAGAATAGAATAGAATAGAATAGTAGAATAGAACAGAATAGAATAGAACAGAACAGAACAGAATAGAATAGAATAAGGAATAGAATAAATAGAATAGAACAGAACAGAATAAAGAATAGAATAGAATAGAATAAGGAATAGGAATAGACTAGAATAGAATAAGGAATAGAATAAAGAATAGAATAGAATAGAATAAAGGAATAGGAATAGAATAGAATAAGGAATAGAATAAAGAATAGAATAGAATAGAATAAAGAATAGAACAGAACAGAACAGAACAGAAGAATAGAATAGAATTAGGAATAGAATAGAATAGAATAAAGGAATAGGAATAGAATAGAATAGAATTAGGAATATAATAATAGAATAGAATAGAATAGAATAGAATATAGAATAGAACAGAACAGAATAAAGGAATAGGAATAGAATAGAATAGAATAGAATAGAATAAGGAATAGAATAAATAATAGAATAGAATAGAATAGAATAGAATAGAATAGAATAGAATAGAATAGAATAGAATAAAGGAATAGAATAGAATAAGGAATAGAATATATAATAGAATAGAATAGAATAGAATAAAGGAATAGGAATAGAATAGAATAAGGAATAGAATAAATAATAGAATAGAATAGAATAAAGAATAGAATAGAACAGAACAGAACAGAAGAATAGAATAGAATAGAATAGAATAGAATTAGGAATATAATAGAATAGAATAGAATAGAATAGTAGAATAGAACAGAATAGAATAGAACAGAACAGAACAGAACAGAACAGAATAGAATAAGGAATAGAATAAATAGAATAGAATAGAACAGAATAAAGAATAGAATAGAATAGAATAAGGAATAGGAATAGACTAGAATAGAATAAGGAATAGAATAAAGAATAGAATAGAATAGAATAGAATAGAATAGAATAGAATAGAATAGAATAGAATAGAATAGAATAGAATAGAATAGAATAAAGGAATAGGAATAGAATAGAATAAGGAATAGAATAAAGAATAGAATAGAATAGAACAGAAGAATAGAATAGAATTAGGAATAGAATAGAATAGAATAAAGGAATAGGAATAGAATAGAATAGAATTAGGAATATAATAATAGAATAGAATAGAATAGAATAGAATATAGAATAGAACAGAACAGAATAAAGGAATAGGAATAGAATAGAATAGAATAGAATAGAATAAGGAATAGAATAAATAATAGAATAGAATAGAATAGAATAGAATAGAATAGAATAGAATAAAGGAATAGAATAGAATAAGGAATAGAATATATAATAGAATAGAATAGAATAGAATAAAGGAATAGGAATAGAATAGAATAAGGAATAGAATAAATAATAGAATAGAATAGAATAAAGAATAGAATAGAACAGAACAGAACAGAAGAATATAATAGAATAGAATAGAATAGAATTAGGAATATAATAGAATAGAATAGAATAGAATAGTAGAATAGAACAGAATAGAATAGAACAGAACAGAACAGAACAGAACAGAATAGAATAAGGAATAGAATAAATAGAATAGAATAGAACAGAATAAAGAATAGAATAGAATAGAATAAGGAATAGGAATAGACTAGAATAGAATAAGGAATAGAATAAAGAATAGAATAGAATAGAATAGAATAGAATAGAATAGAATAGAATAGAATAGAATAGAATAGAATAGAATAGAATAAAGGAATAGGAATAGAATAGAATAAGGAATAGAATAAAGAATAGAATAGAATAGAACAGAAGAATAGAATAGAATAGAATAGAATAGAATTAGGAATAGAATAGAATAGAATAGAATAGAATAGAATAGAATAGAATAGAATAGAATAGTAGAATAGAATAGAATAGAATAAGGAATAGAATAAATAATAGAATAGAATAGAATAGAACAGAATAAAGAATAGGATAGAATAGAATAGAATAGAGGAATAGGAATGTACATTCAACTATATATATACACACACACCGTATATACTGTATATATATATATACATATACATACATACATACATACATACATACATACATACATACATACATGAGAACCTTGTGGCCTAGAGGTTAAAACTACTGCTTTACAAGCAGACTGCCCAGGTTCAAATCCCACTAAGGGTATGGCTATCTGACGAGAGCAAAATAGCTCGAAATAGATCTATAATAGTCTCCCTTTATTTTCATTTATCAGCAAAAAATGTTACACATACAGACAATATAGTTTGTCGGCTATAAAAAAAAAACTGCCTGGATGGCCCCAGGAGGGGCCGAAAGGCAAAAGGAAGCTGTGATGTTTCCTTCTATACACCAGGATGACTCGACAGAAATACATATATATACATACATACAAACATACAAACATACATACATACACACATATACACACATATACACACACACACACACACACACACACACACACACACACACACACACACACACACACACACACACACACACACACACACACATAATATAGTATATATATATATACTGTTTCCCCCAAAATAAGACATCCCGTGATAATAAGCCCAAACGGGCTTTTGAGTGTATGTATAAACAAAAGAAATTACATAATGTATAAAAAAACAAGCCGTGAATGGAAAATGTAAATCAGGATAGAAACCGATAACAGAAAGCTGTAAAAGTGGTATTGTGATTTTAAATGTAAAAAACTCAAAAAAAAACCTTATTTTTTTTAAAAAAAAATGTTCAACTGAGAATTACCTGCAATTAAAAAAAAAAACCTGGAATGCAGAGAAGAGTTTAAACTTTGGTGCTTTTTATTTGAAATGCCGGTGCTTTGTTTGAAATTTCTTCCAGACGGGGTTTTCTCCCACCCCTTTCCGGCTCCCCTTCTCCTTTTTGGGGTGCCACGGAGAAGCACACTTAAAAATGCAGGGGGAAAAAAACCCTAAAGTAAATCAAAACTTCAGGAGAATTGCCTAACATCCGGCATCACGATGAACCAAAAAACCCAGCTCGTTCTTGGCAAAATCTTTCCAATTTTTTGCAGCCTCCGTCCGAACAGGCTTGAGGGAGGTCGCCTGTTGCGACAGGGTCTCCCTTCCGTTTCCAGGAAAAGGTCCGGGTTGATTTTGGAGGGGTGTGGGGGGCTGCTGCCGAAGCCCTTCCCCCCTGGCCCCCACCACCCGGGATACGCTAAGCCTTGTGTACGGAATATTTGCCTTTTTGAAGTTGGGAAACGTAGATCTTGGTTTTGCTAGCGTCTTCCCGGCGCAGCCAAACTTCTCCGGTGCTGATGGCTGTGATCACGGCCCTGGGAATCAAGACACAATTGGGGGACAGAAGGAAGAAACAAGGGGGGGCTCAGTGTAGAATTGATTAAGACCGCCAGAGATCCAGCTTCCCCATCAATTCAGCACAATTCAGCATTCAGTGCAGGGAGCCCTCGACTTACGACAAAGGAGCCGCACATTTCTGTCGCTAAGCGAGACAGTTGTGAAGGGAGCCTTGCCCCCCCCCCCTTTTACGACCTGCCTGGCCACAGTTGTTAAGGGAATCATTCATTGCAATTCGTTAAGTAAGTCACACGGCTGTTAAGTGAATCGGGCTTCCCAGTTGGCTTTGGTTGTTCAGAAGGTCGCAAAAGGGGATCGCGTGACCCCCGGGGACTCTGTGACCGTCATAAGTAGGGGGTCGGCTGCCAAGGATCTGGATTTAGATCACGGGGACCATGGGGATGTTGCAATGGTTGTAAGTGTGAAAAATGGTCGTGCGTCACTTTTTACAGGGCCATTATAACTTCAAACAATGAACTGTTGTAAGTTGAGGACAACCTGTGGAGGAGATGGGAATGAAAAGAAGAGAGGGAGGGGGATGGGAATGGGAATGAAAGAGAGGGAGGGAGGAAAGAAGGAAGGAGATAGGAATGAAAGGGAGGGAGGGAGGGAAGGAGGGAGACGGAGGGAGGGAAGGAAGGAAGGAAGGAAGGAAGGAGGGGGAGGGAGGGAGGGGGAGACAGAGGGAGGAGGGAGGGAGGAAAGGGAGGAAGGAAAGGGAGGGAGGGAGATGGGAATGAAAGAGAGGGAGGGAGGGAGGGAGGGAGGGAGGGAGGAAGGAGATGGGAATGAAAGGGGGAGGAAGGGGAGGGAGGGAGGAAGAAAGGAATGAAAGAGGGAAGGAAGGAAGGAAGAAAGGAAGGAGGGAGATGGGAATGAAAGGGAAGGAAGGTGGAGGGAGGGAGAAAGGAAGGAAGGGAGGGAGGGAGGAGATGGGAATGAAAGGGAGGGTGGGATGGAAGGAAGAAAGGAAGGAAGGAGGGAGATGGGAATGAAAGGGAGGGAGGGAGGGAGGGAGGGAGGAAGGAAGGAAGGAGGGAGATGGGAATGAAAGGGAAGGAAGGAAGGAAGGTGGAGGGAGGGAGGGAGGAGGGAGATGGGAATGAAAGGGAAGGAAGGAAGGTGGAGGGAAGGAAGGAAGGAAGGTGGAGGGAGGGAAGGAAGGAAGGTGGAGGGAGAAAGGGAGGAAGGAAGGAAGATGGGAATGAAAGGGAGGGAGGGAGGGAGGGAGGGAGATGGGAGTAGAGGGCTGAACCCTACCAGGCAGAGCTGGCTGATCTCCCCACAGCTGCCCCCCCCTCTTTGCAACTCACTGGACGGGCGTCTCTTCTCCCACTTGCAGGAAGATGCTTTCCCCTTTGACGTAGATCTCGCCCTCATAATGCAGGTGGCCATCCTCGCAGTGGGCGGCAAAGAGGGGCGGGGAAGACAGCTTCTCCGCCTTCAGCGGGCCTGGAGGAAAGAGAGGAGGGGGCAAAGTGGGGGCTCAGGGCTGTTCAGGCTAGGAGAAGGGAACGTAATGGTCTGTCCGAATGACCTTGGGAGTCAGGGGAATACCCAAGGTGTTGAAAAAGAGGCAGGTAAGTCCTTGGAACCAATTGCTGGGGGGACGGGACATCTACCAAGGGACCCTCCCTAGTTTCTTGGGCTGTAAAGGGGGGGGGGAGAAAAATGCACTTTCAAATTTGCAAGATTCTGTTAAAGTAACCTTACAATAAAGATTAGAAGTTAGAATTAGAGTGAATTAGAACTAATAGACCCAAAGGTGTGGTTTTTTAAAAAATTATTTGCTTAAAGGGATTTAAACTGGATTTTTTTTTCCTTTGAAAATGTTTCGCTTTTCAGCTAAGAAGCCTCTTCAAGTTCTTTTTCCCCATGCTGGCTGGGGGATTCTGGGAGTTGAAGTCCACCCACTTTAAAGCCTGCTGGCTGGGGGATTCTGGGAGTTGAAGTCCACTCACTTTAAAGCATGCTGGCTGGGGAATTCTGGGAGTTGAATTCCACCCACTTTAAAACATGCTGGCTGGGGAATTCTGGGAGTTGAAGTCCACCCACTTTAAAGCATGCTGGCTGGGGAATTCTGGGAGTTGAAGTCCACCCACTTTAAAGCATGCTGGCTGGGCAATTCTGGGAGTTGAAGTCCACCCACTTTAAAACATGCTGGCTGGGGAATTCTGGGAGTTGAAGTCCACCCACTTTAAAGCATGCTGGCTGGGGAATTCTGGGAGTTGAAGTCCACCCACTTTAAAGCATGCTGGCTGGGGAATTCTGGGAGTTGAAGTCCACCCACTTTAAAGCATGCTGGCTGGGGAATTCTGGGAGTTGAAGTCCACCCACTTTAAAGCATGCTGGCTGGGGAATTCTGGGAGTTGAAGTCCACCCACTTTAAAACATGCTGGCTGGGGAATTCTGGGAGTTGAAGTCCACCCACTTTAAAGCATGCTGTCTGGGGAATTCTGGGAGTTGGTCCACCCACTTTAAAGCATGCTGGCTGGGGGATTCTGGGAGTTGAAGTCCACCCACTTTAAAGCATGCTGGCTGGGGGATTCTGGGAGTTGAAGTCCACCCAACCTAAAGTTCACAAGGTTGAGTAACACTGGCTGAAGAGTGATGCACAAACCCAACTATTACAGCTTAGCATTAGTCATAAATCTGGCCTTTGGAGCCAGCCCAACAAACCCTGATTTTAAAAAAAAATATTTCTGACTAAGCGTGACATTTTTCAGACACACATTGCTGCATTACAATTCAGCCGTCCGTGGCTGGCTTTGCAAGGAGTTCTGGGACTTGTAGTTCAGCATTAATTGGATGTCCCGTTTCTCTCTCCTTGCTACCAGGGTTCAGGTAGGTGGGTCCTGCTTGCCTCTGAATTCCAATCCAAAGTTTTAGGGAAATACACCCAATTTGCAAAATCAAGTTACTTGCCTTCAAGCTTCCTCTTTGAGGGGGATACAGCAGCTTTTGCCTAGGCAAGGAGAATGAGACAACCATGAATGGAAAGTCCTGCCTCCCCCCACCCCCAATGACCGTTGACCTGCTCTGTAACCACCAGCCATGTTGCTCCTACAAGAGAGATTCATCCCATTGTATGAAGGTTAGGGTTAGAACCCTGTTCAACCAATTGGGTATGCTAATATATGAACAAGCCACAAATCAATGTTATGTGTATATTGCTTTAAGAACATTGTAGGCTGATTACTATATAAGACAGCAAGAGAGCATGCCTCTGTATGTGATTGTGATTGTCTCTGTCTCTCTGATGGTGTTTGATGATTGATGACCGTGTGTTCCGGACTCCTGAATCTCTCTGCTACTTCACTGTTGAGTAATTGACTTAGTGTCTGTGTAGAATTACTTGAAGAGTTGCTGTGAAAAGACTAACTATCTGTGATAGTGTAGGATTGAATGTTAGCTGTAATCTTTGTTTGTTAGTTAAACAAAGATAGGCAAGAAGAAGAAACTTCGCACTGACTGAACTAACGGTGTACGACTTGGACTTCCTATTGAACTTTGCTACTACTAGAAGTAAACTATTTTGTAAATACTAAACGTGTTCTGTTTATTGACTGAATAGCATTCATATCAAACCGCAACACAAAAACCACAATTACTATTCCGCTGTGTATGTGCTCAACAGCACAATAACTCCTTAACAGGTTAACTCGGACCTGTTGACAACCCAGTTTGTTCTGCAACCTGGAGAGTTTGATGTGATCCTTTGCGTGGATCGGTTAATGGTTTTTTTTTTCTTCCCTCCCCAATTTACATATGTGCTTGCATGTGTTGCCAACGCAACTTCACTGCCCTCTTGTTTCGGCCCTCCGTTAACAGTCCCAGTTCCTTATGTGGCCACATAGGAAAAATGAATTGCCCACCCCCAGGTCTAAAACCTCATCGCAGGGTTGCCCCTCTGACCTTTTTGATAGCCGTCCAATCTTCCATGATGTCAATATCGTGCAGCATGTAAACGATGTACGGGCGTGGGGAGGAGCCGTTAAGGAGGAATCGCGAAATCAGGCGCCGCTAAACCCCCAATCAACTTGTTCAGATGGTTCGTTGTCTTTACTCTTCAGGTATTAGATTTTTTTTTAAATCTCGCCTTTATTACTTTATGAGTAACTGAAAGTGGCAAACATACGTAATACACTCCTTCCTCTTCCTATTTCCCCCTGTGAGGTGGGTTGGGCTAAGACAGAAGGACTGGACCAAAGTCACCCAGCTGGCTTTCATCCAAAGATGGGACTAGAACTCCCAGTCTCCTGGTGATTGGCCCAAAGTCACCCAGCCAACTTTCATCCAAAGGTGTGACTAGAACTCCCAGTCTCCTAGTGATTGGCCCAAAGTCACCCAGCCAACTTTCATCTGAAGGTGGGACTAGAACTCCCAGTCTCCTGGTGATTGGCCCACAGTCACCCAGTTAATTTTCATCTGAAGGTGTGACTAGAACTCCCAGTCTCCTGGTGATTGGCCCAAAGCCACCCATCTGGCTTTCTGTTTTCAGGTGTGATTAGAACTCCCAGTCTCCTGGTGATTGGCCCAAAGCCACCCACCTGGCTTTCTGTTTAAGGTGGGACTAGAACTCCCAGTCTCCTGGTGATTGGCCCAAAGTCACCCAGCCAACTTTCATCCGAAGGTGGGACTAGAACTCCCAGTCTCCTGGTGATTGGCCCAAAGCCACCCATCTGGCTTTCTGTTTAAGGTGGGACTAGAACTCCCAGTCTCCTGGTGATTGGCCCAAAGTCACCCAGCCAACTTTCATCCGAAGGTGGGACTAGAACTCCCAGTCTCCTGGTGATTGGCCCAAAGTCTCCCAGCCAAACTTTCATGCCTAAGGCAAGACTAGAACTCCCTGACTCCTAGTTTTTAAGCCAGCACCTTAACCACTACAGCAAACTGTCATTTTTGCAGAAGGACCAAAACAGCCCCGACTCTCCAAATCATGAAAATCAACGTCGCTTCCAGAAGGAAAGGTGCACAAAAGGATATCGGACACCAACGGCGGTTTCTTCCTCTTGGTGGGCCAGAGGGAATCCCATTCTTTGGATCTGTGCTTGGGCCGAAGTTTGCCGTCCCACCACTCTAAAAGAGAGAGAGAGAGAGAGAGAGAGAAAAGATGAAACAAAAGGTGTTAGTCTGTCCAGAAAGGTTAGTCAGTACTATCAGGAACTCTGCTTTAAGCCATCTGCATAGAAATCAGGTGCTGGGGAATTCTGGGAGTTGAAGTCCACAAGTCTTAAAAGTTTTTGTGGCCCGCCAGCTGCCAGCGGAGCTGGTGGCAGACTCGGACGATGAGGAGGTTGGGGAAGAACTTGAGCCAGTGCTGGAGTCTGGGGAAGGCTCTGATGGATGCTCTGCGTCGGACGCAGAGATAGAGCCAGGGCCGTCAGACATTTCCCAGCCACCGGAGAAGGCAGCTGCCTTCGGAGGCTGAGATAAGTGGGGAGGAAGAACAGCTGGGGCCTGTTCCAGATGTGAGTATGCACAGAGATGTTAGGAGAGGAGAACAACGGAGGACAAGGAGTCGACTCGGGAAGCAAGGCACACGTGGACGCTGAGTGGCCCCTCCCTGGTTGGGGAATAAATAGAAGGAAAGGCGAGTGGTGGTCGTAGGAGACAACAGTTCATATTTCTGAAGATTTTGCTCATTGTGTTTCGTGCCACAAAGAATGCTTGCCAGAACTTAATTTGCAGCCTTTCACGGCCTGGCAATTATTGCAAGGAACTGATAAGGTCTGTTAGTGCAGTTAACTCCTTGAAGGACTTTTGGCGGGACTTTTCGGTGTGTGAATGCCATTAATTCATAGGAGATAAATAAAGAAGGGTTTTTCGGAGACAAGGAGTCTGTTTCTTGTTTCTGCTAAGGCTGGGTCAGAACAAAAGTTGCCAAGGTCGGATACTCTTGCTTTTAGATCTATGGCAGGGAAGTTCCCATCATTCCCAAGGCAGGCTCGCCTGGCAACATGGGGACTGTAGTCCAAGACAGCCAAAGAACCCTTGGTCTTTTTCTGGTGGGCGTCAGCTTCTCAGCCTTGGGAGAGGCAGAAGGATCTTTCCCCCCACAACCCATGGGGCTCTCCACCCATGGAGGCGCAAAGATCGAATTCTGCTTCCAGGGGCCACGTTTCCGGCCAGGCCGGGGGGGGGAAGGAGAATCCGCCGGGTAGCAGAACTCACCGGAAGTGAGACCTACACTGTGCCTGTCGTCTTCCAACCGCTGGATACGCTCCAACAGGCGTTCCTCAAGGCTGTCAAACAGCAGCACTTTCTCGCTCTTTTAAGATGGACAAAAGCAGAAAATATTTTGATATCCTTTTCTTTCTTTGTGGCCGATTCCCCCCCCCCCCCCCAAAATAGGCCTGCTGTAGGACGGATCCTACAACCGGCAAACACTCGAAACCAACTTTTACAGGCCTCTGTCATGAGGACTAGGCACCTAGGTGGCTTTGGAGCTATTGCTCGCCGACTCATGCACTTTCAATGGCAGGCAGGGGTGAAGAATGACCACCGTCGCCGTTCAAGTACAGACGGGTTACAATGGGGTCGGGTCTGGGTTCAAATCCCAGACTTGCACCACATCGCTCACCGGCTGAAGCGGAGACTTTTCCCTATGTCTTCAGCTAACTTTACCTCAGAAAGTTGTTGCGCTGAGGATGGGAGGGGAGGTTAAATCTAGGTGGGTTGCCTTGGCTTCCTTAGAAGAAAGCCAGCTGATGAACGCCAAGGTGGCAAGAGGACCGGTGGGCTATGGAGGGAACAATTCCTGAAAAACCGCACTGGCTACCAAGGGATTTAAGACTGGTGTGGGCAGTGCGGTTTCCATTTTGTCCTCACAACAACCCTGTGAGATAGACAGGAAAGGAGAGGAGGAGAGGGAAAACACAGAAAGAGACAAAGGAAGAAAGAAAGAGAGAGAGAGAAGGGAAGAAGGGGAAGGGAGGAGAGGAGAGGGAAAGAGACAAAGGAAGAAAGAAAGAGAGAGAGAGAAGGGAAGAAGGGGAAGGGAGGAGAGGAGAGGGAAAGAGACAAAGGAAGAAAGAGGGGGCAGGAAGGGGAGGACAGGAGACGAAAAGAGACAAAGGAAGAAAGAGAGAGGGAGGGAGAGGAGATGAGAGAAAGAGACAAAGGAAGAAAGAGAGAGAGAGAAGGGAAGAAGGGGAAGGGAGGGGAGGAGAGGAGAAGAAAAAAGAGAGACACAAAGAAAGAAAGAGAGAGCGAGAGAAGGGAAGAAGGGGAAGGGAGGGGAGGTGAGGGAAAGAGAAAGAGACAAAGAAAGAAAGAGAGGGAGGGAAGGAAGGAGGAGAGAAAGAGACAAAGGAAGAAAGAGAGAGAGAAGGAAAGAAGGGGAAGGGAGGGGAGAAGAAAAAAGAGAAAGAGACAAAGGAAGAAACAGAGAGCGAGAGAAGGGAGGAAGGGGAGGGGAGGAGAGGAGGTGAAGGAAAAAAGAGAAAGAGACAAAGGAAGGAAGAGAGAGAAAGGGAGGAAGGGGAGGAGAGGGAAAAAAGAAAAAGTGATAAAGTGACAAAGGAAGAAAGAGAGAGAGAGAGAGAGAGAGAGAGAGAGAGAGGAAGGGGAGCGGAGGAGAGGACAGAGAGGGAAAAAAGAGAAAACAATAAAGAAAGGAGGACAGAGAGATGGAGGAGAGGAAAGAAGAGAAACCAAGTCAGTGGGGAAGCCAGATTCACTTAACAACCGGGTGACCAACCCAACAACTACAGTGATTCGCTTAACCACGGAGGGCAAGAAAACTCATTTAACAACCGTCTCACTTAGTAACGGAGATTTTGGGCAATGGCAGCCGTAAAGTTGAGGGTTGCCTGTATATGGATTACGGGCTCTGTCAATCAATGCCACCTTTCTCAAGATTTTTTTTGGGGGGGTAGTAAATAAAAAGATTAGAAAGAGGGGGGAGTGGTCTCCTAACCTCCAGATGTTGTTGTGCTCCTTGAAGCTCACACCCATGTCGGTGTTTGATGACTTCCAGGCACAAACCTCGATATATCCCTGGGGGAAAAAAAATCCAAATATTTGGAATCAACCGAAAGTAATTTGTGTGTTTGTGTGTGCGAGGGGTGTTTCCTTCCTCCCTCCACAAATCCCAAGCTTCTGCCTTAATTCTTATTACAAGTAGTCCTCGACTTATGACCACAACGGAGCCCAAAATTTCTATGATTAAAAGAGACGTTGGTTAAGCAGGGATGGGATTCAAAAAATTTTTAGCAACCGGTTCTCTGTCCGGTTGCCGGGTGGGCTTGGCCATGGTGGGCATGGCCTATTCGGCCTCCTGCACCACGGTGGTGGTGGTGGGGGCGTTTTCGCCCTCCACAAGCACCAGAGGGTTTTTTTGAGCCTCCGGGAGGGCGAAAACGGCCTCCCCCGGGCTCCGGAGGCCCTCTGGAGGCTGGAAACGGGCCCGTTTCCGGACTTAGGGAAGGCCTGTTTTTCGCCCTCTCAGAGCCTCCGCATGGGCCCTGCACTTATCTGGCATCCAAAACGGACCGCTTGGGGATTCTGGGAGTTGAAGTCCACCCACTTTAAAGCATGCTGGCTGGGGAATTCTGGGAGTTGAAGTCCACCCATCTTAAAGCACGCTGGCTGGGGAATTCTGGGAGTTGAAGTCCACCCACTTTAAAGCATGCTGGCTGGGGAATTCTGGGAGTTGAAGTACACCCATCTTAAAGCATGCTGGCTGGGCAATTCTGGGAGTTGAAGTCCACCCACTTTAAAGCATACTTAGGGAAGGCCTGTTTTTCGCCCTCCCAGAGCCTCCGCACGGGCTCTGCATTTACCTGGCATCCAAAACAGGCCGCGTGGAGACTCCTGGGAGGGGCAGGAGGGTGGGCGGGGCCAGCCAGTCCTTGCAACTACCGGTTCAGCGAACTAGATGTAAAATTAGCAACCGGTTCGCTTGAACCGGTCCGAACCCCACCCCTGTTAGGTGAAGTGAATTTTGCCCCATTGAAGGCCACCCATCTTGAAGCCTCCGAACAAAGCCGGATTTCACCAGCTTTCTGGAAACTTTAAGAGAGAGGACGCTGTCTCTATCTCTCGCTGAACAAAAACATTTCTTAAACCATGCTATCCTCGCTAAACTTTTATTAGCGGACAAACCATGCGAGGTCACAGCAGTGTTTGGATGGGAGACCATCCGTAGATCCCACAGCTGAACTAGGAAATTATGCCAAAAATCTACAGCAGAGTGGTCATATAGTCCAGGGGTCTCCAACCTTGGCCACTTTAAGACTTGTGGACTTCAACTCCCAGAATTCCCCAGCCAGCATGGCTGGCTGGGGAATTCTGGGAGTTGAAGTCCACAAGTCTTAAAGTGTCCAAGGTTGGAAACCCCTGATCTAGTCACATCAAAGAGGTCTTTACAAGATTTGCCCAGCTAGATGGCAACGCCTAGCAGATCTCGGATGGGCTTTAAAAAAAAAGTGAATTAGGAAAGGAGACCACTAGGAAATCTCCGGCTTCAAAACTAGAAAACTGGGGGTTGGGGTGGGGAAGATGCATCCTTTTAAAGCCAAGGGCAAAGACGGAAGCGTCAAGAAATTTCTGTGGTTGTGTTCAGTTCATTCAAAATTCTCCCCATCCTGACAATTCCAAGGTCAACTCCTGGCCTCAAATGGCACACAACACACCCCCTCTCGCCCCATACGGCTTGGGACCCACAAAGCTTTTACCGGCCACTTCGATCTGGATCTGCATGTGATTCTCTAAAACGGCTAGGGGGTCGAGGTATTCCGTGGCTTTTCCCGACATCACGTCTTCCAATTTTGTCTTCACCTCATTCAGACGTTCCTTAAACAGCCTGGGGGAGAAAAACAACACAAAACACCCAGCCAATTCACCAGGAAAAAAAAGAAAATCCCAAAGTCTGGGGTTTAAAAAAAAAACCCAGACAAAAAAAGAAAAGAGAAGGAGAAAGCAAATAACCTACTTTTCTTTGATTTCAGAAAACTGCTTCTCCAGATCCAGCATTTCATCCACGCATTCTGCCCGACGCCGTTCGTAATCTTCATCGTTCATCTCTTGGGCGCAAATTGGACAAATTACGATTTGATTCAAAAGCCAACCCACAAAATCCCTGGATAAAATGGGATTTAGCCACCCAGAGTCCCTTGGGAGTTGGGCGGCATACAATTATTAAATTAAATTAAATTAAATTAAATTAAATTAAATTAAATTAAATTAAATTAAATAATTAAATTAAATTAAATTAAATTAAATTAAATTAAATTAAATTAAATTATTAAATTAATTAAATTAAATTAAATTAAATTAAATTAAATTAAATTAAATTAAATTAAATTAATTAAATTAAATTAAATTAAATTAAATTAAATTAAATATTAAATAAAATATTAAATAAAATAAAACAAAATTAAATTAAATTAAATTAAATAATTAAATTAAATTAAATTAAATTAAATTAAATTATTAAATTAAATTATTAAATTAAATTAAATTAAATTAAATTAAATTAAATTAAATAATAAAATAAAATAAATAAAATAAAATAAAATTATTAAATTAAATTAAATTAAATTAAATTAAATAATTATTAAATTAAATTAAATTAAATTAAATTAAATTAAATTAATTAAATTAAATTAAATAATTAAATTAAATTAAATTAAATTTATTTCAAGAGCTCCTGAATTTTGGAGCGCCTGTTTTGTGGGGTCCTTGGTGCTCTCTGAGCTTGTTTTCTTGCAGACGTTTCATGACCCAACAAGGTAACATCATCAGTGCTAGATGGGGATTGTGGAATGGAGGAGGAGGAAGAGGAGGGGGGAGGAAGAAGAGGGGGAAGGGGAGTAAAAGGAGGAGGAGGAGGGTAACTGTGGGGTCTTTGGTGCTCTCTGAGCTTGCTTGTTTTCTTGCAGATGTTTCATGACCTAACAAGGTAGCATCATCAGTGCTAAAGGGAATGGGGATTGTGGAATGAAGGAGGAGGAAGAGGAGGGGAGAGGAAGAAGAGGGGGGAGGAAAAGGAGGAGGAGGAGGGCAACCGTAGGTTCTTGGGTGCTCTCTGAGCTTGCTTGTTTTCTTGCAGACGTTTCATTACCCAAACTAGGTAACATCATCAGTGCTAGTACGTCTCACTACCATAGCACTGATGATGTTACCTAATTGGGTAATGAAACGGCTGCAAGAAAACAAGCAAGCTCAGAGAACACCCAGGACCCCCCCATAGTTCAATCCTCAGCTACAAATATTCTCCTTTGTTCCACTGTTTTGTATTACTTGATGACAGGCAATATTGACTATGTTATAAAACGCAGAATTAACCAAACCACCGAATGAGGAATGAATGAAAGGTTAGGATTTGCAGAGGTAACCAAACCATGATCTGCAGAATTCAACCATAGCAGGCAGAATGAAGTAACTGCGAGGCACAGAATTAACTCTTACCGCGACATGAACGACAGCATGTGGCATGTAAAACGAACTAAACCCAGCTGGTGGAAAAGGAGTGCCCAACCTTGGCAACTTTAAGACCTGTGGATTTCAACTCCCAGGATTCCCCAGCCAACGTGCTTTAAGATGGGTGGACTTTAACTCCCAGAATTCCCCAGCCAGCATGCTTTAAGATGGGTGGACTTCAACTCCCAGAATTCCCCAGCCAGCATGCTTTAAGATGGGTGGACTTCAACTCCCAGAATTCCCCAGCCAACATGCTTTAAGATGGGTGGACTTTAACTCCCAGAATTCCCCAGCCAACATGCTTTAAGATGGGTGGACTTTAACTCCCAGAATTCCCCAGCCAGCATGCTTTAAGATGGGTGGACTTCAACTCCCAGAATTCCCCAGCCAGCATGCTTTAAGATGGGTGGACTTCAACTCCCAGAATTCCCCAGCCAGCATGCTTTAAGATGGGTGGACTTCAACTCCCAGAATTCCCCAGCCAGCATGCTTTAAGATGGGTGGACTTCAACTTCCAGAATCCCCCAGCCAGCATTCTTTAAGATGGGTGGATTCTAACTCCCAGAATTCCCCAGGCAGCATGCTTTAAGATGGGTGGACTCTAACTCCCAGAATTCCCCAGCTAGCATGCTTTAAGATGGGTGGACTAACTCCCAGAATCCCCCAGCCAGCATGCTTTAAGATGGGTGGACTCTAACTCCCAGAATTCCCCAGGCAGCATGCTTTAATGTCTGGACTTCAACTCCCAGAATCCCCCAGCTAGCATGCTTTAAGATGGGTGGACTTCATCTCCCAGAATTACATAGCCAGCATGCTTTAAGATGAGTGGATTTCAACTCCCAGAATTCCCCTTGCCAGCATGCTTTAAGATGGGTGGACTTTAACTCCCAGAATTCCCCAACCAGCCATGCTTTAAGATGGGTGGACTTCATCTCCCAGAATCCCCCAGCCAGCATGAGGTTGAGACACACTGCATTATACATTGGCTTGGATTAGTTGGTTTTTAGTTCCGTATAGTTCTGCATAGCTGGCTGGGGCATTCTGGGAGTTGAAGTCCACAGATTTTAAAGCTGACAAGGGTGGACACACTCCAGCTATAGAGTTAATCCAACCATTTTAAGTTTCGCTTAAGATTCTGGGCTGCATTTTAGTAAGCAGAAACTCAAGTTTCCCCTCCCGACGTTTACCTGAACTCTCCTCTTCGGATTCCGACTGGCTGGCGCTGCGTTCATCCTCGCTCTCTTCCTCGCCGTTCATTTCCGTGGCCGAATCGCCTTCCCCTTCCATCTCCTTAGGCAGAGGCTGAACAGGCATGACGATGATGACTGATGTCAAGACCTCCAACCTGAAGGAAAGATGGACAGAAAAAGATCCAACTGGAAGAGCGAACAAAGCCTGGATACATACTAATTTTGAAACCCAGGTAGTCCTCGACTTATGACCACAATTGAGCCCAGAAGTGATGTCGCTAAGGGAGAAATGTCTTAAGTGAGCTTTTGCCCCATTTGACGACCTTCCTTGTCACGTTTGTTAAGTGAATCACTGCCGCTGTTCAATTAGTAACACCGTTGTTATGTGAATCTGGCTTCCTCCCACTGACTTTGCTTGTCAGAAGGTCACAAAAGGGGATCGCGTGACCCCCAGAGCAGTGCAACCGTCATTACTGTGAGTCAGTGCAACGGTCTGAAGTGTGAAAAATGGTCAATAAGTCAGAGTCTTCAGTGCTGTTGTAGCTTCAAACGGTCACTAAGTGAACTCTTGTATGTCAAGGACTACCTGCCATTTCTGATTCATTTAACAACCGGGGCAAGGAAGGTTGTAAAGTGAGGCAAAATTCACTTAACGAATGCCTCACTTAGCAACATAAATTTTGGGCTCAATTGTGGTGGTACGTCGAGGTGGTACCTCTATATACTTAATCGCTCAGCTGCAGAAGTTTAATTTTTTTGAGAACTCAAGACAATTCTGACCCAGCGGGGCTAAAAAATGCACATAGCGTCAAAATAAACTGGTGCGCAAAGCCGCACACTGTGCAAACTTTTGCTCTCTTCCGTGCAAAAGAACTCAATGCGAGTCTTCCTTCAGTTTGGTGAACAAGGCTGTACTTTCCGCTTTCGCTTCTGAGAATTTTCACACAATTCTTTCAAAAGCAGAGTGTGGTGCTTTCGCACTCTTTAAGTTGTGCCCTGGCAAAATGGCTGGACTTTCTTTTACTGCATCTGATTGTTCTCTACTTCCATCAAAAACCAGATTATCCAGTGCCGAGGGGAAGGGAGTCCAGCAGCCAGCTGAATGATGTACAGGTAGCCAATAACGGAGCCCCAAGTCTTCACTGCTAAGCCAGACAATTATTAAGGTGGTTTTGTCTCATTTTACGACTTTTGCCACGGTTGTTCGGCGAATCACTGTTCAATTAGTAACCTGGTTGCTAAGTGAATCTGGCTTCCCCATTGGCTTTGCTTGCCAACGGATTGCAAAGGGGGAAATCACATGCAACCATCATAAATATGAATCAATGACCAAGCGTCTCCATTTTGACCACGTGATCATCCTGCAACGGCCGTTAGGTGTGAAAAACGCTCATAATTCAGTACTGCAGGTCACTTTAGCTGACTGTGATCCGCAGGTCAGCGGTTCAAATCTCACCGGTTCAGGGTTGACTCAGCCTTCCATCCTTCCGAGGTAGGTAAAATGAGGACCCAGATTGTTGGGGGCAATGTAAAATATACATTGCTTACTGGTATAAACCGCTTAGAGAGTGCTTGCACTGTGAGGCGGTATATAAATCTCACAAAATAAATAAATAAATAAATTTGTAACTTTTGAAGTGTCACTAAACGAATGGTGGTTAAGTCAAGGTTGTAGTCATTACACAACTGACAATTTTTTTAGGGCTCCCAAAATAAGGATGGTCATTTGAGGCTAAGAAAAGGGCCTTTCTAAAGCTTACGCCTGGGCCGTGTGCCCCCAGTGTGGTTCTCCATACATGCGTGAGCTACAACTCCCATCATTCCCAACCGTGCTGATGGGAATTGTAGTCCCACTTATTTGGAGAGATAGGCTTTCTGACTTGTTCATTTAGTCTTCAGGCCTCACTGACCATCATCTGAGCCCTAAAAAAAATGCATTTGTAGGAGAACGTTTTGCAAATGATTTTGACCAAATGGCATTTTAAAATAGCTGGCTTACTGCTGCAGTTTTTAAGCTACCCTCCTGATTCTTTTCAACTGTCCTGCTTGACCATTTTTTAAAATGAAATTTACCATTGTTGGGAACTGCTAAGAAAATCAGGTAGAAAACACGAGATGCTATAAAGGTTTATGAATAAAACATCAATATTGCACCCTCCATCCCCCCCCCAATAATGCAATGGATTAAACCACGTTCCCCTATTAATATGATGGGGGAAGAGATTACCAATTCCTTGAGAGGGGGGGGGGAATAAAAAGGAAAAGTCAGAAATACGTTGAGGAACTTCCTCCCACTACGATACGCCTTCAACGGGGAACGCAACGAACAGAAGCCAATCCTACGTATATGCGCAAGTGCGTTCATACAAAAGCACAGACATGTAAATGTGTACCCCCAAACCCGGTTAGTGGTCTAATCCACAATCGCCCCGCCGCTCAAATGGATAAGATTGGAATGGGCGGGACCAACAAACACCCAGAAAAAGGGGGGTGATGAGAAAAGCGTGTGGACCCCTTCAATTACCTGGGGGAGGAGCCGCGCAAAGCGTAGACGCCGTCGGGCTCCCTTCCGCAATCGGAAGTGGTCCTCGGTCGGCCCCGCCCACTGCTCTTAACCAATCCGAGCGGCTGATAATGCCGGCCGTTGGAGGCTGCTTACATGTCTATGATCCCAGAACCTTCCAGCCACTTCTCTATGGTGCTTTTTTTTTTGCTACACCGCAATGTGGGAAGCCGGAAGCGGAAAGAGGCGTTCCCATAGCAACCGAGAAAATAGACCCCTGGAAGAAAGAAAAATAAATAGTAAAATGGAAAAAGGAAAAACTAAACAAAAAGTGTTTTCCCCCTTCCCAAACCTTAAAATAAGAGCCTTTTTGGAAAAGGATGGACTCCCAAATATCAATGTAGTATTGCAATGGCTACAGAGGCTATCCCTTTTTTTTAAATCCCCAAATAACAGGTGCATAAACGTTGAGGCGATGCGTGAGGTGGCTGGAGAAAGAAATGTAATAATAAAAGTAATGTTAACTGGTAAAAGAAAAGGTACTATCAGAAGTAATAGGTGCCTTGGTGCAATCCTAACACAACTGGAGCACCATTTGAACACCATCTGCATTGACAAATTCATGATCAATCAATTGCAAAAGGCAGCTTTACTCAGAACAGCTTACATCCTTTAATATTATTAAACAACAATATCTGCCTATCCCAGGTCTTTGGGAAGGACTCAGTAGGTAGATAAAAATGCCAAATGCCAAGTCTAAATATCTGGCTGACTATGCAATGAATCGATAAGAAACATTAAAAAAAAGTGTGGATGAACACTGCAGTAACTGGAGAAAGCAGAAAAGAAGAACTGAAGATAATCACAACAGACGAAGACCAGCAAATAGAATTTATTATTTATTATTTATTTTGCTGTTCTTATATGCCGCCCTACTCCCTGGGGACTTTTGTCAATGACTGTGACAAAAGAAAGGAGATAGGACCAAAATATCTCAAAGTATTTGGAGTACCATCTGAATATCATTGGCATTGACAAAATCCCCATCAGTCAATTGCAAAAGGCAGCTTTACTTGGAAAAGCTTACATCCTTTGATAATACCTTTAACACCCTCGCACATCTACATTTGCCTATCTGGGGTCCTTGGGAAGGACTTGGACAAAAAATGCCAAATCCAGTCTAAACATCTGGCCACAAGCCATAACAATACCTTATGTAAGAAGACTGCACACAGTTCCAAAACTATTCACTTGAACTTTCCAAATATGGATTGGTAGCAAACAAACAGGATCAAAGCAACTCACATTTGAAATTACTCACTTTAATTAACAGGTGGTTTGTTATTTTAAGGTACAGGAATAAATTAAGCACTTCTCTTCCAGGACCTATGCAATCCTTTCTCATTGTGCAGAACAAGACACTGAGGTGACCAGTCGTAGAAGGAAGGTCAGGCACAAAACGGAAGAATATCATCACAATTATTTCATGTCTCAGAGTTCAAAAGTAAAAGCTCTTTTCCATGTTCTTACACCATCATTTCATAATCTGGGGTCTTATTCTGTCAGCCTTTAGTACAAAATGACAGTCAGAAACTGACTAATGCAGTGCAGCAAGGAAATCAATGGCACAAAGAACTTGTTCCTACAATTATACTGCAAATAGCTTCTCCTCATCCTGTCTGTAGCTCCACTTCAGGTCCAAAGTAGCTGAATTTAAGCTCTGCAGAGTTAAAGTGCATTTCAACATCTCCGTGGCGCGTCTGGGTATTTGCTCTTCAGCTCCTGCTTGAATTGTCGGAAAAGGATCTTGTTGCGCTGGTTTTCAGCATCCTTTTGCGCGTGGAACTCGCCCGCCATCTTGAATCCCTTGTGAACCAAAAAGGTGTTGCTCAACACTGCAAACCGGTAGCCGGCAATGTGGAGTTCGCAGGCCTGCCAGGAAAAGTGAAGAAAAGAAGAAGTTAATGAAGGTGTGTGTCACCAGTTATCACTAGTCACCTTATAAGGGAGATAGGCGGCATAAAAACCGATATAGATAGATGATTGATACCAGTAGATGATGATAGAGAGATAGATAGAGAGAGAGGGAGGGAGGGAGGGAGGGAGGGAGGGATAAGATAGATAGATAGATGGATAAGATAGATAAATGATATAGATGATAGAAGATGGATAGATGGATAGATAGATAGATGAGACAGATACCCTGTTTCCCCCAAAATAAGACATCCCTTGATAATAAGCCCAATCTGGCTTTTGAGTGCATGCCAATAAGTCCAAGCGCTTATTTCAGGGTTCAAAAAATTATAAGACAGGGTCAATGGTAGATGGATAGATGATATAGATGATAGATGATATAGATGATAGATGATATACATGATGGATGGATGGATGGATGGATGGATGATAGGTCTTACACACTGAACCAATAACAATAACCATAGGATTTTGCCGGTTTCCTGATCTTTCCCCTGGCTTGGTTACCTGACTGATCCGGTTAAAGCCGTACTGCTTGAAACGTTCATCATACGGAGGCACTGAGGTAGCACCCACATAGAAGGGCTCCCAAGGGTCTCGCCATGCCACCTCGTAGGCCACACGCAGGGAGCCCCCCACGGGAAGATTCAACCAGTGGGAAAAGTTTGTGGGAGCCTGGCACCGGGGGCATAGCTCCTCGTAAAACGGTCGGATCTCCCCCACTTGATACAGCTGTACCAGCTCCGCTTTGCTGGCCGGAATCCGGCGCGTGTGACGGATTTCAAATGCCGGCACCACAAACACCCGTGGCGTCCCCTCGTCGGTGGCTTTAGGCAAGGCCAGGAAGTCCTCTCGCAGACCCTCGCTGGGCACCATATCCATGTCGACCACCAGCGCCCAGTGCCCGCCGGCTGCCTCTCTGGCTACGTTGCGCAGCAAGTTGTTGGGATACGAAACATTGGCAACGTCCATGGCATAGTTACGCCGGCCCGCCCCTAGCTGTGCCAGCTTGGCGAAAACATCTCCGCAGGACTGGAGACGGGCAAATTCCCCCTCGTCCTGCTCCTGCTCGGGAAAGGAAGCCATTTGGTTGGCAGGACACACCAGATGCAGTCGAAGCCACTGCCGGAGAGGGGCACACAGGACGGCTAAGGCGTAGACCATCGCCGTGGCCTGGCGCACGTCGTCAAAGCCTGGCGCAAAGAGGGCCACCGAGACTGGTCCGTGCCAGCGCTCCACCAGCTGCTGAGCGTGGTGCAGGTTGCCCAAGCTGGTGTGGGTGACCAGTACCACGTCCTGCTGGTCCTGCCCATCCCAAGAGGCCCGCAGCATGTCCCGGTAGATGCGGTACTGCCCGCTGGCATCCAGGGTGCCTCCACTGGCCAGCACCGGCTTGAACCTCTGCTTGTGCCCGTTGCTTGGCAAGGCATGGCGAGCCTGGAACAGCTGGGCGTAGCGAGACCGCTGTTCCCGTCCGTGCAACCCTGAGAGCAGAGCCAAATAAAGCAATTGCAAGCCGGCCACCAGTCCCAGCGCCAGGAGGAGCGCCTGGAAACAGGAGTAGGTCATGGGCGGGGCGGAAGGGGAGCAAGGCCAGGGCTCAAGCTTGGCCCATTGGCTCTCCCCGTGGCGCCCCTTCCCTCTTCGCAAAACGTCGCGCGTGCAAACGTTGCAAAAGCTTCCCAAGTTGCCAGCCTCGCGCAGGCTGCAAATCGAAAGTGGGGGGAGGCGGCGGGGGGGCTTGCTCTCCAGAAGGCTCCCTCCAGCGCCCCCTGCTCAGCAGGAGGAGGCAGTGCAAACCTAAAAAGCAGCCCCCCCCCCAAAAAAACCAACAACAACCCCTCGCCCCCTTTTGCTTTTGCAGCGCCCGCGGGCGCGCCGTTGCCTTTGGCGCGGTCTTTGCACGCGTGGGAGGGAGTGGGTGGGCTTTGCTGACCCCCCTTTAAAGTTTTTTTTTTAATTGGGGAGGGGAGGCGGAAGAGTGTTTGCAACGGGAGGATTGCAAGGATCGGGCGTGGAAAAAGGGGGCGCGAAAGCAGGAACATCCACCACCACCCCCGATTTATTGATTTATTTATTTTGCAAAAGGGTTATTTCTCAATCCCGGTTTGCAAAGCAAGCATAGACCAGGTGGAGAACAAACCCTCTTCCGTGGGACGAGGTGGCCGAGTGGTTAAGGCGATGGACTGCTAATCCATTGTGCTCTGCACGCGTGGGTTCGAATCCCACCCTCGTCGCTACCGTTTTGGACGTTCCCCCCCTCCAAAAAAGTGACTTTATAATTCTGCTTTGCAACCCCAAGAAAAGGAGGTTTAAAAGCAGAGAGGGGGGCCAAACTTCCATCCTTTGCAAGGGTCTTAATCCAGGGATCCTTTCTCTTTTGGGGTCCATTCCTGGCTCTCCACCCCAAAATTGATGGGAGCCGGAGACTTCCCGTGTTTTAAAGAGGGGGGGGCTCTGAATTGCATAAGCCCTCCGGCAGGTGGACTACTAGGATTTGCAAAACCCATCATCCCCAACAGGAATTGGAGCCCTTTACCAAGAAGCAAGTGCCAGATAGGGAAAGCCAGAGCTGGAGGAGGGTCTCTCGGCTGCTGCAGGACAAATCCCCCCCCCCCCCTGCCCAATCCATGCAGAAAATGTATTTGTTGGGAAAGCGAGCAAAACATGTTTGGTGGTTTTTGGTTTTTTTTGGTTCTGCAAATTCTCATAACCCATTTGGGTAACTCCCAATTCACCGGATTGCATAAACCCCCAAATATAGGATAATTCAGTGGTCAAACATTGAACTGCCATGGAATTGCAATTTTAGGATCTTTTAAAATAGAATGGAATATTTTCTTCTAACAGCGTATTACTATTAATTTCTTAACTATTTACATTCTAATTATTATAAATTTGTTAGTTCCTATAAATTGAGTCACCTGTTTCAATTTCAACCGCTCTTTCATTTATTCTCCAAATTTGAAGAGACATATTGTATTAATCAATATACAGAAAGTAAGACCGTATAATGTAGTATAGTGTAGTCTGATGTAATTTATGATGATGTTGCAAGAAGAAAATGAACTTGTTTTATCGGTTTGTATTTGTTGCTTTGATTGTAAGCTACCTGTATTCCTTAACGACTGTAATTTCCACTGCTAATCAGGACAGTTGTTGAGTTTCCCCTCATTTTACAACGGTTGTTAATTGAGTCACTGCAGATGTTAAGTTAGTAAACCTGGTCCTTAAGTGAACCTAGCTTCCCCGTTGACTTTGCTCATCAGAAGATCGCAAAAGGGGATCCCGTGACCCTGGGACATTGCAACCGTCATAAATACATGCCAGTTGCCAAGCATCCAAATTTTGATCACATGACCACAGGAATGCTGCAAAGGCCCCGTGTGATCAACGGTCATAAATCACTTTTTACAGTGCCCTTGTAACTTTAAAGTCACTAGACAATCAAGGACTGCTTGCATTCCATGCAAATATAATAGAAGAAAATAGAATAAAATAAAAAATAGAATAGAGAGACTAGAATAAAATTCTAACTAGAATTAGAATAGAATAAATAGAATACAGAATGAATAGAATAGAAAATAGAATAGAGAGAATAGAATAAAATAGAATTAGAATAGAATGAATAGAATAGAATAGAATAGTGGAATGGAGAATAGAATAGAAAAATTAGAATAGAATAGGAATTCAATTCTTTATTGACCAAGTGTGATTGGACACACAAGGAATTTGTCTCCAGTGCGTAAGCTCTGTGTACGTAAAAGCTACAAGTGATAAATCATGATCAGCCATCATAAAAATACATTCATCGTAAATCATAAAATACACTTAGTGATAGTCATAGGATAGTAGATAGACACCAGCATGTATTCCAATGCTGGTAGCGTCTTTTAGCTCCTTAAAAGGAGATTTAACAAGCTTTTGTGTGTAGAGAACACAGGAAGAGATTTCATCGAACTACATACGGTGGAAAGCTCTCCAAATGACGTACAAAGTTGAGGAAGACACTTGATTCTATTCAGAAATCCACGGTTTACCACGACTTTAAGCAACCCAGTTTTCCAAGTTTGCACAACGTCTTCCTTGTATTAAAGGCACACAACGTTCTTTCTGTAATTTTTCAGCTGTACAGGAACTGGTTTCTGTGGACTTTTTGAGAAACGTACCAACCACCAGACCAATTTTGACAAACCATTCTTGTTCGGGACGATCTCTTTAATCTCTCCAATTGGAGATGTTTCACCCATTTTTCTGGGGGTGTTAATTCAATAAAAGCAGACACATTAAAAAAAATTTTTTTTTAATTAGCAGGTAATATGTTCCCCATAGCCACTCCGAGAGATAACAGCAAAATAATTATATATACAGTATATATAAATGTACATGCAAGGAGGATTTCCCTTCTGAAAACACAAAGACACACGCTTTTAAGTTTTTGTCCTGATTTAAACTGGCTCACTTACTAGATCTGTTCAAAATGGGAAAAGACAAAGGTCACGTCCCTATTTGTGATTTTTGCCATCCTCGGAGCCATCCAACCATCATTAGGCCACAATAGGAATTAGGATACACTTAATATCACAACGACGACGATAAAAGAGGCTGTGGTTCTAAATCTGGAAGACTTCCAAGATCCCAAACCTTGGCCTAACCAGCATTCCCTGTGAAGGAATCTACTGGCTCCTCTAAGGCAGGGGTCTCCAACCTTGGCAACTTTAAGACTTGTGGACTTCAACTCCCAGAGTCTGTCTGTCTGTCTGAAGTAGTGTAGGGTTTCCTGCGTAAGCAGGGGGTTGGACTAGAAGACCTCCAAGGTCCCTTCCAACTCTGTTATTATTATTATTATAGTTCCTCAGCCAGCTTTGCTTTGCTTTGCTTTGGAATTCTGGGAGTTGAAGTCCACAAGTCTTAAAGTTGCCAAGGTTGGAGACCCCTGTGGTCCAAGGGGTCCTTTCCGGCCATGTTGGGATGCCACTTCCCAGAATTCTTAGCCAATCTGCCTAAGGACAAGGGGATTCTGGGAGTTGCAGTTCCCACACATCTAAAAGACAAGAACTTAAGACAAGATTGATCTAAACTCAACCATGAACTGCTGCTAGGGCAGGATTTGGTCAGTATATTTTTCACGGATGAAATTATCGTTTAAACCAGGACTGTCCAATCGTGCAACTTTAAGACCTGTGGACTTCAACTCCAAGAATGCCTCAGCCAACACGGAGAATTCTGGGAGTTGAAGTCCACGGATCTTCAAAGTTGCCAAGGTTGGACAGCCCTGGTTTAAACCTTCCCTTGACCTAATACAGTACAGGTATGGCTATATATCAGAGGTCTTCGAACTTGGCAACTTTAAGACTTGTGGACTTCAACTCCCAGAATTCTCCAGCTAGAATAACTGGCTGGAGAATTCTGGGAGTTGAAGTCCACAAGTCTTAAAGTTGCCAAGTTTGGGGACCCCTGCTATATATGGATGTTTTTCTCACTTTTTCCTCCCCAGAAAAAAACAGCTTTAGTTGAAAAAAAATCCCACTAAACGGAACGAATGAGAGGTAGAGACCGAGTAACCAGAGTTACTCCGTAGTTCCTTTTCTAATTCAGATTAACCAGTCTTCTGTTTACATGCGGGCTTGTGAACTCAATCTGCATTCTATTTTTATTCAAATGCCAAATGAAATCGGATCAGTGCTACTCAGAGCTGCACAGCTCTCGCCTGAACACAGAAATGTTACCCCAGGATATGAGAACCAGCCGTGTTCTTTTATCCCAAGGTGCCTTTCCAACTTATTTTGCGGCCTCTTTCTTCATTTTTGGTTCACCTAGGAAATTTTTTTCCACTCTTTTTCAAACTGTTTCAGCCCAGTCTGCAATGTAGGGAGAACGAAGCATGCAGAATTAGCTCTGCCCTGAATTATCTAATATCTTCCGGGTTTCCAGCAATTTGAGACAAATTTAAGGAATAGACTAGACTAGACTAGACTAACAGAGTTGGAAGGGACCTTGGAGGTCTTCTAGTCCAACCCCCTGCTTAGGCAGGAAACCCTACACCACTTCAGACAAATGGTTATCCAACTTCTTCTTAAAAACTTCCAGTGTTGGAGCATTCATAACTTCTGGAGGCAACTTCTGTTCCACGGATTAATTGTTCTAACTGTCAGGAAATTTCTCCTTAGTTCTAAGTTGCTTCTCTCCTTGATTAGTTTCCACCCATTGCTTCTTGTCCTACCCTCAGGTGCTTTGGAGAACAACCTGACTCCCTCTTCTTTGGGGCAGCCCCTGAGATATTGGAACACTGCTATCATGTCTCCCCTGGTCCTTCTTTTCATTAAACTAGACATACCCAGTTCCTGCAACAGTTCTTCATATGTTTTAGCCTCCAGTCCCCTAATCATCTTTGTTGCTCTTCTCTGCACTCTTTCTAGTGTCTAGGAGTCATCCCAATTAATTCTTCCCTTCCTTCCTGGAAAAGTTGAGAGCTGGTTTCTCACACACACACACACACACACACAAAACTCGGTCCCTTTTTGTCATCCAAGTTACTAGTCCTGTAGGTTTGGCAATGCATTCCAGGGTGCCAAAAGGACCCGAACAAGGGAGGGGACAAAAGAATGTGGATTACTTTGATACTAAAAACCATCCCAAAGTATTTCCACCCTCCTCTTCTGTATGCCCTCCAGCCGTGTATTCAACCAAGTCCAGCCGTTGTGCGTCACAAAGTCAGTGCTGAATTTAAAAAAGAAGAAGCAGCAGAGGAAAATCACACTTTCTATCACATGAGAGGTGGCCTCAAACAGTTTCGCAGAAATCCAGAATCCTTCTTTCCCAATACATTCAGATGAATGCAGAATGTTGCATTCATTAAATATATATATTTAATGAATATATATTTATATATAGAGGGGGGGAAACCTTGGAGAAAGGGTTCCGGCCCAATAAATCCAGTTCTTCCTCATCACAAGGGAGGTTTCTTAGCTGCCACGTGGAAGGGGGCTCGGAGGAAAATCGTGCATGGGGGTCCCGTCGTCGTCATCGTCCCCACCGCCCTTCAAGCCTTCAAGAGATACGGAGGCACAATCTTTGCAATCCTGTTGCCAGGTGCCAGGGAGTGGCAGGGAGGGAGGCCATCAAAGGAGCAACTTCAGGAGGAAGGAGAGGGCTGCCCCACAGGAGAGTCCCAAGGCCAGGAAAAAGGTCATGATGGCCCCCGCCAGCTCGCTCTCTTCTGGCTGGACCTGCCTGGAGGAGAGAATTAATGTCCGAATTTGAAGGTGACAGAAGTCAGTCAATCCTTCTTTCCTTCCCTCCCTCTTTTTCTTTCTTCTATCTTTTCCTCCCTCCCTCCCTCCCTTTTTCTTTCTTCTCTATCTTTTCCTCCCTCTTTTTCTTCCTTCTCTATCTTTTCCTCCCTCCCTCTTTCTTCCTTCCTTCCCTCCATCTTTTTCTTCCTATATTTTCCTTCTTCCCTACCTCCCTTTTTCTTCCTTCCTTCCCTCCCTCCATCTTTTTCTTTCTTCTATCTTTTCCTTCCTCCCTCTTTTTCTTTCTTCTATCTTTTCCTCCCTCCCTCCCTTTTTCTTCCGTTCTTCCCTCCATCTTTTCTTCCTATCTTTTCCTTCCTCTCTCCCTCCCTTTTTCTTCCTTCCTTCCCTCCCTCCATCTTTTTCTTTCTTCTCTTTTCCTCCCTCCCTCCCTTTTTCTTCCATCCTTCCCTCCATCTTTTCTTCCTATCTTTTCCTTCCTTCCTCCCTCCCTCCCTTTTCCTTCCTTCCTTCCCTCCCTCCATCTTTTTCTTCCATCGATCTTTTTCTTCTTCCCTTTTTCTTCCTTCCTTCCCTCCATCTTTTTCTTCCTTTTATCTTTTTCTTTCTTCCATCCCTCCCTCATTCCCTCTTCCTTCCTTCTCTATCCCTCCCTCCCTTCCTTCTTCCCTTCCCTTCCTCCACCCAACTCCAACTTATACTGGGCAGCTCGGAACTGGCACTTGCCACTTCCTGCTGGCTTCCCCAGTGACTTGACTGTGGGAAGCCAGCAGGAAATCACCTCGCTGACTAACGTGCGATTCGGTTAACAACGGCAACCGGAACTGCAGCGACTGCCATCACTAAAGGGTACACTAAGCTTTACAACCATATTGCTTAGTGAAAGAAATCCCAATCCCAATTGCTGTTATAAGTCAAGGACTATCTGTAATCACAACCTCCGATAGCAAAGCCAAGACAAAACATCACAACTGGGGACTCCCCTTTGCCTCATCCCAAAGCTAGGTTTTTAAAGATTTCTGGAACATCTTTGGGATGGGAGCCACACAAATCTCGGGAAGGGCCTCATTCCAGAGTGCAGGCACCGCTCCAGAGAAAGGGATGGGGGAATTATGGATTGTACACAGCAACTTATAGAATCATAGGACTGTCTGGAAGGGATCTCAGAGGTCTTCTAGTCCAACCCCCTGCTCAAGCAGGAGACCCTATACCAGGTATCAGCAACCTGCGGCTCCGGAGCCGCATGCGGCTCTTTGGGCCCTCTGCTGTGGCTCCGTCGGGTGATCCCACCACTGGCTGGCCCCGCCCTTCGCCCTTCCCTCCCAGTCACTCCTCGCCTGGCCTGAGAAGGTAAGGGCGACGGTGGGGGATGGATAAGTTGCCAGGGCAGAGACAGAGATACAGAGAGAGGGAGAGAGAGAGAGAGACATAGATACAGAGAGAGGAGGGACAGGGAGAGAGGGACGGAAGGAGAGAGAGATCTCAAAAGGGATTTGTGGTTCCCGGTGTTTTTTAACTACCGGTTCTGTGCCCTAATGACTGGTTGGGTAGGCATGGCTTGTGGGCTCATGTGACTGGTGGAAGTGAGTGGTGTTGAGTTGGCCACGCCCACCCAGGTTTTGTGGCTCCCGGTGTTTTCTTTTCTGTGGGAAACAGGTCCAAATGGCCCATTGAGTGTTTCAGGTTGCAGACCCCTGCCCTAAACCAACCAGTGTTTCTCAACCTTGGCAGCTTTCAGATGGGCTGGACTTCAACTCCCAGAATTCCCCAGCCAGCAATTGTTGGTTGGGAAATTCTGGGAGTTGGAGTCCATCCACAACTTCTGGAGGCAAGTAGTTCCACTGGTTAATTATTCTCACTGTCAGGAAATTTCTCCTTAGTTCTAGCTTGGACCAAAAAAAAGCTTCCTTTTATATCCCACTGGTGGTCCTCGGGACCCCGAAACCCATCATCCTGCTTTTGGAGGAGCAGTCCTACTCACTTGGGGGCCAGGCACATGGTGAGGGAGACGAAGTAGCCGTTGGAGAGGGAAAAAACCACCATGAGGACGACGAACCAGGCGTCGTGGTGGAAAAGCACAGGCCAGTCGGTCTCCCTCGGGATGTTGCAGAGGAAAAACATGGGGATGAGGAAAATTCGGAGGCCCACTGCGGCGGGAAGGAGCCGGAGGTGCTTCTGCGGCTGAGGAGAGAAAAACCACGTTTCAACAGAGCTTGTACATAAAACACCCATTTATTTATTTATTTGTATCCCGTCTTTATTATTTTTACAAATAACTCAGGACGGCAAACGTATCCAACACCTCCTCCTATTTTTCCCACAACAACAACAACCCTGTGAGGTGGGTGTTGGGCTGAGAAAGAGAGGGACTGGCCCATGTCATCCAGCTGGTTTTTATGCCTGAGGAGGGACTAGAACTCACTGTCTCCTGGTGATTCCCAATTGGCTTTCGTAGCTGAGGCGGGACTAGAATTCACCGTCTCCTGGTGATTGGCCCAAAGTCACCCAGTTGGCTTTCGTAACTGAGGCGGGACTAGAATTCACCGTCTCCTGGTGATTGGCCCAAAGTCACCCAGTTGGCTTTCGTAGCTGAGGCGGGACTAGAATTCACCGTCTCCTGGTGATTGGCCCAAAGTCACCCAGTTGGCTTTCGTATCTGAGGCGGGACTAGAATTCACCGTCTCCTGGTGATTGACCCAAAGTCACCCAGTTGGCTTTCGTAACTGAGGCGGGACTAGAATTCACCGTCTCCTGGTGATTGGCCCAAAGTCACCCAGTTGGCTTTCGTAGCTGAGGCGGGACTAGAATTCACCGTCTCCTGGTGATTGGCCCAAAGTCACCCAGTTGGCTTTCGTATCTGAGGCGGGACTAGAATTCACCGTCTCCTGGTGATTGACCCAAAGTCACCCAGTTGGCTTTCGTATCTGAGGCGGGACTAGAATTCACCGTCTCCTGGTGATTGGCCTAAAGTCACCCAGTTGGCTTTCATAGCTGAGGCGGGACTAGAATTCACCGTCTCCTGGTGATTGGCCCAAAGTCACCCAGTTGGCTTTCGTAGCTGAGGCGGGACTAGAACTCACGGTCTCCTGGTGATCGGCCCCAAATCACCCAGCTGGCTTTCATGGCTAAAGTGGGACTAGAACTCAAGGTCTCCTAGTTTCTAGCCTGGCGCCTCAGCCAGGAGACCAAACTTTTATTTCCTATCCCCTTAACCCTAAACAGGAAGGGAGCTTAAAAAAATTGTGCCCCAACTTTCTGCTAAGCGAGACAGTTGTTAAGTGGGTTCTGCCCCATTTCATGACCTTCCTTGCCACAGTCGTTAAGTGAATCACTGCAGCTGTCACAGGGTTTGTTCAATGCATCTGGCTTCCCCACGGACTTTGCTCAGTCAGCAGGTCGCCAAAGGTGGATCACCTGACCTGTCCCTGGGACACTGCGACCGTCATAAATATGAGTCAGTTGCCATGCATCCGAACTTTGGTCACGTGACTGTTAAGGGTGCTGCAGGAGTCGCAAGTCACTTGTTTCAGTGCCGTTGTAACTTAGGTCACTAAACGAGCGGTTGTAAGTCGAGGACTACCAGTAGGTCTGCCTTTGATCTCCCCACCCCACCCGATTCATTCAAGACGATGTCCGGCCTTCCCCTCCATGGGAAACATCGTAGATGAGAATGTATCCCACTTCTGCCACCAATTGCTCACCCAGAGGAAGTAGGAAGTCGAACTCCGCCCCAACCAGTCCATGACGTTGAAGACAAGGAAGCAGCAAACGGGAGTGAAGAAATTCTCTAAGGTGGGGAGAAGATGGGGAGACCCACGGAAGAGTTAGGCCGTGTCTTCAGTCAAGTTAACTCAACCCTCCGAGTCCCAGAAAGAGAGTCAGTTTTGGCTCGCGCGGAGGCTCTGAGAGGTCGTTTTTGGCCTCCATAGGGGTGGGAGAGGCAGTTTTTGCCCTCCCCAAGCACCAAGTAAGACTCTGGAGCCTGGAGAGGGCGAAAAACGGGCCTACCAGGCCCACCGGAAGTTGGGAAATGGGGGATGGGGGGTCGTGCGCACATATGCGTGGGGGACAGGCAGTGCGGAGGGAGGTCATGTGCGCATGCGCAGGAGGGCGGGGGGGATTGAATTATGGTGTGGGCACGCGCGCTTGCGCGCTTTCGGCACCCAAGAAAAATGGTTTGTTATCACTGCACTGGAATATAAAGAGGGCAAACTCCACTCCCTACTGGTGCTGATGATGTTACCTGGTTGGGTCATGAAAAGTCTGCAAGGAAACAACCAAGCTCAGAGAGCACCAAAGACCCCACAAATGTCCCTCCTCCTCCACCACTACCTCTTCCTCTTCCCCCTGCCTCCAAAACTCCCTTCCTTTCTAGCTCTGATATTGCTCCCTAGTTAAGATTCTGAAATGTCTGCAAGAAAAGTGAGCTCAGAGACCACCAAGAACCAATATTCTTCTTCATTCCTCTCCTCCTTCTAGCATTGATGAAGTTACCTAGTTGGGTCATGAAACGTCTGCAAGAAAAGCACCAAGCTCAGAGGGCACCAAGGACCTCCTCGGGGGCGGCTCTTTCCCACCACCTGATCTTCAACTTGGAGATGCGTTGAGGAGTGGAGCCAATGCAAACCAGCCCCTGCCCCTTCCCGCCCTGTAATTAAATGACCCACCACTCACGCCAAGACTGGTCATGAGAGGAGCTGACGATTCTCGTGGTAATAGCCGGAAACACCGAGAGGGAAATGGAGAAGTCCATAACGATGGAGAGGGCCAGCAGCCAAATCTGAAGCGGAAAAGCAGAATCTGCGATGTGACACGAACCACATTCAGTATCTGGATCACTCTGTGGTCTCCCTTCAACTGGCATCAAATGGAGCACGATTCCAGAGCCAACTGAGTCCCAGCATAAAAGCAGTCCTCGAATTCCCCAGCTAATATGCTTTCAGGTGGGTGGACTTCCACTCCCAGAATTCCCCAGCTAATATGCTTTAAGATGGGTGGACTTCAACTCCAGAATTCCCCAGCTAATATGCTTTAAGATGGGTGGACTTCCACTCCCAGAATTCCCTAGTCAGCATGCTTTAAGATGGGTAGGTTCCAGATTGAATCTCTCTTTAGTGATCATCTGTCTGTTACTTCTTGTCTTGCCTTCTGGGGCTTTGGAGAATAGGTGGACCCCCTCTTCTTTGTGGCAGCCCCTCAAATATTGGAAGACTGCTATCATGTCACCCCAAGTCCTTCTCTTCTTTTTTTTAAAAAAATAATTAGCAATTAGCAATTTTAATAGTAGTTTTAAATAAAAAATTTAAACGTTCCAGAGATCGTGATTGCTATCGCTTCTTTATCTATCTATCTATCTATCTATCTATCTATCTATCTATCTATCTATCTATCTATCTATCTATCTATCTATCTATCTATCTATCTATCTATCTATCTATCTATCTATCTATCTATCTATCTATTACAGCGTTGCGTATCATTATCATATTCCTATTTCTAAATCTCTATTCCTTTAGTTTATCTAAAATCTATATATTTTTTGTTTCTAACTTATTATTCTTTTCATCACCCTTTACAACTGGTGTCGCACGCAAATTGCGTAATCGGCCGGCCACTACCGGTGCGGTAGAATGGACCGCACCGGTAGGAACCCACCACTGGTAGATATTTAATAAACAGTGTACACTCTGGGTCATTTTACATATACATAACAATAGTGATAATAATATTCTTTGCTTACATATAATAGTATTCTTCCGACTTCTAATTTCTACTTTTATTATCTAACCATTAGTAAAACAAACGGTTCTTACCTTTTTGAGCACATTGAAAAGGGAAGGGTTGGGGGCAACCATGCCCACCCCACTTCCCCCGTTCATGATTTCTGGCGGGCAAGCCGAGCCACCCTTCTCCACGACCACGGCGTTCCCGTTCTTCATGTTGAGCGTCTCTCCTTTGGAACTGTCTGCCACAAGAGTGGAGCCGTCTTCTGAAGAGACATATAAGCAAGGACGTCCGTCCAAATCAAATGACGTTGCAACTTTTAAAAGCTACAGGTAGCCCTCGACTTCCGACAGTTCCTTTAGTGACCGTTTGAAGTTACAACACTGAAACAAGTGACCGTCTTTCACACTTACGACCATTGAGGCCTCCCTCTGGTCATGGGATCAAAATTCAGATACTTGGCAACTGGCTTCTATTTATAACGGTTGCAGCTGCCTCCTATTTATGACGGTTGCAACTGCCTCCTATTTATGACAGTTGCAACTGCCTCCTATTTATTCCAGATTCACTTTACAACCATGTTGCCAATTTAATAGCTGCAGTGATTCACTTAACAACGGTGGGAAGAAAGGTCATAAAATGAGGCAAAACTCACAATTATCTTGCTTAGCAAGAGAAACTGGGGGTTCACTTGTGGTCATAAGTCGAGGACTACCTGTAAAACCAAGGAATCTCGAGCGTTGTTGGGGGGAATGGACTGCATAACTTTTCAGCTTTCAAACTTTCCATAAATAGGAATACAGGCAGTTCCTAACTTACAATGATTCGTTTAGCGTCCGTTCAAAGGCATTGAAAAAAGCGACTTAGAACTGTTCCTCACACTTATAACAAACAAAACGTCCCTGTAAACATCAGGTGCTTGGTGGCGCAGCAGTTAGAGTGCAGTACTGCAAGCCACATTAGCTGACTGTGATCCACAGTTCAGCGGTTCAAATCTCACCGGCTCAAGGTTGACTCAGCCTTCCATCCTTCCGAGGTAGGTAAAATGAGGACCCAGATTGTTGGGGGCAATGTAAAATATACATTGCTTACTGGTGTAAACCGCTTAGAGAGTGCTTGCACTGTGAGGCGGTATATAAATCTCACAAATAAATAAATAAATAAACTGGAATTCATACGTGACAGATACTCCATGAGTTACAGCAGTTCCTTTAGCGACCTTTCGAAGTTACAAGTGACTCATGACCGTTTTTCACACTTGCAACCACTGCGGCATCCCCATGGTCGCGCGATCAAAATTCAGTCAGTTGGCAACCGACTGATATTTATGACGGTCGCAGTGTCCGGCGGTCACGTGACCACCATTCGCGACCTTCTGACAAGCAAAGTCGTGTGTGTGGTGTGTGACCCTGTTTGATGACCCTGCGATTCACTTACCAACTGCACTGATCTGCTTAACAACCGTGGCAAAGATAAGTCATAAAATTGGGGGAGACTCCCTTAGCAACCGCTTTGCTTAGCCAAGGAAATTCTGCTCCCAACGGAGGCTGTAAGTTGAGCGCGAACTTTAAGTGAAATAAAAGGAGTTTCCGCTAGGCTAGTTTCCAAAATCTACGCCTTTCTCACCCCACCCAAAATCTATTTATTTATAATTTTGGAATTTTACCTGTTCGGACTGGTGGTGGTAATTGCTGGAATGTTATTTAGAGAGAGGGACATATGCCAAAATGGCTACGGCCCAAGTCAAATTTGATTTATTTTCCACCAGGCTGATGAGTCATACTCTGTGTACTTAATAGTTTTCCCTTTACGCAGCGTTCAAAATGAAGACTTCAGAAGCAAAAGTCGTAATTAGAATTCGAGATTCATAGCCTCACGCCCCGGGCGATGAAACTATACATCCCTGCCATGCTAGAAGTTAAGGGAGAAACACCCCTTAAGTTTGGATTATTTCCAAATATTAAGCCAGGGCTCTGCAAACAGGTGGCAGAACAACAAAGGACAAATCTGAAATGAAATATTCGTCTCTATTGGGTTTTTTTCTCTCTCCCTTTTTCTTTTTCTTCTAGTTTTAACATGGATAAATAATAATATAGCAGGCTTTTAGATCAGGCTCAAAAATGTATACAGGTAGCCAGAAATGAAATCTACTTACTTTCCCTATCGATTCGGAAGCGCGCACCCCCACTGCGCACACTTTTTCACCCTCTGCGCATGCACAGGCGGCTTTGTGCATGCACAGAGGGTTAAAAACATGAAAATGGCGAGTCCGAGCGGAGCCTCGCGCTGCTGCTGCTACCAGTTCTCCAAACCACCGGCAGCAGACACTACCGGTACGCCCAGACCGGTACGAACCGGTAGCGTTTCACCCCTGCAGGTAGCCCTCGACTTATGACCAATATTGAGCCAATGTTTTCGTTGCTAAGCGAGACTGTTAAGGGAATTTTGCCCCATCTTATGATATTTTTTGGTTCACCCGTTAAGTGAATCACTGCAGTTGCTAAGCTAGTCACACCGTTGCTAAGTGAATCTGGCTTTCCCACTGGGGAATTCTGGGAGTTGAAGTCCACCCATCTTAAAGCATGCTGGTTGGGGAATTCTGGGAATTAAAGTCCACCCATCTTAAAGTATGCCGGTTGGGGAATTCTGGGAATTAAAGTCCACCCATCTTAAAGTATGCTGGTTGGGGAATTCTGGGAATTAAAGTCCACCCATCTTAAAGTATGCCGGCTGGGGAATTCTGGGAATTAAAGTCCACCCATCTTAAAGTATGCCGGTTGGGGAATTCTGGGAGTTGAATTCCACCCACTTTAAAACATGCTGGCTGGGGAATTCTGGGAATTAAAGTCCACCCATCTTAAAGTATGCTGGCTGGGGAATTCTGGGAGTTGAAGTCCACCCATCTTAAAGTATGCCGGCTGGGGAATTCTGGGAATTAAAGTCCACCCATCTTAAAGCATGCTGGCTGGGGAATTCTGGGAGTTGAAGCCCACCTTTATTAAAAAAATTTAAGATTGAGAAACATTGCTTTCAGCCCTCAACCCATATCTGATGTTAGATTTTGGGGAAAAAACAGTCAAATTCCCTTTGATCAGTCCATGTGTCTCTTGGACTCCATTTCCCAGAATTCTGAGTTCAGCACCGGAAGATCAGCATGCTGGGAAAGGCTGGATCGCAGGACCAAGACATTACAAGAACGTGAGATATCTCCTCCACCACCAGCAGTTCAATTTTTGACAACTTTTCAAATCTCCCCATTTTTTTTTTTAATTCAGATGTCTCACCTGGTGAAAGAAGACCTGTCTTGGTCTCTAGTTCACATCCCGAATCTTCTGGTGTTCTCTTATCCAGATAGTAACGAGTGAAGGTCTGCAGAGAAAGAAGAAGAACTTATGGTCTCTCAACGGTCACCTCAATGGTGCTCCTGATCAAAATCAGGTTCTCAAGAAGCTAAGCTAAGGTTCTTACTGGATGGAGCACCACCAGGAAATCCCAGAGCTTTTGAGAACCGACTTATTTATTTATTTATTTATTTATTTTATTTATTTAGACGCTCTTATAGGCCGCCCAATCCCGTGGGACTTATTACTTGAAAACTTGAAAAATTTTAATTTTATAAGGGGAATTTTATAAGAACTTTAAAAGGCCTTGGTAACGCCGTACTTGGAATACTGAGCCCAGTTTTGGTCTCCACAATATAAATAAGATGTTGAGACTCTGGAAAGAGTGCAGAGAAGAGCAACTAAGATGATTAGGGGACTGGAGGCTAAAACATATAAAGAACGGTTGCAGGAATTGGGTATGTCTAGTTTAATGAAAAGAAAGAATAGGGGAGACATGACAACAGCATTCCAATATTTGGGGGGCTGCCCCCAAAGAAGAGGGGGGTCAACTTATTTTTCAAAGTACCTGAGGGCAGGACAAGAAGCAATGGATGGAAACTAATCAAAGAGAGAAGCAACCTGGAATTAAGGAGAAATTTCCTAGCAGGGAGGACAATTAACCAGTGGAACGGCTTGCCACCAGAAGTTGTGGGTGCTCCAACACTGGAAGTTTTCAAGAAGAGACTGGACAGGCATTTGTCTGAAATGGTATAGGGCAGGGGTGGGCAAACTATGGTTCTTTGAGGACCTGTGGACTTCAACTCCCAGAATTCCTGAGCCAGCCATGCATGCATGGCTGGCTCAGGAATTCTGGGAGTTGAAGTCCACAGGTCCTCAAAGAACCATAGTTTGCCCACCCCTGGTATAGGGTCTCCTGCTTGAGCAGGGGGTTGGACTAGAGGACCTCCAAGGTCCCTTCCAACTCTGTTATTCTCTTAAGTGGGACAAAGGATCTTACCTGGTGAGGCAGCAAGATATAGCAGACAATAGAAACCAAGGTCCCAACACAGGGGGTGACGAAATAGATGAGGGCAGAAGACAGAGGGTCTAAGCCACCTAAACAGAAGAGAAAAATGGTGTTTTGACAGACAAATCCAGGGCTTTGCAACTCTTCAGGCACAGGACACAACCACTACGTTCTCAACAGCTGGCTAGTCCAACCTTAAACCCCTGCGCCAGAGGAGATCCTTCTTCCTTCTTGTGGCAGGTAGTTCCCCAGACCAAAAAAAGCTCTCTCTAATTGGATATTTCTGGGAATATTTTCAGTTCCCCCCCCCCATAATTGGCAGATCATTCTCTTCTACCCTTTGAAAGATCTTTCCCTCCGCCCAGCGCTTTCAAACGAGGTGGTGTTTTTCAGACACACACACACCGATACTCACTGGCCATGGAAAGCAACATGGCGATGGCGGCAAACGTTCCCGCCATTCCTTGACCGCTGAGAAACAGAGTGCTGTATCTTTGCGGAAAAGACCCCAGCAGGCCGAAGAGGCTCCCTTGCAGGACGGCACAGAAGGCTGAGGAAAACAAGAGGAGGACAAAGTCAAGAATGAGGCTATTTTGTGTTACAGGTAGTCCTTGACTTACGACCGTTCATTTAGTGACCGTTCGGAGTAACAACGGCCCTGGGAAAAGTGACTTGAGGATGTGTTTCGCCCTTATAACCATTGCAAGGGCCCTGCGGTCACCTGATCAAAACTGGCAACTGATTCGCACTTATGACGGTCGCAGTGTCCCGGGGGGGGTCACGTGACCCCCTTTTGCGACCTCCTGACAAGCCAAGTCCACGGGGAAGCCACAGTCACTTAACAACCGGGTTACTAACTTTTAACAATTGCAGCGATTCACTTAACAACGGTGCCGAGGAAGGTCGTAAGACGGGGGCAAAATTCACTTAGCAACTGTCTTAACGTTTAACGACAAGAGGTTTTGGACTCGGTTGTGGTCGTTAAGTCGAGGACTACCTGTTATCTCAGATCCTATGGATGACAAGGAAATATATTGCTGACAATAATCTCCTTTTGAGTTGATCTCTTAAGTCGGTGATGCTCAACCTGAGCAACTTTTAAGACATGTGGACTTCGATTCCCAGAATTCCCCAGCCAACATGGCTGACAGGGGAATTCTGGGAGTTGAAGTCCAGCTTAGGGCACAATTCCCCAAGACTCGGCTCAGGACTGAATGCTGCTGCCTATATCTGACTAACACTCCCCCCCCCCCTCACTGGCATGCTGGCTAAGGATTCTGGGAGTTGCAGTCCAAAAGATTTTGACGGGACCAGGATTCAAGTCCTCGAGTTCACAACAACCCTATGAGGTAGAGTTTTTTTAGGGGGGCGAATGAGGATTTGAACTGAGTTCCCTGACAAAGCTCAAAATCTCAGCGATGTAAACGGAGTGGAATTAGTGTATTTCCTGTGCTTGGTGGTTTCCTTGCCGACGTTTCATCACCAAACTAGCTAACCTCATCAGGGCTAGAGAGGAATTAACCAGGTGCCAACTCACAGTTAATGAACCAGACGCTTGCCATGGTAATGGAGAAAAAACTCTGAGGTGACATCATCACCTTAACCAGGATGGCGGTAAGCACGAAGAGGAACAGGATCCCAGTCAGGCTGCCCAAAATGCGCACTTTGTCCGAAATGCTTTGCAAGGGAGAAAAAAAAAGGACATGTGAATAACCGGAAAGTTAGTGACGGCTACAGACATTCACCGGCGACACCTCCCTTGAAGCTGGGGAAAAAGGAAGGCGTGAAGAAGTTTATTTATTTGTACCGTACCCCGCCTTTTTTATGTTTACAAATAACTCAAGGCAGCAGTCATATCCGACACACCTTCCTCCTCCTGTTTTCCCCACAACAACAACAACCCTGGCAGTTGTGAGTCAATCCCTTCCCTTCCCCTTGAACCGGAGGTGGGATTCAGCCGATTTAGGCGAACCGGTAGTAGCGACCTGCGGGTGAGGCCCACATTTTCAGTCCTGGGCGAACCAGTAGGTAAATTAAGTGAAGGCCCCCTCTGCTCTTGAACCCTTCCAGGCCTGCAAGCAAGGCCCTCGCAGTGAAGAAGGACATACGTTCCATTTTGCGGCTACTAAGATTGTTGGTTGAGCAGGGACAAAAACAGCCACAGGGAAAGGATTGAAGCCCGGCAAACAGGCCCTTCCGCCAGTCAACAAGAGTGTTGATAAACCAGCTTATCAAATACTTAGGAGCTGAGCACCAGGAAACAACAACCAATGACTTAATAGCCACACCCCAATCTACACCCCAATCAACAACTAAAAAGCCACACAGAACAGGCACCACATAAATACTACACACGGAATAGCCCAAAGCGCACATTCTGAATTTCCTGAGGATGGGCTCCGGCACCAGTCCGAAAGCTCAGAAGACTAAATCTCTGGTCCCTGTAACCCAAGGGTGTCAAACTCAAGGCCCAGGGGTCGGGTCCAGCTTAGATCTGGCCCGCGGGGACCATCCTGGAAACAGCGAAGGACCGGCGCGCGGAGCCTCTGCAAACGAAAACAGAGCTCGCGAGGGCCACGTGCGGCTCTCCCGAGCTCCAATTTTGCTGGCAGAGGGTCGCAGGAGGCGGTCGCAGCCGAAAACGGAGCTCGGGAGCCCCGTTTTCTCTGGCAGAGCAGTCGGGCCACAACAGGCGCCCCCGACACGAGTGACGTCGAGCTGGCCACACCCACTCTGGCCACGCCCCCCCAGCCCCCTCCCCCCGAGGTCAAACACAACCCCAATGAAATCGAGTTTGACACCCCTGCTGTAACCGATCCAGATCGGATCCTGCAAGGCCCTTCTCACTGAGTAGAACGATCGGGACCGAAAGAGAGAAACGTGGTAAGAGGCAGCCGGCAAGTCGAATGCAGAGAGAAAAGCAACCCAAACGTAGAGAGAGAGAGAAAAACGTGTCTCACCACCGGTAGAGGATGGAGTTGAGAAAGGTGAAAAGCAGCAAAGGCAACTGAGAAAGGAGGGTCAGCCAGTTACTGAAGCTGAATTCGTCTTCGCAGGGGGACACCGGCTGGGGGTTCAAGGCTGTCCGATTCTCAGCCGCCTCCCGTCCGGCAGAGCAGTTCCCTGTGAGTCTGGCCTCAAAATACTGGCGGGAGAGAAAGCATTTAATTAGAAACACTCAAAGGATGTCCTATGTGTCACAGCGTCCATTGTGCGGTGTCGCTGCTCCACAGACCCCCATGGACCCCGAGGATGTAACAGGGATTAACTAGGCTTAACAAACCTAGTTTGATTTACCTTCCTGACTCCCCCTCCTCCCAGCAAAACAAATGGAATAACTGGGTGGAAAAAACCCTAAGAGTCAGGAAATGGACTGAATTGGATGGGACCTTAGAGGTCATCTATCCCAACCCAATGCAATCAGGCCTATCCTTCATGCCTTTCCATCCCACCATTTCTGGCCTGTTGCTATAGGTAGTCCTCAGTTAAGAGCAGAATTTCTGTTGCTAAGGGAGACGGTTGTTAAGTGAATCGTGACCAATTTTACGACCTTGTAGATACACGCCGTTTGCCAAGCGCCCGAATTTTGATTGCCTAGCGGTGGGGGTGCTGCAACCGTTGTAAGTCTGAGGACCGGTTGTATGTCACTTCCGTCAGTAACGTTGCAACTTTGAACGGTCACTAAAGGAATAGTCGAGGATAAGCTGTATTAAAGCTCTTATATAGGTACTCCTTGACTTACAACAGTTTGTTTAGTGACTGTTCAAAGTTGCAACAGCCCTGAAAAAAGTGACCTGTTTCACACTTACAACCTTTCTACCACCCCCATGATCGTGTGATCAAAATTCAGATGCTTGGCCACTGACTCATATTTATGACGGTTGCAGTGTGCCGGGGTTATGTGATCCCCTTTTGTGACCTTCTGACAAGCACAGTCGATGGGGAAGGCTGATTCACTTAACAACCGTGTTACTAACTTATCCGCTGCAGAGATTCACTTAACAACCATGGCAAGAAAGGTCGTAAAACGGGGCAAAACTCACTTAACAGCTGTCTCGCTTAGTGACAGAAATATTGGGCTCAATCGTGGTCGTAAGTCGAGGACAACCTGTCATCCTCACTAAACAAGGATCAGAAGGAGAAAAAGAGGACATAAAGCGGAGCATATCAACCCCTCCGATGGCCCAGGGCTGCCTCCCGAACGCAGGACTCACCGGGATGGCTGTGATGAAAAAATTCCAAGGAAGAAGAGTTCCTAAGCCCAGGAGAAAAAATATGATTCCCACGCAGTGGAACCTGGAAGGAGAGAACCCCATCAGATCACCGGATCTTGACTCTACCCACTGCACCACACAGCCTTGTTCGACTGGATTCCCATACACCAAGCTAGAAACCGCAGTTTGCAAACGACTGTTGACCGACGGATGGTTCTGATACAGTGTGACCTCATGAACCATGGTTACGATATGGCTTAATGTGTAAACCCACACACATAGCATTATTTGTCCCAGTAGCCAGGATTATTGGATTATTGAATTATTTGAATAGAATTCTGGATTGGATAGGACAGGACAGAAAATAGAACAGAACAGAACAGAACAGAACAGAACAGAATAGAATAGAATAGGAGAGAGAGAGAGAGAGAGAGAGAGAGAGAGATTGTTGGGGGCAAGAGGCTGACTCTGTAAACCGCTTAGAGGGGGCTGTAAAGCACTATGAAGCGGTATATAAGTCTAAGTGCTATTGCCATTGCTATAATGCATAGATAGATTAGTTATTAATACATAGATGCTGAGATAGACAGACAGACAGACAGACAGACAGACAGACAGACAGACACACACACACACACACACACACACATATATATATATATATATATTGATAGGGAGAGAGGAAATAGAGAAATGCATAAATAGAGATAATTAGTCATTAATAGATAGATGCTGAGATGGATGGATGGATGGATGGATGGATTGAGAGAGAGAGGGAGGGAGAGAGAGACAGAGAGGGGGAGACAGACAGACAGACAGACATCAATGGGGGAAGCCCGCAAATCGTGATCGCATAATGTCTTGCTTAACAACAAAAATGTTGATACATGATGCCTCGCTTCTCAACTGCACCACTTAATGACAAAAGTCCCCATTTGTCATTGTCAACCAAGGACTACCTTTGTGTGTGTGTTCGTGTGTGTGAACGCAGACCCGGGCAAAGTATACCTAAAGGCCTCAAGTGGCAGCGTTCGTTGGCTTCAGGTTTAATACTTCAGCAAACCATCTCTATTTCAACCACGGTGGGATTGAAGGAAATTCTCCACGAAAGCCAGCAAAGAAAACCCCACAGAAATGTGGTCGGTTAACGCAAAAGCCCGGGCGTTTTTAAAAATAAAAAATAATAAAATACCCAAAAAATAAAAAAAAAGGAAATGGTTCAAATGATCCCACCTAGAGGAGTGGAAATGTTAAGTCATTAATCAAATATTACTCATGGGCTAGTTGAGGCCAAATGCTGTGTATTTACAAAAAAACCCCACACCAATGTTTTTCAATGTTCTCGAAAAAGTTGAGGTTTTTCTCCTGATTCATTCGGCAGGAGGAGGGGAAAAAAATGTGGCCTTTATTTATTTCCAGACCTGAAAAAGCAGTTTGCAGAAGTCCCGGAGGAACTTTCGGTGGGAGGGCAGAAGGGGCGAGAAAAGAAATCCCCGTTCGCCGGCAAAATCTGACGATTTAAGAGTTTTTCATCCTTATCCTGCTAGCAAAAACACTCCACGTATGCTCAGAGGCCACACCCTCCCTCTTAAAGCACACAAAGGATTGTCTCGCAGCTGCTAAAATTTCTTTCCATCGAACGACTGCGGATGTTGCTCAAGATTCTAGGAAATTAACCCCAAATAGAGGCTGTAGGATTGATTCTTGCATCCTAAGAACATCATGTCCTGGACCGGCCATTAAGAGCATCTTATGCTAAAGGAAACACACACATTACAACTTACACGTCTTTGGGTTTTTCGTGTGGACCCATGATTAACCGGTTGCCTGAAGTGTGAGCAGGAAACTAGTGCAGTTCCTCTTCTATGAAACCAACCGCTCCTGGATCTGGAAGGTCAAAGAAAATGATTAAAATTCAGCCGAAGTCTCACATGAGCTGAAGCCAACGGCTGGTGCCCTTTGCCTTGCGTAGAATCCCAAGGCTAGGAGGGACCTTGGAGGTCTTCTAATCCAACCCTCTGCACAAGCAGGAGGCCTTATACCATCCCAGACAAATAGCTGTCCAATTTTTTTTCTTGAAAAAGGATTTTAAAAAAAGAATTATTTGTAATATCCCACCTTTATTATTTTTACAGATAACTCAAGGCAAGGGATAGACAGACAGACAGACAGACAGACAGATGATAAATATATAAATATAGAGATAGATAGATAGATAGATAGATAGATAGATAGATAGATAGATAGATAGATAGATAGATAAACAGATAGATAGACAATAGATGGATGATAGATAGATAGATAGATAGATAGATAGATAGATAGATAGATAGATAGATAGAGATAGATAGATAGATAGATAGATAGATAGATAGATAGATAGATAGATAGATAGATAGATAGATAGATAGATAGATAGATAGATAGATAGATAGATAGATAGATACCCTGTTTCCCCCAAAATAAGACATCCCCTGATAATAAGCCCAATCGGGCTTTTGAGTGCATGGCAATAAGGCCAAGTGCTTATTTCAGGGTTCAAAAAAATATAAGACAGGGTCTTATTTTCGGGGAAACACGATATAGAGATAGATAGATAGATAGATAGATAGATAGATAGATAGATAGATAGATAGATAGATAGATAGATAGATAGATAGATAGAGATAATCTGCCTCTAACCGCTGCGCCACCTCGGCTCTATCATATCAGGCACAGGTGATTTAAAAACCGCCTCGCTTAGCAACGGAAGAAGACGGGTTCGTTCATTGTGGTCATAAGTCGAGGACTTATTCTTTTGACTCATCCATAGCGGCAACAAAAGAGATGTTTCGGAGCAAAATTGAGAGGCTGGGTCAAAGGTTTTTCAAGTGCTGGGAAACATTTTTGTGGGTGGTTGTTTGATCTAGTTAGTCTTTTAAAACTGGCCAGTTCGCACCAGTTAGGCCTGATTGAGGATTACGACATCCAGACCTTGAAGAATCAACCTGCCGTGAAGATGGTCAGGTGACTTAAGCAGGGATCCTACCTGGCCTGGTGAAATCTTGAAAATCAGAACCGGCGCGTGGGTTTACCTGGCACTCTTATTTATATTCACACCATCATCATAAAAAAAAGAGCTGATTATCGGATTTATATTCCAAAAGTACAGTTAGGTTATTTGCACTGTCCCACGTTTCTAGGGTGGACCCAGTGGGTTGATAATTTTCTACACCTAATTGTGTCTCTCTGACTTGATTTCTATTCTGAAATTGCTTCTGGATTTTGGGCTTGCAATGAACAACAACACCAATGAAACGTGGATTTTGGTTTTGTTAACTAGACAGGCTTATTGGTATAGAAATGGCTTGTACAAGCGATTGCGTGAAAGCAAAAAAGTTGTGGTTGTGATGTTGTTCTCTTCTACTTGTGCTAAAGAGAGTTTTTTTTCTTTTCCCCTTCCCTTCTCTTCTTAGTTGTCCACTACTTTTTATTTTATTTTTCTAAAAGAGAGAGTGGGGGAGAGGGAGAGAGATGATAGATGGATGGGATGGGAAGGATAGATGGATGGATGGATGGATGGATGGATAGATGATAGATAGATAGATAGATAGATAGATAGATAGATAGATAGATAGATAGATAGATAGATAGATAGATAGATAGATAGATAGATAGATAGAAAATAGATAGAAAGAAAGAAAAACATGATAGATGACTGATAGATATCTAGACAGATATATAATAGATAGAAAATAGATGACAGAAGATAGAAAATAGAAAGAAAAATAGAGATAGATAATAGATAGATAGATAGATAGATAGATAGATAGATAGATAGATAGAAAATGATAGATAGAAAGAAAAACAGATGATACATGACTGATAGATATCTAGATAGAAAGATATATAATAGATAATAGAAAGAAAATAGATGATAGAAGATAGAAAATAGAAAAAAAAGATAGATGATAGATAGATAGATAGATAGATAGATAGATAGATAGATAGATAGATAGATAGGTAGGTAGGTAGGTAGGTAGGTAGGTAGGTAGGTAGGTAGGTAGGTAGGTAGGTAGATAGATAGATAGATAGATAGATAGATAAATAGATAGATAGATAGATAGATAGATAGATAGATAGATAGATAGATAGATAGATAGATAGATAGATAGATAGATAGAAAGAAAGAAAAACAGATGATAGATGACTGATAGATAGATAGACAGATATATAATAGATGATAGAAAATAGATAGAAAATAGAAAATAGAAAGAAAAATAGATAGATGATAGATAGAGATAGATATAAGATAGATAGATAGATAGATAGATAGATAGATAGATAGATAGATAGATAGATAGATAGATAGATAGATAGATAGATAGATAGAAAATGATAGATAGAAAGAAAAACAGATGATACATGACTGATAGATATCTAGATAGAAAGATATATAATAGATAATAGAAAGAAAATAGATGATAGAAGATAGAAAATAGAAAAAAATAGATAGATGATAGATAGATAGATAGGTAGGTAGGTAGGTAAGGATAGATAGATAGATAGATAGATAGATAGATAGATAGATAGATAGATAGATAGATAGATAGATAGATAGATAGATAGATAGATAGATGAGAGAGAGAGAGCTGGCTTGGCAGAAGGTGGGGCATTTAGAGGGGCTGCTTGCTGCAATTACACAAACCACCTTTTCCCAAACCAGGGTCTGATTTGCAGAGATGCCCCACTCAGGGGGGTTAACAGGATGGGGTGTTTCAGACCCGGGTTGGGGTCCCACAGCCCAAACGCCCCAAGTCTGATCTGAGCCTAGTTAACAGGTTTGGGGGGGTTTTCCCATGTCCCCTACACACGAACCAGAAGTGCCCCCTCCCCCTTCCCCGACCTGCCTTTCGTTGCACGAGGCAAGCCCTTCCCAGGAAAACCCGGGTAAGCGGGTCGTGCGAATGCATCTCCTACCTCCTTCCGCGGGGGAGAAGAGGCCGGCATCGCCCCGCGGCTTCTTCCAGGGATGCGCGGAGCCTCCGACCCGCCCGGGGCTTCTGCAGCCGCCGGTGCAGGAGATGCGGCGACCCGCCGGGCCCGACTCATTGCAAGACCCTCCTAGCCGGCCCTGGGCGGGGAGGAGCCGGCCCCGCTCGGCTTCTGCGTGCTGGCCCCGTCCTCCGAACGACCTCTGCTGGGGGAAGCCCCGGCCAGCAGCCCCCGCCCGGTGCCCGCCTTCCCTCCCGCCTTCCTTCCCTGCTGCGCGCTCCCCGGACTCGGCAACAGGAATGGAAGAAGGGAAGGGAGAAATAGATGAGGGAGGGAGGAGAGAAGGGAGAGAGGGAGGGAGGAAAGGAAAGAGAAAAATGAGGGAGGGAGGGAAGGAAATGGAAAAATAGGGAAGGAAGGATGGAGGGAGGGAGGGAGGGAGGGAAGGAAGGAAAGGGAAAAATAGGGAAGGAAGGAAGAAAATGACAGAAGGAAAGGGAAAAATAGGGAGGGAGGGAGGGAAGGAGGGAGGGAGAGAAGGAAGAGAGAGAGGGAGGGAAGAAAGCAAAGAGAAAAATGAGGGAGGGAAGGAAGGAAAGGGAAAAATAGGGAAGGAAGGAAGAAAAGGAGAGAAGGGAAGAGAAAAATAGGGGAGGAAGGAGGGAGGGATGGAAGGAAAGGCAAAAATAGGGAGGGAGGGAGGGAAGGGGGGAGGGAGGGAAGGAAAAGGAAAAATAGGGATGGAAGGAAGGAGGAAGGGAGGGAAGGGAAAAATAGGGAAGGAAGGAAGGAAGAAAAGGAGGGAAGGGAAGGGAAAATAGGGAGGGAGGGAAGGAGGAAGGGAGGGAAGGGAAAAATAGGGATGGAAGGAAGGAGGAAGGGAGGGAAGGGAAAAATAGGGAAGGAAGAAAGGAAGAAAAGGAGGGAAGGGAAGGGAAAAATAGGGATGGAAGGAAGGAGGAAGGGAGGAAAGGAAAGGGAAAAATAGGGAAGGAAGGAAGGAAGGAAAGGAGGGAAGGGAAAAATAGGGAGGGAAGGAAGGAGGGAGGGAGGAAAGGAAAGGGAAAAATAGGGAAGGAAGGAAGGAAGAAAAGGAGGGAAGGAAAAGGAAAAATAGGGAGGGAAGGAAGGAAAGAGAAAAATAGGGGAGGGAAGTAAGGAAGGAAAGGAGGGATGGAAAGGGAAAAATAGGGAAGGAAGAAATGATGCATTCAGGAATGCATTGTGTGGCATCATTTCCGCACAAATTAAGTGTGTGACATCCACATGGTGAAAATAAAGTTGTTTCACATTGCTCAAGTATTCTTGCTTGTGCACCTTTATATTTTCCTGCCATGTTGGCTGCATTGTCACAGCCCTGTGCACAACAATCCGGCAGTGGCATGTCGTGTTCTTTCAATGTTTTTATTAACAACGGTGCTATGTCACATCCTGTTTTATGGCTTTGTGTCAACACACTGTAAAAAAATCTTTCTACAATTTCATACCTGTTTTCATGTGGTATTTCATCATATTTCATATGGTATTACATAACGCAAAAGAAATGTTCTTTGTTCAACATGGGACGGATCTGGCGTGGAATCAAAAATAACAGCAAAGTATTTTTCCTGTCCTCGTTGCTTTACAAGTGAGGAACATTCCGCAATTAACTCGTTTTGGGAATCCGCGCGGGTAGATAATGTACTTGAAGTCGTTCTCCCTTTTCTTGTGACTCTTTTAACTTGCAACCAATGTTCCCTCTGACATTAGAAAATGCCGCGCGGCAGTTGGAAACTGCAGTGCGGTGTTTTCTTATCACATGCGCGGCCGCGCAGCCGCGCAGCTTAGAGGGAACCATTGCTTGCAACAGGTGTTCTTTTAGAATTGGACCCAGGGGTAAAATGCTACCAGTTTGGCCCAGTTTGGGCGTACCGGTAGCGGCAAGTGCCGTTGGTTCGGAGAACCAGTAGCGGTGGCAGCGCGAGGCTTCGCCCACCCACCCGGACGCCACCATTTTCTTTTTTTAACCCTCTGCGCATGCGCAAAGCGTTCACACTTCCGAACCGGTTGGAAAGGTGAGTAGATTTCACCGCTGATTGGATCCCAATGAGACAACTCTGTGACTCCCAGAAAATTTCCATTGTCTTTTTCACCAATGCGCCGGGAACTGCCACGCAAAGCAAGCCCCCGTTTACCAAGGAATAGTGCAACATCAATGATTCGTTTTGTAATGTTGTACCACTTGACAGATTCTGTTTCAATTGATGCCTCTAATAGACTACCAATGCCCTTGGCAGATGACAGCTGTCTTTCTAGTTCTCGCCAAGCCAGATAGCACTGCCTATGACTATTGTTACTCTCATGAATACATAATTTTTGCCACTTTTTAGCTGCTGATCATCCTTTTGTTGATGCAACCATAGACTTAGATCAGCGATGACTAACCTTTTTCTCGTTGTGTGCCGAAAGCGCGTACGTGCGCGTGTAATGCGCACGCCCATAATGCAATGCATGCATGACCCCCCGTGCTCCCCCGTCCTCTGCGCATACACGCGTGACCCCCACCCCATGCTCCCCTGCACCCTCCGGAGGACTTCCAGAGCCCGGGGGAGGCCGTTTTTGACCTCTCAGAGGCTCGAGGAAAGCCTCAAGAGCCTGGGAATGCGCCCTGCCCCCCGCGCATGCGCAGCAGATACCCAAAAATCAGCTGGCCGGTGAGAGGCGCACGCGCGTGTGCGGTGGAGCTGAGCTGGGCAACGGCTCGTGTGCCCGCAGAGAGGTCTCCGCGTGCCACCTGTGGCACGCGTGCCATAGGTTCGCCATCACGGACTTAGATGCTGAGCTAATGCTGCAACAAATCTTGTTCCAAAATAATCGACAAGGAAAGCAAAATAATGTTTGTTTAACTTCACTCCAGACAAGCCAATCTCGGTCATGTTTTTCACCATTGAAACTTCGAAACGTTAGAATACTTTCGGGAAAAACCTGGTTTATCTATATCTTTGGGAAGTGTTTTAGGAAAGCCAGTATGACTTTTAATAACACAGTTTTCTATATCCAATCGAGAAGGCACAGATTCTGTAGACAGTGAAGTACCCTCATCACTAACATTCCACTGTTTCTCTAAATCTTTAAATTGAGAATTTACTTGATCTGATGTTTCTTGAAAATCCAAACTGGCCTCATCAGATTCCAAGCTTTGTTTCATTTCTGCACTTGTCTCAGTGTTCTAAATTTAAAGTTTGTGTTTGGTTCCTTTCGCTTGTTTTGCATTTAACGCCAAATTGAACAAGCGTTTGTCGCCCCGCCCTTTTTATTAATCTCGCCGCGTTTGTTTCTCCAGATCTTTTGAGGTGACATTTCCTAACCATTCATAAACTGAAATGAAATATAACGTATGTTCGTCAACGAAAGGAAACCAAGCTTGCAAACTTAAATGAAGAAGTAATGAAATTAAAATGCAATAAGTGACATAAATAACTGAGCTTGAGAGTAATAAAGGTTCTGTCAAACAAGGCTACAAGGCGCTTTTGCTATACACACAAAGTATAGAGTATGAAGTATATATATATATATCCAATATTGGTTTTCTTTTTAAAAATTTGGTTTTGTAATGTTTTTTTTTAATTTCTCCTTCATGGGCCCCCTTTGAGCTCCATGGGTCCTGGAATAATGTACCGGCTGCACCCCCCTTTCCTCAGGCCTGGCCCAAACCCACGTGCAGAAACACGCTGCTTTATCTTCGATCGTCTTGGACAAGCAACGTAAAGTCGGGTCCGGTGCATGCATGGATGGGAGACCACGAGGAGAGCCACTGAAAGTGGGAAATGCAAAATTTAAAAAAACGAACATCCTAACAGGTGCAGTCTCCCTCCTTTTTTTAAAAAAAATCTTATTTTATAAAATCTATTTTTTTTAAAGATGATGCAAATATAGCACAGATTTTCTCCCCCCCCCCTTGCATGGGAGGTAAGCTTCTGCCAAAAAAGTGGGGGGAGGAATTAGCCATTCCCAGCACCCCAACCTCCTTACCTTGGCGGATGATTCTCAGCGAGACATGTGCAAGTTTGAGTAGCTAGAAACAAAAGGAAAGTAAAATACTTCCGCCCCTCTCCCACTTCCCGCCAAATATCATGAATCAATAATACCCCTTTTTCCCCAGCAGAGGGCACCCCAAAGCCACATTTCTTTGTGATGGTGGAGGGCAAAGATGGTGTGGGGTGAAGGGTCTCTGTCACTGCAGGATTTTAAGAAGAAATTGGACAGCCAATTGCTTGGATTGATATATAGGGTAGGGGTGTCCAACCTTGGCAACTTTAAGACCTGTGGACTTCAACTCCCAGAATTCCTCAGCCTGCAACTTTAAGACCTGTGGACCAACTCCCAGAATTCCCCAGCCTGTAACTTTAAGGCCTGTGGACTTCAACTCCCAGAATTCCCCAGCCTGTAACTTTAAGGCCTGTGGACTTCAACTCCCAGAATTCCTCAGCCTGTAACTTTAAGGCCTGTGGACTTCAACTCACAGAATTCCTCAGCCTGCAACTTTAAGACCTGTGGACTTCAACTCCCAGAATTCCTCAGCCTGTAACTTTAAGGCCTGTGGACTTCAACTCACAGAATTCCTCAGCCTGTAACTTTAAGGCCTGTGGACTTCAACTCCCAGAATTCCCCAGCCTGTAACTTTAAGGCCTGTGGACTTCAACTCCCAGAATTCCCCAGCCTGTAATTTTAAGACCTGTGGACTTCAACTCCCAGAATTCCCCAGCCTCTAACTTTAAGACCTGTGGACTTCAACTCCCAGAATTCCTCAGCCTGTAACTTTAAGGCCTGTGGACTTCAACTCCCAGAATTCCTCAGCCTATAACTTTAAGGCCTGTGGACTTCAACTCCCAGAATTCCCCAGCCTGTAACTTTAAGGCCTGTGGACTTCAACTCCCAGAATTCCCCAGCAAACATGGAATTCTAGGAGTTGAAATCCATGAGTTTGAAAGCTGCCAAAGTTGCCCACCCCTGGTATAGGTAGTCCCCGACTTACGACAGTTTGTTTAGTGACCGTTCAGAGTCACAACGGCACTGAAAAAAGTGACTTAGGATCGTTTTTCACATTTAGACCATTGCCACATCCCCATGGTCACATGGTCAAAATTCAGATGCTTGGCAACTGGCTCGTATTTATGACGGTTGCAGTGTCCTGGGGTCACATGATCCGCTTCTGACAAGCTGCTGTGGCCTAGAGGTGGAGCTCTTGCCTCACAATTAGGAGGTTGTGAGTTCGATCCTAGATGTAGGGTCTCCTGCTTGGGCGGGGGGTTGGACTAGATGACCTGCAAGGTCCCTTCCAACTCTGTTAATATGTGAAATATGTTATGTTAAAGTCAATGGGGAAGCCAGATTCACTTAACAACCGTGTTCCTAAGCTAACAACTGCAGTGATTCACTTAATAATTTTGGCAAGGGAGGTGGCAAAATGGGGCAAAAATTCACTTAACATCCGTCTTGCTTAGCGACAGAAATTTTAGGCTCCATTGTGATCGTAAGTCGAGGACTACCTGTATAGGATCCCCTGCTCGAGCAAAGGGTTGCACTAGAAGACCTCCAAGGTCCCTTCCCACTCTGTTATTCGGCATTCTGTGAAATAATTTGGAGAGTTGGGCTGAAATGTTGTGGAAACACCCATAACTCTGTTGCTGGATTTTGTTAGAATAGAATAGAATAGAAATAAAAAACAGAATAGAAATAATACCAATAGCAATAGAATAGAATAGTATAGAATAGAATATAAATAAAGAATGGAATAGTATAGTATAGTATAGTATAGTATAGTATAGTATAGTATAGTATAGTATAGTATAGTATAGTATAGTATAGTATAGTATAGTATAGTATAGAATATAAATAAAGAATAGAATAGAATAGGAAAAAAAATAAAATATAAATAAAGAATAGAATAGAAAAGTATACAATAGAATAGAAAAGTATAGCATAGAATAAAGTATAAAGAATAGAATAGAATAGAATAGAATAGTATAGAATAGAATAGAAATAAAGAATAGAATAGAATAGAAATAAAGAATAGAATAGAATAGAATAGAATAGGAATAAAAAATAGAATAGAAATAAAGAATAGAATAGAATAGTATAGAATAGAATAGAATAGAAAAGTATAGCATAGAATAGAATATAAAGAATAGAATAGTATAGAATAGAATATAAATAAAGAATAGAATAGTATAGAATAGAATAGAATAGAAAAAAAGAATAGAATAGAAATAAAGAATAGAATAGAATAGAATAAGAAATGGAATGGAATGGAATGGAATGGAATGGAATAGAATAGAATAGAATAGAATAGAATAGAATATAGAATAGAATAGAATAGAATAGAATAGAATAGAATAGAATAGAATAGAATAGAATAGAATAGAATTCTTTATTGGCCAAGTGTGATTGGACACACAAGGAACTTGTCTTTGGTGCATAGGCTCTCAGTGTACATAAAAGAAAAGATACATTTGTCAAGAATTATAAGGTACAACACTTAATGATTGTCATAGGGTACAAATAAGAACAGACCCTTTGGCAAAATTTGGTTGGGAAGTCTGAAGTCCACAGATCTTAAAGGTTTGATTTACAACCACAATTTTAGGTTCAATTACAGGAACCCACCTGCAGATAAAACGCTACCATTAATTCAAAACACACACACGCACACACTTTAAAGACTGGTTGTGTTTCCTTTTATTGCAAAAGCTCACATCCAGAGTTGGCAAAAGGCGTCAAGGTTTTCAATAACACCGCAAAAGAGCAGGCAAACTTGATTAAAAAAAGTACAATTTACAGGCGTATACTGTTTCGGTCGTACAAAGTAGACAAGTAAACCCTGTCTGATTGTGTTGTGGGATTTTTTTTCCCCGTGTGGTTTTTTTTTTTTTACACAAGTCCCACATTTGAACACGACGTGGCTTAGGCTGAACGACATTCAGAGGGTGCGACCCTCACACAGGCTCGTAGAAAACTCTTACCGACGGCAGCGTAATACTGCGAGGATGTCACAACTGGAACGCGACAATTAAGGGAAGAGTAGGGATAGGTTGGGGATGTTGCGGAGTTGTGGGAGATGAAGCAGAAAGTCTGAAACCCAAAGCCAGGCCTCCAATTTCTGCTCCGGAAAGGAAGCTGGGAAAGATTTCCAAAGCTTGTCACAAGCCATATTATTCAAAATTAAATTTAAACACGTACATCTAGAATGCGGCAGAATATAAACACCGGTATTTATCCCGTACCACTGTTCTTCGCAAAAGTTTCCCCGTTGCTCCGATAGTGCTGTTGTTACAGAACAACAAAACGCACCGAGAGACAATTTAAGAATATCATCTCCGCGATCGACCACTGGGTATTTTTCGGCAAGGGTCAGATCCCAGCCAAAGGGATTGTGTGACACACACACTCCCTTGCGTGGACAAAAACGAGAGCTTGGGCCACTGAGCTACCAGGCCTCGCCCGTCGTAGGATATGCTCGGAGGGAACCAAAGGATTAGAAAAGAAAATCTGAGTAACTCACATGGTGGTTATGTACACAGCAGATTCCACTGTCGAAGGAAATGTTTTGGTCACACCAAAACGGGGAAGTGGGAGATTTTTTTGACGTGCAATTGAAACAAGCAAACAACCCACCCACCCCAAAAAATGAATTTTGTTGGAAGCTATAGTTAGGATAGAGACCTTGAATTATTCATCAGTGGAACAACTTGCCTCCAGAAGTTGTGAATGCTCCAACACTGGAAGTTTTTAAGAAGAGGTTGGATAACCATTTGTCTGAAGTGGTGTAGGGTTTCCTGCCTGGGCAGGGGGTTGGGCTAGAAGACCTCCAAGGTCCCTTCCAACTCTGTTATTCTATTCTATGCTATCTCATTTGATGCGCAATTGAAACACGCACACACCCCAAATCTGAATTTGGTAGGAAAGCCAGAGTTAGGACAGAGGCCTTGAATTCGTCATCTCTCCCAAAATGATCGATCGATCGACTTTATCGACGATCCAAAAAGACACGTAAAAGAATCCATGGGGACAGATTTGAGCCCTGGGCGAACAGAAACAAGCCACATCCCTATAATGTTCTTGGCAAGAATACAGAAGTGGATGTTTGGCTGACTTCCCAGGCTAGTCTGTGGCCCTAACGTTTCCTGGTGGTCTCCCATCCTGCACGATATTTTTTTTTTAAAAAAAAGATCTGCCTTGTGAAACCAATTCAGGTCCCCTCACGTTGTTTCCAGTGCCTTGCGTTGCCTTTTTTTCCCCCTGTTGTGTTTAAAAACAAGGAATTGCCAAGGCTTTCAGGAGCCACAGGAAGCCTTAGGATTATATATACTCAGATTATATACCTCTGACTTATAGAGGAACCTGCTAATGCTTAAATAACCATCACAAAGCGTATTTTTAAAAAAAGGGGAAAAAAGAATTGATTTGGAAACACTTTGGCAATCTTTCGGTACAAACAAAAATACACTATGCAAGAATAGCAAGGCAATAAAATCAATTATTGCATTACCAGCCATTGGCCCTTACTATAGTAGGTATTCGTACCACCTACACATTCTTTACTCAAGGGAGCAGGGGCGAAAGATTAAGTGACCGGAAGAGGGGGGGAAATCCCCCAAACAGTGCAAAGATTTTTTGCTCCAACTTGCCGTTAAATCGTGATTTAGGAGCCGTTCGGCCCAAAGGCCCCCTCTGGTATTTCTTAGTAAATTACATAGAGGTTTACTCACTACGAGTGAATACGATAACATGTGTGAATCCACTTACAACAGTCCTTTCCTTAGCTCTGAGTAACTAGTCTCACACCGAAATCTCGGAATCAAGATCTGTGGGTTTTTTTTCTCTTTTTTTCCTCTTTTTTTTTCTTTTTTTTTAATAATTAAAAAAATGTCTTTTCCTGCAGAAACCCTCCAACGGAAACTGTTGGGTGCAGGGTTTTGTTTTTTTTAAATCCGCAGGATACTTCCGGAGGGTTGGGGGTTTCTTGGTGGATGTAGCTTCTTAAAGATATGACAATATGCCATACGTGGAGAAGTAAGTCACAGACTTATTTCAAAATGAAGGATCGCTTTCACTTCCATCTAAAAGAAGGAGAGAGAAATGGGGGGAGAGAGAGAGAGATCAGTCGATGGATGGAAAACGCCTTTCCCAAGCTTCAAACTCAACCGCATGCTTTCTGGCGCCTGCTCCCCACTTTAAGGACTAGAAACTTGTTTCTAAATCTGAGATTGGCTATTATCAGAATGACAGATTTCTTTCCCGGCCAGCAGACTGGAATTCTGGGAGTTGAAATTCACAAAGCTTAAAACATGCTGGCTGGGGAATTCTGGGAGTTAGGTGGTTATTGTTGTTGTTTTTAAGCTTTTGTTTGGATATGCTGCCAATCCAGCCCCCTCTGGCGCCAATTCTGTAGAGCCTCCCCCTGCTGGGAATGGGGGCTCTCTGACATTCCCTACTCTTGTCTATGAAGATTCTCACTCGTGCAGGTCACACTGGCCCTAAAGCTGCTTTTCCAAAAGACAGTGGAGTTCCTAGGTTTTTGGTGGGTTTTTTTTGTTAGAAAACGTTTCGCTTCTCATCCAAGAAGCTTCTTCAGATTTCTTGGGTGAGAAGCAAAACATTCTCAAAGAAAAGAAGAAGAAGGAAGAAAAAGAAGGTAGGGAGGAAGGAAGGAAGGAAGGAAGGAAGGAAGGAAGGAAGGAAGGAAGGAGAAAAAGAAAGAAGGGAAGAAGGGAAGAAAAAGAGAAGGGAAGAAGGGAAGAAAGGAAGAAAGAAAAAAGAAGGAAAGAAAGGAAGGAAAGGAAGAAAAGGAAGGAAGGAAGATAAGAAAGGAAGGAAGGAAGGAAGAAAAAGAAGGGAGGAAGGGAAGAAAGAAAACAAAAAGAAGGAAGGAAGAAAAAAGGAAAGAAAGGAAGGAAGGAAGATAAGAAAGAAAGGAAGGAAGGAAGGAAGAAAAAGAAGGGAGGAAGGGAAGAAAGAAAACAAAAAGAAGGAAGAAAGAAAAAAGAAGGAAAGGAAGAAAAGGAAGGAAGAAGAAAGAAAGAAAGAAAGAAAGAAAGAAAGAAAGAAAGAAAGAAAGAAAGAAAGAAAGAAAGAAAGAAAGAAAGAAAGCAACGGAGGAAGGGAGGAAGAAAAAGAGAAGGGAGGAAAGGAAGAAAGAAAACAAAAAGAAGGAAGAAAGAAAAGGAAGGAAGGAAGAAAAGAAAAAATGAAAGAGAGAAAGGAAGGAAGAAAGAAAAAGAAGGGAAGGGAAGGAAGAAGAAGAAAAGGAAGGAAGAAAAAGAAGGAAGGAAGAAAAATATAAGATAAAAAAAGAAAAAGAGATAGAAGAAAGAAAGAAAGAAAGAAAGAAAGAAAGAAAGAAAGAAAGAAAGAAAGAAAGAAAGAAAGAAAGAAAGAAAGAAAGAAAGAAAGAAGAAAGCCCAACTGCCTTTTGAAAAAGCACCTTTGGGCAACCTCCCCCTACTCTTGCTCCCCTGACACCCCACCCCCAAATTTGCTGCCTGTCCCCCGACCCCCGGCTTACCTTCCTGGAAGCCTTCCGGCCTTTGGCTCTGGAGTTGATACAACTCATCTAACCCCTCACAGGGAGAGTTTGAGGCACGTGTCTCAAAGGCTGTTTCGAAGGAGGTCAGGTCTTCCAAAAAACATGGCTGTTCTGGAGCTAAGTCCATCCTTGGCGAGGGAGCAAAAGCCCCTGGGCTACTATCTTCGGTGTCCAAGCCGATTGGACTACTGACGTCGCCACCGCAGAACTGGTGGTGAGGGCACCTCATCCCTGCCCCCCCTTTCTCGAACAGAAAGGCGGACAGGTCTTGTAGGAGGGTCTCAAGAGCGTTTTCTTCAAGGAGGTCGTCCTCCAAGCAGGTCAAGAGAGAGAAGTCGACGCTCCTCCAGGTTTTGGGCAGTTGGAAATCCGGACAAGGTTCGGGCACGGGAGACAGTTCAGGGCCGGGGCACGGCGGGTCCTCTCGCAGAGCCCCATGGCCGTTCTCGGCGAGTTCTTGGGAAGCGGCGGCGGAAGAGCCGAACGTCTCGGCCAGGCTACAGATCTGCTGAGCCAGCAGTTCGATCTCGTTCTTCTCCTTCTCGGAATAGCGGAAGAACGTTTGCTTGATGGGCGAGGCCTCCGGAGTCAAGATCCCTTCGGGTACCATAGGCACATCAACGTAGAGGGGACCTCGGATCTCCGGCAAGCTCATGACGGTGCAGCCCCCGTTACCGGGGCTGTCCGGCGTCGGGGGGAGTTTCTCATAGAGAACATTGCAGGGTTCTTGGGAGTAGAACAGCTCGGTCACGGCGGCGAGGCCGGCGGGGGAGTTGGCGCCGGAAGCCGTCCCCGGAGGCAGGGCCGCAGGGCCGCCTCCGCCGTGGGCTCCATAAAGCTCCTGAGCGCCAAAGAGGAAAGCTGAGCTCTGGTGAGGCGTGTAAGGAGGGGTGCAGACCAAATCTTTGGAAATAGATTTGCCGCTGGGCTTCTCGCTTGCAAACGTCTGTCCGTAACCTCCTTGCGGGAGGATGACGTACCCAAAGCCCGGTTCTTTGACGAGCAGGCTGAGGGAGGAACCCGGCGGGGCGTCCTCTATGGAGGAGATATTCCCAGGTTCCATCATCTCTTCGGGCAGGCCTTCCGGAGGCTCGCTGAACGCCGAAGGGCCTTCGGGGACCCCGGCGGCGCTGAAATCGAAGGTCGGGGCCACAAGAGTGGCAGTGGGAGTGCCGGCCCCGGGCGTGAAGACTTGATCGGGGCTGGACAGTTGTCCAGGAGACAGGAGGCTTTCCAAGAAAGTGGTGGTACTTTCAAGAGCGTACGGGCCTTGGGATCCCTCAGCGGAGATTTGCTGCTTGAGGCACCAGGCTTCGGAATCGCTGCAGAGAAAGGAAGAAGGGAAAAGTAAGGAGGAGGTTCTGGGGAGACTTCTCATGGTCAAGACAGCCAGAAATCAAATACAGGTAGTCCTCAATTTACGACCGCAATCGATGTTGCTCAACGAGAAATTTGTGCAGTGAGTTCTAGTCCTGCCTCAGGCATGGGTCACTTTGGGCCAATCACCAGGAGACGGTGAGTTATAGTCCCGCCTTAGGCATGAAAGCCCATTGGGTGGCTTTGGGCCAATCACCAGGAGATGGTGAGTTCTAGTCCCGCCTTAGGCATGAAAGCTCATTGGGTGACTTTGGGTGACAACAGGAGACGGTGAGTTCTAGTCTTGCCTTAGGCATGAAAGCTCATTGGGTGACTTTGGGCCAATCACCAGGAGACGGTGAGTTCTAGTCCCGCCTTAGGCATGAAAGCTCATTGGGTGATTGTGGGCCAATCACCAGGAGATGGTGAGTTCCAGTCCCGCCTTATTTATTTTTATTTATTTATTTAAATGGATTTATATGCCGCCCAACTCCCAGGGGACTCTGGGCGGCCTTAGGCACGAAAGCCCATTGGGTGACTTTGGGTTAATCACCAGGAGACGGTGAGTTATAGTCCCGCCTTTGGCATGAAAGCTCATTGGGTGACTTTGGGCCAATCACCAGGAGACAGTGAGTTATAGTCCCAACTTTGGCATGAAAGCTCATTGGGTGACTTTGGGCCAATCACCAGGAGACGGTGAGTTATAGTCCTGCCTTAGGCATGAAACCAAGCTGGGTGAATTGTGAGCCAGTCCCACTCTCCTACTTCACAGCGTTACAAAGAACTGACCCATATCTCAAGCCCGCCCACCCCAGAAAGAGTTCACAACGGTTACCTGATGACGTAGTTGTGACAAACGATGGGGCTCTCCCCGTTCTCCAAGCGAAGCAGCGAGTAGATCCATACCCAGCTGACGCCATCTTTCGCTTGGAGCCTGATCACCATTTCCGCTTGCGTGTTGCTTTGATCACCCACTGGAGTAACATAATAACAAAGTAGGAAAAAAAGGAATGAGAGACCCCGGTCACCCCAAACCGCTTCGCCCGCCTGCTACCGATGCCCCAAAGGGGTGGGTGAAAGGAGAAGGGTAAGAAACTCACACAGTCGGTAATGCTGGGCCGAAGCATGGCTGAGATCTTCAGGGTGGATCAAGCCGTACCACGATTTGCAGTAGAGTTCGCTTTTCTCAAAGCCCAGGTGGAAGATCACGCTAGAATATGAAGAGAAAATGGAGATCAGCGCTTTCCAGCAACCATCGTACTGGATCTTACCCTCCCCTCCCTTGCAAACATTTTCGATTTTGCTCCCAAGACATTTCGGTCTTCCTTGCTTATTTGCTTTGAGTTTCGAGCCTGTTTAATCTTCCGGAGCAGGGGTTCTCAACCTCGGCTGCTTGAAGATGGGGGGGGGGGGGGCAACTTCAACTCCCAGAATCCCCCAGCCCGCAACTCAATTCCACCCGTCTTCAAGTTGGCAAGGTTGGGAAACACTAGGCCAGAGGTCTTCAAACTTGGCAACGTTAAGACTTGTGGACTTCAACTCCCAGAATTCCACAAGACTTGTGGACTTCAACTCCCAGAATTCCACAAGTCTCAAAGTTGCCAGGTTTGGGGATCCCCTGCACTAAGACAGAAAGAAGAGAGGTCTCAACCTTCGGTGGCCTCCCTGAATTCTCAAGCTCCCCGCTCTGCAAAAGTCCCCATCCAAGAAGAACGGACTCCAATCCTTTTTTAAACTGAATAAGAAATTGTTGGGGCCAAATAATACAGCAGAATTTTCTACGCATGCTCTTGCATCCACGCTGGATATTCGGTGCCCTGCTTCTCCCTCTGGTGGACAGAAGATGCTCCTTGCTTAACAAGCCCACCAAATTCTGTCTCCGTCTTTCCTTATGTTCTTCTCAAGCCAGGGACCTCTAAACATGACGACTTTTAAGAGTTGTGGACTTCAACTCCCAGAATTCTTCAGCAGTCATGGCTGGCTGGGGAATTCCGGGAGTTTGAAGTCGACAAGTCTTAAAGTTGGCCAAACGCTGGCTGAGGAATTCTGGAAGTCCACAAGTCTTAACATGGCCAAGTTTGGAGACCTCCCCTGTTTCACCTTTTCCATAAGGCCTCTCACCTTTCAGAGATATCCACAATGGCCAGGTCTTTTGTGTGGCGACTCTCAAAGGCAGACAGGAAGAACGAATTTTGACCCATTCTGGGCTTAGGATCTAGAGGAGTGCAGAAGGCCATGAAGACAGGATTGGTAGACCAATAAGAACCCGGAGGAGGCTGGTGGAAGTGACCGCGAATCAAAACCAGCTTGTTTCCTGCACTTTGACGCCGGATTGTCTTGGAAGTGTTGAAGTGACAACGGAAGAGACGTTCTGCTTTGGTTTGAGGGACAGAAGAAAAAGAAGAGGGAGAATTGAGAGACCAGAAAGTCCGTAACACACTGAAGCATACTCAAGACCGGTCATCTTGCTGAACCAATTTCTAGCATAAAGCATGAATCTGTTCCATTCTCCTAGACTTGGCAAACCATATTATTTTTTCCCTGCATGAACCGTATTTCTAAATAAATTTCTTAAAACACCGTTGACAAGAACCGATTGAACTTCCTCTGACTGGAAAACTCCATCCTAGAATCGTATTTTCCATCTTGGCCAATTCATGCTCCTTTTTCTCCATAGTAATGGAGACATCACATTTCACAATCTTATCGGCTCCGGAATGGGAGTTTTTCTGATAAAAGTTGAGTTTTCATAACTTCTCTCTTGAATTAAGCTCTGCAAGGCATCGTTCTAGCCGAACGTGCAACCTGTCAACTTTGAAATAGTCGTCACACTAATTTAGATTCCTTTCCCAACCACATGTCTATTGCTTCCCTTTCTCTCTTGCACGACACTCATTCCCACAAAGCAACACTTACCAGTATTTACTGGAGAAGGCAACGCCAGCTGAGTCTTCATCACAAAATGATCTGCCGGATCAATAATGTCGTAGATGCTGTCTCCTTGGGCCACTAAATCCACCTGCAGGCATAAGTGGGAGGAGAACAGTTGTGAAATTAAACTCTCCTCTTAGTCATTGAGTCGTCAGAAATCTTAGCTTCACATAGGAATCTCCAAAGTCAACAGGCTTTCAACAGATACATTTACTCCCATTGGGAAAATAAATCTCTGACGAGCTATCTATGTTACGGACAAACTGCTTATGGCGATTATAGGACTAATTTAATGTCCCAGCCTTGGAAAAAAACTGAAAGGCTACGGCTTCAATGAAATGCTCTTGTAATACAACTAAGCAAAAGGTTAGCCTGCTGTTAAACCCAAGGTAATTCAAAGGGGTGCTATTATTTCCCCTTATTTTACAGTAAATATATTACTCTCCCCTCTTTACAAGTCTGCCCGTACGTACCATAGAGTGTCCCAAGTGCTCAGCCACGCTCTCCGACACATAGATGAGTTTGCCTTCGCCCGTGAACGCCAGAAGGAAACCAGGAAGCGTCTGCATGAAATCGTCTAAGTCCTGGGAAGAAAGCCAACTCTCCAAGCCTTCCAAAGTCGCACCTGTTGAGAAACAGGACAGGGGTTTAATGATGATGATGATGGTGGTGGTGGTTATTATTTTTAAAAAGCCCTCCTTTAGCATCTCAAGAGTCGAGGGACAGGAACCGTAAATTCAGCACCAAGGACAGCAGTTACTACAAGTAAAGTGTTGAGGGGGTTTGTTTCAGCACCACGGACAGCATCCCAGTGCAACCTCCATTGGCCGTTTCAGCACCATGGAGAGAGAGAGAGAGACCTGTTGAGTTCCCAAGGAAAGGCGCTTCAGGAAGGCAGCCCCTCGCCCAACTTCAGAAGTAAACCCACCCACCCACCCCGCTGTCTTAGATCCCCTTTCCCCCCAAGCCCCTCGGAGGTCTTCTGCATCTACCTTTGGAGAAGAAGATGGACTTCCGCGTATAGATGCAAGCCAGCGACATGATGTGCAGATAAGACAGCCGAAGTTTATCTCCTTCGGCAATGGGCAACAGGTCCTTGAGATGTCGAATCTCCGCGTTGATTTGATCCCGCCGTGCCTTCGAGGCTCCTTTCGTGGACCGGTACATGTCGGCTGGGAAGACGATCCGTGCAGCTCAGCCGCCTCCGTCTCTTTCTCTTTCCCTCTCTCTCGGTCTCTCTCTCTGATGCCTGCCCTGTGGATCTGTCGAAGATGCTTGCTTTCCATCTTTTATAGGCTGTTGGAAGTGTGGGCACTGGCATATTAAGGAAAACGGGGTGGGAGGAGTTGTTCAGATCAATGGAGGGAGAGCCAGCTCCCCCTCCTTCCATGGGCTTGGGGGAACCCTACGTCACTGGCTTCTGAATGACGTGGTGAGGAAGGGGGGGAGGCCGGAGGAGGAAACCAAGGAAACACTGCACCGAATTAGGAGACGAAACAGAGCCTTGAGTGTCGGAATCACAGCTCTGCGTGCCTGACTGTTTTTTCCTCTCTCTCTCTCTCTCTCAGTCTGAGAAATTTAGTACTGGCACTTACTAACATCTTCTTCCTTCTCTTTCCCTTCTTGCAAAAAAAACAGTCTTGTTCTTTCTCAAACCCTCTTTCTCTTTCTTTCCTTTCTTCTCTCTTTCATGTCTTTTTCGCAAAGCGACGTAGCCAATCTTTTTTTTGCTTCGTGTTATTCTTTCCTCTTTTTCTTTTTCTTTCCTTCGCCATCTTTCCCTCCGTCTTTGTCAGGCCCAAAGTAAAGTGGGTCTGATTTATTCCAGGTTTCTTCACCTGCTGCTCTTAAAATCCAAATACTGGAGGAAAAAGGGACATCCAAATGGCAGGGTTATAGGCCTGAACCGTGTGAAAAATCAACTCAGAATGATGTATCTTAATATGTGTGCCTGCTGCCATTCTTTCCTATCTCTATATCTATCTATCTATCTATCTATCTATCTATCTATCTATCTATCTATCTATCTATCTATCTATCTATCTATCTATCTATCATCGTCTGTCTGTCTGTCTGTCTCTATATCTATCTATCTATCTATCTATCTATCTATCTATCTATCTATCTATCTATCTATCTATCTATCTATCTATCATCTATCTATCTATCATCTATCTATCTATCTATCTATCTATCATCTATCTATCTATCTATCTATCTATCTATCTATCTATCTATCTATCTATCTATCTATCTATCATCTATCTATCTATCATCTATCTATCTATCTATCTATCTATCTATCTATCTATCATCTATCTATCTATCTATCTATCTATCTATCTATCTATCTATCGATCTATCTATCTATCGATCTTTCTAGCTAGCTAGCTATCATCTCCATCGTCTCTGCCTGTCCTGTCATTCCTTCCTTCCTTCCTAATTTTTTTCCTTTTCTATAATATCTATCTCATTTATCTATCATATCTCTATCTCCATCTCCATCTCTCTCTCTCTGCCTATTTCTCTATCTATGCCTGCCTGCCTGCCTGCCTGCCCATCCATCCATCCATCCATCCATCCATCCATCCATCCATCCATCCATCCATCCATCTCTATCTATCTATCTATCTATCTATCTATCTATCTATCTATCTATCTATCTAATCTAATCTAATCTAATCTAATCTAATCTAATCTATGTATCTGTCTATCTATCTATCTATCTATCTATCTATCTATCTATCTATCTATCTATCTATCTATCTATCTATCTATCTATCTATCTATCTATTTAATACATATGGGGGGATGTATGATTGCTTATTTTCCCCTGATTGTAAGGGCAGCCTTTGTAGTTTAAAGAAGCTGTTCTTGATGCAGTCGCAAAAACCAAAAAGAAGAAATATTTACTAGTAAGGCTATCAGCAGCATTCCAGTGGAGTGAATCTGTTGTTTTCCCTTTTTTCCAAAATTATTATTGTTGTTGTTGTTTTAAACTTTTCTGAACAGATTCCGACTGTTTATCTTTTTTTCCTCTCCCGTTTAGTAAAATAAAGTGTTCTAAGTATATCTTTATTTAGGATTTCTGTCCAGGAATTTTCCCTTCTCGGCCCCCCCCAAAAAAAAGCCACCAGAAAGGGTGAATCTATTCTAGTTTTCTTTTAAACTTCCCAGTAAATAAACAAGCCAGGCCTTAAATAACGTTCTCCTTCTGTGAAGGCCAAAAATAGACCCTGCAAAAAAAGAGAGAGAGAGAGAGAAAAAAGAAAAGGTTCTTTTTGAGCTCTACGGTTGCTAAGCAACCACGAAAAGTGACAGCATTCTATCTCCCATTTGGGGGGATTCTTATTCTTCTTCGTTTTCTTTATTTCTTTCTTTACTTCCTTCCCCCCCCCCCCACCTTCCTTTGCAGAGATAACCTAAATTAGTTAGCTTGCTTTTGCATAAATCTCGTCTCGTTCCATATAAGGCGTGAAAGCTGAGATGGGGTGGGAGGCGACTGGCTGGCTCTTTGTGGTCCTGCCCTTGTTTTAGAAGTTGCCAGAAAACCAGGAGGCACTCTGGAGGGATGGAGGGAGGAAGTTAGAAGCTGCCCCCCAAAACTATGCAGGGTCCTGTCTTAAGGCATATTGTTTTTGCTTTTAGCATCTCTCCTTCCTTCCTCCATCCCTCCCTCCCTCCCCTCTTCTTTCTTTCCTTCCTTCCATCCCTCCCTCCTACTTCCCTCCCCTCCCACTCTCCTCCCTCCTTTTCTTCATCCTTCCCTCATCCCTTTCCTTCTTTCCTCCCTCCCTTCCTTCTTTCTTTCCTTCCATTCTTCCATCCTTCCCTCCCTCCTCCTTCCCTTCCCTCTCCCTCCCTTCTTTTCTACATCCCTCTCATCCCTTTCCTTCCTTCCTTCCTTCCTTCATCCCTCCCTTCCCTTTTCCCTTCCTATCTCTTTCCTCCTTCCCCTTCCCCTCCCCTCCTTCCCGCATTTCTTCATCCCTCCCTCATCCCTTTCCTTCCTTCCTCCCTCCCTTCCCCCTTCCTTCTTTCTTTCTTTCCTTCCTTCCATCTTCCATCCTTCCCTTCCCTCTCCCTCCCTTCTTTTCTACATCCATCTCATCCCTTTTCTTCCTTCCTTCCATTCTCTTTCCTCCTTCCCTTCCCCTCTCCTCCCTCCTTTTCTTCATCCCTCCCTCATCTCTTTTCCTCCTTCCTTCCTTCATCCCTCCCTTTTTCCCTTCCTTCCAATCTCTTTCCTCCTTCCCTTCCCCTCCCCTCCTTCCCGTTTTTCTTCATCCCTCCCTCATCCCTTTCCTTCCTTCCGCCCTCCCTTCCCCCTTCCTTCTTTCTTTCCCTTCTTCCATCTTCCATCCTTCCCTCCCTCCTCCTTCCCTTCCCTCTCCCTCCCTTCTTTTCTACATCCCTCTCATCCCTTTTCTTCCTTCCTTCCTTCCTCCCTTCCCCTCCTTTTTCCCTTCCTTCCTTCCATTCTCTTTCCTCCTTCCCTTCCCCTCCCCCTCCCCTCCTTCCCACTTTTCTTCATCCCTCCCTCATCCCTTTTCTTCCTTCCTATCTTGCTTGCTTCCTTCCTTCCTCCCCCTTTCCTCCCTCCCTCCTTTCCTCCTTTCCTCCCTTTCTTTCTATCTTTCTCTCTCTCCCTTCCTTCCTTCCCTTCCCTTCCCTCTTCCCATCATGCCATGCTGTAACACCTCCAGTTAGTTATGTGTGTTACTTTCCCAAAGAGAAGGACTTGACAGTTATACAATTATCACTTTTCTGCAATGCAGACAGACTGTTTATGCAACGGACTGATCCAGGAACAGCAATTCCTAAAAAGTTCAATTTGACTCCTAGTGTTGTCTTTCTGGGCAGAACCAGAAACGAGCCGACAACATTCCATCGAGATGCAAGAAAGGGAAGAGATGCAAAATTGCAAATGTCACACTGCGGGTCCCGTTGGATCTAGGAAACGCTACACTATCCCATGTTCTAATGTTCACATTCTATGTTCTAGGAACCTTTGGGATGAAAACCCTTGGCCTTTTGCAAAAACTCACGGAGAGATTGTCAAACTTTCTGTAAAGCCATGCATGGCCTTGCCAACTAGCAAGGTCAGACTTGATTAGGACTTGATGTGGGGACCATAAGGAAGCTCAAGGATGTTGCAAAGGGGGGGGGGAAGCACATCACTACTTCAACCTGGCCAAGAAAATCACATGGACGTAGCCATGAAGTTATCAGGAGCTGCATTTGATTTGTAGAATCCTACGAAATCTTCTTCAGCACCAGCAGGTGGCAGTATTCAGCTGACATTGCCTGGGCTACAAGCTTAAACAGGATGTTTAGGACATGGATGGAAGGCCACCAGGAGATCTCAACGCTACAAGTTAGACTGAGAAGTTTCTTTTTTAAAAAAAAAACAGGGTGGGAATAATTAGTGGCAAATCACATCTGCGCAACTGCCAATAAAACTACCTGGATTTATTCGTGACGAGAGAATAAACTTGCTTTGAGACTTCGATTTTTTCCCAAAGCAGAGGACGAGGAGAAGCCATTCAAACCCGAAAAAAAAATCGCCGAAAATTCCGATAAAAATTACGTCACCAGCGGGCCGCTACCAGTGGGCAGTACTGGTCCGCACTGGTTAGGAACCCACCCCTGACCCGGATGTAATGCCGTCCTATTTAGCCACATTTTCGAGGCTGAAGGCACGCACGCACGAGTAAAGCGCATGCGCGGGAGGTTTTGTGCATGTGCGCGCGCTCACACTTGCGAACCGGTAAGGAAGGTCAGTGAATACCACATCCTGGAACATGATCTCCTGCTTGAGCAGGGGGTTGGGCTAGAAGACCTCCAAGGTCCCCTTCCAGCTCTATACTGATCGATGGACTGAAGATGGTGGCAGATTCAAAAGGCAGGCCAGCTCCCCACCTGAGCGTTGATTGGAGCAGAGTGAATCATTTTTTGCATCGCTGTCATTGTGGCAAGACTCGGTGGGTTTGGGCGAAGAGGGGGAGAAGGGCTTAGAAAAGGGGGGGGAGGGAGATATAAACCTTTGGGGAGGGGGCAGCCGATGACCGCAAAAGGGTTTGTTTTCCTGGTACAGTACTCCCCAAATTCTCCCCTATTCGGTTCTTCAAATCCACCCTCTGCCAAAGTTGACTTGAGCGTTTTTTTTTCCCTCTCTCTCGCCCCCTTTCACCTCTTTCCTGCTAATTTGGGTTCTGAATCAAGGAGCTAAAAACAGCAACGGCCGGCTAAATATAGCAGCCCGGAGTGCGTAGAGAGACACACACTCATCCACAAACACACACTCACACACACACACCCAGCCTGCGCTTTGTAATTCAGTCTCTGTAACGTCCAAGCCCTTTGCTGCAGTGTGTGGGGGCGGCCAACGCTGGAGCCGGCAGCCAAAGAACCGCCATAAGAGAAAGGAGGGGGAGAGAGGAGAGAAAGAAAAAAAAACGAGTGGGCGGTTTTGCAACCAGGTTGTACTTTTTCCCCAATAAGGGGAGATCGCAAATAACTCTGGCGAGAGGGAGGGGTTCGAACCCCAAAAGGAGACCTTTCGTAAAGCCCAAATTGTATACTGTACCCATCCGAGGAGAAGCCAGGGACGTGCGCGATGTTGAGAAAATGAATCCTGGAGGAATTGCAAATCTTTCCCTGGCTTTGAGCCCAGGGCTAGACAGGGAGTCCTCGACTTATGGCCATGCGTCTCCGTTGCTAAGCGAGGCCACCGTTAAGGGAGCTTCGGCCCCTTTTTTTTAACGGCCTTTCTGGGCACGGTTGTTCAGCGGGAAATCACTGCAGGGGTGAAGTCGATTGTTAAGGCAATCCGTCTTCCCCAGCGACTTGGCTGGTTCAGCAAAAGGCCATCGCATGAATTTTGATCACGTGACTACAGCAATAGCAATAGGGCTTAGACTTATATGCCGCTTCACAGTGCTTTACAGCCCTCCCTAAGCGGTTTACAGAGTCAGTCTGTTGCTCCCGACAATCTGGCTCCTCATTTTACCGACCTCGGAAGGATGGAAGGCTGAGTCAACCTTGAGCCGGTCAGGATCGAACTCCTGGCAGTGAGCAGAGTTAGCCTGCAATTCTGCATTCCAACCACTGGGAGGGAGGGAGTGAAGGAGGGAGGAAGGGAGGAAGATAGCAATAGCACTTAAGACTTATATATCGCTTCACAGTGCTTTCACAGCTTTCTCTAAGTGGTTTATAGAGTCAGTCTGTTGCCCTCAACAATCTGGGTCCTCATTTTACCGACCTCAGAAGGACAGAAGGCTGAGTCTATCTTGAACCGGTCAGGACTGAACTGCTGGCAGTGAGCAGAGTTAGCTTGCAATACTGCATTCTAACCACTAGGAGGGAGGGAGGGAGATAGCAATAGCACTTAGACTTACATACCGCTTCATAGTGCTTTACAGCCCTCTCTAAGCGGTTTACAGAGTTCAGCCTCTTGCCCCCAACAATCTGGGTCCTCATTTTACCCACCTCGGAAGGACGGAAGGCTGAGTCAAACCTTGAGCCTGGTGAGATTCGAACTGCCAAATTGCAGTCAGCCGGCAGTCAGCAGATGTAGCCTGTAGTACTGCACTCTAACCACTGCGCCACTGTGGCGACAGGGATGCTGCAATGGCCGTTAAGTGTGAAAAAGGGTCGTAAGTCACTTTTTTTCAGGGGATCTCGTATCTGGCAAATATCTATGGAGATTCTCAGTCCTCCAGGTCACGGTTGTCCGAAAGGAGCTTTTTTCCCTCCTAAGAGGCAACTGACTTTCTTGGGTTTTTTTTTTCTTTGAAGACGTTTCACTTCTCATCCAAGAAGCTTCCTCAGCTCATCTTCAGAAGAAGAATCTATTCTGCATATACTTTAAAAAAGGGAGTTGTTTATGGTTTGGGACACTATGGGAAATCAATTCTCGTTTTACCAGGCTGTTGAGAACCCAACCTTCAAGTGGAAAAACATGGCGTGTTTACTTGGGCATTGCGTGTTTTGTAAACATAGCCCTTCACTTCGCTAATCTGAGTTTAGCAGGTTGTGGGAACCCAAACATTGCCACTGCAGAGTGAGAGGAAAACCCCCACCTCCCCCCCAGCTTGCTTGATAGCTAATTATACTTGCAATTTCTTTTTATGAACCTTGGGGGCAGAAACTGGGCATGTCTAGTCGAAAGAAGAGGACTAGGGGAGACATGATAGCAGCCTTCTAATATTTGAGGGGCTATCACAGAGAAGAAGGGGTCGACCTCTTCTCCAAAGCAGCCGGTGCGGACCGGTTTGCCCGAACCGGTAGCGGAAATCACGGGTGAGCTCGCCCACATGCCCCGGCTCAATGCCATCGCATTTGGCATGTTTTCAAGGCCAGGCGCATGCGCGAAAGGCGCACATGCGTGACTAAAGCGCATGTGCGGGAGGCTGGGCGCATGCGTGCGCGTGCGCTCACATTTGCAGACCGGTAGAGTAGGTAAGCGAATACCACCTGTGCCCTGAGGGCAGGAGAAGCAGCAACGAATGGAAGCTCATCCAGGAGAGAAGCAACCTGGAATTAAGGAGGAATTTTGCCGATCGTGAGAACGATTCATCAGTGGAACGGCTTCCCTGTGGGAATTGTGGGATGTTTCCATCACTGGATGTTAAGATGAGAATAACTCTCATTAGAGGCGAAAATGGATCTTTGCCCGGAATTCTGACATTAGAAATGAAACCGCAGTTTAAAGTTCTAAGTAAAAATATTTATTTGGTACAAAAACAATAAATCCTCATTATTCTACATCTCTGATATAAAAATAGGTCTTGCTTCAATGGAAGCCAGGAACAGAAGGAAAGAATGGAATGCACACATGCGTACAAGAACATATCAATCATGTGCTCAGGAATAAACCATTATATTAGATAGGGATGCTTCTCCCTGCATATACATGTAACAGGCAATATAAAATCACTGCCTGACACTGGAGGCTTTTTAGAAGAGACTGGACAGCCGTTTGTCTGACACGGGTACAGGGTCTCTTACTTGAGCAGTGGGTTGGACTAGAAGACCTCCAAGGCCCCTTCCAACTCTTGCTATTCTTTTGAGCGAGAGCATAGCTCTCCTGATAAATTCCAGCAACGGCTGTGCTTGAGCAGAAAGAACCGGGCTGCGCATGTGTCTCAAGTTGAGGGGAAAAAAAGGAGGGAGGGGGAAGAATACATTTGATAGGCAAGCAGGAAGAGAAGAAGAGGAGGGGTTTGGTGGCAGAAATGCACCAATCGCGGGGTTGCCACCTTGTTACATAAAACAGCCCCCGCACTGATCCTGCCTTTAATCTGTTACTTTTAATAACTCAGCCCACTCTATTTTTACTTTTTCTACCTAGCTAGGACTCCCAAAAAAGAAGACGACGACGACAAAAAAAAAACTGGGGATTTTGTAACCATGGCCCAAATGTTTAGGTTAAAAAAAAAAAAGCTGCCATCAATTCCTGGTTATGGAAGCCTGAGATTCCCCCCGAGTAGGTCACGGGTTCAAGATTCTCTATCCTAAATCAACATGGGTTCGGTTTGTCTGCATGGAGAGGCCACCGGTGGCTGTTACCCTGAGAGCAAATTTTGGGGGAAAAAACATTGAATTTATCCAGTCCTTCTGTTTTCCTTTTAGAAAATATGACAGGCTCCGTCCTGGTATTGATATGTGTTGTGTACCTGCAACCCCAGTTGCTTCCATTCGATACACACACACACACGGAAACACGGTATGTTCAGCTGTTGGCTTAGGATCAACCCACGATGGCCGGAGGCTATGGACTAGCCACGGTTCACAGCCCACGCTGTAGGAGTTTCCGTAGCATGCTAAACTACAATCCTAAACTACAATTTTGGCATAGTTCATGGTGGGAATGCAGCTGGGTTGCAGTCAGTCTTGGGTGTGCATAACCATGGTTTGCTAAATAAGCCACTGTTTGCACCACACACAGCCCCAAACCATCAATCCTGATTTCCTGTGGTCTGTCTGTCTCTATCATCTATCTATCCCTATCAATATGTATCTGTGTGTGTGCGTGCCTATCTATAGATCATATCTATCTCTATATCTATCTGTCTGTCTATCCATCCATCAATATCTACCCATCTCTATTATCTATCAATATCTAAGCTGTATCTAATTTATATGTTCTATCTATATCCATCCATCCATCCATCCATATCCATGCATGCATGCATGCATGCATGCATCTATCTATCTATCTATCTATCTATCTATCTATCTATCTATCTATCTATCTATCTATCTATCTATCTATCTATCATCTCTCTCCGTCTCTCTCTAATCTATCTATCAATCATCTATCTACCATCTCTCTCTATCTTATCTCTCTATCTTATCTGTTATCTATCTATCTTATCTATCTACCATCTCTCTCTCTCTGTCTCTCTCTGTCTCTCTCTGTCTCTCTCTAATCTATCTATCTATCTATCTATCTATCTATCTATCTATCTATCTATCTATCTATCTATCTATCTATCTATCTCTATCTATGTATCTACCTACCTACCTACCTATCCATCCGTATGTATGCATGTATGTATCTCTCATTATCTATCTATCTGTATGTATGTATGTATGCATGTATGTATCTCATTCTATCTATCCGTATGTATGTATGTATGTATGTATGTATCTCTCATTCTCTATCTATCTGTATGTATGTATGTATGTATGTATGTATGCATGCATGTATGTATCTCATTCTATCTATCCGTATGTATGTATGTATGTATGTATGTATGTATGTATGTATGTATGTATGTATCTCTCTCTCTCTCTGAGGAAGACCTGTGGGCTTCAATCCCCAGAATGCTGGCTTTGGAATTCTGGGAGTTGAAGTCCACAACTCTTAAGGTTGGACCATCTTGGATATTTCCCTCGAATTAAATTCATGGCGTTCTCATCATTTGCACCCTACCCACTGACCTGTTAGGTCATGTAAGAATTGTCCCCAATTCTGCTTTCTGAAATTCAACCCCTTCCATCTGTTCACCTGATTGGGAGAAAGAGGGCATCACCTGTTGAACTGCAGACTACCCCGGGGCTGTTCATAGCCTAGACTTTGGACCTAACAATGGATTAGTTGTTGTTGTTGTTGTTGTTGTTATTTCTTCTTCTTCTTCTTCTTCCTCCTCCTCCTCCTCATCTTTCTTTTCTTCTTTCTTCCTTTCCTTTCTTTCTTCTTTCTTTCTTTCTCTCTCTCTTTCCTTTCCTGCCCCTCTTCCCCTGATCCCCCTCCATTTTCCCATGTCAGAATTGACATGACCAGCTCCTTGTCAGCTCCCATCCTTTTAAGGCCAAGCAATTTAACAACTTCATCTCACCATTTTACTCCTCAATCCTGGGGGAGGGCCTCCCCAAGGCCGTGAATAGCTCCTTCGACTCGGCAAAGAATCGTGGCACAGGGTGGCCACAGCTACGCCGAATCCCAGCCAACTGCTGTTGGGCTTCAGGACAAGGAAGAATCGGTTTGGAAGACACCCATTAAGAAGTGGGGAGAAATGCAGATTTTTCTCCCCTCTGGTTACAGTTGGGTGGGGAAGGGAGGCTTGGAAGGGCGGACTGGATGCTGAATTTTCAGGGGGAAAAAAACAGGCCTCACATTTCCACTCCTCCAGAATGGATCTCTGTCCCTTTAAAGCCACCGACCTGGCTGGGAGGAAGGAGATCTGACGCAGCTCCATTCTCCCTTTTTGCAGCCAAAATTGGAGAAAAAGCTTGGGGGGGAAAAAAAGAAAAGAAAGAAAAAAGAAAACAAGTGGCGCTAAGCAACTGAGCTCTTGCGTCATCCGGGCCTCCCCTCCCTCCTCCCTCCTCTCAGCCTGCATCACATCGCCATGGCAACAGCATCCAGGGGATGGACACGTTTTGGGTAGCATCTCAGGGACTGGAGGAGAGAGACTGGTTATAGCTGAAAGGCTCTTCTCCAAGCATCGCTGGAGGTTGTTAAGCAAAGACTGCACAGCCATTTGTTTGAAATGGGGTAGATTCTCCTGCTCCAGCAGGGGGTTGGACAAGATGACCCCCCCATAACCCCTTGCAATTCTGTTATTGTATATTCTGTGCCTGAAGAGAGGGCTGTTAAGAAAACTATAAGATAAGGAAAAACGCCAAACAAAACCCCCATTTTTCCATCCCGGCTGCCCACTTCTTGGCACCAAGATAACTTAGTGGCAGGTGCCAGCTTTCCATCAAAACCTTTTTTTCAAAAAAATAAAATAAAATCTGGTATCAAAAATGATGTGACAGCCGATGCAGTCCTAGGCTGCATCAACAGAGGGATGTCATTAAGATGACGAGACGTGACAGTACTGATCTTGTGGTGATAACCATCGAGATCTGGCCATGAATGGGATGGGTGGCTGAAATGGCTTTTGAATTGTAAATTGTTTTGAAACTGTGTTTAGATGTTTTTGTACTATTTGTGACAATGTTTGTTTTTCTGTTGTGAGCCCCCCCCCCACCGAGTCCCTAGGGAGTTGGGCGGCACAGAAATGGAAGAAATAAATAAATTGAAGAAATAAAGACTGTTTTACAACACACTGGTGAGACCACACATGGAATAATGTGTCCAGTTTTGGTCGCCATGATACAAAAAACTTGTTGAGACTCTTTTAGAAAGAGTGCAGGGAAGAGCAACCAAGATGATTAGGGGACTGGAGGCTAAAACCTATGAAGAACGGTTGTAGGAATTTGGTATGTCTAGTCTAGAGAAAAGGACTAGGGAGTGACAGGATAGCAGTGTTCCAATATTTGAGGGGCTGCCCTAAAGAAGAGGGGGTCAAGCCATTCTCCAAAGCACCTGAAGGCAGGACAAGAAACAACGGATGGAAATTAATTAAAGAGAGAACCAACCTACAACTAAGGAGAAATTTCCTGACGGTGAGAACAATTAATCAGTGGAACGGCTTGCCTCCTGGCTTGTGGGTGCTCCATCACTGGAAGTTTTCAAAAATAAACTGGACAACCATCAGACCAGGATGGTATAAGGACTCCTGCCTTGATCAGAAGGTTGGACTGGAAGACCTCCAAGGTCCCGTTCAACCCTATGATGCTAGGATCAGCAATTCAACAGTCGTTTCAACTGTGAGAGAGGCACCGTATAAATGATATGTAAAATAAAATAAAATAAAATAGTGGAACCAATCTCCTTCCTGAGTTGCCGCCAGCCAGTGCCAACATAATTAGTTTAAAAGATGGGGGGCATTGCCCTGGTTGGTGTAATGTTCTTGCAATTTGGATTTGCTATGAAGCTCAAGTAGATAGAAACCACTCTGGTCATTATTGCTTTAATAATAATAATCAACTCCCAGAATTCCCCAGCCAGCTTGCTTTAAGGTGGGTGGACTTCAACTCTACCAGAATCCCCCAGCCAGCATGCTTTAAGATGGGTGGACTTCAACTCCCAGAATTCCCCAGCCAGCTTGCTTTAAGATGGGTGGACTTCAACTCCCAGAATTCCCCAGCCAGCATGTTTTAAGACAGGTGGACTTCAATCCCAGAATTCCCAGCCATCATGCAACATGGAACACACATCTGTCCAGCTGCCAATGTTGAGAAATACTTCTACCATGAATAAATCAGCCACCAAAAAGAGAACTTGGAATTTAACATTTCAGGGGCAAAATATCTACCGGGGACTCCCTCTTTGTACCCCCAACTATGTACTATATGCAACCTTAACTACTTAAGTTGCTTTTCCCATATGTGTATTCCAGGCCCAGTCAACTCTCACCCCAGCTGTAGCAAAAGGATGCTAAGAAGCTTCATCTGTTGCTATGGAAACCCCAGGTACCAATGAGGAGACAGCAACCACTAGCCTCTGATGTCACTGATGGGAATTCCCAAACGCACCAATCAATTTTAAGAGCTGCTGTTTTTTTTTTAAATCATAGTTTTGCCACAGTTCATCCTGGAAGGGATGAGTCCATGTAGGCCCCCAAACAAAAATAAATAAAAGATTTATTTAAATCTTTTAAATAAATGAAAAGATTTAGATTAGATCTGGCCTCTGCTGGGTAATTTTCAGCAGTGTGCTTGATTTTATGCCAAGGGTATCTAACCTTGGCCACTTTAAGACCGGTATTATCATACGTGGTGGACACGTGTAAAAGCAAAGAAACACTGGAGAAAAATACATACATGGTTGGAAAAAGAAATGTTAAAACAACACATAGATTATAAGCCAGAAATATTTTTGCAAGGCATAATACCTAAAAAGTATGATAAACGGAACCTATACTTAATATTACATATTTTGACAGCAAGAATTTTATTTGCACACTACTGGAAAAATGAGAAAACACCTACAGAGGATGATGTACTTAAAAAAAAAATAGATTGTTTTATAAATGGTTGGATAGTAGAGGTAGAAATTAGGAGTGGGAAAAGTATTACTATATATAAATAAATTGAGCCGGACAATATGCTGTTCACTAAAGCACTTATGTATGTAATGTATATAATGAGCGGAGGTGGCGCAGCGGGTAGAGTGCAGTACTGCAGGCCACTTTAGCTGACTGTGATCCGCAGGTCAGCGGTTCAAATCTCACCGGCTCAGGGTTGACTCAGCCTTCCATCCTTCCGAGGTAGGTAAAATGAGGACCCAGATTGTTGGGGGCAATATAAATATATACATTGCTTACTGATGTAAACCGCTTAGAGAGTGCTTGCACTGTGAGGCGGTGAATAAATCTCACAAATAAATAAATAAATAAATAAATAATGTGAAAATATATAAACTGTTAAAAAAAAACCTGTGGAATTCAATTTTCAGTCGTAAGCTGAGGTTGTAAGTTAAGTTTGGACACACTTAACTATTTGTGAGCACAATCCTTGTGTTTATAGTCCTCGACTTACGACCATTTGTTTAGCAACTGCTCAAAGTGATAACGGCACTGGAAAAAAGTGACTTGCCAAATGGGTAGTCATGCTTACATCCGTATCCACAGGACACGTGATCAAAAATTCAGGTGATTGACAACTGTTATGTATTTAGGACGTTTGCAGAGTCCCCAGGTCACGTGTTTTTTGCGGCCTTGTGGCAAGTAAAGTCAATGGATTAACTTAACAACGGTGTCACCAACTTAACTGCACCCAAAGTGGGTGGGTTTCTTTTAAAAAAACTGCTGGCTCATGTTTAAATGATCCTCCGCTAGGACTCCAAGACCCCTGTGACAGTTACTGTTTTCGAACCAGGTTTCTTTCCTGATCTGTACTTGTACCTTTGGTTTTTGGTCTTGGCTTGCTGGTGACTGGATTTAATTGGGACCGTTCTGAGTTTTGGTGAAGGGAATTGCTGGGAAATATTACTAAACTCCCTAAGCCACAGTTACCGTATTTTTCGGAGTATAAGTTGCACCGGAGTATAAGATTCACCTTAGTTTTTGGGAAGGGAAATAGAGAAAAAAAAATCTGCCTACCAGGTATTCATCTGGCTAGCGTCCTTAGTCTGGTCAGCTTCAGCACATTATTTTATCCCCTGGTTAGGGCTGAAAAAACCTTTTACGGAGGGAGTAGCAATGAAAACAAGCCTGCAAAGACTTAGGGCTGGGAAAAAACCTTCTTCGGAGAGAGTAGCAATGAAAACAAGCCTGCAAAGACTTAGGGCTGGAAAAAAAACTTCTTCGAGGGGATGGCAATGAAAAAATCCTGCAAGCCAGGAAGATCGTTAGCACCTCGTTAGGGCTGGGAAAAAAAGCTTTGAAAAAGCTACATTCGGAGTATAAGACGCACCCAAATTTTCAGCCACTTTTGGGGGAGGAAAGGTGCGTCTTATACTCCGAAAAATACTGTAGGTGTATGTGTGGGTGTGGGTGGGGCAGCACAGAGGTGAAGTGGGCTGTTGGTTGAGTTGCCTGATTTCAGGCCAGGGCAAAAAATTCTCCCATCTTGCTCACAATTTTTTTTTACATTTCTCTTGTTCGTTCTGTTTATTTCTACTGTGTTTCTGTCACAGGTTTTAAAGCCCTTGGTTTGCCATCTTAGTGCCGTTACGTTGTGAGACGAGTGACTAAATCAATGAATAAAATGAAGTACAGGTCAAACCACTTGTAAAAAAATGTCACAAGAGAAAACTGCGTGGATTAGTTTTGGGACGGTCACTGGGGAAGGGGGACATGAAGGAGCAGCAAAGATGACAACAAGTAGCACCGAAAATAAGACCATGTTTTATAAAAAAAAATGTTGCCACCAAAAAAGGCACCAGATCTTATTTTTGGGGGGGATGTCGCCCACCGACTCACCTCACTTGCGCACGTCGCCCCCCCCCCCCCGTCCTCCTTTTCGGTCAGAGGCCTTCAGGAACTTTTGCGATCAGCAAGTCTTTCCTGAAGGCCTCTGTAGTCGATCACAGAGCTCCGGATTGATCTGGAGCTCTGTTATCGGATGCAGAGGCCTTCAAGAAAGCATTGCCGGCTGTAGAAGAAATGGGCCGGCAAGGCAGGTGTGTGTGAGGCCTGGCTGCAGCTATCCGAAGGTAAGTAGCAAAGAAGGCATTAAGAGTGGTTAACCTAATCTTGTGCAGCTTCTTCTCTGGTAACATTGTACTCTTAACCAGAGCATACAAAACATTTGCTAGACCGATCCTTGAATACAGCTCATCAGTCTGGAACCCACACTTCATATCAGACATTAACACAATTGAGAATGTCCAGTGAAACTTCACCAGAAGAGTATTACATTCCTCTGTTCACAACAGAATTCCTTATGAAACCAGACTAGAAATTTTGGGACTTCAAAATTTAGAACTCCGCCCCCTTCGATCTGACCTTAGTGTAGCTCACAAAATTAATGTCCTACCCGTTAACGACTATTTCAGCTTCAACCGCAGTAGTACACGAGCTCATAATAGATACAAACTTAATGTAAACTGCTCCAGACTTGATTGCAAAAAATTCGACTTCAACAACAGAGTGGTCAACGCCTGGAACACTTTACCTGACTCAGTAGTTTCTTCCCCAAACCCCAAAAACTTCAACCTCTTATTATCTACCATCGACCTCACCCCATTCCTAAGAGGTCAGTAAGGGGCGTGCATAAGCGCACAATCGTGCCTACCGTTCCTGTCCTAATGTACCCATATATTCATACTTCTTGTACTCTTATTCACGCTTGTAATATTACATATATATTCAATCATGTTTTACTGTTTGCACTTTGCTTATAATCATTTATGCTTGACAAATAAACAAATACAAATACAAATGCAAGTAGTAGGGCAGCTCCACCATCACCCATCCCCACCCTAGCACCCTGGAGTGGGCAGGGTTTTAATTAGGGCTTATTTTGGGGGGTATGGCTTATATTGGGCGCACGTGTAAAGATCAAGCTAGGACTTACTTTCCGGGTAGGTCATATTTTCGGGGAAACACGGTAGTATGACACATTTGCACCTCACCGATAAACCACTAACAATAATTCTCTTCCTCATTCCCTAACTACATCAAATTATGCCCATTTCTCCCGGGAAGATTCATACATTACAATCACTGTGATATTAATATTTCTATTTTTTAAAAAAAAAAACCTGAATGACTGCAGTAAATTGTCATCAGGTCAACGTCCTTAGTGGGACCTCTAGTGGACACTGAATGACACAGCTTAGTGTAAAACGTAGTTTTAATAGCAATAGCAATAGCACTTAGACTTATATACCGCTTCATAGTGCTTTACAGCCCTCTCTAAGCAGTTTACAGAGTTCAGCATATTGCCCCCAACAATCTGGGTCCTCATTTTACCGACCTCAGAAGGATGGAAGGCTGAGTCAACCTTGAGCCGGTGAGATTTGAACAGCTGAACTGCTGAACTGCAGTGCTGCGTTTTAACCACCTCGGCTCTAATCAGGTTTTTTTTTTTTTTTTGAGGGATGCCGAAAGTATTTTTCAGGGAGAGAAAAATATTTGCTGGGGAGGGAAGGGAGAGAGAGAGAGATGCATCAGGACTGAACGCAAACAAAAATTATTGCAACGAACTCAATCCTTTCATACGAAAGTGGCTTGCGAAAATTCTTACTCTCCCCAATGGGTTTTTGTATTTTAACGTTTTATTTCTGAATAAAATAAAAATAGGGGGGGAAAAAAAAAAAAAAAAGGCAGGCAGAAGCCAGGAATCTGATCGACCAACCCAGACATATCGACGTGAGCCGGACGTGGGAAAGATTTTGGTTTGCCGTGATTCATTTAAAAGAGTCTTGACGATAATGATACAAGCGACCCAGGTTTGGCAGCTCCGAGTCTTCTGCCACGGAGGAGTCCTTCCTTCTTCAGCCTGCAGGATTTTGTGCAAACTTCAGCTCCCATGGAACGAGGGGATGTGGGCAAGCCCCCTGCTTAGAGGACCACTTTCTCAAGGGCTCGACCTCTCAGGCTGTTGCAGCAGCCGCAACAATTTCTTTTTTCTTCGCTACCCGTTCAGCTGCTCTGGCTTCCGCCTCGGCTGCCAACCTCTCTTCGCGCTCCTTCAGGAAGACTCCATATTCTTCGGGGTTTATCCTAACCGGAGGAGAGAAGAGCGAAGGTTCGCAACTGTCCGCTCGTCACACACACAAACACCTGCTTGTCAAGGTGTCAATTAAATATGAGCTAGCAGTGTGCGGCGGCAGCCAAAAAAAGCCAATGCAATCCTAAATTGCGTTAACACAGGGAGAGATTCAAAATCAAGTGAGGTACTAATACCGCTCTATAAAGCCTTAGTAAGACCACACCTAGAGTACTGAATCCAGTTTTGGTCACCACTATAAAAAAGATGTGGAGACTCTAGAAAGAGTGCAGAGAAGGGCAACCAAGATGATTAGGGGACTGGAGGCTAAAACATATGAAGAACGGGAATGCAGGAACTGGGTATGTCTAGTTTAATGAAAAGAAGGACCAGGGGAGACAGGATAGCAGTCTTCCAATATTTGAGGGGCTGCCACAGAGAGGAGGAAGGGGGTCAAGCTATTTTCCAAGGCACCAGACAAGGAACAATGGATGGAAACTGAACAAGGAGAGATTCAACCTGGAAATAAGGAGGAATTTTCTGACAGTGAGAACCATCAACCGATGGAACAGAAGTTGCCTTCAGAAGTTGTGGGAGCTTCATCACTGGAAGCTTTCAAGAAGAGACTGGCCTGCCATCTGTCAGAAATAGTGTAGGGTCTCCTGCTTGGGCAGGGGGTTGGGCTAGATGACCTCCAAGGTCCCTTTCAACTCTGTGATGCTGTTATTATTCTGTTATTCAGAAGTTGTGGGAGCTTCATCACTGGAAGCTTTCAAGAAGAGACTGGCCTGCCATCTGTCAGAAATAGTGTAGGGTCTCCTGCTTGGGCAGGGGGTTGCACTAGATGACCTACGAGGTCCCTTCCAACTCTGTTAATCTGAATCTGTATCTAAGGTTGACTCGCAAAGCCCCTCTTTCTACTCGCAGTTTGAAAAAGAAGCCGAGGGAATGGGGAGGGACATGATTGGAACGTGTGGGAAGCGGGAGGGAGGAAAGGAATTACGTGAGCCGCCTGCAGCCTCAGAAAATCTCACACACCAAAGGTCAGAACGTCTGAAGAATTTCAAAAGGGGCAGACCGTTTCCCAAAACAAAATGCTTAACCTGGATTGGTGGAGAGTGGACGCGGGGCGGCCCGGAGAAGTAAAAGCGGGTTTCATTATACGACATTTCGTGCCAAAATCTCAGAACTGGCTTCGCTTCTTCTGTGCCTGGATGGATTTGTCGGTAAAGTTTTACTCTTGGTAATAAAAATTTATTTTGCGGTTTCATGGCAGTGGGATGGTTGACCCACAGTTATCCTTTCACACCTTCCTGAATGCACCTTGGAACTCCGTCCTGTGGCTTTTCACCTTCCTATTTCTCAACAGGGTTCCTAGGAAGCGGTCCTAGGCACAGGTAGTTCTCAACTTAAACCGTTCCTTTAGTGGCACTGGAAAGGTGTACTTATGACCATTTTTTCACACTTATGACCACTGCAGCACTCCCCACAGTCCCGTGATCAAAATTCAGGCATTTGGCAACTGACTCATAGGTATGACGGTCACGGTGTCCCGGGGGGGTCACGTGATCCCCTCTAGTGACCTTCTGACGAACCAAGTCAAGAGGGAAGCCAGATTCACTTAACGACTGCGTTCCTAATTTAACAACTGCAGAGATTCACTTAACAAACGACGATAAGAAAGGTTGTAAAACGGGGCGAAACTCAAGCTGATCGTTGTCTCGCTTAGCAACAGAAATCTGGGGCTCATATGTGGTCGTGAGTGGAGGACTATCTGTAGCAGGATGTCTTTCTCTTCTCTCTTGGTCCTACCTGTTCTGACCTAGGCTTCACCAAACAGACTCCTTGTCCCGAAAAAAAACCCCTTTTTATTTGGCTAATGTGAATTCCTAGCATTCACATCCAGCAAAGTCCCGGCAATTAGCCTTTCAAGGGTGAATTGCAACCACAGACCTTATCAGTCCTTGGGTAGTTGCCAGGCCAATAGCTTCTTGACGCAACTGCTGTACAAGGAAATACTTGGCAAAGAGTCTCTCAGATAAGCAAATCTTCACACTAACGAACTAATTGTCTCCTGCAAACACCACTCCCCTTTCACTCCTATTTATTTCCTATGGGAGGGGGCATTCAGCGTCCCCTTGTGCTTTTACTCCCGAGTCGACCTCTGTTCCTTAATTGTTCCTGTCTCCTGACAGCTCTGCGCATGCGCACATCGGGAACAGGCTCCAGCTGTTCTTCTGCCCCACTTATCTCCGACTCCAAAGGTAGCCGATAACTGTCTGATGGCCCTGGCCCCATCTCTACCTCCATTGCAGAGCACTCATCAGAGCCTTCCCCAGACTCCAGGACTGGCCCATGTTCCTCCCCAACCTCCTCACTGTCCGAGTCTGCCGCCAGCTCTGCTGGCCACTGGCGGGCCACAACACTACCAGGTCCTTCCAGCTTCCCCCTGCCCCCACCCCTTTGTCCCTCTTGATACTTACTCTTTCACTACTTTGATGCCAATCGATCGGGCGGTTCCAATCAGGCTCCTGATCATCGTCTCCATTGGCCAGTCGCGGATCACAAGCGAGTGGTCCTGGGATTTCACCAGCGCTATCTCGTACAGATGCTTCAGGGTCACCATCCCAGCTATCTCGTGTCCTGCCAGGGATGGAGATGGTTATAAATAGCAACAGCACTTAGACTTATATACTGCTTCATAGTGCTTTACAGCCCTCTCTAAGTGGTTTACAATCAGCCTATTGCCCCCAACAATCTGGGTCCTCATTTTACTGACCTCGGAAGGACGGAAGGCTGAGTCAACCTTGAGCTGGTCAGGATTGAACTGCTGGCAATGAGTAGAGTTAGCCTGCAATACTGCATTCTAACCACAAGGAAGGGAGGGAGTAAGTACTAGACTTATATACCGCTTCACAGTGCTTTGCAGCCCTCTCTAAGCAGTTTAGAGAGTCAGCATATTTGCCCCCAACAATCTGGGTCCTCATTTTACTGACCTCGGAAGGACAGAAGGCTGAGTCTACCTTGAACCGGTCAGAATCGAACTGCTGGCAGTTGGCAGAATTAGCCTGCAATACTGCATTCTAACCACTGCGCCACCATGACTCTTCGAAGCTCAAAGCTGTCCCAACCCGTAGCCTGGTGGCTGAACTGGGAGGAGGAGTAGGAGTAGGAGGAAGGGTCGTAAAATGGGAAAAAACTCACTTAACAAATGTCTCCCTTAGCAATAGACATTTCAGGCTCAATTGCGGTCATAAGTCGAGGACTATCTGTACTTGGCAACTGGGCCACACCCAGTGCTAAGACCTGTTCTGTTCCTTCTTCACCCAGCCTCCTCCCTCCAAGTCGTCTAGATTTTCATATACATAAGTATAGTCTTCCAACTTCTAACCTTAATATGCACATTGTAATTATAATAAATCCTGTTATATATCAGTGTGTATAATACTATTTTCCCAATTTGTACTTTTTACTCCCCCACCCTAATTTTTAATACAGTCACCGTATTAAAAAGTATTTTGTCTCTATCCGTCATCTCTTGCTTCTCTCTCGATTCTTCTTACCAGGTGAATCAGCTCCCTTTTCTATCCCAGCTGCCGAAAGTAAAAAGTAGCTGGTTGTTGGTTTGTTGATCTGAAGTTCATAAGACCTGTCAGACTATGGCGAAGAAAAATAAAAAAAAAAGAAAAGAGGAGAAATAAATACAGAATGCTGGAATTATATGAAACGAATATATTGAGAAACATAACACATTAGGCATTCCAATACATTATTAAAAATTATGTTTCTGTGGTGTTCTTTAATGCAATGTTGGGGATGTATTTTTACCCATTTGTTGTTTGTGGCAGATTTTTCTTGCCCATATATAGTCAATATGTTTGGTCAGAACAGAAATTAAAAGCACGGACTGTTTTTTGTTATGGAGCTGTCACTTTATTTAACTTCAGTTGTAATTCTTAGTTCTTTATTATTCCATATCAGGGGTTTCCAAACTTGGCTGGGTGGGGAATTTTGGGAGTTGGTCCACGTGTCTTAAATTGGCCAAGTTCGGAATAATATATTTAATTATACATCGAATAATCAAGGATTTAAAAATATTGAGGCAATAGTGTTCTAAAACATAATTTTGTTATATATATATATTATTCCAATTAATCCAATTATTCATAACAAGTTTATGTTTCAGAAAACTATTGCCTGCACCCATAAATCCTTGATTTATCGGTGTAAGATTTTTTTTATGTTATTGCTGGCACATGTTTATATATATATATATGCTTTATAAGAGCCACGGTGGTGCAATGGTTAGAATGCAGTACTGCAAGCTACTTCTGTTGATCACCAGCTGCCAGCAGTTTGGCAGTTCGGGTGTCACCAGGCTCAAGGTTGACTCAGCCTTCCATCCTTACGAAGTCGGTAAAATGAGGACCCAGATTGTTGGGGGCAAGAGGCTGACTGTGTAAACCGCTTAGAGAGGGCCGACAAGAACTGTGAAGCGGTATATAAGTCTAAGTGCTATTGCTATTTAAGGTTCTAAATAAAAAAAAGAAATGGAGGAATAGCACTAGCACTTAAGACTTATATACCACTTCACAGGGCTTTACAGCTTTCACTAAGCGGTTTACAGTGTCAGCATATTGCCCCCAACAATTCTCGTTTTACCAACCTTGTGAGGACAGAAGCCTGAGTCAACCTTGAGTCGGTCAGGATTGAACACCTGGCAGTGGGCAGAGTTAGCCAGCAATACTGCATTCTAACTTCTGGGAGGGAGGGAAGGCAATAGCACTTAGATTTATATACCACTTCACAGTGCTTTAAAGCCCTCTCTAAGCGGTTTACAGAGTCAGCCTCTTGCTCCCGACAAATCTGGCTCCTCATTTTACCAACCTCATGAGGATGGAAGTCTGAGTCAATCTTGAGCCGGTCAGGATCGAATTGAAAGTTAACTTAGGCTTCCCCTCTTCCGAGGAATCCACAGCTTGTTGCTTGCAATCGTTTTAAAACAACATTTCCCAACCTTGGCAATTTAAAGATAGAGTCGACTTCAACTCCCAGAATTCCCCAGCCAGTTTATCTTAAAGACTGGAAAGCTTTAAAAGAAGCTGCAGCCAGGCCTTAGCCCGGAATTTAAGCATATTGTGACAAAATGTCTGAAAGAACAAATATCTGAAAGATTCTTGTCTGTGGGGCAAGAATCGCAAATAAATAAGTTCCAGGCCGGCTCCTGAACTGGGGGTGGAGGGGTTTCGGCATGTTGCTCAGGAATCCTGGCAGTTCCACTCCAGCCCCTCCTGCTTGCAAAACTCATTGAAATTAAGAAAGGAAGATCTCGTTTCACCTTTATGATGATTTGGGTGGGCAGCGGGATGCCTGGTATGAAGTCCTTGGTCCGCTCATTGAAATCCTTGCAGAATTGTCCGATGGGAATGCCATACTTTTTATGGGAAGAGAGAGATTATAATTTAGCCAAAATTAAAACCTCAAGCCCAGGATCCTAACTGTTATCCAAGAAACCATCTCTTTCTGCCAATCCAGTGGTTTTTGGAACTGGTGGGGATTGGAAGGTTTTATATTGCTTGCAGACAGCTGGTCATTTGCATTTTTTTTAGAGAGTCGTTGAGGCCATAGGAGAACATAGGAGAACAAACCAAACAGGACAAGATTCAGCAGTCCATCTGCATTTAAAAGACAAAGGCCACTCTTTTAAAGACAGCAAAATCCACATTTTGGACAGAGAAAACCGCTGGTTTGAAAGAGAGGTCAAAGAGGCCATCTATACCCAAACTGAACAGCCCTCTCTCAACAGAACGGGAGAGACACAAGATCATTTATCTCCTGTCTACCACACAGTCCTTTCAGCAGTTCCAAGAAGCCTCCACACCCATTTGCACTGCTCAGGTGACCCTAAGGCCATAGATAAACCTCCAAGTGGCCTCAAGGACTCTCTAAAAAGAAAGCAAATGACCAGCTGTCTGCAAGGAGTATAAATCCTTCCATTCCCCACCTTCTCTTATCTACTGTTTTGACAGTTAGTAGTTCCGATTCTTGTAGAGAGTATTAACACACAATAAACCTGTAGTCATTTGAACTCTTTGCTTCTTGATGTATTATGTCTGACACAAAACACAGCAGTGTGTGCTTTTCTAAAAAAATATTTACCGTGTTACATGAGCCCTGTTTGCAAGTTCTTTCATTAATGCATAGCTAATCTTGGCTCAGCTGGAGGAGAAAAACAGCAAAAGAACTTAGTTCACATTCCAATCTGTGGCCAGTGCTTCTGTTTTGTTGGTCTAGTCCAGGGGTGAGGAACGTTGGTCCCCTTTATGAGTTGCGGACTTCAATTCCCAGAATTCCTGAGCCAGCATGGAGTTGAAGTCCATAAGCAGCATGGCTGGCTCGGGAATTCTTGGAGTTGAAGTCCGCAATTCATAAAGGAGCCATCGTTCCCAACCCCTGGTCTAGTTTCAGATATCTTCATAAAAATTAACTTTCCTGCCCTGTCTTTCTCCTATGGTTACCTGTCCAAGAACAGGTCCTAGAGGTGGACCTGGAACAGCCTGTCCAGCTTTGATGATTGATCGGATCACACCTCCACCAGTTATCTTCAGTGCCGCTTTACCAGCTTTGCCAGCTTGGGCAAGCTTTGACATGGTGGTATCAGTTCTGCACAGACCTAAATTAAAAAGAGATTAATTGAGAAAGGGAATGGAGATAACTGGAATCTCAGAACGGTTATTACCAATTGCTTCTGAACCTTAAAAAGTTAAGATGTGTAGTCTTCAACTCCCAGAATTCCCCAGCCAGCCCAACTTCTAGAATTGAACATTCTGGGAGTTGAAGTCCACTCTTCTTAAAGCTGCCAAGGTTGAGAAACACTGATCTTACACAAGGAGGACAGAGCAAATGTGATACAAATTGTTTGCGATGAAGACCACAGGGAGAAAAATTCAGTTTCACAGGGAGAGGGATCCAAATAGATGCCGAGAAAGATCTAAAAGCACAGCCAGGAGACAGTTAGGAATACTTGCTTTGCAGGCAGATGTCAGGTTTTTCCTTTTCAGCACCTTGAGTCTTATGGCACAGGTAGCATAAACTGATGCCAAATTGCAGCCGTGCAACAGAGGAAAACAGAGTCGGTGTTTCCAACAAAAAGTCCCCCCCCCCTCTTCAGCCACAGAATACATGCATGCAGCGTCATTTGCAATACTACCACTTTTCAATATCTAACACTGCAGCCATCCCCAACCTAGTTTCTTCCAGTAACATAGTTATCATCACAATGTCCAACATTTCCAGCCTGAAATTAGGATTGTCGCCACCCAACCCTCCTGGGAGGGCACCGGACTGGGTTTATACTTCAGCACAATCAGCAAATCCAGCACATTGGGTGGTTTGTAGCTCAATACCCAGGGGATTGTATGCCCACAGCATACAACTGGGTTAACTGTGCAAACCTAACCAGTGGATTAATTATATTATTTGTATTTGTATATGGTATATTACAGCTGGTACGGGGAATTTTGGGAGTGGAAGCCTACCCATCTTAAAAGACGGTGGCTGGGGGATTCTGGGAATTGAAGTACACCCATCTTAAAGCATGCTAGCTGGGGGATTCTGGGAATTGAAGTCCACCCATCATGAACCACGCTGGCTGGGGGATTCTGGGAGTTGAAGTCCATCCATCTTAAAATATGCTGGCTGGGGGATTCTGGGAGTTGAAGTCCATCCATTCAATTAATTAAAGTATGTATCATCACCGTTTCTCTCCAACCAACTCAATTCCCACCTTCACCCGGTAACCCAATAGAAGAATCGGAGGAGCCATTTCTTCGATCCGGAAAAACCCGGAGAAGAATCCCACCTGGTCCAACCCCCTTTACCCCTCCCGGGCCTCCCTTCCTAAGCCTCGACCCTCCGTCTCTCGCCGCCTCCTGCATTTCCGTCACGCCCTTCCCTGCCTAACCGCCTACCTCGGATTCCCTCAAGGAAACCCTAGCTGGGCGCCGCCATCTTGGAGTCAGCGAGGTCAACCGGGCGCTTTGCATGCCGGGAGGCCCTCGCTTTGCCCCGGCGTTAAATGGCGCCCGTTCTCCTAGCAACCCCAGAGCGCAATGACGTCACCGAGGCGCGCGCGCGCGCGGGGCACGTCGGGAGGGTTCCGTCGGCGCCCGTTCCCATGGCAACGGGAGAATGCCGCGGCTTCTGTTTGCTGTTGAGGGGGAAGAGCGAAGATGGCGCTCTCCTCCCCTCAGCAAAGAGACCACGAACTCTTTCTGTGCTTAAATCTTTCCCCGGGTGCTTTTTCCATCTGATATCGTTTTTTTTAATAAAAATACGCCCCCGCTTTGTCTTTCGTGGTGGGGGTCCCTCAAGTGAGGCCTGGAAGTGGTGCTGAAGCGGGGTGGGGGGGGAGGGACTCGAAATGGCGGGTGGTCGCATTGCCTGAGGGACCTTTTGAATGGAAAAATTGAAGCTGGGCCTCCAAAATGATCCTCAGCTTCGTCTTTTCCTTAACAGGCAGCAATGGACTACCTTGCAGGGCTGTAGTCAGCCTTTCTCCATGTAGTCCCTACCCCAACAGTGGGGGAGGGAGATGGGCAGTCCAGGTAGTCCTCGACTTAGGACCACAATGGAGCCCAAAGTTTCTCTTGCTAAGTGATACATTGTTAAGTGAGCTTTTGCCCCATTTTACGACTTTCTTGCCTCAATGAATGTCAAACTATTCACTAGGCTGCATTATTATTACTATTAGTTTTTCTCATCGTTCCTATCACTCATCTCCTCCCACTTATGACTGTATGACTGTAACTTGTTGCTTGTATCCTTACGATTTATATTAATATTGATTGTTTCCTGATTACTTACTTGAACCCTATGACAACCATTCTTGACAAATGTATCTTTTCTTTTATGTACACTGAGAGCATATGCACCAAAGACAAATTCCTTGTGTATCCAATCACACTTGGCCAATAAAGAATTCTATCTATCTATCTATCTATCTATCTATCTATCTATCTATCTATCTATCTATCTATCTATCTCTATCTATCTATCTATCTATCTATCTATCTATCTATCTATCTATCTATCTATCTATCTATCTATCTATCTATCTATCTATCCTATCTATCTATCTATCTATCTATCTATCTATCTATCTATCTATCTATCTATCTATCTATCTATCTATCTATCTATCTATGAATCACTACAGCCGTTAAGCTAGTTAATACGGTTGTTAAGTGAATCACTTAAGCTAGTAATACAGTTGTTAACTGAATCACTGCAGTTAGGTTAGTTAGTCACACGGTTGTTAAGTGAATCTGGCTTCCCCATTGACTTTGCTTGTCAGAAGGTCGCAAAAGTGGATTGCGTCACCCCCGGGACACTGCAACCATCATAAATATGAGTCAGTTGCCAAATGTCTGAAGTCTGATCATGTGGATGCTGCAACGGTCACCCCAGTGTAAAAAAGGTGTTGAGACTCTAGAAAGAGTGCAGAGAAGAGCAACTAAGATGATTAGGGGACTGGAGGCTAAAACATATGAAGAACGTTTGCAGGAACTGGGTATGTCTAGTTTAATGAAAAGAAGGACTAGGGGAGACATGATAGCAGTGTTCCAATATCTCAGGGGTTGCCACAAAGAAAAGGGAGTCAAGCTATTCTCCAAAGCACCTGAGGGTAGGACAAGAAGCAATGGGTGGAAACTAATCAAGGAGAGAAGCAACTTAGAACTAAGGAGAAATTTCCTGACAGAACAATTAATCGGTGGAACAACTTGCCTCCAGAAGTTGTGAACAACACTGGAAGTTTTAAAGAAGATATTGGATAACCATTTGTCTGAAGTAGTGTAGGGTTTCCTGCCTAGGCAGGGGGTTGGACTAGAAGACCTCCAAGGTCCCTTCCAATTGTGTTATTCTGATAAAAAAAGACAAATGCCTTGTGTCTCCAATCACACTTGGCCAATAAAGAATATTCTATTCTATTCTATTCTATTCTATTCTATTCTATTCTATTCTATTCTATTCTATTCTATTCTATTCTATTCTATTCTAAAATGAAACATTAAATGCACAGTTTGGTCTACCAAACTCACCAGCGTAAGATACTACTTGTTCAACAGTCTTTGAATGAAAAGGGCTAATTGCTCCTAGCGTATATTGGTATTTAGCCAAGAGACCCCCAAGAATATCACTTTTATTTTCAAATGTTTTATAAATAGATGATTGCCAGATCCTGAATGAAAAACAATGGAATTGGATGGAATTAGGCATGAAATACTGGAAACACCAACACCTCTGCAGCACATCATTAGAGAAATAGATAAAGACAGTTTTAAAGTTTTTTTTAAAAAAGGAAAGGAACAAATCTGAAATCTAGCAATCTGGAGAAAAGATCCAAAAGGCATCCTTTAATTTAATAGGTTTTATTTTGATCCTCGGTTAAATTAATCAGGAAGCAAAAATGCATTCACGCCACATCTCATTATTCATTTTACTAGAAATAACTCAAAAGTCAGTCAATAAAAAGCTACTCAGTAACTGGACCATCCATCAGAAGGCATCAATTGATCTTCTCTTTCCTTGTCCAGTACAAGTAGTCCTCGACTTACGATCACCATTGAGCCCCAAAATTTTGTTGTTAAGTGAGTTTTGCCCAATTTTACGACATTTCTTGCCACAGTTGTTACGTGAATTGCTGATAAGTTGATAACTTAGTAACCTGGTTGTTAAGTGAATCCGGCTTCCCCATTGACTTTGCTTGTCAGAAGGTCACAAATAGGGAATGACATGATTTTGGGACACAGCAACAGTCATAAATATGAACCAGTTGCCACAAGCATCTGAATTTTGATCACGTGATCATGGGGATGCTGCAGATGTCAAAACTCTGAAAAATGCTCCTTAGCCACTTGTTCCAGTGCCATTGTAACTTAGAATGGTCACTAAACGAACTGTTGTACGTCAAGGGCTACCTGTATTCCTTTGTTGGCTTTTCAGCTGCAATTCCCAAACTGATCCACTAGAGGTCAGTACCTCTCACAGTTCTGTTGAGCAACTTTGAACTTAAAAAAGGGGAAGAGAGCAAGTAAAGCACCGCCCTCTGTTGGCTGAGGTTGGCAACTGCACCAAAGAGTCCAACTTTTTAGAACTGGACAAAAAGTCATTTTGGTGCTTCTGAAGGGCTGATTGTGGCTTATCTTGCACCCCTTATGAGTAGCAAAACACCCTCTGAAAAATAGCCTGAGAGACGAAGCAACTAAATGCAACCTCATTTAAATGAAATGCAGCTATTATGATTTATTGCAGCCAGTTTTGGCTGGAAAGCGGCCTTCAACCTTTGCAAAATATGCCGCGTCTGTGCTCCCCAAAAAGACTCAGTGCGGCCTGCACAAAAGACTAACTTGTCAATCACAGTTAATCATCATCTGTCTCCACAGACATGTTGGGGACCTCTGGCTAATTCTCTTCCTCAGCCTTTGGCTTATATCTGTTCTCTTCAAGCCAACACTTAGGTTGACAGATGTAGGTCTTGCTAGCTACAGAATTTCCACAAAAACTGCTTTTTCCTTCCCTAGACTTACACCTCTGTAACTGGGCCAAAAACCAACTGGTTTTACACGCTGGGGCGGGGGGAGAAAGACACCAGAGGAATTCAACACCGATGAGGCCAGGAAGAACAAGCTCTGGATTTATTTCTCTCGGGCGGGCCGAACAAACGAGATCATTTGCAGGACTGTCTTTTTCTGTTGATGCATTTCTCATCACAGGTCACCCAAAAACACCACTGATAAAAGAGGAGAGCAATTAAACACCGTTGGACCACATCCTTTAAACGGTCTGTTCTTAAGAGCCTGATTTGTATCATTAAAGCTTAAAAGTCTCATTGTGCCCATCGACTCATGACTGTTCAGATATGTAACCTCTCCCTACCAGTGGAGTATTGAAGAACTCTGCCTTCGAGGCCTGGAAAATCCGTTAATGGCCAGCACGTTATCAGACACGTTATCAGACACGTTATCAGACACGTTATCAGGGACAGGTCAACCCAAACGGAAGGACAGAGGGTGAGAAATTCAGCAGAGGAGCCCAAAAAGCAGAAGCTATGAATCGGCAGTATGGTTCACATGCAGGTACTCCTCGACACAAAGCCACATTTGGGACCAGAATTTTCATTGTTAAGCAAGGCGGTTAAGTGAGCCGCATCCAATGTTATGACTCTTTTGCTGCGGTTGTTAAGTGAATCACCACCGTTAAGTGAACCATGCAGTCATTAAGCGAATCTTGCTTCCCCCCCACTGAATATGCTTGCCAGCTGGTCGCCAAGCACCTGAATTGTAACCCCATGGGGATGTTGCAGCGATCATAAGTGCGAGGACCGGTTGTAGGTCGCTTCTTTTCAGTCCCGTCGTAACTCTGAACTGTCGCTAAACGAACAATTGCAAGGCATGGACTACTACATAATTTAGCAGTGGTTCTCTGGACCCCTTTATCTATAGATAGTTAAGACTATATCCATCGATTCAGAAATTTAAACTGCGAAATTGTAAATTATCTGATTTTACGGAGCCCCTAAAAGAGACTCAGGGGCTCCCAGGCCACACTTTGAAAACTGCTACAATACAGGAAAAATACAGGCCCGTCCTCGACTTACGACCACAATTGAGCCCACATTTTCTGTTGTTAAGTGAGACATTTAAGTGAATCCTGTGGCCTTTTTATGACCTTTCTTGCCCACAGTCGTTAAGTGAATCACCACAGTTGATAAGTCAGTCGCATGGTTGTTAAGCGAATCTGGCTTTCCTCCCATTGACTCGGCTTGTCGGAAGGTCGCAAAAGGGGATCGCGTGACCCCAGGACACTGCGACCGTCATAGGTATGAGTCAGTTGCTAAGCATCTGAATGTAAATTACGTGACCACGGGGATGCTGGAAAGGTTGTTAAGTGTGAAAAACAGTCATAAGCCCCTTTTTTCCACTGGCGTTGTAACTTTGAACGGCCACTAAACGAACCATTGTAAGTCGGGGATTACCTATAATTCATTAAAGAGGCAAGACATAAAGATTCTTCCAAACACCGACCGTTCTGACCGTTAATTAATCCATTGTTCTTCTATAAATGACGGGCAGAATTATATTGAAATAGAGGAATATTGTGCTTTTTGGACATCCTACTTAAAACCACCTTCCACCTTTTTAAAAAAAGGGTTAAAAAAAAATGGGCATGGCACGCGTTACAACCTCCAGGAATCCATTTCAGGCTTCATTTCCCATTTTAAAAAGTTGTGGGTTTCTCCCTCCCCAAAACAGCTGTAACACAACCTTTCACTAGGAAAGCTGTGTAGTGCTACTGAAAAGCAGAGGTCCCCAAACTTGGCAACTTTAAGACTTGTGGACTTCAACTCTATAGCTGGCTGGAGAATTCTGGGAGTGGAAGTCCACAAGTCTTAAAGTTGCCAAGTTTGGGGACCCCTGACTTAAAAGGATTGGGAGCATTGAGCTACGAGGGGAGGGGGGAGAAATACATATTCAAATTAGAGGTGGGTTCCTGCCGGTTCGGACCGGTAGCGCTAATTTCCCCCCGCTCGCCGAACCGGTCCTCTGGCTTGAAATCTGTCCACTGGAGTCAAATTTACACGAAAATAGCCCTCTGTGCATGCGCAGACCAGTTTAACCCAGGAGCAACGGGTTAATGCGCACTTCCGGCACAACCCCGAACCGGTAGGGAAGGTAAGTAGAACCCATCCCTGATTCAAATCCTGGCGCAACTTTGGTTCTGGTCCATCCTACCTCACAGCGTTGTTGTGAGGATGACACGGAAGGTGTGTGCCTATGCATGGACCTGGGGTCTTTGGAGGAAAGTGGGACAAATGTGGAATAAATCTATAAATAAAACCAATAGAGCAGCGCCTGCCACGTGGCCAGGCGGAACAGGAGTGTGTGACCTGTTTAATTATGGTTACCTAAAATTCAGAAGCGAATTTCTTTGAAAAGAGGGAAGCAGAACATCAGAGCAGCCAAACGGAAGAGGTTTCTCCTTCATCCATCACGGGGGGGGGGGGGGGGATATCAGACGTTTGTAGGAGAGGAAGGAAAGATTAAAAATGGCACTGAAAAAATGTGGGAAGGCTACAGAAGATGAGGAGGTTGTGAAGACCAGCCCCGAACATTCTCAGACAGGAAAAAGGCCCAAATTTGTTCTGGTTCATGGAAATAAACAAGAGGAGAGGAGAGAGGATTTAGATTTATTATTAGAGTTGGAAGGGACCTTGTAGGTCATCTAGTCCCTGCTCAAGCAGGAGTTCCTACACCATTTGAGACAGATGGCAGTCCAGTCTCCTCTTGAAGATTGCAAGTGTTGGGGCTCTCACGACCTCCGCTGGCAAGCTGTTCCACTGGTTGATCGCTCTCACCGTCAGAAAGTTTCTCCTCACTTCCAGGTTGAATCTCTCCTTGGTCAGCTTCCATCCGTTATTCCTTGTTTGGCTTTCTGGTGCTATAGAGAACAGCCTGCTCCCCTCCTCTCTGTGGCATCCCCTCAAGTATTGGAACACTGCTATCATGTCACCCCTGGTCCTTCTCTTCGCCAGACTGGCCAAGCTCAGTTCCTGCAACCGCTCTTTGTATGTTTTATTTTCCAGACCCTTTATCATCCTGGTTGCTCTCTTCTGCACTTTCTCTAGGGTTTCAATGTCAAAGGAGAGGAGAGGAGAGGAGAGGAGTGGGGAAAGGAAAGGAAAGGAAAGGAAAGGAAAGGAAAGGAAAGGAAAGGAAAGGAAAGGAAAGGAAAGGAAAGGAAAGGAAAGGAAAGGAGAAGAAGAAAGAAGGAAATGAAAGAAATGAAAAATGAAAAAGGGAAGAGAAGGGAAGGAAGGGGAGGGGAGGAAGGGAAGGAAGGAAGGAAGGAAGGAAGGAAGGAAGGAAGGAAGGAAGGAAGGAAGGAAGGAAGACAAATGTGCAGAAATCAAGGAAAGGAAAGGAAAGGAAAGGAAAGAAGAAGAAGAAAGAAGGAAATGAAAGAAATGAAAATGAAAAATGAAAAAGGGAAGAGAAGGGAAGGAAGGGGAGGGGAGGAAAGGAAGGAAGGAAGGAAGGAAGGAAGGAAGGAAGGAAGGAAGGAAGGAAGGAAGGAAGGAAGGAAGGAAGACAAATGTGCAGAAATCAAGGAAGGGAAAGAGAAAGGAAAGGAGGGAAGGGAAGGGAAGGAAGGAGAAAAAGAAGGAAGGGGGAGGGAGGGAGGGAGGAAAGAAGGAAGGAGAAAAAGAGGACAACAGGAAAGAAGGAGGGATGGAAGGAAGGAAGGAGAAAAAAGAGGAAGGCAAGCAGGAAGGAAGAAAAGAAGCAACTCAATCAGCAAAACCCATTCATAGTTTTCAAGTCCTCGCTGCTGAAAATGGGCTACGATTTATGTCCAGCTCCTTAGGGGCATCAAAAAGGAGAGTCCCGCTCACCTAGATGTTTCGATCCTGAGTTCTTAAGTGGATAAAACTGGGTCGAAAAGTCCTAGAGACCCAGGGGGCGAAAAAAAGAAAAAGAAATAATCACAGCTCATTGACAAGAGACCGCCACCAGCCGTCCGCCCTGCACAGCAGCCTCCTTAAGCCCCCAACCTCCCGCTCAGGAAGCTTTGACGGCCGGATGCCGAGGTGGGGGCAGAAGTCCTCGCGGCGAGAGGGGCCGATGGGGGACGGCCCGACGCCGGTTTTTGAGGCTCTGCTTCCGTAGCAAGTAGCGGGAATACTGCACCTCAGGCATGACCAATTTGAGACACTGTTCGTCCAACTGGGGCCCGGAACCCGGCAGGTCGTAGCCCACGATGTCCACCTTGGTGCTGGGCTGCCACGGCCGGAGGTCTTTGTTCTTGATCTGCATGGCTGGGCGCAGCTGGGGCTGTCCGCCAAAGCAGTGGCGTGCCAGGCGCTCGCAGGCCTGGCGAAGAGCCTGGACCTCTTTCTGGAGGCAACCTTGGTCCATCTTGCTTAGCTTCCTCCAGAAAGTGACGTTGAAGTGGTCGTAGAGAGCAGCGTCGAGAGCGTTCCAGGCACGGATCTGCGCAGCCACGTGGGCCGAGCTGATGTTGAGCTTGGACTCCAGGCTGCGCATGTTCAGCTTGACGTAGAGAATGTCCTCCAGGTCCCAGGCCAGAAGATGGCGGAGAAGAACCAACGATTCATCAAAATACTCCGCCAACATCACCAGAGAGAAAATGCCTTCTATTTGACGGATAAATTTGGGGAGGTACGAGGAGTCCTCGGGGCTGTGTTCGGGGTCTCCACCCAGGTCGTACACCAAGGTGTTTTTTGCGTACATGGAGTACTTCTCGTGGGACCGATAGTACTGGGACGGGTTGTTGAGGAAGGTCTCCATGGATCCGTTGGGTACCCGTTGGAACGCCGGGCAGTATTGATTGTAGTAACTGAAGAGGGATTCGAACATGGCCACCGGCTCGCGCAGGATGGTGATGTAGAGAGTGTCGTTGGGCATGAGGTGGCGCAGCTCGTCGCGGTTGAAGCGCAGGTGGCTGGCAATGAGGTGGGGCGGGATGGTGTACGGGTGCACAAAGCGGGCCGAGAAGTTGTGGGGGTAGCAGAACTGGTGGTCGCAGGCTTGGTGGGGCAGGGCCACTGTCACATTGTGCCGCTCCGCAAAACGGAAGAGCAGGTTCTGCACCGTGGTGCTGGCTGTTTTGTGGGTCTTCAGGAAGGCCACGGCGGTGTGCTTCGGGTGCATGGAGACCCATGGTGCGCAGCTGAAAGGAGGAGACTTTGGGAACCTACCAGAAATAAAAACAAGGTGTCCAGGGATACTCACTGCCACTTCCTGCCTCTTTTCTCTGGCACCACAATTCTAACTAGTTAGCCGCGAACCACAGACTATCGGGTCCCATTTTAGCTCAGTTTATTGCACCATGTGTAATGTTCTGCTCACTTGAATTTGCCATAGGCAGGAGGGGGGGAAAGCTAATGGAGCAACACGGCAGCAACCAGAAGCACATTCCACGCATACCTTCCTCAAGGTCGCAGCCTAGGTTACCCGAGCCATTTGGAGAGGCCTGTTCTCTACAGCCAGTTGAAAGTGCTTCGTTGGAGAATGTGATTTATGACACACCCTGGGAGGAGGGGGGAAACAGGGTCATAGTTCTGACGTAAATTATGTGGGGCAGAGCTGACTCCACTTGGGTATGTGCCGACATGTGGCTCCTAATAAATAACTGGATTTCTTTTGAAACTTGGCTCGAGGCTCATGAATTAATTTAGGGCACCCGTCGGAACCCTGACAGCCACGCTACCTGTTGGATCGACCCTCTTTCGGGGATGCTAGTTCCCTCTTCCTGCAATTTCCCTCCTGCTTGACACATCGCCATATTCCCAGCACTAATTGCCACATTTCCAGCATGGCCACATCACCACATTCCCAGCATGGAGACCCCTCCTCAGATGCTTACCAGCTGAAGTGGGCCCTCTGGCGTAGGAGCAGAGTGCCGGTGGTGAAGGCCAGCAGGAATAGAAGAAGGATTTTCTTCCGAGACATCATCTTCAGGCCGTTGGGAAAGATCAGCCAAGGACAGGCTATGCTGGGGGCCTCGATCCAAGCGCGCTGCAAGTGCGAGTCCTGCCCTCATGGAAGTCTACAGCAGGCAACCGTAGTTGGATGGTCTCGGGTTCCGCAGCAGCCAGACCAGGCCTGACATGTCAACAGAGAACCTGAAGAGAAGCAAAAAGACTTTTGACGGTCCACTTGGGTATGCAAGGAAGTCCTCGACGGATGATTCAGCCAGGAACCTTCGTTCAAAAAATGCAAAATAGAATTCTGCATTTACTGTTAGGTCTCATAGAGATTGCAACAAGATACAGCAGAATAACAGAGATGGAAGGGATCTTGGAGGTCTTCTAGTCCAACCCGCTGCTCAAGCAGGAGATCCTATACCAGTGATGGCGAACCTTTTTTTCCTCGGGTGCCAAAATAGTGCGCGCGCACGCTATCACGCGCATGTGCGTGCCCACACCCATAATTTAAAGCCCCCCACTCGCCCCAACCCCCTGCGCATGCGTGCGTGACCTCCCCACTCCCCCATTTCCCAACTTCCAGTGAGCCCGGTAGGCCCGTTTTTTGCCCTCCCCAGGCTCCAGAAGCTTTCTTGGAGCTTGGAGTGGGCGAAAACGCTCTCCCCTGCCACCCCAGAGGCCCTCCGGAGGCCAAAATCGCCCTCCCAGAGCCTCCGCACGAGTAAAAAATCAGCTGGTGGGCACACACATGCACGCTGGAGCTGAGCTAGGGCAACGGCTCGTGTGCCGGCAGATATGGCTCCGCGTGCCACCTGTGGCACCCGTGCCATAGGTTCGCCATCACTGTCCTATACCATTTCAGACAAATGGTTGTTTAATCTCATCTTAAAAACCTCCAGTGATGGAGCATCCACAATATCTAGAGGCAAGCTTTTCCGCTGGTTAATTGTCCTCACTGTTAGGAAGTTTATTTATTTATTTATTTATTTATTTTGTTATTCTTATATGCCGCCCAACTCCCGAAGGACTCAGGGCGGCGTACAACAGGGAGAAATACAAGAATAAACAAAATTACATATAATTAAAAAACAAGTACAAAATTTAAAAACAGTATTAAAACAACAACATCCATTCAGCACCATACATACTTGGGGGGTGAGCTCGAGTGAATTAAGCTGTCCCCCCCACCTGCAGGAAAAGCCATGTCTTAACGGCTTTTCGGAAGGCCAGCAGAGTGGGGATGGTCCGGGTCTCTGGGGGTAGTTGGTTCCAGAGCACGGGGCCAGCCACAGAGAAGGCTCTCCCCCTAGGGCCCGCCAGCCGGCATTGCTTGGCCGACAGGACCTGGAGGAGGCCAACTCTGTGGGCCCTAACCGGTCGGAGGGAAGTATGAGGCAGAATGCGGTCCCGAAGATATCCTGGTCCTAAGCCATGAAGGGCTTTAAAGATGGTTTCTCCTTCATTCCAGGTTGCTTCTCTCCTTGATTAGTTTCCATTCGTTGTTCCTTGTCCTGCCTTCAGGTGCTTCGAAGAATAGGTTGACCCCCTCCTCTTTTTTTGTGGCAGCCCCTCAAATATTGAAAGTCTGCTATCAAGTCACCCACCCACCTCCCTAGTCCTTTGGCCAACTGAATTCAACATAATAATAGAGTTGGAAGGGACCTTGGAGGTCTTCTAGTCCAACCCCCTGCTCAAGCAGGAGACCTTATGCCCGTGATGGCGAACCTATGGCACGGGTGCCCAAAGTGGCACGCGAAGCCATGTCGCCCGGCACGCACGGCCTTACCTATTTGTCTTTTGGGTTTCTGGTGCGCATGCGCGCATGATGATCAGCTGTCCTTCGTGCGCGTGAGACTGCCAAAAACCGGTGTGCGCATGTGCACCAGCCGGCTGATTGTCAGGTGCGCATGCCTGCCAGAACCCGGAAGTTTGGCTTTTCTGATGCGCGGCCCCAATGAGCGCGCGTGATGTTTCCGCCATCACTGTCCTATACCTTTTCAGACCAATAGCTGTGCAGTCTCTCTTAATAAACCTCCATTGATGTAGCTCCCACAACTTCTGAAGGCAACTTCTGTTCCATTGGTTAATTATTCTCCCATCAGGAAATTTCTCCTTATTTCTAGATTGAATCTCTCCTTGAGAATGTCTTTGACTCTCTCTTAAGTAAAAGAATGAAACCATGAAACCGTGGTTTTTCCCTTATTCTCCTGACAAATTAGGAGCCTGCAATTCTTGGCTTTAAATCGATCCCCTTATTATTCCGCAGAAGGAAAATCCAACTTCTGGGTCAACTTTTTCAGTCTTTTCCCCCTCTCTCCACCTGCAAACGCAGATTAAATCAGAAACATCCTTGGGGGAGGGGAATCACTTTCTTTCAACCACAAAAGGCGATCAGGTATCCGAGATCTGTCTTTTTCTTACAATCTTACAGCAAAATAGAAAAACAAAACTTGTTTCTCCCCCACCCCTCTGGTAAAAAGATTTAGCATTATTTAATTCAACAGACAGAAGCATTTTGATTGGGGAAGCAAATCTTGCCAAAATATATATATATCTGAGCCGAGGTGGCGCAGTGGTTAGAGGCAGCACTGCAGGCCACTTTAGCTGACTGTGATCCGCAGGTCAGCGGTTCAAATCTCACCGGCTCAAGGTTGACTCAGCCGTCCATCCTTCCGAGGTAGGTAAAATGAGGACCCAGATTGTTGGGGGCAATATAAATATACATTGCTTACTGGTGTAAACTGCTTAGAGAGTGCTTGCACTGTGAGGCGGTATATAAATCTCATAGATAGATAGATAGATAGATAGATAGATAGATAGATAGATAGATAGATAGATAGATAGATAGATAGATAGATAGATAGATAGATAGATAGATAGATAGATAGATAGATAGATAGATAGAATAAAATAAAAACCACTGTAAGAGACACATATCTGGAATTTGAAAGATAAAGGCAGCTGTTTCAAGATGCTCCCGAGCATTGCAATTCATTCTGTCTCTAACTCACTTAATAAATTACGATAATAATAATAATTCTCGGCTGCTATGTAGTTTCATGTTATCTCTTGTTTACTTTAAACTTGATTTTTTTAAGATTCTCTTTTCAACTGGCAGATGCCCAGGATCATGGATCTAGACGGGCGGCTGTCTAAATTTATAAAAGAAAAAGAAAAATTAAACTTTCAACTCACCGTATGTTTTTTTAAGGGACCAAGCTTTCTCAGTAGAGGGCGTAGTGTCCTTGGTAGGCTCAAATGCCGGATATCTTCACGTACCGTATTAGAAATTCACACCACTAAAAGGATCAACCAAGAAACTCAAGGAAGTTAAACGATATCCAGGCTTAACACAGGCTTAACATGGAGCTGCATTCTGCAAAACCCGTTGGCTCAATAAACACTATTTGAAACAGGCTGCTCCGAAAAATAGCAAGGGTCCAAGCTCTTTGGAGCGTTTGCAGCCCCCTTACCCCCAAAATATGAAAGGCCAAAAGGGTCGCCCCTTCCTCTCAAAACTTTGATCCACCTTGTAAAGAGGGAAATTTTCTGGAGAATATATATATTTTTCCCTCTTCCAAGAAACACACAGTTTGGGTGATTTTGGGGCCAGTCACCAGATAACAGATTAACAGAGTTGGAAGGGACCTTGTAGGTCATCTAGTCCAGTGGTGGGTTCCTACCAGTGCGGTCCACTCTATAGCACCGGTAGCGGCCCGCTGGTGATGTCACAGTACGTCACAGTTATTATTTTTTACTTTTTTGTTTATTTTTTTGGTATTTGTATTTTGTATTTTTTTTAACGTTGGAAAATTAATAAAGACTATTTTTAAAAAAAACTTGTTAAGTGAATCTGGCTTCCCCATTGACTTTGCTTGTCAGAAGGTTGCAAAAGGGGATCTCGTGACCCCGGGACACTGCGGCCGTCATAAATACGAGTCAGATGCCAAGCGTCTGATTTTTTTTAAATCATGTGACCGCGGGGATGCTGCAACGGTCGTAAGTGTGAGAAACGGCCCTAAGTCACTTTTTTTCAGTGCCGTTGTCACTTTGAACGGTCACTAAATGAACTGTCGTAACTCGAGGACTGGCTGCATAGCTATTTTGACGCAAAACGGTTAGGTGGGATCCAGAGAGACACACTGGGGGATTGTTTTGAAGGCAGCGTGGGATTGGCACAGCGACTCACCTGTTTGAAAATGACACTACTATGCCGATACAAGCAGGCTTTGTGTGAAGATACGAGAGGTGAGAAATAAGAGCCGGAGGATTAAAACGAATCCATTGAAAGCAAATTAATTCTTCCCTCTCCATAGCAAAAAGGCCCATCTATGTGTCTTCCCCCATTCCTAGGATCAAATCCACATTTCTTAACAAATAAATTTCTCCGTTTCACTGAATTACAAGGGAGATGTTGAGGAGACTCTAGAAAGAGTGCAGAGAAGAGCAACCAGGATGATGAGGGGACTGGAGGCTAAAACATACGATGAACAGTTGCAGGAACTGGGCATGGCTAGTCTAGCGAAGAGAAGGACCAGGGGAGACATGATAGCAGGGTTCCAATATTTGAGGGGCTGCCACAGAGAGGAGGGGTTTGGCCTGTTCTTCATAGTATGTGAGAGCAGGACAAGAAGCGACGGGTGGAAGATCATTAAAGAGGGAGAACCAACCAAGAAGCTTAATAATTTAATGCAAGTAACTGTGAGAGGGATCTTGGAGTCCTGGTGGACAATCATTTAAATATGAGCCAGCAGTGTGCAGCGGCAGCCAAAAAAGCCAACGCAATCCTAAGATGCATTAACAGAGGGATACAATCAAGATCAAGGGAGGTACTAACACCACTCTATAAAGCCTTAGTTAGACCACACTTAGAGTACAGCATCCAGTTTTGGTCATCACACTATAAAAAAGATGTGGAGACTCTAGAAAGAGTGCAGAGAAGGGCAACCAAGATGATTAGGGGACTGGAGGCTAAAATATACAAAGAACGGTTGCAGGAACTGGGCATGGCTAGTCTAGTGAAGAGAAGGACCAGGGGAGACAGGATAGCACTCTTCCAATATTTGAGGGGCTGCCACAGAGAGGAGGGGGTCCACCTATTTTCCAAAGCACCCGAAGGCCAGACAAGGAATAATGGATGGAGACTGAACAAGGAGAGATTCAACCTGGAAATAAGGATGAATTTCCTGACAGTGAGAACAATCAACCTGTGGAACGGAAGTTGCCTTCGGAAGTTGTGGGAGCTTCATCCCTGGAGGCTTTTAAGAAGAGACTGGACTGCCATTTGTCAGAAATGGTGTAGGGTCTCCTGCTTGGGCAGGGGGTTGGACTAGATGACCTACAATGTCCCTTCCAACTCTGTTATTCTGTTTTCCAGAGTCTCCTGCTTGGGTGGGGGGTTGGACTAGATGACCTACAAGGTCCCTTCCAACTCTGTTATTCTGTTGTTGTTATTATTCTGCCTATTCTAATCCAAGGAGGAGGTAAAACCAAGAATAGCATTGAAAAAACCAGGCCTACCTTGCAGGGTTCCAACGGGGAGGTTAGGATTAAAAACCTATTTTCCAAGAGTTAAAAGAAATGGTCACCGTGAAGCATCGTAGAGGTAACAAGCTAAACTTCCAGCCGTCCAGGCAGGTCAGCTGGCGTCTGCACTTAGCCCTTCAGGTGAAATCAATGAGGACTGGCTCCTTGCCTAATCCCAAGGGGTATCAATTGCTTGCCAGCCACCAGGCTGGGTTACTGCGGCTCCAGTTACCCTCAATGATTAAACTGACCTGGTTTTACAATGGCAATTGAGCTCAAGAGCACCGAAGTGTGTCGCTTCTCCCACAGGAGAACCCACCGAGCAGTGAAAGCAGCCCTCCGGGTGTGTAGTACTACAATTCCCATTGTCCTCCAACTAGCAGGACCATCGCACACCTCGAGACAACATGAAAAGGAGAAAGATTTCTAAAAACTACACCTTTCCTTAAATTTGGGGTGCCCAAGGGTTTGGAGAACTAACACCCATCGTTCCCAGCAGCACATATTCACCCATCATCCTGTCCCCTTTTGGGGTAAGCAAGGTTAATCAAAGCACAGGGGAAAAAGAAAAAAGAAAATGCTATTTAAATCTAAGAAATTAAAGGCCGGAGATCAAAGGAGTTTAAAAGCTTTTCACTCCCTCTATATTATACCCAATTTATTATATCTTCCTACAATTTCATGTTGTTTGTTTGTATCCTGACTTTATTGTTTATATAAATAACTGAAAGGCGAACGTACCTAAAACTCCTTCCTCCTCCTATTTTCCCTGCAACGACAGCCCTGTGAGGTGGGTTGGGCTGAGAGAGAGAGAGAGAGAGAGAGAGAGAAAGAGAGAGAGAGAGAGAGAGTACATGCAAACTGCAGGACCGATTCTCTCCTTTTTATTTTTAGCAGAATCTGGATCACCCGAGTGCAGTGTTTTAATTGAAATTTGAGTATGCAGTAGCCACTGATCTGGAACCACCTCCTCTAACTGGCATCCATCAGAGAGAGACCGGCCCAAAGTCACCCAGCCAGCTTTCAGGCCTAAGGCAGGACTACAACTCCCATTCTCCTGGCTATTGGCCCAGTTTTCTGCAACGTTTTCTTATTCGGGTCCACAAACTGGGCTTTCCGTTTTCAGAAAAGAAAGGAAGGAAGGGAGGGAGGGAGGAGACAGTGGGAAGGGAAGGAAGGAAGGGTTTAGAGAAAGAGGGAAGGGAAGAAGAGAGAGGGAGGAGAAAGGGGGAAGGGGGAAAGGGAGGGAAGAATGGAGTGAAGGAGAAAGGGTTTAGAGAAAGGGAAGGGAAGGGAGGGAGGGTTTAAAGAAGGGGAAGGGAAGGGAAGAAGGCAGAGAGAGGTAGGGAGGAGAAAGGGGGAAGGGGAGGGGAGGAAGGAATGAAGGATTTAGAGAAAGGGGGAAGGGAAGGGAAGAAAAGGGAAGGGAGGGAGGGTTTAGATAAGGGGAAGGGAAGGGAAGGGAAGGAAAGGGAAAGGAAGAAGGGAGGGAGGGACGGTTTTGGGGAAAGGGGAAAGGGGAAAGGGAAGGAAAGGAAGGAAGGAGAAAAAAGAAAGAAAGAGAGAAAGAGAGAAAGAAAGAAAGAAAGAAAGAAAGAAAGAAAGAAAGAAAGAAAGAAAGAAAGAAAGAAAGAAAGAAAGAAAGAAAGAAAGAGGAAGGAAGGAAGGAAGGAAGGAAGGAAGGAAGGAAGGAAGGAAGGAAGGAAGGAAGGAAGGAAGGAAGGAAGTTTCATTTAACTTTGGCCCACCTAGGGATTCTATCATCTTGGGTTTGTTTGGGGATTTATCAAAATGTCACATCTGCCCAGGGGTTCCTAACCTTCTTCTTTTTCACCAACCCTCCCATTTTTTCCTTTTCCTTTTGAAAACCTTCCGGCAGTCCACCTGCAAGCAGGAAGCGTTTTTTTCCGGGCTTGTCTAAAATAATAATCCCACCGCTAGAAATATTAATCCATCCACACGGGGAATATTAATCCATGCCTGGCAAAGAGGCTTGGGCGATGGAAGCAGCCTTTTCTGCCAGAGATTATGCCGCCAAGTGGAAGACAAGAGAGAAAAAGAGAGAGAACGGAGGTCAGGACCCCATCCTGGGCCTTTGCTAAGCAGAATTTTCCTTCCCTGCTGCATCCCCTTCAAAGCCCCCCCCCCCGGGAATTTTTCCTCCCTGTAGAAAAACTGCAAGGGATCCAATGGATCTGGAGGGGAGGGGGAGGGAAGCAGCCCCCTCCCCAACTAGCTCCCTTTTTTGTAGTCCTCTGAAATGAGTTTTCTCATGGGAAACACACTGGATCTTCTAAAATGGAAGGTGGGGGAGGAAGGAAGGAAGGAAGGAAAAGATAGAGAAGGAGGGAAAAGAGGAAGGGAGGAGGGAGAAAGGAAAGGAAAGGGAGAGAGAGAGAGAGAGAGAGAAGGAAGGAAGGAAGGAAGAGATAGAGAAGGAGGGAAAAGAGGAAGGGAGGCGGGAGAAAGAAAGGAAAGGGAAAGAAATAAAGGAAGGAAGGAAGGAAGGAAGGAAGGAAGGAAGGAAGGAAGGAAGGAAGGGAAGGAAGGAAGGAAGGAAGGAAGGAAGGAAAAGATAGAGAAGGAGGGAAAGAGAGAAGGAGGGAAAAGATAGAAAATGGAGGGATGGAGGAGGGAGAAAGAAAAGAAAGGAAAAAGAAAGAAAAGAAAGAAAGAGAAAGAAGAAAGGAAGGAAGAAAGGAAGGAAGGAAGGAAGAGATAGAGAAGGAGGGAAAAGAGGAAGGGAGGCGGGAGAAAGAAAGGAAAGGGAAAGAAATAAAGGAAGGAAGGAAGGAAGGAAGGGAAGGAAGGAAGGAAAAGATAGAGAAGGAGGGAAAGAGAGAAGGAGGGAAAAGATAGAAAATGGAGGGATGGAGGAGGGAGAAAGAAAAGAAAGGAAAAAGAAAGAAAAGAAAGAAAGAGAAAGAAGAAAGGAAGGAAGAAAGGAAGGAAGGAAGGAAGAGATAGAGAAGGAGGGAAAAGAGGAAGGGAGGCGGGAGAAAGAAAGGAAAGGGAAAGAAATAAAGGAAGGAAGGAAGGAAGGGAAGGAAGGAAGGAAAGAAAGAAGGAAGGAAGGAAAAGATAGAGAAGGAGGGAAAGAGAGAAGGAGGGAAAAGATAGAAAATGGAGGGATGGAGGAGGGAGAAAGAAAGGAAAGGAAAAAGAAAGAAAAGAAAGAAAGAGAAAGAAGGAAGGAAGAAAGAAAGGAAGGAAGGAAAAGATAGTGAAGAAGGGAAAAGATAGGAAATGGAGGGAGGGAGGAGGGAGAAAGAAAGGAAAGGAAAAAGAAAGAAAGACAAGAAAGAAAGAGAAAGAAGGAAGGAAGGAAGGAAGGAAGGAAGGAAAAGATAGTGAAGGAGGGAAAACATAGCAAATGGAGGGAGGGAGGAGGGAGAAAGAAAGGAAAGGAGGAAGAAAGGAAAGGGAAATAGAAAGGCGGGTCCCCCAGAATCCCCTTCTCCCCCAAATCTCTCTTCCCTCACAGATTTAATTCAGAAACCAGATTCTGCAGGATCTTTTTGCTTAGCCCCCATGAAGGAGAGCTGGAATCAGTAAAAAGGACAAAAGGGGCAAACCTCCCTCCTTTGCCCTCCCCCCCAAAAAACCTTTTATGGGCCCAATCCCCTTCTCTCCACTCTTTCTTTTCTACAAGCCACTCATGCGTTGGTCTCCCGCTCCCTGAACTCCCCCATCATCGGCTTTTAAAGATATGGACAGGCAACAACATTCTAGTCCTCAAGGACATGAAGAATCCTCAGAAGCTGGAGAAGGAGAAGGGGAAGGAAACACAACTCCAGGATTGAGGAAAATAGCAGTTTAGCACTTCAGAGAACACAATGCATCACACACACACACACACACACACACACACACCGATCTTAAACTTCAGAGAACACAATGCACCACACACACACACACACACACACACACACACACACACACACACACACACCGATCTTAAACTTCAGAGAACACAATGCACCACACACACACACACACACACACACACACACACACACACACACCGATCTTAAACTTCAGAGAACACAATGCACCACACACACACAAAATTTTAAACTTCAGAGTACACAATGCACCACACACACACACACACACACACCGATCTTAAACTTCAGAGAACACAATGCACCACACACACACACAATCTTAAACTTCAGAGAACACAATGCACTACACACACAACACACACACACACACACACACACACAATTTTAAACTTCAGAGAACACAATGCACCATACACACACACACACCAATCTTAAACTTCAGAGAACACAATGCACTACACACACAACACACACACACACACACACACACCAATCTTAAACTTCAGAGAACACAATGCACCACACACACACACACCAATCTTAAACTTCAGAGAACACAATGCACCACACACACACACAATCTTAAACTTCAGAGAACACAATGCACCACACACACACCAATCTTAAACTTCAGAGAACACAATGCACCACACACACACACAATCTTAAACTTCAGAGAACACAATGCACTACACACACAACACACACACACACACACACACAATTTTAAACTTCAGAGAACACAATGCACCATACACACACACACACCAATCTTAAACTTCAGAGAACACAATGCACCACACACACACACAATCTTAAACTTCAGAGAACACAATGCACTACACACACAACACACACACACACACACACACACAATTTTAAACTTCAGAGAACACAATGCACCATACACACACACACACCAATCTTAAACTTCAGAGAACACAATGCACCACACACACACACAATCTTAAACTTCAGAGAACACAATGCACTACACACACAACACACACACACACACACACACACACACAATTTTAAACTTCAGAGAACACAATGCACCATACACACACACACACCAATCTTAAACTTCAGAGAACACAATGCACCACACACACACACAATCTTAAACTTCAGAGAACACAATGCACTACACACACAACACACACACACACACACACACACACAATTTTAAACTTCAGAGAACACAATGCACCATACACACACACACACCAATCTTAAACTTCAGAGAACACAATGCACCACACACACACACAATCTTAAACTTCAGAGAACACAATGCACTACACACACAACACACACACACACACACACACACACAATTTTAAACTTCAGAGAACACAATGCACCATACACACACACACACACCAATCTTAAACTTCAGAGAACACAATGCACCACACACACACACAATCTTAAACTTCAGAGAACACAATGCACTACACACACAACACACACACACACACACACACACACACAATTTTAAACTTCAGAGAACACAATGCACCATACACACACACACACCAATCTTAAACTTCAGAGAACACAATGCACCACACACACACACAATCTTAAACTTCAGAGAACACAATGCACTACACACACAACACACACACACACACACACACACAATTTTAAACTTCAGAGAACACAATGCACCATACACACACACACACCAATCTTAAACTTCAGAGAACACAATGCACCACACACACACACAATCTTAAACTTCAGAGAACACAATGCACCACACACACACACACACACAGATACACAACACAATGCAACACACACACACACACACACACACACACACACACACACACACACACACACACACACACACACACACACGATCTAAATTGCACCTTCCTGTAATTGCTTGCATAACTTTAAATATAATTCACTGGTACTGGGTATGTGGTGCTCCGTAACTGGTGTCTGTTCTCAAACCCTGTTGCCAAGAATTTTACACCCTTCACACCTGGCCGGGCACAAATCACGCTCAGCTGTTGTGTCCTTTCAACAACACAGACCGAGAGGTCACCTTGGTCGTGTCATCCGAGGGAAGTGACCCCAGAAAGCAAAGCCATGTTCTGGCACAATGTTCCGCCTCATTGTTTAAGATCTGCTCCGGGTCTCTGAGCATGTACAGAGTGTTTTCCCTCTTTAGTGACCAGCACCAGGTTTTTAGAGGAAAATAATGAACCCCAACCAGGTCATCTGGGCAGCGAAGGAGGGACCCACAAAACTCACAAGGTGGACGACAACCAACCAATCCTTCACTGTTCTTTTCCTCCTAAAATGCAACCACAGGCAGTCCTCCACATACAACAGTTCACTTAGTGACCGTTCGAAATTACAACGGCACTGAAAAAAGGGAACTGTCATCGTTTTTCACACTTACGACCGTCACAGCATCCCGACGGTCGCGTGATCAAAATTCGGCCGCTTGGCCGCTGACTCATATCTATGACGGTTGCAACGTCCCGGGGTTACGTGATTCCCCCTTTTGCAACCTTCTGACAAACCAAGTCAACGGGGGAGAAGCCGGATTCACTTAACAACCCAGTGACTAACTTAAACCCACCGCAGCGATTCACTTAACAACGGCGGCAAGAAAGGTGGTAAAACGGGACCGAAACTCACTTCACCAACGTCTCGCTTAACGACAGAAATGTTGGGCTCCACCGTGGTCATAAGCCGAAGACTACCCATATAGGGGGAACTGGCCGGATTCTCGCAGATACAATCTACATACATGTACACACACACACACACACACACACACACACACACACACACACACACACACACAATTTCACTTTCCCTTTAAAAAAATCTGGGGATTTTTTCTGAGGGGTCTTTGACTCTCTCTCCTCCTTAAGGGAACCCCAAAACCCAACTCTCCCTGCCCCACAGTTGCAAACCTTCAACTGCAAAGGTTAATCACCTGTCCCCCACCTGCCCGGCTGTGGATGATGGGGCTTGGGGTCCAGCAGCCCTAAAAAGGACCCCAGTTGCCCCTTTTCCCCCAGCTGACCCCTGTCCTACCTTAGGGGGGTGGTGATGAAATGGGGGGGGGAAAGGGGGTTCGAGTTAAACTTACCTGCCGGCTCCATCCCTCCGTGCACCTTCCTCCACCCACTCCCACCGACTTCTCTCGATCCGGTGCGATCCAAGAGGCTTCCCCTCCGCAGGCCTGGGCTGTGGCGCCAGCAGATCCGCTGCAGGGATCAAGGCGAGCTTCCGAAATCCACCCTGGGAGCCCTAAGATCGGGGATCCGCAGGAGGGGTGGGGGCTGCTTTCTCCTCCCCTCCCCTTCCCCCCGCCCCGCAGTTTTTTTTTGGGGGGGGGTCTTTTTCTTTTTTTTCAAGACCCTTTGGATCCAGATCGGGACCCCCGTCTCCCTCCCCACATTCCGAAACGTCAGCTAGACGACCCCCCCCCACCGCAGCCCTTCTTCCGAGGAAGCCCTAAAAGAGGAAGAAACCCCCCTTCCCGGGGGGGGAGAAGGAAGCGATGCCCCCCACCCACCCCAGCAACCCACCCCTCTCGGCGGGGCAAGGATGCTCAGCCACGCACCACGCGTGGTTCCTAACCCCCCCTCCCAGCCCTCCACTGCGGCGCCGGGTCGGAAGGGGCTCCGATGGGGAAGAAGGGGGCGATCTGGACCCCCCACCCTTAAAGAGCCCCCTCCCACCCGGGATCCCCGGGGGGAAAGCAGGTGAAGGAGGGATGCTGAAGGAAGAAAGAAGCAGGCTCGGCTGGTCCAGGCAGGAGTCGGTCCACGCGCAGCGCAGCCACGAGGCGGCCGGCGGCAGCGAGGGCTGGGGAGGGGGCTGGCTGGGGAGGGGGCGGGGAGAGGAGGAGGAGGAGGAGGAGGAGGAAGGCCGGCCCCCATCAGACGCGCCCTTCCACCACCCACCACCCCCGTTCGGGCTGGCAACCCCCCCCCCCCAAAGGCGTGGGAATGTGCGCCCGCGGGCGCCCTGGCTAGGCTCCCGCGAGGTCCGCCAGCCGAGCCTCGTCTTACCCCCCCCCACCCCCGCGCCGCGAATCGGGCGGCTGGAGGGGGCGCAACCTGCGCTAAGCTGGGGAAAACCAGCCCCGGGGTTTTGGGGAGGGGGTCTTCGTAGTAGGTCAAAGGCTTGCGGACAGATACAGATGAAGAGAGTTGGAAGGGACCTTGTGGGTCATCTAGTCCAACCCCCCACCCCCGCCCAAGCAGACTTGCACCTAGTCGTTTGTTTGGATGGGGCAACACGGGGTGATTTTGATTCAGTGGGGATGGGGGGGGAGAAAAGGTTTTCTGTGGGTGGTGGATTGCAATGAAAAGGGGGTTTTGCTCCGGTTTTTGAACCCGAGAACGGCCCTTATCCACGCCATGGATCCTTTATAGGAAGGAGGTTCCGAGTTCGAATCCCAAACCTTCCACTGAAACATGGACATAATTCTCTGCTGAATGTTGCACCTCATGATTCTTGACGAACGTATCTTTTATTTTATGTACACTGAGAGCATATGCACCAAAGACAAATTCATTGTGTGTCCAATCACACTTGGCCAATAAAGGATTCTATTCTATTCTATTCTATTCTATTCTATTCTATTCTATTCTATTCTATTCTATTCTATTCTATTCTATTCTATTCCTACTCTATTATTCTATTCTATTCTATTCTATTCTATTCTATTCTATTCCTACTCTATTATTCTATTCTATTCTATTCTATTCTATTCTATTCTATTCTATTCTATTCTATTCTATTCTATTCCATTCCATTCCATTTCTCTGTTCCATTCCATTCCTCTAATTCTATTCTATTCCATTCCATTCCTCTAATTCTATTCTATTCTATTCTATTCTATTCTATTCTATTCTATTCTATTCTATTCTATTCCTACTCTATTATTCTATTCTATTCTATTCTATTCTATTCTATTCTATTCTATTCCTACTCTATTATTCTATTCTATTCTATTCTATTCTATTCTATTCTATTCTATTCTATTCTATTCTATTCTATTCTATTCTATTCCATTCCATTCCATTCCATTTCTCTGTTCCATTCCATTCCTCTAATTCTATTCTATTCCATTCCATTCCTCTAATTCTATTCTATTCTATTCTATTCTATTCTATTCTATTCTATTCTATTCTATTCTATTCTATTCTATTCTATTCTATTCTATTCTATTCCTACTCTATTATTCTATTCTATTCTATTCTATTCTATTCTATTCTATTCCTACTCTATTATTCTATTCTATTCTATTCTATTCTATTCTATTCTATTCTATTCTATTCTATTCTATTCTATTCTGTGCCCTAGCAGGATTTGGCCCTTTGAAAGTTGTCACATCCTGCCGGAATTCCACCCAAGGACATTTTGACACCTTTGCAGATTAACAGAGTTGGAAGGGACCTTGTAGGTCATCTAGTCCAACCCCATGCCCTAGCAGGAGACCCTACACCATTTCACCTTGTGTGTGTTTTTAAAACAATTATACTTTTGAAAATAATAATAACAACAACAACAACAACAACAGGGAAAACTGGAATTTGGTTGCCTTTCGTTGTCCCTGGATATTATTTGAGTTTATTTTAATTCCTTCTCCATCCTCGGATTTTATGTGCCGAGACAGCAGACTTCTTTCCTTACAATGCTGCGTTTGCACAACTTATCCGTGATGTCACAATTAATGTCATGGGCAAGTCGGTATTTCTCAACCTCAGCAACTTAAAGAGGGGTGACTTCAATTCCCAGAATTCCCCGGTCAGCTCTGCAGAGATTGGACTCAACAGCCGTGGCAAGAAACGATCTAAAATCAGACCCAACTCATTTAACAACCAGCACTGGGAATTCTGATCCCCAAACTGGTCGTAAATCGAGGACTTGCCAAGTATTCGGTAGCTTTGAATGTGAAGAAAAATGGACATTTTACTCAATACATGCAGTCTTCAATTTATGACCACAACCGAGCCCCGAATTTATGGTGCCAAGTGAGAAATTTGTGACGGTGAGTTTCCCATTTTACGACTTCTCTCGCCACCTTTCTTAAGTGAATCACTGCAGGTTCTTAACTTAGCAACGCTGTCGGTTCAATGAATCCGGTTTCCTTGTTTGACTTGGGATTGTCAGAAGGTCGCAAAAGGGGATCGCACAACCCCTTTTGCGACCGTCATCAATATGAGTCGGTTTGCAAAGCATCCGAATGACCACGGGGGATGTGGCAAGGGTTGTCAGTGTGAAAAAACGGTCATGTCACTTATTTTTTCAGTGTCGTGGTAACTTCGGCCGCTAAACAAATGGTTGTAAGTTGAGGATTACCTGCACAGACCTCTAGAGAGGGTCTTCGAGGGGGGTGGGGGTGTCCCCTGGTTGCTGGGAGAAACCCTGCCCTAAAGCAGGGGTCTCCAACCTTGGCAACTTTTAAGACTTGTGGACTTCAACTGTCTTGAAGTCCACAAGTCTTAAAGTTGCCAAGGTTGGAGACCCCTACCCTAGAGGGATCCGGGTGGGTCCTTTCTCCCCCCCCAAAGCCCCCCACCCTTGTCCCCATCTGGGAAAATCTTTCAAGAGAAAAGTGCCTGGCTCTTTTTACCAGCTGCCCCGCATCTCAAGAGCCCCATGGCTTCGCTTGCCGGCTGGAACCGAAGACTCTCTCCTTTGTGCTTCTAATCCTCTGACCCTCCCGACCCACCCCCTTCATTTTATCCTTCCCGTCCTGCAACCTCCCCCCCCCCCCCACCGTTTTTCCAGAATTGTGATACGCAGGGAGCACAAAGCAGCCATTGTTCAATTCAAAAAAAGAAAAGGATCTCGGGAAGAACAGCTTGGGAGATGCTGTGTGTTGGACTGAAAGCCATCTGTGTGAGTTTGTGTGTGTGTCTACGTCTCTCCTGCAAGGGAGCGGAGAGAAGGGGTGCAGTAGTTGTCGTAGTGGGCTGGGCCCCCCCTCCAGCTCAAAACCCAGTTAAGGCAGTGCCAAAGTTGTTGTTTTTCCAAGAGGCAACTGGACTTTCTGGTTTTTTTTCTTTGAAGACGTTTCGCTTCTCATCCAAGAAGCTTCTTCAGCTCTGGCTGAATGGTGGGGAAGGGAAGGATTGATACTCCTTGCAGACAGCTGGTCATTTGCATCCTTTTAGAAGGTCGTTGAGGCCACTTGGAAGTTTGTGTGTGTCCTCAGGGTCACCAGAGTAATTTCAGCAGTTCCAAAGGCGGCTCCACACCCATTTGCGCCACTCAGGTGACCCTGAAGGACACAGGTAAACCTCCAAGTGGCCTCAACGGCTCTCTAAAAAGGATGCAAATGACCAGCTGCCTGCAAGGAGCATAAATCCTTCCGTTCCCCACCGTCCACTCAGAGTGGAAGAAGCTTCTTGGGATGAGAAGTGAAACGTCTTCAAAGAAAAAACCAGAAAGTCCAGTTGCCTCTTGAAAAAAGCACCTTTGGGACAACCACGACCTGGATGATGGAGAATCTCCCGAGACATTTAAGGCAGCCAAATTATGCTCTGCGACTTGCGACAGCAGTTGGCACCAGGATTTTAATTGCTAAGCGAGGCAGTTGTTAAGTGAGTCTTGCCCTGCTTTGGGGGGGATCCTGTATACCGCAGTGATGCAAATCGCTGCAGTCATTAAGTGAATTGTGCGGTTACTAAACGAATCCAGCTTCTCTCTCCCATGGACTTTGCTTGGGTGTATAGTCATGTTGGACAAATGACCACGGAAATTGTCTTCGGACAACACTGGCTCCCTCGCGCAAGAAACAAGGATTACGACCGACAGGGAAACCTTTACTTTTTACAGGTAGTCCTCGAGTTACAACGGTTCCTTTAGTAACCGTTCAAAGTTACAACGGCCCTAAAAAATGTGACTCTTGACCGTTTTTCAGTTACCTCTGCAGCATCCCCATGATCAAAATTCATATGCCTGGCAACTGGTTCATACTTATGACCGCTTCTGCGTCCCGAGGATTCCCCTTTGGCAACCTTCCGACGAGCAAAATCAAACCAGGTTACTAACTTATCGACTGCGGTGATCCGCTTAACCGCCGTGGCGAGGAAGGTCGTAAAACGGGGCAACACTCAACTCGACAAATGTCTCAGTTAACGACAAGAAACATTGGGATCCATTGTGGTCGTTAAGTCAAAGACTACCTGTAATTATGACAATTTGTGGTCTCAGGTGTGTAAGTCCAGCCATCTTAGCCAATCCACCATACTGGCTGGCTTTCTGGCGAACGAGACCCAACAGGTTGGGGGGGAAAGGACAATTTTCTGCTTGCATTCCCCTCCCCAATCCATTTGAGGCTGCTACAGAGGAGGGAGAGGGGCGCACATATCAGCTAGCCTGTATTTAATCCCAACAGCTGGCATTTCTTTCTGCGGCATTCACCGGGACAGCTGCGGAAAGGGGAGTAAGGATGTCTAACGGCCAGTTCAAACTGATCTGGAAAAATATAAGCAAGAGTTGAGGCCGGTGAGAGCAGAGGCGGTCCGGGGAAACAGGCCTATGGGTTAAAGTGGGAATATGAGAGAAAACTCCTGAAGCCAACGGTAAATGGTTTTTGTATATATATATATATTTTTGCAAAGAAAATTCCTTTGTCTGTGGAATCGTGGCAGAGTTCCACTTAAACGCTAGTATTTCTCAACCTGGTCAACGCTTAAAGACAGCTGGGCTTCGACTCCCAGAATTCCCCAGCCAATATGCTTGAAGATAGGTGGACTTCAGTTCCCAGAATTCCCCAGCCAATATGTTTTAAGATAGGTGGAATTCGACTCCCAGAATTCCCCAGCCTGCATGCTTTAAGATGGGTGGGCTTCAATTCCCAGAATTCCCCAGCCAGCATGCTTTAAGAGATGGACTTCAATTCCCAGAATTCCCCAGCCAGCATGCTTTAAGAGATGGCCTTCAACTCCCAAAATTCCCCAGCCAATATGTTTTAAGATAGGTGGACTTCGACTCCCAGAATTCCTCAGCCAGCCTGCTTTAAGAGATGGACTTCAACTCCTAGAATTCCCCAGCCAGCCTGCTTTAAGAGATGGACTTCAACTCCCAGAATTCCCCAGCCAGCATGCTTTAAGAGATGGATTTCAATTCCCAGAATTCCCCAGCCAGCATGCTTTAAGAGACGGCCTTCAACTCCCAGAATTCCCCAGCCAATATGTTTTAAGATAGGTGGACTTCGACTCCCAGAATTCCTCAGCCAGCCTGCTTTAAGAGATGGACTTCAACTCCTAGAATTCCCCAGCCAGCTTGTTGGCTGGAAAATTCTGGGAGTTGAAGTCCACTCATCTTAAGGTTCACCAGGTTGAGAAAAGGAATGGGGTTTCCCCCCATCCCTTTTAACACCCACTCAGAAAGGGGCAGAACAAGATCTCCAGAATCTGACTTTATTTACAAAACAATCTGTTTCTGAGCTCCAACCACAAAGATGCAAAAAAACAAAAAAAACAAAAACAAAACGGAGGGGAGATTTTAGGGCAGGCGGCGGGGAGACGGAGGTGGTGTTTAAAAAAAAACAACCAAGGAAAAAAGAGAGGAGGGCGTTTCAGAACTTGAATTCCTTGTATTTCTTGGCTCCAGCTCGGCTGTCCTGAGGCTGTGATTTCCGCTTCTTTTGCTAAAGGAAAAAATAAATGCAAAAAAAGTTGGGTGTGTTTATGACAGCTTAATAGTCAGGGATTCCCGATTTCTCTCTGTTGTCCACGATTGGGGAATTCTCAATGGCTTTCCATTAGTCCACCAGTCTTCCTTTGACCGGCATAGCATCTCTGGTCCAGGCTTCGGTGTGAGATTTTCCCAGCATCCTTTGGGGCCCTGAGCAGCTATTGGTTTCTCTTAGCCGAAGAGTCTGACTTGACTCACCTTGTTAAACCGGCCTCTATATGGGCTTCCATTCAACAGCAAAGCAGCTACACTCAGCTTTCGGGGTTTGATTTTTAGCACAGGCCGGTGGTCTCACCTGGGGGAGCCCAGAGGATGGCCAGACAATGCAAGGGGTCCTCTAGTTAATATAGGGGGAGGGGGAGCCACATTGGACAACGGGAAGCAGTTTTCTTGGTGGTGCTTTCTGCTGGCTCTGGGTATCCTTCCGAGTGAGGTACACCAGGTAACCCCTTCTTTTGATTTTCTAGGGAAAGTCTGGATGGATGGATGCATGGGATAGATTGGGGGGGGGAGAGAGAGGGGAGATATATATATATATATATATGTGTAGAATTTTTTTGCTGATAAATGAAAATAAAGGGAGACTATTATAGATCTATTTCGAGCTTATTTAACATATATATATACGTATGTATGGATGTATGTATGTATGTATGTATGTATGTATGGATGGATAGATAGATAGAAAGAATGGGATGGATAGATAGATAGATAGATAGATAGATAGATAGATAGATAGATAGATAGATAGATAGATGATAGATAGATAGATAGATAGATAGATAGATAGATAGATAGATAGATAGATAGATAGATAGATAGATAGATAGATGGACGGACGGACGGACGGACAGACAGACTCAGATGGATGGATGGATAGATATAGACAGAGATAGATATGTCAGATAGATACCCCCTCCATGGATGGATGGTTGGAGCTATAGATGGATGGATGGACAAACAGACAGATAGATACCCTTGCTCTGATACGGTAGATGGATGGATGGATGGATAGAAAGATGTAGACAGAAACATATAGACGAATGGATGGATAGATGGACGGACGGACGGAGATAGATAGACGGACGGATGGGGATGGATAGATGGATGGCTGGATGAATGGACAGATACACTCGAATGGATGGATAGATAGAGATAGACAGAGATAGATATGACAGATACCCCCTCCATGGATGGATGGATGGACAGATAGACAGATACCCTTCCTTTGATCTGGTAGATGGATGGATGGATGGATAGAAAGATGTAGACAGAAACATAGATATAGATGGATGAATGGATGGATGGATGTAGACAGACAGACAGACAGACAGATTAGAGAGGGAGATTAGATGGTTGATAGATAGATAGATAGATAGATAGATAGATAGATAGATAGATAGATAGATAGATAGATAGATAGATAGATAGATAGATAGGAGGGGGAGAGAGAGACAGACAGACAGATGATTGCAATTTTTACAGTACTGTAAGGTAGGATAGCCACCTGGAAAATGGCATTATTTTTTTCCCTTTTGAAACACAAGAGAGGCCCATGTGCTGAATTATCCACCAGCAGTTGCTGGGGAACAGTGCGCTGTAATGGGAAGATGCCAACAGTCGAGGTCAGCACATCTATGCTTATTTGAAGCGCATGGAAACGTGTCACGTGAACACTGCCTATTGGAGGGTCCAGGGACCCTCGGTGGGTTACAGGCAGTGGGGAGCCAGCCCTAAGATTGAGGAGGCCACAGGTTCACTCCTGGTGGCAAAGGGCCCGGCTGCTTCCAGCCATGCCAAGCTGTAAGATTGATGGCTAGAATGTACGTTTGTTTTTTTAAGTCCGTTACTATCTATTACTGCTTTTAAAACGAGTCAAGTTGGGAAGATAAAAAATAAATCCAAAATGAAATTAAAGGTTCACATCATAAGGCCATCTTGCATCCAAATTCAGAATTATATCGTTTCGGAAGAGTAGGAAATTGAACTAGAATTTGATAGAAATGCATTTAAAAGTTTGCAAACGCGGTTTCCATAAAAATAAATTAAAACCTGAATTTGAAAAAAAAGAGGCTGACACCTGCGGAAGCAGCGGAAATATTCTGGATCGCCGCCCTGAGTCCTGCGGGAGTTGGGCGGCATATAAAAACGACCAAATAAAATAAAATAATAAATAAATCTCCCTCAATGAATATTTTCCCATCTCCAAGAATCACAGCAGGGTGGGAAGGCTACGGATCAAGTTTTTCATAGCTATTAGAACATAGAATCCTAGCGCTGGAAGGGACTTTGGAGGCCTTCTAGTCCAACCCCCTGCTTAAGGAAGGAGCCTTATACTATCCCGGTCAAATGAATTGTGTCCAGTCTATTTTGGAAAACCTCCAATGATGGAGCACCACGATTTCTGGTGGCAAGGCGTTCCACTGGCTAACCGTTCTCACTGTCTGGAAATTTCTCCTTAATTCTAGGTTGCTTCTCTCCTTGATTAGTTTCCACCCATTGCTTCTTGCCCCGGGTAACAAAAATGTTGGTCTTTTCCCCTTTTGTTTGATTTTAGGGTGTCAAATCCATTTTGAGGGACCGAAAGTGCCTCTCACCTTCTGTTTGGCCGCGTGCTCGGCCACCATGTCGCTGAAGTCCTCCTTCTCCACCTGAGCCTGCTGCTCTCTCACGTGCTCTTCGTACTTCTGAGTCATGGCCATGGGATCGAGCTCCAATTCTTCGGGCGCCAGGGCGACCTCTACCCCTTGGATTTCGGGGACCGGCCCTTTGCGGCTCATGACCTGCGGGGAGAGAGGAGGATGGTGGAGACATCAGATGAGGGAATGAAGAAGGAAGCCTCATCCACCCCACTAAGAGCCCTTTTAAGCTACGATGGGTTGCTGGGCAGTTTAAGGGCAGATCTGTAGCTGGCGGGCGCTTGCCAACAACACTCCGGCGCCTTCACTCCGGAGGATGCAAATTGTTGTGAGCCGTGTCGAAAATCATAAGCAATTGGTTGGCTTAACAAGCAGAGTTACAGGGGAATGAAATGGAAGTTGTTCAGAAATTGAGAAATATTGGGGAAAAAAATACAAAATTGGATTGAGGAGATAACAAAACAAACCACAGAATTCAAACCGGAAATCATCTTATTAGGAATAGTGAAAATAAAAATACGCAAACCGGTCCATTATCTCATACTTCACATAATTACAGCAGCCAGAATCCTGTATGTACAACAATGGAAAGCCATAATACCTTCTAACACAATGTTAATAACCAAGATATTAGACTGCGCAGAAATGTGTAAACTAACAATGAAACTACAGGATAAAGAAGATTCAGAATATTACAAAATATGGGGAAACTGGTACAAATGGATGGAAAACAAACAAACAAAATAAACAAATTTAACATGTTAAGGGTGATGAATAGAATAAAGAAATTAAAATAGATTGATGATAAATTAAGAAAGTAACAACTTAGATATCGAAATGATAACGATACGCAAAAGCTGTAATATATATTATAACTACTATTTTTCATTTTAATGTATGTAATCTTTTTTCGTTTTTCTCGTTTTTTCATGTATATATATATACTTCTCTCAACCTAGATTATATTGATTATGAAATCACATATTGATATATATGTTTGATTTGTATATAGATATGTGTATATATATATGTGTGTGTGTATATATATATATATATATATATATATATATATATATATATATATATATATATATATATTCTTTTTTGTATGTCTTTTTTGTATTATGTCTTTTGTATATTTTAAAATAACTTAATAAAAATTATTTAAAAAAAAGAAAAGAAATGGAAGTTGTTTCTGATTCACAGCATTGCAGCGTTTCTCAAACGTGGCAGCTTGGAGATGGGTGGGATTCAACTCCCAGAATTCCCCAGCCAGCGCACACTTCCGACGCGATGTGAACCGGTAGGGAAGGCAAGTAGAACCCCACCCCTTGGTATACAGGTAGTCCTTGACTTGCAACTTCGTTTAGTGACCGTTCGAAGTTACAACGGCACTGAAGAAAGGGACTTAGGACCGTTTTTCACACTTACGACCATTGCAGCATCAGCATCCCCCGTGGACATGTGATTTACATTCGGATGCTTGGCAACTGCTTCACATTTATGACGGTCGCAGTGTGCTGGGGTCACATGATCCCCTTTTGCGACCTTCTGGCAAGCAAAGTCCGTGGGGAAGCCTGGTTCACTTAACAACCGTGTTACTGATTTAGCAACTGCGGTGATATTTACTTCACAGATTTCATACTTGGCAACACTAATTCTAGGCTCCGTTGCGGTCGGAAGTTGAGGATTATCTGTAAAGGGCCCATCTTAAGCAAAAAGAGAGGCCGACCCAATCCTTACCGTGGCCATGTCATAGATATGTGTGGATCCCATCATGGCACCCCCAACCGTTGGCATCCGCTTCTCCGGCAGAACCGTAAATAGTTGGGGCGTCTCACTTCTGTGGGGGCAGAGAACAGGCAGGTAGGAGAAAGCAGGAAGAAATGAATCAATGAACGAATGAATGAATGAACCAACCAACCATGAATAAATAAATAAATAAGCCAACCAACCAACCATGAATGAACCAACCAACCAACCAACCAACCAATCAACCAACCAACCAACCAACCATGAATGAATGAATAAGCCAACCAACCATGAATGAATAAACGAACGAACCAACAACCAACCACCCAACCACCCAACCATGAATGAATAAATGAACCAACCAACTAACCATGAATGAATGAATAAACTAACCAACCAACCAACAATGAATGAATGAATGAATAAACCAACCAACCAACCAACCAACCAACCAACCAAGAATGAATGAATGAATAAGCCAACCAACCAACCATGAATGAATGAACCAACCATGAATGAATGAACGAAGCAACCAAACAACCATGAATGAATAAGCCAACCAACCATGAATGAATGAATGAACGAACCAGCCAACCATGAACCAACCAACCAACCAACCATGAACCAACCAACCAACGAACCAACCATGAATGAATGAACCAACCAACCAACCGTGAATGAATGAACCAACCAACCAACCAACCAACCATGAATGAATGAACCAACCAACCAACCAACCAACCAACCAACCAACCAACCAACCCATGAATGAATGAATGAACCAACCAACCATATTGTGTTAGGGAGAAAAATGGCCCTTCCGTTTTCCTCTACCCTCCCCGCCGCTCTTCCCTCTAGTGTTGTGTCTTTAGGGATCGTCTTCTTGTTACCGAGTTATTTCTTTGAAAGGCCAACAAAATGTGTGAAGGAATCAATCAAGGTGAACCTCTAGATCTCTCCAAACTTCTTCCCCACCAAAGACGGTCTGCTAGCCCCCGAAAGTGGGGGGAGGGATGCGAAGAGAGTGGAAAACGGAGCCCAAAGCCAATTTACCCGTCCATGGCTTCCTCGATCTTCTTCTTACGCAGCTCAATCAGCTCCGGTGTCTCCATGCCGGCGGGCACCGAGGAGAAGCCCCCTGGTGTGATGAGGCCGCTAGAGGAGAAAAAATGAGTCAGAACCAGGACGAAACAAACTGGAGTCAACCAAGAGGCTAGCCCTGGCTAAGGAAGTCACTTATTTGGGGTGAGGGAAATCATACAATGCACCGAATCCTAAACTACTCACTCAATTTGCCCAACAGGCTGATAGAAAACAGGATAAGGAATTAACGGGGGACAGATCATTAAAGGGGGGTCCAGCCAGGAACCAAGGAGGGATTGCCTGACAGTGAGAACCAGGGGTGGGTTCTAAATTAGATCGCCGCCGGTTCGCACATGCGCAGAAGCGCCCCGGGCGGGTGGGCGGAGCTTCCCACCGCCGCCGCTTTCGGTTCTAAGAACTGGTCCGAACTGGGAGCAACCCACCGCTGGTGAGAACAATTCACCAGTGGAACGGCTTGCCTCCAGAAGTTGTGGAGGCTTTCAAAAGTAGACTGGACAACCATTTTGATTGGGATGGTGTAAGGTCTCCTGCCTCGAGGAGGGGGTTGGACTAGAAGATCTCCAGGGTCCCTTCCAACGTGGTTATTCTGGAGCTCAACTGACAGGCGATTCAGAGAGAGGGGGAGGCTTAATAGATGAGTGGCCAATCCCTCTCCAACGTTTTCTTCCTTAGGGACTGTCCTGACTTTGAGCTTTCCATGGATGATTTTATTATCATATCTCCCCTATTGGGAAATTCCCCCCCCCGCCCCGCCCCCAAGTACAGACAGAGCCTGACCTATCCGCAGGGGTGATAAAGCCCGTCTCGTCCGGCTTCTCTTCATCGCTATCCTCGTCTTCCTCCTCCTCTGAGGATTCTTCGTCAGACGGCTCCAGTTCCCCCCAAGGGGTCCGGTCTATCTCTTCTTCTTCGGTCTTAGCCTAAGGAAGGGAGAGAGGGAGGAAGAAAGAAAGATAGGAGGGAGGGAGGGAAGGGAGATGAGAGCGAGAGAGGGAAGGAAGGAAGGGAGGGAGGGAGCGAGGGAGGAAAGGAAGGAAGGAAGGAAGATGAGAGAGAGGGAAGGAAGGAAGGAAGGAAAGAAAAATTGAAGCATGGCTACCAATCCCTTAACAGCTACAAGCTGGGCAGCTGTCAATTTGTGTAATTTTTTAAAAAGTACAATGCAGAAGGCTTGAGCTGTGACTGTGAAAGAGCTGCTTCCAATGGAAAAGCAGAGTCCCAGTCTTCAATTTATTGAAGGAAAAAAGGGAATTGGGTTACAAAATGTTTGGCAACCGGACAGCTTCGCTACAGCACCTGATTTGTTTCTACGTTTGTCAGAGAAATATTGATCCTTCTCTCGCCACCCTGTTGGCTGCCTGTTTTCTGGTAAAACAGGAGTATCCAGCCTTGGCAACTTTAAGACCTGTGGACTTCAGCTTCCAGAATTCCCCAGCCGGTTGAAGACCACGGGTCTTAAAAGTTGCCATGTTTGGACACCCCTGTGTAAAGGAAGACTGCACGGATATATTCTTTGCTTGTAATATTCCGCAAACCACCAAGAAGGTGATGGGAAAGATGGCTGGGGAATTCTGGGAATTGAAGTCCAACCATCTTAAAGCATGTTGGCTGGAGAATCCTGGGAATTGAAGTCCATCCATCTAAAAGCATGCTGGCTGGAGAATTCTAGGTATTTATTTATTTATTTATTTATTTATTTATTTATTTATTTATTTATTTATTTATTTATTTATTTATTTATTTATTATTTATTTATTTATTTATTTGGCAGTTTTTCTATGCCGCCCTACTCCCTCAGGACTCAGGGCGGCGTACATCATTTTATAAAAACTCCAAACAAATCATTAAAAAGACAATTTAAAACAGTTAAAAATGTATATATACACACCATACATACATGGGGGAGACATCAGATATAGAATCGTCTCAAACTCACCCCGCCTGCAGGAAGAGCCATGTCTTAATGGCCTTTCGGAAGGCCAGCAAGGTGGGGATGATTCGGATCTCTGGGGGAAGTTGGTTCCAGAGAGCAGGGGCCCCTACAGAGAAGGCCCTCCCCCTAGGCCCCGCCAGTCGGCACTGTTTGGCTGATGGGACCTGGAGGAGACCCACTCTGTGGGACCTAACCGGTCGAATTGAAGTCACACATGGCTGGCTGGGGAATTCTGGGAATTGAAGTCCATCAATTTAAAAGCAAGCTGGCTAGGGAATCCTGGGAATTGAAGTCCACCCATCTTAAAGCAAGCTGGATGGGGGATTCTGGGAGTTGATGTCCATCCATCTTAAAAACATGCTGGCTGGGGAATTCTGGGAGTTGAAGTCCACCGATCTTAAAACATGGCTGGCTGGGGAATTCTGGGAGTTGAAGTCCACCCATCTTGCAACTGCCAAGGTGTGCAAATATTGCTGTAAAGACATACCTGGAATTCTGAAGCATTGGTCCCAAAGACGTCACCGTACAGAGGCTTCCCTGTCTCGTCCACAGGAGGTTTACCCCAGCCCCCGGCGTGATATCCAAAGGAGCATCCCTATAGAAAAAATAAATGATCCTGTCAGTTCTTTGGCAGCTGCCTAAAACTAGCCATGATTCTGCGTTTCGTACCATCTTCTTAAGCACGATACATTGAGAAGTGTGGAAGAGGTATAGCAGAATTTCCCAATTCGAATTACTGTGTTTCCCCGAAAATAAGACCCTGTCTTATATTTTTTTGAACCCTGAAATAAGCACTTGGCCTTATTGCCATGCACTCAAAAGCCCGATTGGGCTTATTATCAGGGGAGGTCTTATTTTGGGGGAAACAGGGTAATAACGCCGCCCTGAGTCCCTCGGGAGTTGGGCGGCATATAAGAAAACCAAAATAAATAAATAAAAATAAATACATGTCCTTGTACATTACAGCAGAAAATGTTTAATTGCCTTTGCTTTTTTTTCTTTTTTCATCAATTGTTACTGAAGATTTTGCAAAGGGCCTAAAAACTAACACAAACCAATAAAAAGTAACAAACAGTAAGAGAGAGAAAATGAAGAAAAAAGTCAAAAGGGCTGAAAGAATAAAAAATAAATCCAAAGAGGAAACTTCCAATAAGGAGTGAATATAAAGTTATGTCTTGCTTTATGATTACAGAAAAGAAGCTCACGCGTTTCCATTATCCAGTTTTTTCTCCTTGCAGAAAGAACGAACCGTAAGTTCAATTTCCCCCATTTTATGCAAAAAGCCTAGAAAGGATTTCCACTCAGCCGTAAATGTAGATATTAGGGGGGTCCTTGGTGCTCTCTGAGCTTGGTTGTTTTCTTGCAGACGTTTTATTACCCAACTAGGTAACATCATCAGTGCTGCGTGATTCAACGATGATGTTATCTAGCTTAGGTAATAAAACGTCTGCAAGAAAACAAGGACCAAGGATCCTTCATAAATGTAGATATTCTTCCTTCTCTAATCAATTTTTTTTTACAGGATCCAATCTGGGTCGGTCACTGGGATTGGAGGTTTTGTCTTCCGAGCTTTCGGACTTGTTCTGGAGCCCATCCTCACGGTACTTCTTTCTACCACAGTGTGTGCTGTTGTGTGTGTGGTACGGGCACTACAAATACCATACACAGAACAGCACACACTCTGCTAGAGAGAAATTTCTCTGTAGATGGGCTACAGCACAAGTTTGAAAGCTCGGAAGACAAAATCTCTATTCATGAAACATTATCCCGGGACACATAGATTTGCCTTTATTCGTTGATTCTTTTTTTTAAATTTTTTCTTTTCTTTCTGACAATCTCTCCTACGATTCAGCAAGCAGGTGGCTCTGGCAGCTGACTGTTGAGCTAACCTAACGGATTCCCAAAAAATCTTTTTCCCAGTTTTGCAGCATTGCGAGGCGGGCCGACACCCTCGACAGTCAGGAAGCAGTACTCCGAGCATGTTAAGAAAGCCGACTCACCTCTGGGATGGGAGAATTCAAACCCGGGATTTTCAAGTTGGGGTAGGAAGGCGGCGGGCCGTAACGCTGCATGGCGATCAGCCATGGAGGGGGAACTTTGTGGGCGTTCTTGGAGACACAAGAAAAAAAGAAGAAGACGACACCGTTAGTGATGGAAGCCTTCGCATTCGCCTCCTCGCTTGACTTCTTTGCAACTATCCCATCCTAAATGTCTATGGAGATCCTCAGTCATCCAGGTTGTGGTTGTCCCAATTTCCGGTTTCAATTCTGGTTTTTCCATCATTTTTCCTAACCAAGTCTGTATCTTAATCCAAAATTTTCTAACTTACCGGCCCCACGGGCATCCCCAGGGCGATGCGCAGCTCGTCCGAAAGATCTCCCGGCTTCTTCTCCTTCAGGCGCGTCTCGAACTCCTTGCCCTGGGGGAGGAAGAGGAGGAAAAGGGGAAGGACTTGGGCAAGGGAGCCGACCCACTAGCCTCCCTCCCTCCCGTCGGGTTGGGAAACGCTCGGCTTCGTTACCTCGTAGTACAAATCGCCGTGAATGGTCAGCTTTGGCTTCGTCTGCCACTTGAAGAAGGCGTCGTGCAGTTTCTGGTAATCTATGTCGATTTTGCCCATCTTCGGCCGGACTTTCTCCCGCATTTTGGATTTCATAGTTTTTTGTTCCTCCTGTAGGGCCGGAGAAGGAAAAACCAGGGGAAAATCAGCAAACAGAAAGGGTCGGGCAGAAAGAATCGAGACCCCAGGATCAGTTCCAGTTAAACTGATTGATTGCTCATGCCTGGGCCCAAGGATCTAGTCAACTTACAGGCAGTCCTCGGACTTACGACCGCAATCGAGCCCAAAATTTCTCTTGTTTACACGAGGCGTTTGAGTGAGTTTTGCCCCGTTTTACGACCTTCCTTGCCGCCGTTGTTAAGCGAATCCCTGCAGTTGATAAATCAATAACTCGGCTGTTAAAAAGTGAATCTGGCTTTCCCATGGACTTCGCTTATAAGGTCGCCAAAAGGGGAATCACGTGACCTTGGGGAGACAGCAACGGTCGTAAGTATGAATCAATTGCCAAGCCCCCTGAATTCTGATCGCAACATTGTGGGGTTGCTGCAAAGGTTGTAATGGTGAAAAAAAATGGTCATCAGTCACTCTTTTTCAGCGCTATTGTACCTTCAAACGGTCACTAAACAAACTGTTGTAAGTTGAGGACTATCTGTAACGGTCAGCACCAAATTGGTGTTAGATAAGAGTTAACAGAATTCAAGAGGGACTGTTTGTGGGAATGTAATGATTCTAGGCTAATTCCTCTCTTGACTTTGCCCCAGGCTCTCTGCTTGTCCTTCAACAGAGTCACATTTTTATTATTGGATAATATATAAAAACCAAATACCACTCACTCATCACGAAATCTCCAGAACTGTAAAGCCTACAAACTTGAAACTTGGCACATATGTTCCTCTTGGCTTCTAGGTGCTCGCTAAGAAACGATTTTTTTGAAATGACCATCAGATCATTAGTATTTCTTATACGATAATTATATTAACACGCTCCGATGCTAAGGAGTTAAGATGTTCTACTCCCCCTCCCCACCTGAAAAGAACTCTGTTCCAACTGCCAGTTGCCTTATATTAACACGCTCTGACGCTAAGGACTTACACATTCTACATAAATTTTCAAGCTTTAAGTGTCAATGTATCCAACCTGATCGTAACTACTCATTAATTTTCAAGCTTTAACTGTCAATTTATCAAGCCCGATCACAGAGTTTCGTAGCGAAGCCCGGGTATCCAGCTTACTAGTTGGATAATAAAAGTCTGTGGAGATTCTCAGTCATCCAGGTCCTGGTTGTCCCAAAGGTGTTTTTTTCAAAAGGCAACCGGACTTTCTTTGTTCTTCCTTGAAGACGTTTCGCTTCTCATCTCAGGAGCTTCTTGAGATGCGAACAGAAGAAGCCTCTTGGATGAGAAGCGAAACGTCTTCAAGGAAAAACCAAAGAAAGTCCAGTTGCCTTTTGAAAAAAACACCTTTGGGATATTGGATAATAACATTAAATCATATTGATATGGGTGGAGGAATAATTGAATCGAAGGAACATGTTATTCTCTATTGTCCCCTCTCTATAGGTTTTCAACCAAGAATTATTATTTCCATTCTTTCCTAAATAACCTGGTGGTTCTGATTTGTTTAATCTCAGGAAGTTATTATCGGATCACTCTGGTCTTATTTCCTTGATCGACAGCCAAGTACGGTTGTATAATCTGCACACTACGCTCTAGTGTTCTTCTCTAAACCTTTTCAGATATTTTAGCATACCTGCAGTTTTCCTTTCATCTTAAATTAATTGTGACTCTTGCTTTTTAATTGCTGGTTTATGACTGAATAAAGATTTGATTGGAAGCTTTTCCAGTGCTGTCGTTACCTCTTGAGTGGTCATTAAACGAATGATCAGGGGATAACTCTAAACCGTCATTGGTTTGAATACAGGTAGTCCTCAACTTACAACAGTTCATTTAGGGACCGTTCCAAGTGACAACAGCACTGAAAAAAGGGACTTGTGACCGCTTTTCACATTTACGACCGTTACAGCATCCCTGTGGTCACGTGTTCAAAGTTCGGAGGCTTGGCAACTGGTTCATATTGACGACGGTTGCAGTCACGCGATCCCCTTTAGCGACCTCCCGACAAGCAAAGTCAATGGGGAAGCCAGATTCACTTAACAAACCATGTGACTCACTTAACAACTGCAGTGATTCCCTTAACAGCTGTGGTAAGAAAGGTGGCAAAACGGAGCAAAACTCACTTAACAAATGTTTCGCTTAGCAACGAACGTTGTGGGCTCAACTGTGGTCATAGGTTGAGGACTAAATGTGCTGCCAATTCTGTGTATACTTTTATTTGCTTATTTAATTTGCTAACATAATTTTAGCATGACCACTCTGAATTTCCACCCCCTGAGCTTCCCTTTCATGCAAACTTCAAGACTGCGGTCATGGAACAGCTGTGTGTGTGTGTGTGTGTGTGTGTGTGTGTGTGTGTGTGTGTGTGTGTGTGTGTGTGTGTACGTGTACACAACAAATCTTCCTTCCCCACCTTTTCCTGCAGGGCTTCCCTCATCTCTTGGATCCCCGTGCGCTTAATGAATTCCGGCAGGTCAAATGGTGGCTTCTCGATGCCTCTCTTCCCCTGGAGATATTTGCGTTTGAAACACCAGTGGCGGGGCACGGGGACCGAGTTGCGGGTGGCCTTCAAGTGGACTAGCAGCTTGGGATCCTGCGCCGTCACATCGTGCATCTCCACCACATCGGGGCGGGCCACCAGCTGCAGGGAACCAAAAAGCCAAAAAATAAATAAATTAATAAATTAAGAGAATTCTCCTGGGTTTTTCAACTGCGTTTCTTTCTTTCTTTCTCTTTCTTTCTTTCTCTCCCTTCTTTCTTTCTCTCTCCCTCCCTTTCTTTCTCTCTCTCTCTCTCTCCCCCTTCTTTCTTTCTTTCTCTCTTTCTCTCTCCCTCTCTCTCTTTCTTGAATACTTTATTTGATCAAGTGTCATTAAACACACTGAACCAAGCGGCAGAAGTTCAACAAGGAAAGCTTTCCCCTGCACCCTGCTCAGGGATCAGTGGGGCAGCACTGGTGATGTCTGAATCTTCGCCCACATTTTCCATCTGTTTAGTTTTATAGTTTTAATGTGATTTCAGTAATGCCCATTTAGCTTGGACAGCCATGGGTCCAGAATGGTATAGGGTCTACCTGCTTGAGCAGAGAATTATTCATTTTCCCTTTTATGTTAGTTTGTAATGAATGCCTTTTAATGGACCTCTATGGTTCCTTCCAATCCTATGACGACTCTGGGCAAATAACAATGAAGTCTTCCTTTGCTTCCAATTTCCTGTCAGGCAGCTGCCCTCAATGGCCACCAAACAAGGAATTTACACTGGTGACGTTTTAACTGAGCACACTCCAGCAGAAATAGGCTGGGCTCCAGTGCTGAGTGCATGTGCAGAAGCCTGCCCAGTCCCTGGCATTAGGTGAGCAAACAGAATCTGGAAGTCTTTATTTATTTATTTTATTTATTTATTTGGTAGCTTTTCTATGCCGCCCTACTCCCTCAGGACTCAGGGCGGCGTCTTCCTGAATCCCGACTTCTTTTCTTTTATATATCTATCCATCTATCTATCTTTCTATCATCTAATCTATCTATCCATCCATCCATCCATCCCTCTATCATCTTATCTATCTTTCTATCTATCTATTTATCTATCTATCATCTATCTATCTATTGATCTATCCTCTATTATATCTGTGTCTGTCTGTCTGTCTATCTGTCTGTCATCTTTCTATCTAATCACTATTATATCTGTGTCTGTGTCTGTCTGTCTGTCGTCTCTGTCTATCTATCTAATCACTTATATCTGTATCTATCTATCTATCTATCTATCTATCTATCTATCTATCTATCTATCTATCTATCTATCTATCTATCTATCTATCTATCTATCTATCCTCTATTATATCTGTGTCTATCTATCTATCTGTCTGTCTGTCTGTCTGTCTGTCTGTCTCTGTCTGTCTTTCTAATCATTATAATATCTGTGTCTGTCTATCATTATAATATCTGTGTCTGTCATTTATCTATCTTTCTATCATCTTTCTATCTAATCACTATTATATCTGTGTCTGTCTGTGTCTATCTGTCGTCTCTGTCTATCTATCTATCTATCTAATCACTTATATCTGTATCTATCTATCTATCTATCTATCTATCTATCTATCTATCTATCTATCTATCTATCTATCCTCTATTATATCTGTGTCTATCATCTATCTATTATCAATCAATCAATCAATCAATCAATCAATCAATCAATCAATCAATCAATCAATCTATCTATCCTTTATTAAGGATAGATAGATAGATAAATAGATAGATAGATAGATCTATCTAAACAATAAACAATAATAAACAAACAATACAATCACCTCTAAGTTCAAAGAAATAACACCAATCTATAGAGTAGCTTAAAGAACTCATAAATCACATACTAAAAACCAGTATTCATTCAACGTTCTTCTCCTAATTTCATCTATGACATAGTAAAATATCCAATGGAAATAGCCTTGTGTTTGTAAAAAAAAACTACTGTATTTCTCTAGTCTTCAATCATAGGACTTCTCCAGGCTCAGCCAGAGAAATCACAACCTCAGGAGACCTAAAAACAAACCCACTTTACAGCCCAGGGAGAACAATATCTCTCATCCTAGAAAAGGTTAAAAGAAAGAAGTAGAGAGGGGGCGCAGCAGTTAGAGGCAGGTACTGCAGGCCACTTTAGCTGACACTGATCCGCAGGTCAGCGGTTCAAATCTCACCGGCTCAAGGTTGACTCAGCCTTCCATCCTTCCAAGGTAGGTAAAATGAGGACCCAGATTGTTGGGGGCAATATAAATATACATTGCTTACTGGTGTAAACCACTTAGAGAGTGCTTGCACTGTGAGGCGGTATATAAATCTCACAAATAAATAAATAAATAAATAAATAAATAAATAAATAGGAAGAAAGGAGGAGGAGGGGGGAGAGAAAGGAGGAGGAGAAGGAGGAGGAGGAAGGAAGAAGAGGAGGAGGGGAGGAGGTAAGAGTATTAAATATGTTTACCAAGTTACTTATAAAGTAAAAAGGCAATGTAAACATTTGGTAAATGAATAAATAAAAGAAACGGAAGCCATACCTGCTTCAGCTCAGCCACAGTAAAACGGTTCATCCGCCTCAGTTTCTTCTTGGACAATTTGGGAACTTCCGGTTTCTTTTCCTGAAATGTTTGGGGAGAGAGAACCTGTCACTTCCTCCAACGATTATCCGTCGTATTATGTCAGTGCAGGTTTCTTACCTACATAGCAACTTTTCCCTGTACCTTACAAGGGAAGCTTATATAAGAAGCGCTGAGACAGGTTCCCCTTTTTTGGGCCACCTGTCCCCAAGAATCTTAAACTCTGGGATGAACTGCCCCTACAGCTGGAGGTTTCATTTCTCTTCTAACAACCCGAAACCAAGAAACTTTTCTTTCATTGCAGGATTACACAGACGGCTAAAGAGAAGGAAAACAGGGTGTTTCCCATCAGCCACACACACGCACACACACACACACCAGTTCATCATCAGAGCTGTCATCGCTGTCCTTCCGTTCTTCCTCAAATCCCTTCTTCTTCGGCAGAGCCGAAGCGGCCAACTTGTCCGTTTTCTCCGGTTCCTTCTCCTTGTCCTTCTTAACGTCGTCGGTCAGCTGTGAGGAAGGGAGGACAAGAGTTGGGGAGGGAATTCCCAGAACAAGCGCTCATTGAGGGACTGTTCAAAGTTACGACGGCCCTGGGGGAAAAAAGGGACTTGGGGCCGTTTTTCACGCTTAACGACCGTCGCAGCATTCCCCTGGTCACGCGATCAAAATTCAGAGGCTTGGCAACGGGTTCCTATTTATGACCGTTGCTGTGTCCCAAGGTCACACGATCCCCCTTTTGCGACCTTCCGACACGCTGAGTCCATGGGGAAGCCGGATTCGCTGAACATCCGTGCTACCGATTTAAAACAACTGCAGTGATCCACTTAACAACTGTGGCAAGAAAGGTCAAAAATGGGGCAAAACTCACTTAACAGCAGAAATTTGGGGCTCAGTAGTGGTCGTAAGTCAAGGACCCCCTGTACATCCCAGGTCCCTTGAAGTGTTTTGAGGACACATTCTTGAAATAACGAGATCTGACAGGGCTGGACTGCCTCCTCTTTAAACAGATTACAGATTAAGAGAGTTGGAAGGGACCTTGTAGGTCATCTAGTCCAACCCCCCACCCAAGCAGGAGATCCTACTACACCATTTCTGACAAAATGCAGTCCAATCTCTTCCTGAAAGCTTCCAATGATGAAGTTCCCACAACTTCCGAAGGCAACTTCTGTTCCACTGGTTGATTGCTCTCACTGTCAGAAAATTTCTCCTTATTTCTAGGTTGAACCTCTCCTTGATCAGTTTCCATCCATTATTCCTTGTCTGGCCTTCGGGTGCTTTGGAAAATAGCTTGACCCCCTCCTCTCTGTGGCAGCCCCTCAAATATTGGAAGACTGCTATCCTGTCTCCCCTGGTCCTTCTCTTCACTAGACTAGCCATGCCCATTTCTTGCAACCGTTCTTCGTATGTTTTAGCCTCCAGTCCCTTAATCATCCTGGTTGCTCTTCTCTGCACTCTTTCTAGAGTATCAACATCTAGAGTCTTTTTTCTAGAGTCTCAACAACAGGGAAAAGATCGATCTCCACCCCTGACTGTGTGTGTCTTTGCATCTCTGCACCGATCTGGAGCCCCAGATCTGATCATACCTTGAATGCCTCAAAGATCCTTTTGAAGAAGATGAAATTGGGGTCGTAGATTTCCGGCTCTTCGGTCACGTACTCGATTTCCACGGGGGCATCGCTTCCCGATTCTTCCCCGTGTCCCTTGGCAGTCCCTTGGGAAACCTGGTTACTTTTGGAAGGGGCGTTTTGCTTCTTTTTTTTCTTCCGGTTCCGTCGTTTGCGGTTTTTCTGTGCAGGGAACGGAAAAGAAAGGATACCTCCATTAGCAAAGGGTTAGCTTTCTACCCAAGGAGCTGCTGATTCAGTTCTACAGAGGAATTATTGAGTCTGTCATCTGCACCTATAGAACTGCCTGGTTCGGTTCTGCAACCCAACAAGACAGACACAGACTTCAGAGGATAATCAGAACTGCAGAAAAAACAATTACTGCCAACATGCCTTCCATTGAGGGATTTTGATTTTTGCAACAAACTTTAATAACACAATCCCAGGAGGCAAGCCATTCCACTGATTAATGGTTCTTAACTGTCAGAGAATGTCTTGCTTCTAGGTTGGATCTCCCTTTAACAAGCTTCCATCCATTACTTCTTGTCTTGCTTTCAGGTGCTTTGGGGAATAGGTTTATCCCCCACCTCTTCTTTCTGGCCGTCCCTCAAATATTGGAGGATGCTATCATCTCTCCCCTATTCTCCTCTTTAATAGCAATAGCAATAGCACTTAGACTTATATACCGCTTCATAGTGCTTTACAGCCCTCTCTAAGCGGTTTACAGAGTTCAGCATATTGCCCCCAACAATCTGGGTCCTCATTTTACCCACCTCGGAAGGATGGAAGGCTGAGTCAACCTTGAGCCTGGTGAGATTTGAACAGCTGAACTGCTGAACTAGCAATCTGCTGAAGGTCGCAGTGCTGCTTTTAACCACTGCGCCACCTCGGCTCCTTTAATAAGCTAGATCAGAGGTGTCAAACTCAAGGCCCGGGGCCGGATCCAGCCCACGGGGTGCTTAGATCTGGCCCGCTGGCCCACCCTGGAAACAGCCAAGGACCGGCCCACGGTGCCAGCGAAAACAGAGCTCGCAAGGGCTGCACGGGCTCCGTTTTCAGCCGCGACAGCCTCCTGCAGCCCTCGGCCAATGAAAATGGAGCTCAGGGAGGCTGGCAGAGGGCTGCAGGAGGCCATCGCGGCCAAAAACGGAGCCTTGAGTGATGTCGAGCTGGCCATGCCCCCCTGCGGTAAAACACAATCCTGATGCGGCCCTCAATGAAATCGAGTTTGACACCTCTGGGCCAGAGAATACTAAGTTCCCTCAAGAGTCCGTCATAGAGCTTAGCCTCCAGACCTCTAAATCATCTTTGCTGATCAAACTATGTTGATCTACGAGCAAGAAGGAAACCTGCTGTTTGCTGGCTGGAGGTGTATAATCAAGCTACGTTCAGCCAAGTCGGATCTGTTCAGTTCCATCTGAATCACAAAAGGTCTCTGGCCAGGAAACGACCTGTCAGGTCTACTACTCTTCGGCTTGGCGCCTCGCTGGCATCTTGCCATCAACTGGGGAAGGGAGGGGGGGAACAAAGGAGCAATAAAGCTGTATAACTTCGTGATGAGAAACTGGGAGGAGGGTTTCGCTGCACACAGCTCTCAAAGGGGGTCCACCTCTAATATACACTACATAAGGACCATGGGGGGGGGGAGGGCTAAGGGGAACCAAGGGGCTAGTTTTGTATTTATCCACGGGAAATAACCTCACCTGTCTGGAACCCGCACTGCATATCGGACATTAATACAATCGAGAGAGTCCAGAAATATTTCACAAGAAGAGTCCTCCGCTCCTCTGCTCGCAACAGAATACCTTATGCCACCAGACTTGAAATTTTGGGATTAGACAATTTAAGAGCTACGTCGCCTTCGATCTGATCTAAATGTAGTCCATAAAACCATCTGCCACAATGTCATACCTGTCAATGAATACTTCAGCTTCAACCGCAACAATACACGAGCACGCAATAGATACAAACTCAATGTAAACTGCTCGAAACTCGAATGCAGAAAATACGACTTTAGCAACAGAGTGATCAATGCCTGGAATGCACTACCTGACTCTGTGGTTTCTTCCCCAAACCCCCAAAACTTTAACCTTAGCCTGTCTACAGTTGACCTCTCCCCATTCCTAAGAGGTCTGTAAGGGGCGTGCATAAGCGCACCGTCGTGCCTACCGTCCCTGTCCTATTGTCTAAATTTACCTATACCTACTTTGCTTTTGTTTATGTTTATATCATACCTGTTATCTTGTACACGCGTTGACAAAATAAATTAAAAATTAAAATAAATTCACATTCCGCCTGACTCTCCTGTAACCAGCATCTCTTGAGTAAAAGTGCCTTTCGCTTCCATCAAATGGAGTCGAGAGTTTCACTTTCCTAGGGCAGGGGTCTCCAATCTTGGCAACTTTAATACTTGTGGACTTCAACTCCCAGAATTCAACAGCCAGCTTTGTTAGCTTTGCTGGCCTGTGGAATTCTGGGAGTTGAAGTCCACAAGTCTTAAAGTTGCCAAGGTTGGAGATCCCTGTCCTAGGGGATCAGACTGCGGCAGGTCTGACACTACCAGAGTCAGAACCAAACCGAGGATCTTTTTTGCATGCAAAGGGAAACAACTCGGTATCTGAGCTGCAGCCTTTCCCAAGTTCTTGCTGACCCAGCCCGATCCCTCTCACCTCTTTCTTAGACATGGCCGAAGCGTCGTCTTCAGCATCGGAGGCAGAGATGCCAGCCAGCGCCCTCAGCTCGGTCTCCATGTCATCGTCTGCAAGGAAGGCAAAATTTGGCCAGGAGTTAGCGGGGGGGGGGGGGGGAGATGAAAAAAATGGGAACACACCCCCCCCCCCAAAAGGAAGATTACAGGTAGCCCTTGACTTACAACAGTTCGTTTAGTGACCGTTCAACGTTACAACGGCCCTGAAAAAAGTGGCTTATGACCGTTTTTCACTCTTATGACCGTTGCAGCATCCTTAATAGTCCCGCGGATCAAAATTCGGACGCTCGGCAACAGACTCGTATTTATGACGGTTGCAGCGTCCCGGAGTCATGAGATCCCCTTTTACGACCTTCTGACAAGCAAAGTCAGTGGAGAAGCCAGATTCACTTAACAACCTTGTTCCTAACTTAACAACTGCAATAATTCACTTCACGACGGTTGGCAAAATAAGTCGTAAAACGGGGAAAAACACGCGCCGCCGCATTCTGCACTAGCTGTAGTCTCCGAACGTTCTTCAAGGGTAGCCCCATGTAAAGTGCGTTGCAGTAGTCAAGACGTGAGGTAGCAAGGGCGTGAGTGACTGTCAGTAGTGCCTCCCGGTCCAAAAAAGGACGCAACTGGTGCACAAGACGAACTTGTGCAAAGGTCCCTCTGGCCACAGCTGTTAGATGTTGGTCCAATTTTAGCTGTGGATCCAGAAGGACCCCCAAGTTGCGAGCCCGTTCTGAGGGGATCAAATTAAAAAAAAAAATCCAAGTCTGGTCCCAGGAATATAATTCCGTAATCCGTCTGTCTACAGCAGGGATGGGTGTCTCTTTTACTAGACTTCCCAGGAATCCTACTACTGGTCCTTTATGTTGTAGCCCGCCCGCAACTTATGCAGCCTGGGCCTTTAGAACCTTCAGTACCTCTTGGCAGTGCTGAGAAAGGAGGGGCTACTCCTTTCCTGAATGCAAGAGCACGCAGGAAGGTTTACTCCAGAGGAGGTCTACTCGGGAGTAAGACTTGGGGCTAATTGGCCACAAGACTAAATAGACTAGGGGTCTATTTAAAGTCATCAGTTGCAGCTAACAAGCTGCAGAGAATGAAAAAAAAGACCTGTCTGATCATAGCGTGCTCCATGACTCTTGTTTTGGCATTCTCTGTGTTGGTTTGGATTATCAAGGACTAATTTCCAGGAACTTTGCCAACTCTTGGAAACTCCGTAAGATAAACAGACTCAATTGCTTGTCATTGTCTTCGAACTCTTTGAACTGATACCAGCTATTAATGAAGCTTAATTGATAGCTGGTTGCTTGCTGATAAGTTTGTTTGTAAATTGGTGTGTGCATCTTGTTTACTACTAAGATGTTTTATTAGTAGCGTTTGTTTCATTAAATAAGTGTGTAGAATCTGCTTGTGTGGTTGTGTGCTTTGTAGGGACAGAACACTTTACCTGTGGCGCCGGGTACAGATGTGAGCTCTTCCTGACGGATCTCCTTAAGCTGAAGGATCTTTTCCAAGACTTGAGGAATTTTGGGGCCCACCCCTGAATCATCGATCTGGAAAGGTCAAAATCCAACACTCAAAGATTATAATCTGTCGGCAAATTTGATTTGTGCAAAACAAGGCTTGGATATACTTTCGCTTTAGGAAAACAGTGGGCAAAGAGAAAAGGCATTTAAGCTGATGGGAGTGGATAATGGACTTACCTCCCGATTGTCTTCTCCAGGAGGAGGTGGGGGCCCACGGGGTCTTGAGCTCGCTATTCCCATGGGGGAGCTGGGAGCGGTGTTCACTGGAATAGGGAAATCGAGACTCAAATTAACTGAAGAAATACCACTTTTGCCATTTCCTCGCTTAAAAGACAAAGCAGGGAACACCATGAGGGCTGGAAGGGAGTGGAGTTTGGTCTCAAGTGTAAGCAACAGCCTAAACAAGGAGCCACCAAGAAAAATACCGACAGGGCGAGTCACTTGCATATAAATAGTGAAAACCACACTCCCTTCCAGCACTGATGATGTTCCCTAGTTGGGTCATGAAACGTCGGCAAGAAAACCGCCAAGTTCAGAGAGCACCAAGGACCCCGCATTTCCATGTGTTCTTTTACACACATTATGCGAGTGCTAGCTCTTAAATATAAGGCTGAAACAGGCAAGCAAGGCCACAACCAGCCAAGCAGAATTTTAATTCTGGAGGTCAAACCCAGCTTTTCCTGGCACACAGCTTTGGAAACGTTGCAACCGTGCTTGTAAGCCTTTCAAAATTCTTGTGCTTTATTTCAAAAACCCAGGAGACAGGAAGAAAACCAGTAAAACACTAATACTGCATGATTATTTCTTCCAAATGCTTGGCTTTGCAGTGCTGGCAAATCCCTTGAAGCAGCTGCTGTTGTCTTCAGAAGCAGCAGTTATGCAATCGGTTTTCGCCGATGGAAACTCTGCATTTTTAAAATGAATTTCTCTCAAACACCCTTGCAAGTCCACGATTTTACCAAACCCACGTCTCCCGTTTTAAATATTGAATGCTTTAAGACAGCGGTCTCCCAAACTGGGCAACTTTGAGAGACTTGTGGACTTCAACCCCCCCCCCCCCAATTCCTCAGTTCAGCTATGCTGGTTAACTATTCACCAGGAGATGGTGAGTTCTAGTTCTAGGCGTGAAAGCCAGATGGGTGACTGTCAGCCTCCACACTGCCTGCTTGCTTTGGCTGCCATAGAAATGGGGGGTGGGTGGAGGGACGGTTAGGTATTTGGGAGTGGGGAGGGGAAGCTGCTCTGGAGATGTCTCTTCCGGTGTTTGATTAGGGGCCTAGGGAGGAAAGTTCTCATCACGTACTGCCAGGCTACATGGACATGTTTACAGCCTGCTCAAAGTCAACGGCTTCGACAGACCAGATGTGGAAGCCCAACCAGCCGGCGCACGTACCTGACATCTTGGGACATTGGGATTGGAGGATTTGCCCAAGGGGGTTATGAGGGGAGGGTTTTGGGATTTTTTGTATTTTGTATTTACGCGCCTTTTGCCTCAGATCTTGCTTTCATTTTGTCGCTATCAGTTCTCGTCTAGTAAAAGTACTCATCTCTATCAACATGGAGTTGGGGTTTTCCTTTCCTGGATTTTGAGCGAAAGCACACCTGACAGTGACTTTGGGCTAGACTAGGGGTGTCAAACTCAAGGCCCGGGGACCGGATCCGGCCCACAGGGTGCTTAGGGTGAAGATCGGATTCCCCCATGATTGAATGTTCCTTTTACAATTATGAAATGTTTTAAAAATGTATGTATGTTATATATTGTTCTTATTCTTGTTGTACGCCGCCCTGAGTCCTACGGGATTGGGCGGCCTATAAGAACTTTTAATTAAATTAAATTAAATTAAATTAGAACTGGCCTGCGGGGCGGCCCTGGAAATAGCAAAGGACCGGCCCGCGGTGCCTCTGCCAGAGCTCGGGAGGGCTGCGTGCCCCTGCCAAACTCCATTTTCACTGCCAGAGGGTTGCAGGAGGCCGTTGCAGCCGAAAATGGAGCTCGGGGGCACGTTTTAGTGGCAGAGAGCTTGGGCCGCCACAGGCGCCCCCGACATGAGTGACGTTGAGCTGGCCACGCCCACCCCGGCCCCCCAACAACCCTGATTTGGCCCTCCATGAAATCTGAGTTTGACACCCCTGGGCTAGACTCTCTCTCAGCCCAACCCACTTCACAGGGCTGTTGTTGCAGGGAAAATAGGAGGAGGAAGAAGTTTTAGGTACGTTCGCCTTGAGTTATTTATATAAACAATAAAGTCAGGATACAAACAAACACAATGAAATTGTAGGACGATATAATAAACTGGGTGTAATATAGACGGAGTGAAAGCTTTTCACTCCTTTAATTTCCTTGATTTAAATAGCATTGTCTTTTCTTTTCTGTGCTTTGATTAACCTTGTTCAGCCCAAAGGGGGACAGGATGATGGGTGAATATGTGCGGCTGAGAATGATGGGTGTTGAAGTCCCCCCCCCAAAAAAATCTTGGGCACCCCAAATTTAAAGAAACTTGTAGTCGTTTAGAAACCCTTTTCATCCTTTCCGGAGGTGTGCGATGATCCTGTGAGTTGGGGACAATGGGGATTGTAGTCCTACACACCCAGAGGGCTGGTTGCACAGGGTTTTTTGCTCTAGGAAAAATAGGAGGAAGGAAGGAACATGGTGTGTGTTCGTGGTCTAGAGTTGTTTGCAACAATGGTAGACGTGGGGTTTAAATAAATGAAATTATATACTAGAACCAGGATGGTGAACCGATGGCACGCGCGCCACAGGCGGCACGCAGAGCCCCCTCTGTGGGCACGCCAGCCGTCGTGCCAGCCCAATTTCACCGCACATGCGCCTCCCACCAGCCAGCTGGTCTTCGGATCTCTGCCGCATATGCGGGGGGAGCAGGGTGCGTGTGCGGGGGTGCTCGCATTGCATTTTGGGGGTTTGCGCACCCCCGCGCCCTGTTTTGGGCCTGGAAAGCCTTCTGCACCAACCTGGAAGCTAAAAACGGGTGAGGGGTGACAGGATACATGTGTAGGGGATGCACGCACATGCGCCGGGGTGGCGCATGCACAGGGGCACTCACATTGCATTTTTGGGGTTCTCGCGCACGCATTCACACACATGCGTGTTTTGGACACTCGGCACCAAAAAGGTTAACCATCACTCTACTAGAAACTGTTGTGTTTTTTTTTTAAATGCAAAGAACCCCAACTTCCTGTCTTGGCCCGGAACCACTTACTTCTGGGGTGGCCTTGAGATCTTGCCATCAGATCTGGAACTGTCCGAGGTACTGAAGGGGCTAGCTTTGACATCTCTTGCTGGCGCGCCTGCTCCATTAGTACAGCTGCCTGTTGGGGGGTGGGGGGGCAGGGGGTGGGAAAGGAGAGGAGAGTCAACACGGGTCCAACCCTGCAAACTTTTCCATCAAACTTTTGACCCCCCACCTAAGGTTGGAGCAGGGTTGCAGGAGGCCATCGCAGCCGAAAAGAGTTTGGGAGCCCATTTTCGCTGGCAGAGCGCTCGGGTCACCAGACGCCCCCATGAGTGACATCAAGCTGGCCACGCCCACCCTGGCCACACTCCCCTGCACCCCCCCCCGAGGACAAACACAACCCTAATGTGGCTCTCAATGAAATTGAGTTTGACACCCGTGTGATAGAATGTAGTAGGCTGGACTCCCGGGTGGGAAGGGTTACATTCCAGATTGTAAGAGGAGTGTCAAAACCGGGGGAGGGGTGAAGGGGGGGCGGAGTCAAAAGAGGAATCAGCCTAGAATCCCTACGTAGCCACCAATGGACCGCGTCCAACCTCTCTTGAATTCCGCTGACCCTTATCTAGAGCCCAAATAAAGAGTTATGCATTCGTTGAATAAATTTGAGTCTTTCGCCCTTGACAGAATAAGAGACAACCCAGTCCAGATATTTTGTGTGAGAGAGAAAGAGGGTGAAGACAATTCCTCCCTAATAATTCACAGAGCGTACCATACATGGTATACTAGGTGGCTCAGTTGCTAAGACACTGAGCTTGTCGATCAGAAAGGTTGGCAGTTTGGCGGTTCGAATCCCTAGTATAGGTCTCCTGCGTGAGAAGGGGGTTGGGCTAGATGACCTCCAAGGTCCCTTCCAACTCTGTTAACTGTTAACATGCAGAGGCAAGATTCTCTCTATAGGCGTGGAAACCATAGAAAACTCAGCTTGGAAAAATCACTGTGTGTCATTTTTGGGCCTGACAGATTATAAGACCCAGGGTGGAAGACAATGGAAAGATGCCAAATTAGGGAAAAATGCTGGTGGGCTGTTACCCACATACGGGCTGTTACCCACATATGTCCCCCCCCACCTACCTGTGCATCTGCAAAGCAAGGTGTGTCGTTACCTGCTTGCCTCTCTCCTCCTGTTGGATCAACATGGCGGCCTGTTGCTGAGCCAGCTTCATTCGCTCTTCCTCGGGCAGCGAGGAAGGGTCCATCTGCATGCGAAGAGGCGCGCCCAGAGTGGGGGGCGGTGGAGGGGGTCCCACACCCATGGGGAAGTTGAGGCCCATGCCAGGAGGAGGAGGAGGGGGAGGCTGCATCGGGGGCATGCCCATTGGCGGTGGGGGCAAAGGAATGCCTTGGACCTGAATGAAGAGAGAAAGGCGTTAGTCACAAGAAGCGTCTCCTGGACTTGCTGGCTTCAGAAGTCCTGTGTCCACCCTGAAGCTGGTCTGACGGAGGCCATTTTGAGACGTTCCTCACTGCTGGGGGGGCAGGACCAACGGGGTGGGCGTGGTTAGGTGGTCATGTGACTGAGTGGATGTGGCTAGGTGGGCATGTGACTGGGTGGGCATGTGACAGGGTGGGCATGGCCAATTTAGCAGTCCATTAAACAATACACACAAATTAAACTTTAATTTGCTTTGCTCCTGAGGGTGGAAAGCAGGTTAGAGAAGGGATGTGGCTGCCTTGGGGTGGGTATAAGGTAGGTAGGTGTGTGTGTGTGTGTGTGTGTGTGTGTGTGTGTGTGTGTGTGTGTGTGTGTGTGTGTGTGTGTCTGTCTCCCTCTCTCTCTGGAGACCGGGGAGGCAAAAAACGGGCCCATTTTTGGCGTCCTGAGACCTCCGCCCATCCAGTTTTTGGCCTCCAGAAGGCGGGCAGGGGCCAGCGGGTAGGTGGGGTGATGTGGGCGGGGCAGCCTCGTGGTCCCAGGCAGGCCAGATTAATGGCTTCAGCGGGCCGTATCCGGCCCTCGGGCCGTAGTTTGAGGACCCCTGGTGTGACTGCTTGTTTTGAGAAAGTGAAAAACTGTTACTTTTAATTAGGTGAAAACCCCAGGAATAATCAGAGTCGGTTTTCACCAGCCTCTGCCAATTTGACATATCCAATAAACTTATTATTTGAAGAATCTACCTGCCTCAGAGTTTTGTTTGCTACAGGTATGTTACTTGGAACCCTGACACCCTGCTTGTACGCCCAAGTCAACCAATTATATTAGGGGTGTCCAAACTTGGCGACTTTAAGACTTGTGGACTTCAACTCACAGAATCCATGCTGGCTGGGGAATTCTGGGAATTGAACTTCCACGGGTCTTAACTAAATGAGTGGCCATTACAACCACTCATTTAGTTACTGTTCAAAGTCAGAACAGTACCGAAAAAAGGAACTTATAACTGATCTTTGCAGTTAGGATCACTGCAGCATCCACACAGTCACATGATTTGTGACTTGTTTAATGACTGCATGATTCACTTAACAACTGCGGTGATTTGCTTAATAACCGTGGCAAAAAAAGGTACTAAAATTCAGCACAACTCACATAACCATCGCCTTGCTTAAGCAACAGAAATTCTGGTCCCAAATATAGGTAGTCCTCGACTTACAACCACAATAGAGCCTAAAATGTATGTTGCTAAGTGAAACATTTAAGTGAAATTTACCCCGTTTTACGACTTTTTGCCAGTTGTTAAGCAGATTGCTGCAGTTGATCAGTTAGTAACCTGGTTGTTTGTTTGTTTGTTTATTATTTATTTATTTATTTATTATTTGAGATACTTATATACCGCCTCATAGTGCAAGCCCCCTCTAAGCGGTTTACACCAGTAAGCAATGTATATTTATATTGCCCCCAACAATCTGGGTCCTCATTTTACCGACCTCGGAAGGATGGAAGGCTGAGTCAACCCTGAGCCGGTGAGATTTGAACAGCTGAACTGCTGATCACAGTCAGCTAAAGTAGCCTGCAGTACTGCACTCTAACTGCTGCGCCACCTCGGCTCTTGTTAAATGTTAAATGAATGTGGCTTCCTATTGATTTTGCTTGTCAGAAGGTTGCAAAAGGGGATCACGTGACCCTGGGACACAGCAACCGTCATAAATATGAACCAGTTGCTAAGCATCTGAATTTTGATGACATGATCATGGGGACGCAAAGGTCGTAACGGCGAAAAATGGTCATAAGTAACTTTTTTTCACTTCCGTTGTAACTTTGAACGGTCACTAAATGAACTGTTGTTAACTTGAGGATTATCTGTACTTACGGGTCCTGGCAAGGGAGGTGGGGCTGAGTTGTCTCCATCATCTCCTCTCAGAACAGGCCTGGTAAGCAGAATTCCCGTCTGTTAAGAAAAATGAAAACAAAAAAATAAAATAAACTCTTTGCCCTTTTCAACTTGAAATCTAAAATATTTCTCTCTAGCAGAAGTGATGATGGTCTAAGACAGGGGTCGGCAATAATCTTAACAATATTAATAATAATAATCATATTGTTTACATCTCTATCTTAACATATGTTTATTTCACTGATCTCCATTTATTTCTCACTTCTATTTTTATTCTCCAACCATCCATAAAATAGCTCCCATGTCATATAATATTCAGTTTATTCTTTCTCCTTTATAGCAAGCGTTAATCTGTTCATTTCTGCACATTCTAATATTTTCCTAATCACGTTCTCATTTGTAGGGATCTCATCATTTTTCCAATTTTGTGCAAATACAATTCTAGCTGCAGTTAATACATGTATAATTAAATATGCATTTCCTTTACTATAAGTTTCGGGCAAATCCCCAACAGAAATATTTCTGGTTTTAAATCAATGTGCTGCTTTATCATCTTTTCCAACCACATTTGTATTTGAATTTTCTATGTTACTTTCTTAGCACCCGAAATTCCTGTTTCTTCCTGAAGTGAGTGGATCAGACTAAAATAATCCTGGTTTATAGAAGCTAGCTGCGTATACTGTGATTTGGCCTTCCTTTCCATGACCTGCCAGCCAATTACAGTAAAAAACAAAACAAAATACTATTGCTTTTTTACAGCGGTGAAATCTTCCCTACCTGTTCGGAAGCACGCGATTTGTGCGTGTGCCACCGTTGCACATGCTTTTTTCACCCTCTGCGCATGCGCAGGCTTTGCGCAAAGGGTTAAAAAAAGAAAATGGTGGCATCCGGGCACAGCCTCATGCTTCCACCGCTACCAGTTCTCCGAACCATCAACGGCCGCTGCTACCGGTATGCCCGAACCGGTAGCATTTCACCCGTTTTTTTTCTGATCCAAGAAATAAGATTTTACCTGAAGAGTATATGTTTGCAGCCTTTCCAGGAGTTCTTCACGGCTACCTGGAAAGGGAACAAAAAATAAAACAATTCAGAGATGATGCTGTAAAGCAAGAAGGGAGATTAATCTTCGCCAATCATTCTCCTATCATTAATTAATCTTCTCCAATTATTCTCCATACATAATAGACCCGTGATGGCGAACCTATGGCACGGGTGCCACAAGTGGCACACGGAGCCATATCAGTGGGCACGCGAGCTCAGGTCCGGCGCGCATGTGCGCACCGGCCGGCTGATTTTCAGGCCTTCTGGGCCCACTGGGAGTCAGGAAACAGGCTGTTTCCAGCCTCCAGAGGGGGTGGGGAAGGCCGTTTTCGCCCTCCCCAGGCTCCTAGAAAGGCTCTAAAGCCTGGGGAGAGCAAAAAATGGGCGTGCCATTGCATGCTGGGAGTGGGGGGGTCATGCGCGCATGCACAGGGGTGCATGGAATTATGGGTGTGGGCACGCACACACGTGATCCCCCGCATCCCCCTCCCTTTTTGGCACGCGAACCAAAAAAGGTTCGCCATCACTGTAATAGACACTCGAATTGAATAGAATAATAGAATAGAAATAGAATAGAATAAGAAAGAATAGAATAATAGAATAGAATAGAAATAGAATAGAATAATAGACTAGACTAGAACAGAATATAGAACAGAATAGAATATAGAGCAGAGTAGAATAGGAATAGAATTAGAATATAGACTAAAATAGAATAGAATATAGAATAGAAATAGGAATAGGAATAGAAAAGAATAGAATAGAAAATATAGAGTAGTTGAAGTGTCAGGCAGTGATTTTATATTGCCTGTTACATGTATATGCAGGGGGATGCATCCCTATCAAATATAATGGTTTATTCCTGAGCACGTGATTAATATGTTCCTAGTATGCATGTGTACATTCTTTTCTTTTGTTCCTTCCTTCTTCTTCAGCTTCTGTAAGGAGCAAGACCTGTTTTTATAGGCAAGATGTGATTTATTGTTTTTGTACCGAAATAAATATTTTCTACTTTAGTATTTAAACTGCGGTTTCTTTTTATAATGTCAGAGTTCCAGGAAAAGATCTATTTCGCCTCTGATGAGAGTAATTCTTATCTAACAGGAAGGGTAGTTGGAAGAGTAGTTGGAAGGGACTTCTAGTCCAGCCCTTGCTCAAGCAGAACCTATACAATCTCAGACAAGTGACTGTCCAGTCTCTTCTTAAAAACCTCCAGTGATAGACAACAGTTTGCTTAGTGACCGTTTGGAGTTACAATGTCACTGGGGAAAAAAGTGCCGGTTTTTTGTGTCACTGGATGACCCTTTTCCCCCACACTCTCAGCATTCCCCACGGTCACGGGACCCACATTCAGAGGCTTCGCAGCTGGCTCATTTAATACGATCCTACAGCAACAGCATCTGCTAACATCTCTACCAGATCCTTTTGGAAGGATCCCAAAAAAGGTGAGATTTAAAAAAAAACAATTACTAAACACAGTTTAAACCTTTGGTGGATGCTGTGACCAACCTTAAGGACGGCCAGTGCTTCGGTTTGAAGTTCTTGCACTGAGTAAGGGGGTGGTGGACTAGATGGCCTCGAGGGACCCCCTCTAAATTCTTCGCTGAACCGTTTGAGGGGGGGCAAGGTTGGCTTTTCTCCCGAGGCGCCTTCCTGGAAACTAGCCTAACTCGGCTGCCTAGCACGTGTTTGGCTTCCCGTGATGGCCTTGTTCACACGACATACTGAACAACGAGCGGCCCAACCTCAGACCAAGCCGGCTCTATGGCTATGCTTGGAAGGAAGTAGCAGCTGGGCCAGGCCCCGGCCCTTCCAAATTCGGTATCCCAGACCGCCGCGGCTCCCCTCACCCTGAGTCGGGGCTCCGATCTCGGCCAGCTTGGCCTGTAGCTCGTTGGGCGACCAGGCTCCGTATCCTGGCAACGGCAGCTCCCCCGCCTTGGGAGCCTCCGAGTGTCCATCGGACGCCATCTTCTCTCCTCGCTCGAATCCGCTGCGGGAGACCCCGCGCGGCCACCGTAGGCGCGGCGAAGCGCCTTACGCGTCCAATCAGCGCCGCACCAGCCTCTTTTTCCCCTCCCCTTCAGCCAATGAGGGCGCCAACTCGATTTTTTTAAGAGGGAGGGGGCGCTCAAGAACCATCGGAAGAACATTGACCAATCCAGGAGTTTGACTAGAATCGGGGGCGGGATCAAAAGGAACCATAGGAAACGCAGAGGCTTCTGGGAGTTGTGGTCTTTTTGAGGCTGGATAGTCAAAGACACTTGTCTTACTTGAATCGCCTGCGCTTGGTTTTGGTTTGGCGCGGCTGTGATCCAGCTGGGTTGTTTGGCTTCTTTAAAATTATAATAAAATATTTAAAAAAATTATCTTTATTTTTATGTCTATTGCTACAGACGTCTGCATCCTGCTTGTGAAAGGAAACACGCTTGTACAAATCATTGTTTCCTAGCCATGCTTGTACGAATACAGGTTACAAGAGTTCATTTAGTGACTGTTCGAAGTTACAACGGCACTGAAAAAAGTGACTTATGGCCATTTTTCACACTTATGACCGTTGCAGCATCCCCGTGGTCCTGTGATCAAAATTCGGACGCTTGGCAACTGGTTCCTTTTTATGACGGTCGCAGAGTCCACTCCTGAGGTCATGTGATCCCCTTTTGCCACCTTCTGGCAAGCCAAGTCAATGGGGAATTCAGATTCGCCGAATGACTGTGTTATTAACTTAATAACTGCAGTGATTCACTTAACAACGGTGGCAAGAAAGGTCTTAAAGCGTGGGCAAAAGTCACTTAACAAATGTCTCACTTAGCAAAAGAAATTGAGGGCTCAGTTGTGGTTGCAAGTCGAGTTACCTGTAGAGGACTGAAAAATGGTTTACTTCTTTAATCCACCCCAGCTGGTCTAGTTCTGAAAAGCCCTTTTCAAAGTTTATTTATATCTCAGATAATTATTTTTGACAAATAAACTGAGGCAGTGAACATATCCAAATAAACCTCCCTCATTTCCCACAATAACAACACTGTGGGTCGGGCTGAGAGGGACTGGCCCAAAGAAACCCAGCCAGCTTTCATGCCTAAGGGGGATTAGAACTCACCGTCTCCGGTTTTCTAGCCTGGTGGTGCCTTAACTACTAAATTAAAAACCCATTGATATGGTTAGAAAGGGAAATGATTAAAATCTTGGAAAGTCTTATCTATTCAATTTATTGGGAATTATGAAGTTGAATTTCAATTACATTTAAACAGTTAAATCCAGTTTAATTTTCGATGTGGGCCCATTCACGTCTTGTATATCACCACTCTAGGTTCCCTCAACTTATCAATAAAGAAGAGATGGGAAGGAAAGAGGCTTTTTAATGAACTCTTTTTATTATTTTCACCTTTGAAGGAGTTCCATAAATCAGTTACACATCTACAATCTGTATGCAAAAAATGTTTAGATTCCGTCCAAGCTTTCTTGATTTAAAACCTTTTAAATCAAGATTGTTTTTTTTAAACTTTTAATTTAAATTTTAAAATTTGAAATTGATGCAAAGGTATTTCTCTGAAGGTGGAAAAAATTGCTCGCTGGCAGCAATATAGAAAATATTTTTTTAAAAAAAGTGGCCTGACGTTCTGAACCAAAGGAGCTGTAATCTCTAAAACAAATTTTGGGGCTGCTATCTATCCACACCCGGGAAGGCAATTAGGTTTAAACTGCTTATATACTAAGAATCACAACCTGTTTTCGTTAACACACTGTTGTATCATAACATCAGGTCTTCAAAATAAGCCGCTATGCCAACTTTTTAACTGCAGCAGTTGCTGGTAGCATTAAAAAAAAATTCCCACTAGTGAATTGTGAATTTCTCTGTTTCATTTAGGAAAGTAGTCTTCTTCAGATGCCTGTAAGGAGAAGATAGGGAAATTAGTCTGCTCTGTGTTCCATAGTGTGGTTATTATATTCAATACTGGCCGCTTAAGAGCCACAAGGACACATTCAAAGAGTTCTGAATTCAAATCCCCATGAGTTGAACAGGAGAATAGGTAAGACCTAATGCAAGCACTGCTTATGTTGGACAAATTCCAACAAGAACAAAACTGGTCATATAGTGTCCCCTAGTGGTGGGTAGGGAGGTGGTGGCTCAGTGCCTAAGACGCTGAGCTTGTCGCTCAGAAGGTCGGCGGTTCAGCGGTTCGAATCCCTAGCGCCGCGTAACGGAGTGAGCTCCCGTTACTTGTCCTAGCTTCTGCCAACCTAGCAGTTGGAAAGCACATAAAAAATGCTAGTAGAAAAATAGGGACCATGTCCTGTTGGCCACATGACCACGGAGACGTCTTTGGACAGCGCTGGCTCTTTGGCTTAGAAACGGAGATGAGCACCGCCCCCTAGAGTCCGGAATGACTAGCACGCATGTGCGGAGGAACCTTTACCTTTACCGTAGAGGTGAGTAGGGAATATAACCATTATAAGCCATGAAAGCAGAGACTGGGAACGGCTTCTGGATAAACTTCAGATAGAATGGAATGGAATGGAATGGAATGGAACAGAACAGGAATTGGAATAGAATGAAGAATAGATGGATAGGATAGGATAGGATAGAAATCTTTTTAAAAGTGGAGATTAATTTGGTTAAGGGATGGCGGCTTTTTGAGGGACAGAGCATCCAGCTGAGGTTTTTAATCGATACCTCAAAAAACGTGTCCAAGATCTTGTCAGTGGTAGAAGCTTGTGACTGGAACTGCTGTTGACTGTTCTCAATAGCTGTCATTATCTGGAAGTAATTGTACAGAAGCTGCCATTCTCTGAAAGAGGCAAAAAAATTATGTTTATTTATTTCCTTATTTCCTTATGTTTATTTATTATCTTGTGGGAACTAGATCTCCTGCTATGAGCAGGGGGCTGGACTTGAACACCTCCAAGTTCCCTTCCATCCTAATTATTCTGTGTTTCGTGTTCTAATTGTATGTCAAGTCTAACAAAGAGAAGGACTAGGAGGGACGTGTTGGCAGACTTTAGGGCTGTCCCAGAGGAGGGGCTGTCACAGTTGAGGGGTTTTCACAGAAAGAGGGGGGTCAACCTCTTCTCCAAAGCACCAGAAGGCAAGACAAGAAGTAATAGATGGAAACTTATCAAAGAGGTATCCAAACAAGGATTAAGAAGACACTTCCTGACAGTGAGAACAATTAATCAGTGGAACAGCTTGTCTCCGGAAGTTATGGGTGCTCCAACACTGGAGGATTTGAAGAAGAGATTGGATAGCCATTTGTTTGGAATGGTATAAGGCAGTGAGGGCGAACCTAGTGGTATAAGGCAGTGAGGGCGGAGCCGTATCTGAGAGCACGCAAGGCGTTGCCCGATGTCAGTTCCAGTGCGCATGCACACACTGGCCAGCTGATTTTTGGCCTTCTTTTCAGACGTTTTCACTCTCCACAGGCTTCAGGAAAGCCTCCTGAAGCCTGGGGATGATGAAAAACAGCCCAACGGCCCAACCGGAAGTTCATTTCCAAACTTCCGGTTGGCCCCATTGGGCCATTTTTCGCCGTCCCCAGGCTTCAGGAGGCTTTCCTGAAGCCTGGGGATGACGGAAAACGGCCCAACGGGCCTACCGGAAGTCCGGAGGCTTCAGTGAGGACTGTGTGCATGCGCCGGGGGGGGGGGGCAGCGCGGGGGTTGTGCGCATGCGCGGGGGGAGGGCATTGCATTATGGATGTGGGCACGCGCGTGTGTGTACCCTTTTGGCACCCGAGCCAAAAAAGGTTTGACATCATAAGGTATAAGGTTTCCTGCCTGAGCAAGGGGGTTGGACTAGAAGACCTCCAAGGTCCCTTCCAACTCTGTTATTCTGTTATCTGGTTTTAATTCTCACTTGTCAGTCAGCTGAAGGCTACTATATTTTTCCATCACCGTCTTTCTAAAGAGGGTTTCTTCTGCTTGTTCTTTCAACTTGGTCTTCTCTGTATCAAAGAAAGATAAGAAAAGGGGTTCAGGTTAGCAAGGAGCGGCCATACACAGATTTATCTTGACCCCCAACTCGCCCTTTGCGTTAAACCAGAGGTCTTCAGACTTGGCAACTTTAAGACTTGTGGACTTCAACCCCTCAGAATTCTCCAGCCAGTTGAAGTCCACAAGTCTTAAAGTTGCCAAGTTTGAAAAAATCGCCGAAATCTCTCTCGCTCACGCGTCCCCTCACGAGATTTTGCTTCCGCGCATGTGCAGGAAGCAAAAAAAAAGCCCAAAAATTCTGAAAAAAAAGATGGCGACGCGTGACGGACCGGTGAAGACGGCACCGGAGCTGTCGCGTGCAAATTGCGTAATCTGCCGGCCGCTACCGGTGCGGCTGTCACGCAGTGATTTTTATTGCCTGTTATATGTATATGCAGGGAGATGCATCCCTATTCATTATAATGGTTTATTCCTGAGCATGTGATTGATATGTTCTTGTACGCATGTGTACATTCCTTTCTCCGATCTCTTCTTCTGTTCCTGGCTTCCATTGAAGCAAGACCTATTTTTATATCAGAGATGTAGACTAATGAGGATTTATTGTTTTTGTATCGAAATAAATATTTTTACTTAAGACCTTTAAACTGCGGTTTCTTTTCTAATAGCAATAGCAATAGCACTTTACTTATATACCGCTTCATAGTGCTTTACAGTCCTCTCTAAGTGGTTTACAGAGTTCAGCATATTGCCCCCAACAATCTGGGTCCTCATTTTACCGACCTCGGAAGGATGGAAGGCTGAGTCAACCTTGAGCCTAGTGAGATTTGAACAGTTGAACTGCTGAACTAGCAGTCAGCCTGCAGTCGCAGCATTTAACCACTGCACCACTTCAGCTCTAATGTCCGATGTCCGGGAAAAGATCTATTTCTCCTTTGTGAGATTAATTATCACCTCTGTCAGCGGCAGAGTCTACCGCACCGGTAGGAACCCACCACTGCTGCCCATGTAGGACAAACAATCGGCCAGGCCTGAGTTCTATCAAAGCCTCATTGTTTGTTCAAGTTTGAACCCACTCCACCGCACCCACCCCAATCTGTCCATCACCTGCTAGCCTGACTGGATTATCATCTGTACTGCTGTCCTTCAGATGGATAATTTTTTGCTAATTCAAGAGTGAAGAGAGTAAGTCAGCAATGGAAGGAGAGGACAAAGAAGATTCTTGCTTCTGGTGTACTCTGAAAAGACAACCTCGCAGTTTGGATTAGAGCTGAGCTCAACCCAAATGAGTCCAGCTGGTTGATCAAGAATAATTTCCATCCTCCTCCCAACTAGCATGGAGGCTAGGCTGCCTTAATCTTCGTTTTTTTTTAATAAACTCTATTAGAATTTTGAGTACAGAATAAAAACTAACAGAACTGATATTTAAAATTAAGAAAGAAAAGAAAGATGAAAGAAAGAGTAACAAAAAAAGAAATTAGAAAGAAAGAAAGAGGTAAAGAAAAGAAAGAAAAGAATGAATGAAAGAAAGAAGATAAAGGAAGAAAGAAAAAAGAAAGGAAGGAAGGAAGAAAAAGGTAAAGGTAAAGGTAAAGGAAGGAAGGAAGGAAGGAAGGAAGAAAAAGGTAAAGAAAAGAAAGAAAAGAGAAAAAGAAAGAAGAAAGAAGAGAAAGAAAAAATTAAAGGAAAGAAAGAAAAAAGAAAGGAAGGAAGAGAAAGAAAGAAAGAAAGAAAGAAAGAAAAAAGTAGAAAGAAAAAATTAAAGGAAAGCAAGAAAAAAGGAAGGAAGAAGGAGAAAGGAAGAAATAAAACTGTAAAGAAAAAGAAAGAAAGAAAAGAAAGAAAAGAAAGAAAGAAGAAAAAAAGGAAGAAAAAAGGAAAAAAGGAAGAAAGAAAAAGGTAAAGGAAGGAAAGAAGAAAGGAAGGAAGGAATAAAGGAAAGAAAAAGAAAGAAAGAAAGAGAAAGGAAGAAAGAAAGAAAGAAAGAGGGAAAAGAAAGAAAGAAAGAAAGAAAGAAAGAAAAGAAAGATGAACAAAAGAGAAAGGAAGAAAGAAAAAAGTAGAGAAAGAAAGAAAGAAAGGAAAGAAAGAAAAGAAAGAAAGAAAGAAAGAAGTGCAGAAATCAAAGAAAAGGAAAAGCTGAATTCTGATTTTCTACTACATTAATATCTTATTCTATTCTAAAGCATTGAAAAAAATAAATTCATGATATATTGTATGGTTTTAGGATTAGACTACCTCAATATTTCTTCAACAGCATGGCCAATAGACTACAGATATCATCATCCCCAATAGATCCACACATCTCATTGTTTTAAATACAGAACCATGTTTTGTTTTGGGTTTATAAATCTTCTTCCAAATAGACAATTATTCACCTCCTTACACCCATTCCCCCCCCCCCGCGCAAATTTTTTTAGAATTTACCTTCAGTTTCTTCTTCTCTTGGCGTTTCAGGAGGGACATCTGGAAATTGTCTACCAGGACTGCAATCACCAGGCTGCAAGAGAGATTTGGGGGGTGCCATAATACTGACCCCTAAAACAGGGGGCTCCAACCTTGGCAACTTTAAGGCTTCTGGGCTTCTGGAGAAGGAGCGTGGCCAACGTCCCAGTGGCACGGAGTTACCCACACTCCGCGGGGAATCCCAACTCTCAACTGCTTGGAGACCTTAAAACCAATTGGTTGCAGGTCAGATCTGCCCTGGAGGGGCAGTGAAGAAGAGAGGCACCTGTCTGGGACCTGGGCGGGGCTTGCAAACCCCCCAGGGAGCCGGCACCAGCCTCTCGGCCAGCAGCTGAAGACGACGACCTTGTCGTCATTAGCTGGGATGGTCACAAACGAACTGATTGTTTGAAGAGATTGTGGATTGCCTGGGTGACAAGATCTAAGCGTCTGTGCTGGAGAGAGGTGAAGAAGTACTGAAGCTGGCGAGTGCATGGCCGATATAACGATTAAAAGAAGAAAATTAAAACTTAAAGGGGAACAAAAAGAGGCTTCGGTGGGCCTCGGATAGCCGGCCCGCCTGGCCCAGTGCGGAGAGCCGGAAGGGGGCCTCCTCTCGCCCGTGGTGAAGCGCACGTTCGCGGGGAACCCGGTGCTAAATCATTCATAGACGACCTGATTCTGGGTCGGGGTTTTGTGCGCAGCAGAGTAGCTCCCTCGC
>JALIGW010000011.1:6748839-7088839 GCA_023053685.1 Diadophis punctatus similis
TACCGGTTCTCCGAACTACTCAAAATTTCCGCTACCAGTTCTCCGAACTACTCAAAATTTCTGCTACTGGTTCTCCAAACTACTCAAAATTTCCGCTACCGGTTCTCCGAACTACTCAAAATTTCTGCTACTGGTTCTCCAAACTACTCAAAATTTCCGCTACCGGTTCTTTGAACTACTCAAAATTTCTGCTACCGGTTCCCCAGAACCTGTCAGAACCTGCTGGATTTCACCCCTGCCCAGCTGGCTTTTATGCCTAAGGCAGGACTAGAATTCCCCATCTCGCAGTTTCTAGCCTGGACCCTCCACCACTACACCAAACCGGCTCCCATAACTAAAAGGGACTCAACCATCCAATTCCTGAATTTGGTGTCCCCATTGATTGGCCTGTCCTGGTTTATTAGACGGGGACTGTGCTATTGTCTCCCAATGGGGAGAACAGGGGAAATGCGTCCTTCAATTATTAGCAATCTGACTATTGATCAATGGGTGGATTTCGTTGCTGACCGGAGAGTGAGGAGGAAGCGGATGGCTCGGATGGCGCGAATCCCCTTGACGATCTTGAGGACTCGAAAGAGCGTGAGTGTGTTGCCTCGGTTTCCCTGCCCGGCGGTGAAGTGCAGGGCGAGGATGAATTCCAAGACCGCCATGAACATGATGAAGAAATCTGATCAGGGATGAGAAAGGAGGGTGGGGGAGAAAAGCCACGAGATAGATAAATCCACCGTTTCCTGGAGATTGGCCCAAAGTCACCCAGCTGCCTTTCATGCCTAAGGCGGGACTAGAACTCACCATCTCCTGGTGATTGGCCCAAAGTCACCCAGTTGGCTTTCATGCCTAAAGTAGGACTAGAACTCATCGTCGTCTGGTGATTGGCCCAAAGTCACCCAGTGAGCTTTCATGCCTAAAGTAGGACTCGAACTCCTAGTCTCCTGGTGATTGGGCCAAATTCACCCAGTTGGCTTTCATGCCTAAGGCAGGACTAGAACTCACCGTCTCCTGGTGATTGGCCCAAAATCACCCAGCCAGCTTCCATGCCTAAGGCGGGACTAGAACTCCCAGTCTCCTGATTTCTAGGCCAGCATCTTAACCATTACATCAAACTGGCTCTCAGCAATTTGGCTGGAGGTTTCCCAAAAAATAGGTAAAGAGAGAGCAATAGAGCCACAAACCATACTGAAATCAGCGCCTGGTTTCAATATGGAAGTCCAATGCCTGGAATTCCATATGTGTTTACTCCCATTGCCTGTTCCAAGTTTCGTTTCCACCCATTGCAAGCCTGTCCCTGTGACTTCCCCCATCTCTTGTCCCTATGGCAAAAAACTCACCAATGTCATTCCAGGGGTCACGGAAATACCTAATATCTAATGCAATTAATTTGAGAAAGGCCTCCACCATGTAGACACAAAGGAAAACCGGATCCAGGGCCAAGAAGAGCCATTCTAAAGAGAGGATGAAAGAAAGACCGTCAGAGGCAAGGTGATGAGAGAAATCACCTGTCAACCCTGACGCTGACCGGACCGGAGGCCATTTTGAAGCTTCAGTGTTGCCACATTGGAGCTGAGGGATAGGGAGGGGGGGAATAGAGATAGCTGGGCTTTTGTAGCCAAAACAAAACACTTTCTCCTGGGAACCAAGGACATTTCCACAGGTGGTCGGAGAGAGGAGGAGTGAAGTGACCAGGCAACTGGACGGCACCCTGATTGGACCCTGTGACTGATTGTTTGGGAAAGGGGGGGAAACTTTTACTTTTAATTAGGTGAAAACCGCGGGGACCTTCAGAGTCGGTTTTCACCAGAACTGTGCCAATATGATATATCCAATAAAACTATTCTTTCAGGAATCTACCTGCCTCGGCGTTTTGTTTGCTATGGGTGTGGAACCCTGACATCACCCGCTGTAGGGGAACGTATTAACAAAGTTGGAAGGGACCTTGCAGGTCATCTAGTCCAACCCCCTGCCCAAGCAGGAGACCCTACATCTGCCTCTACCTAGGATAGAACTCACAACCTCCTGATTGTGAGGCAAGAGCGCCACCTCTAGGCCACAGGTAGTCCTCGACTTACAATGGTTCATTTAGTGACTGTTCACCCGTACGACTGTTGAAGCATCCCTGTGGTCATGCGATCAAAATTCAGATGCTTGGCAATTGACTCATATTTATGACGGTCACAGTGTCCCGGGGTCATGTGATCCCCTTTTGCGCCCTTCTGACAAGCAAAAGACTCATTTAACAACCGTGTTATTAACTTAACAACTGCAGTGATTCACCGGGCAAAGTTCACTTAACAACAGCAAGAGAAGATTTGGGCTTAATTGTGGTCGTATGTCAAGGACTACCTGCATCTACTTCTTGTATATGTATATGTATGTTATATATATATAGAAATATATGTTATACATATATATATATACATATATATACATATATATACATATATATACATACATATACATACATACATACATACATACATACATACATACATACATACATACATACATACATACATATATATATATATATATATATATATATATATATATATATATATATATATATATATATATATTTGTTTTCTGAGGTTTTCGCGGGTGTTTGTATGTAGGTCTTTGGGTATTCGGGTTTTCTCCCGCGTGAAATTGGAGGTGTCTTGGCGACGTTTCGATGAAGTCTCATTCATCATCTTCAGGCTGGTGTCTTCTACTTCCTGGGTGGTGGTGTGAGAGTGCGTGCAGATAGCGGTTAGTGTGGGTTTTCTTCTGGTAGATGGTGTGTCCTAGGAACAAACAGTTCACCATGGAAACAGAAGCTAACAACCAACTTCCCTTCCTGGATGTCTTAGTCTACAAGAAATCCAATGGCTCCCTAGGACACACCATCTACCAGAAGAAAACCCACACTAACCGCTATCTGCACGCACTCTCACACCACCACCCAGCACAGATCAACTCCGTAGCCAAGACACTCATCTCCAGAACAAAACGCCTAGCTGACGAACAACACCTAAAAACCGAACTAAATACTCTCACTAACGTACTAGCATCCAATGGATTCCAAAGAAATAAGATCACCAACCTAATCCAAAAAGAAACCCCCACTAAAATCCAAGACAGAGAACAAGAAAACGGCAAAGCCCTCCTCCCATACATAAAAGGCACCACAGACAGAATCAGCAAGATCCTCCACAAACACAACATCAAGACAGCATTCTGCACAAACCGAAAAATATCCACCATCCTAAGAAACCCCAAAGACAAAACTGAGTTAGAAAATCAAGGAGTATATGAAATTCCATGCACCGCCTGCCCCACCACATACATTGGACAAACCAACAGAAGAATAAGTGCACGCATTGAAGAACACAAGAACACAGTCAAAAAGGAGGAACCAACTTCTTCCCTGGTCCAACATTTCAAAGCCACAGGACATGAAATCGACTTTAAAAAGACCAGAACCATCGCCAAAACTGAACACTTTAACAACAGAATAATCAGAGAAGCCATCGAGATAGAAAAACGCCCACACAGCATGAATAAACGAGATGACCCCTCCCGCCTACCAGCCATTTGGAAACCCGCCCTTATTGACAAACGAGTCCCTAACACAAAGAATGACACCAGACCCACATTCACGAACACCACACAGGATGTCACCACCACACATCCACGCAATAAGCAAACCCAAACCCACACCAATGAGGCACGACTACAAACCAGAAGCCATACTACAGCTGCATCATTAGCCACTTTAAACCCCTCCAATCCATACATGAAGCAAACTGACACCCTCCATGAAGATCTGGCACAACCAAGAACCAGAAGCCAAACAGCAGCAATGCACCTCACCAGCTCAAATGCCCCTGCAAGTCAGACTAACCTAAGAACACCCCCAGCCAATCAGAGCACAGCAAACCCCCCAGCCAATCAGAGCACAGCCAAGCCCCCAACCAATCAGAACACACCTCCAACCAATCAGAACACAGCCAAGCTCCCATCCTATCAGTTCAAACCTCCACTGGCAGTTAAAAGGAAGAAACAGCAGCAATCTCACATTGCTCCTAGAAGCAGGAAGCAGAAGATACCAGCCTGAAGATGATGAATGAGACTTCATCGAAACGTCGCCAAGACACCTCCAATTTCACGCGGGAGAAAACCCGAATACCCAAAGACATACATACATACATACATACATACATACATACATACATACATACATACATACATATATATATATATATATATATATATATATATATAATATATATATATATATATATCATATATTTCTAGATATATATATAACATATACATATACATATACAAGCAATTAGATGCAGGTAGTCCTCGACATACGACCACAATTATATTTCTGTCGAGTCACTCTAGTATACCCAAATATGGGAGGGAACGTATTGCTAGCTGTTGAGAGCAAAATAGCTTGAAATAGATCTATACTAGTCTCCCATTATTTCGTTATCAGCAAAAATGTAAGTTTGAATAAATAAATAAATAAATAAATAAATAAATAAAGAAATAAATAAATAAATAAATAAATCTTGGGAGCTCTTATAGATCTCATCAAGATGTATTCCTTGGGGTTCCTGCCGGTTCGGACTGGTTCTATAAACCCGTTAGCGGGAATTTCCCCCCGCTCGCCGAACTGGCAGCAATGGCCGGCTGGACACGCCCCCAAACCGTCTCTCTCGGTGGTGCCATAGGCACCGCCATCTTGTTTTTCACTTCTGCACACGCACAGAAGCTGTTTTTTGCTCATGCACATGCTCAGAAGCTGGGTTTTCAGTAGTCTGTCTGCGCGGCCGCAGTGCGCACAATATGCGCGTGTCCATGCGGCGCGGGAGTAAGCGAACCGGCAGCGAGGTAAGTCAGAACCCACCCCTGGTACAGCCTTACCTCCCCGAATCTCGATTACAGCGAACGTCTGTATCACCAGCAAGATTGTGTTGAAGGCCACCACGCTACAGATGAAGAAGTCAAAGATGAAGGATTGGGTCAGTTGAAAGATGACCTTCCGCAGATAAACAAGCCACGGGTGGATTTTTTCCCAGGAGCGGGTCAGGATATATTTTAACGTTATGTGCCTGTGGTGAGGATGGTGGTGGTGGTGGTGGTGGTGATGGGAAGGCTTTTCTAGGGGAGAAGAGAGGGAGCCAAGTCAGATGGAACCGGACAACTCACCGCAACCAACTCGCAGCAACCAGTAACTGTGAGAGGGATCTTGGAGTCCTAGTGGACAACCATTTAAATATGAGCCAGCCGTGTGCAGCAGCAGCCAAAAAAGCCAACACAGTTCTAGGCTGCATTAACAGAGGGATGGAATCAAAGTCATGTGAAGTGTTAATACCACTTTAAAATGCCTTGGTAAGGCCACACTTGGAATACTGCATTCAGTTTTGGTCGCCACGATGTAAAAAGGATGTGGAGACTCTAGAAAGAGTACAGAGAAGAGCAACAAAGAGGATTAGAGGACTGGAGGCTAAAACACATGAAGAACGGTTGCAGGAACTGGGTATGTCTAGTTTAATGAAAAGAAGGATCAGGGGAGACATGATAGCAGCCTTCCAATATCTCAGGGGTTGCCACAAAGAAGAGGGAGTCAAACTATTCTCCAAAGCACCTGAGGGTAGAACAAGAAGCAATGGGTGGAAACTAAACAAGGAGAGAAGCAACTTAGAATTAAGGAGAAATTTCCTGACAGTTAGAACAATTAATCCGTGGAACAGCTTGCCTCCAGAAGTTGTGAATGCTCCAACACTGGATGTTTTTAAGTAGATATTGGATAACCATTTGTCTGAAGTAGTGTAGGGTCTCCTGCCTAGGCAGGGGGTTGGACTAGAAGACCTCCAAGGTCCCTTCCAACTCTGTTGTTATTATTATTATTATTATTAATTTGCCATAACCAACTTGCTGCGGGGACATCTCGCTGTGGAATTCATTTAGGTCCTTTTATTTTTGTTGACCACACTTTCACCACGTAACGGTGGGAGGGACCTTGGAGTCCTATTGGACCATCACTCAAATGTGAGCCAGCCAAAAGCTAATACCATCCTTGGTTGTATAAACAAAGAGCCGAGGTGGCACAGCGGTTAGAGGCAGGTACTGCAGGCCACTTCAGCTGACTGTGATCCGCAGGTCACCGGTTCAAATCTCACCGGCTCAAGGTTGACTCAGCCTTCCATCCTTCCGAGGTAGGTAAAATGAGGACCCAGATTGTTGGGGGCAATATAAATATACATTGCTTACTGGTGTAAACCGCTTAGAGAGTGCTTGCACTGTGAGGCAGTATATAAATCTCACAAATAAATAAATAAATAAATAAACAGAGGAACAGAATCAAAATCAGGTGAAGTATTAGTATGCTTTATAAAGCCTTAGTACAGCGGTTCTCAACCTGGGGGTCGCGACCCCTTTGGGGGTCGAATGACCCTTTCACAGGGGTCGCCTAAGACCATCAGAAAACACATATTTCTGATGGTCTTAGGAACCGAGACACTGCTCCTCTATCCGTCTCCAGGCGGGTCCACCTACATGCAAATAGACTACTGCAAAAAAAAGAATCTGTACCATGGGAACTTCTGAGCATGTGCAGAAGCCGAATTTCCGGCACTGCGCATGCATCGCCATCTTGTTTTCAGCTTTTTTGGGGCATTTTTTTTTAAAAAATGGCACTGCGCATGCGTGCGGACGCAAAGCGCCCACGCGCCTGCAAGGCGCGCCCACGCAGCACAGGAGGAAGCGAACTGGCAGCAAGGTAAGTTAGAACCCACCCGAGTTTCCTAATAATTTTATTATTTTATGGTTCTGCAATGTGCAGGAAAGATCCATCTTCTTATGAAATTAACAGATTAACAGAGTTGGACGGGGCCTTGTAGGTCATCTAGTCCAACCCCTCCCCCCGCCCAAGCAGAGACCCGACACCATTTCTGACAGATGGCAGTCCAGTCTCTTCTTGAAAGCTTCCAGGGATGAAGCTCCCAAAAACTTCTCAAAAGCCTTCAGGGATGTCCACGATTTTTAATTATATTATATTATATTATATTATATTATATTATATTATATTATATTATATTATATTATATTATATTATATTATATTATATTATATTATATTATATTATATTATATTATATATTATATTTATTATATTATATTATATTATATTATTATATTATATTATATTTATTATATTTATTATATTACATTACTATATTATATTATATTATATTATATTATATTATTCTATTCTATTATTCTATTATTCTATTCTATTATTCTATTCTAATATATAATAGAATAGAATAGAATAGAATAGAATAGAATAGAATAGAATAGAATAGAATAGAATAGAATAGAATAGAATAAATATAATATAATATAATGGAATATAATATAATAATATAATATAGTATTGTAATGTAATGTAATAATATAATATAATATAAGAAGAGAAGAGAAGAGAAGAGGAGAGGAGAAGAGAAGAGGAGAGGAGAGGAGAGGAGAGGAGAGGAGGGGAGAGGAGGGGAGGGGAGGGGAGGGGAGAGGAGAGGAGAGGAGGAGAATAGAATAGAATAAAATAAAATAAAATAGAATAGAATTATTTATTGGCCAAGTGTGATTGGACACACAAGAAATAACTGCCATGTTAAAAAATATTCTATTATCTACCCATCATCATTAGAAAAATGAAGTAGAAAGTAGAAATTGGGAAAACAGTAACAGTACTATGCTTATTGAAACACATTATAATTACTATGTATACACCAATGTTAGAAGTTGGAAAATTACGATTATGCATTTTAAAACGGTAATATCATTATCAGAATTGTATGCAATATTGACCCAGATAATACAGTATATACACTGTTCACCAAGCACTTATGGATGCGAAAGAAAAAAAATCATAAATAAAATTACATTTTTTTAAAAAGAGATGCCCACGACTTTTGTAGGCAGACTCCTCCACTGTTGTCTTAATCTCAGAAAGACCCCATCAGCTCTCATTTCCCCCCCACCCCCGAGGAAGGCTTGTTTCCCCACCCCCCAGGGTTGCTTCCCTACCCCCCCCCCCCGCCATCCATCTCTTCCGCCCTTCTGCACCCCAGGGGCCACTCACTTGTTATTTTCGGGGCTTGTACAGCTTTGCTCCCTCGCCGGCTTTTGGGGCCCTTGCTTGGCTTATGGGAGGTTTTACTCATGGTTGGTGCGGCTGGCAAGATGACGATGGGCTCCGGCTTGACGTCCAGTGAGGTGCTAGGGCCTGGAGTAGTCGCAGGCTCCTGCTTTCCTTTAGTGAGGATATCCTGATCCTGTTTCTCTATCGGGGAAGCCGAGTGTGGCACCATAAGGTAATCCATGGTGCCGTTTGAGACTTTTTAACCTCTCTGACACGCAGACCCTTCGGCAAATTCCTCCTCTCCTCTTCTCCCTCGGAAGAGACGCTGGGGGTTCCATCCAGAAGACAAGGCATTCTTTGGTGACGTCATAATAAGAGACCAAGAAGAAAGTGGCAGCCATCGACCCAAAGGTGCTTTTCCAAAAGGCAACTGGGTTTTCTTTCCCCCAAACCCTTGTAAACATTTCCCTTCTCATCCAAGAAGCTGCTTCCGGTCTAACACCAGCAAACATCTTCGGTTCTAACTTAAACGAAACGCTTGCAAGGAACAGATTGTTTAACAGAGTTTGAAGGGACCTTGTAGGTCATCTAGTCCAACCCCCTCGCCCAAGCAGGAGACCCGACACCATTTCTGACAGATGGCAGTCCAGTCTCTTCTTGGAAGCCTCCAAGGGTGAAGCTCCCACAACTTCTGAAGGCAACTTCTGTTCCACGGGTTGATTGTTCTCACTGTCAGGAAATTCCTCCTTATTTCTAGGTTGAATCTCTCCTGGTTCAGTTTCCATCCATTATTCCTTGTCTGGCTTTGGAAAATGGCTTGACCCCCACCCAAAACAAAGAAAACCAAGAAAGTCCAGTTGCCTTTTGGAAAACCACTTTTAGGACATTGGAGGGCATTTAAAAAGAGACTGGACAATCACTTGTCTGGAACGGTAGAGGGTCCCCTGCTTGAGCAGGGGGTTAGACTAGAAGACCTCCAAGCTCCCTTCCGACTCTTGTTATTCCGACTGTATACAATTCTGACGACCAGGATTGAGAATCTCCACAGATATGCTGCCATTGACTTTCTCCAGCTAAGCAGCCCTCGCCTTTTGGAATCAGTGGACATGTTCAAATCAGGGGTGGGTTCTAACTTACCTCGCCGCTGGTTCGCTTCCTCCCGCGCCACGTGGCTGCCGAAAACTCGGCTTCAGCACATGTGCAAAAACCAGAAAAAAATAGCAAAAAAAAAGCAGAAAACAAGATGGCAGTGCATGCGCAGTAGCCAAAAACAGCTTCTGCGCAGAAGCAAAAAAAACCAAAATAGCAAAAAAAAAAAAAAGTAAAAAAAAAGTTGGCGGCGTCCACAGACCGGCATCGACAGAACCGGCTCTGTGACGTCACCACCAGTTCACTACCGGTTCTATAGAACCGGTGCGAACCGGGAGGAACCCACCTCTGGTTCAAATGCTTGGAAGGTCATGATGGACAGCCAGGCAAAATTGATAGCAGGCACGGTGGGCACAAGTACCCACTTGACCAGGTTGCAAAAGTCTAAGGTTGTTTCCCACTGCCACCAGTTTTGGCCCTCAAGGATAGACCATAGAATCCTAGAGCTGGAAGGGATCTTGGAGGTCTTCTAGTCTAACCCCCTGCTCAAGCAGGAGACCCTATCCCATTCCAAACAAGTGGTGGCCAATCTCCTCTTGAAAATCTCAAGTGATGGAGCACCCACAACTTCTGGAGTCAGGTCGTTCCACTGGTTACTGTAGTTTTCTGATTATAAGACGCACCTAATTTTGAAGAGGAAAACAACAACAAAAAGTTTTTTGCCTCCGTGCGCCCCATTTTGGGGCCTTTTCCAGCCTTTTTTCTTGCCATTTTGTTGGCTTTTTTGGGCCGTTTTGTCAGCTTTTTTTCAGGCCGTTTTCCAGCCTTTTGGGGCTCATTTTCAAGGCTTTTTTTCAGCCCGTTTTTGAGGGTTTTTGGACCATTTTTAGGCTTTTTCCAGACCATTTTCAAGGCTTTTTTCGGCCCGTTTTTTCAGAAAAAAACGGCCTGAAAAACGCCTCAAAAATGGCCCAAAAAGCATCAAAAACGGGAAGCAAAAAGCCCCCCAAACGGGCCAAAAAAAAAAAGGCCTGGAAAAGGCTGAAAAAGGCCCGAAAATGGGGCGTGTGTAGGCCAAAAAATGGCCGGTGGGTGGGTGGGTGCTTCGGCAATATTCGGTCTATAAGACGCACAGACATTTTCACCCCCTTTTGAGGCAAAAAAGTGCGTCTTATAGTCTGAAAAATACTATAATTGTTCTGTCAGGAAATCTCTCCTTCCTTCAAAGTTGGTTCTCTCCTTCATTAGTTTCCATCCGTTGCTTCTTGTCCTGCCTTCAGGTGCTTTGGAGAATAGCTTGACTCCCTCTTCTTTGTGGCAGCCCCTCAAATATTGGAAGACTGCTATCATGTCACCCCTGATCCTTCTTTTCATTGAACCAGACATAGTTTCTTCAACCATCATCATACGTCCCAAAGATGCTTTTTCAAAAGCAGCTAGACTTTGTTTTTCTTTGAAGACATTTCACTTCTCATCCCAAGAAGCTTCTTCAGTTCTGATTGAATGGTAGAAGACTTAGCAATGCTGCTCCCCACCAGGTTGCAGGGATATGCTACACAGTGGTGGGATTCAGCTGGTTCGGACCGGTTCAGGCGAACCGGTAGTGGCCACCTGCGGATGGGCCAGCCCACCTGCCCGGCCGCAATCCCGTCCTATATCGCTGTGTTTTGTGACGCCGCACGCATGTGCAAGAGTGAAGCGGGCGGGCGCGCTCACATTTCCGGCGCTGAGTGAACCGGTTGGTACAGTATGTGAAACCCACCTCTGGAAACGCACTAGTGAACAAAAGCAGGCTGGGTTCCTCTGCTTCTCAACGTTAGATTTATTTTTAGATGGTCTAGTTAGGATTACAGGTCCAGGAGGCAAGGGGAACTGGTGGTCCAAATGTGTTGGCTTCCTCTATCCATTCTATCTTCTTCTCAGATCGAGCTTTGGAACTCTTCTAAGGACTCGGTGCTCTGATACCTGAAAACACAAACGTCACAGGTTGGAGCTCCCAGGTATCAGAGAGAGGAGCTAAGTCCAACGGTTGATTCGGGATTGAAAGCTTCTTGAGTGTGGCAGTTAAAGAGTTAAGGGCATGGTTGCTGGGGGAAAAACACACCTTCCCTTGGCTCCATGAGCAGGAGCTGAGTTTGATTAATGCTATGTAGGAAGGAGAGCCACAGACTGAACCTCCTCTCTGTTTCCCTTTTCCCTTTGTGGGCCAAGATAACTTTTACACAGTAAAAGGGTAAAAAGTTAAAAGGTATCTAGGCCCATGGAAGGAAAAGGGGCGTGGGAAGCATTTCAGAAAGGACTCTCTCTGGTTTTCCTTAGATATAGGGGTCTCCTAACTTGGCAACTTTAAGACTTGTGGACTTCAACTCCCAGGATTCCCCACCCAGCCAAACTTGGCAACTTTAAGACTTGTGGACTTCAACTTCCAGAATTCCCTAGCCAGCCAAACTTGGCAATTTTAAGACTTGTGGACTTCAACTCCCAGAATTCCCTAGCCAGCCAAACTTGGCAATTTTAAGACTTGTGGACTTCAACTCCCAGGATTCCCCAGCCAGCCAAACTTGGCAACTTTAAGACTTGTGGACTTCAACTCCCAGAATTCCCTAGCCAGCCAAACTTGGCAATTTTAAGACTTATGGACTTCAACTCCCAGAATTCCCTAGCCAGCCAAACTTGGCAATTTTAAGACTTGTGGACTTCAACTCCCAGAATTCCCTAGCCAGCCAAACTTGGCAATTTTAAGACTTGTGGACTTCAACTCCCAGAATTCCCCAGCCAGCCAAACTTGGCAACTTGAAGACTTGTGGACTTCAGCTCCCAGGGTTCCCCAGTCACAATTAGATAGAGCAAGTTCTCCTAATTGGGTTTTGTTGTCTGGACTACCTCGCAGGGCTGTACCCCGTCCCTCCATTCTAGCAGCCTTACATGTCTTTGATGCCGCATTTGATGCCTAAAGACTGCCGAGCAGCATGCTTCCATAGCATCTCTTCATCGATACCCAGGGCGGCCAACACTTTGGAGAAACGGCGCTCCACTGCCTGGCGGGCATTTGTCTGGAGAAAAAAAAAAGAGGGTTGGATGGATGTTTGTACCCAAGGCAGCAGCGTTACCAAAAACCAAGCAGAACTTCACGATCATGGCATGGCTAGATGATCTTGTAGAAGCCCCTTTCGCAAGCTTGAAAGCACATAGGGAGCACTCTTGCAAAATGGCTTGCAAAGGGGAAGACATTGCAGCAACATTGCAGTGGCTGCCAGAAGTGAGCGACCTCGTTGAAAGCTGAGTGTGATGTGTGAACCCAGCTAGGGAGTCTCTCTGAGCTTGGTGATTTTCTTGCAGACGTTTCATGACCCAACTAGGGAACATCATCAGCATTAGAAGGGAATGGAGCCGAAAGGAGGAGGAGGAGGAGGAGGAGGAGGAGGAGGAGGAGGAGGAGGAGGAGGAGGAGGAGGAGGAGGAGGAGGAGGATTGTGGTATCTTTGGTGATCTCTGAGTTGGTTGTTTTCTTGCAGACGTTTCATGACCCAACTAGGGAACATCATCAGCGTTAGAAGGGAATGGAGTCGAGAGGAGGAGGAGGAGGATTGTGGTATCTTTGGTGATCTCTGAGTTGGTTGTTTTCTTGAAGACGTTTCATCACCGAACTAGGTAACATCAGCAGTGCTAAAAAGGGTGGGATCTGCTCTCCATTTATATATGGTGGCTTGCCCTGTCAATTTTGGTGGAAATGCTGTTTTCTTCTACCTAGAAGACCCTACCTAGAAGAAAACAACATGCCAATCAACACTGGCAAGGCAAGCTATTGTATATAAACAGGGAGTAAACCCCCACACTCCTTTGCACTAATGGCGTTACCCAGTCAGATAAAGAAACGTCTGCAGGAAAACTAAGAAGCTCAGAGAACATCCACGACCCTACAGTTCAATCCTGAGCTACAAATATTCTCTCCCACTGGTATGGATTCTCCCTAGACTGTCACCATGGCAGGGTTTTACCCAGAGAAGTGGGGCTGAAGAGGGTTTTTAACTCCACAGCTGGCACCCACAAGGTCTGGTCCTGCACCACACACCTGCATGACTCTCTCAAACAGATACGGGCGGCTCTCTACACGGTCCTGGATCTCCTGCAGCTGGATCATGTATTCCTCCATGCGCTGTTTCTCTTGCTTCCTACACAGGACATGGAAAGAAGGGATAAAAAATGGTTTCCACCCATTGTTCTTGTTCTACGTTGGCGCAGTGGTTAGAATGCAATACTGCAGGCTACTTCTGCTGACTGCCGGTTGCCTGCAATTTGGCAGTTCAAATCTCACCAGGCTCAAGGTTGACTCAGCCTTCCATCCTTCCGAGGTCAGTGAAATGAAGACCCAGATGGTTGGGGGCAAGAGGATGACTCTGTAAACCGCTTAGAGAGGGTTGTAAAGCACTGTGAAGCGGTATATAAGACTAAATGCTATCGGTATTGCTTAACAAAGCTTACAAATTTTATTTATAAATTTTATTCCAAGCTACTCAGAGACAGGCGGGACAGGGTCTCCCATCCCAGTACCAAAATAAGCACCTTGATCCAGCAAGTGGTGAAACTCGGATGTCTTGGAGGCGGGGGTGGGGGTGGGAGTGGAGATACTCACCTGAGTTCTTCCCGCCTTCTCTGGACCGACGCGGAGGAGCATCCTTTATTCCGGTAAGTCGCCAAACATTTGGCCACTTCCCGCTGCATATGCTGCGCCTTCAATCTGCGCAGCTCAGCCCGGTGTTTCTCCTGCTGTTCTCGACGTTCCCATTCCAACAAAAGCAACCTAGACAAAGAGACCAGAGTTGACGCCATGGGGAAATGCTCCAAGAATGGAACAAAGACGGGAAATGCTGACACAGGTTGTCCTCGACTTAACAATTCATTTTGCAATCGAGCCTGATTGGTCTCGTGGTTAAGGCACTAGACTAGACAGCGGGAGACCATGAGTTCAAGTCCCACCTTAGCCATGAAAGCCAGGTGGGAGACTGTGGACCAATCCCCAGGAGACTGTGAGTTCTAATCCGCCTTAGCCATGAAAGTCAGCTGATTCACTTAACAACTGTGACAAGAAAGGTCATAAACTGGGGCAAACTCACTTAACAAATGTCTCGCTTAGCAACAGAAATGTTGGGCTTAATTGTGGTCGTAAGTCAAGGACTACCTGTAATAGCTAACTATTACCCGGACGGTGCCCGAGTTTGCCAAACAATCTGACTTGTGAGTCACTAAACCGGTGTTTCTTGGGTTAACCCAACTGCTGAAGTTTCTTCAATAACTTGAACTGCAAGTTATTGGCAAGGCAAAATCTTTATTTTAGTTTTTCGGTTCTGGGTAGAGACAATTTGTATGTAAGTTTTTCAGCTGACAAATCGGCAAGTTTGTAGTTTTCACTGATGTATTTTTATTTGTCTGAAATGCCCCAATGATTGGAGGGTGAAGGTTCGTTCTCCCGAGCTTGTGGGTTGGGTTTCCAAACGTTTCGTTACCAGGCTAGGTAACGTCTTCAGCGGAGTTTATTTATTTATGTATTTGTGAGATTTATATACCGCCTCACAGTGCAAGCACTCTCTAAGTGGTTTACACCATTAAGCAATGTATATTTACATTGCCCCCAACAATCTGGGTCCTCATTTTACCTACCTCGGAAGGATGGAAGGCTGAGTCAACCTTGAGCCGGTGAGATTTGAACTACTGACCTGACGATCAGTCAGCTAAAGTGGCCTGCAGTACCCCACTCTAACCACTGCGCCACCTCGGCTCGGTTTAGGGATGTCAGTGTCTGTTCTGACTTAGGCTTCCCCAAAAGCACAAAGCCGACTCCACGTCCCGATAAAACCCCTTTTATTTAGTTTACAGTGAATTCCTCTCCAGCAAAGTCCCGGCCAACAGTTTTTCAAGATATTTCCCAATTACAGACTTTTATCAGGCTTCGAGAGCTGCCAAGCCGATATCTTTCAGACTCCACACTACAACAGACAATGCTTGGCAAGAATGCAGGAACAGATCTTCGCCCAAATGAACTAATTGTCTCCTGCAAACACCCCTCCCCTTTTGCTCCTCTTTTATTCCCTATGGGTGGGGGACATTAATCGTCCACCTGTGGCCTTATTCCCAAGTCAACCCTTGTTCCTTACCTGTTCCCATGGTCTGGCAACTCTGCGCATGCGCACACTGGGAACAGGCTCCAGCTGTTTGTCTGCCTCGCTGATGTCTGACTCCGAAGGCAGCTGATAACTGTCATATGGCCTTGGCCCCATCTCTGCCTCAGACGCAGAGCCTTCCCTAGACTCCAGGGCTGGCCCATGTTCCTCCCCAACCTCCTCACTGCGCGAATCCGCTGACGGGCCACAACAGTGTCGGTGTTCTTCTGTTTATAAGGGCTTCTGGTGTGGGTGTGTCAAGTGTTGTGACGGATCAGCTGTGAGTCATCAGTGAGTCTTGTGACCCTAAACTCCGCTGAAGATGTTACCTAGCCTGGTAACGAAACGTTCGAAAACCAACCCACAAGCTCGGAGAACAAATCTTCGCCCCCATTCTACACCCGAGCTACAGATATCCGCCACTTTTGAAAATCTGAATGATTTTTTGTGGGGGGAACATTGAAAGCAACCCACAGACCTACCTGTTAGCTTCCTGCCTTTTATCAGAAGTCTTGGTGGACAACACTTGAGGAGAGAATGACGGTTCAAAATCTGGACAAGACTGGGCCCTGCAGTGTAGGCTCCAAAGTCGCCGGAGGTCTTGAAATAAATCTTCCTGATCTTTCTTTTCCTCGACTTCCGAAAGAGGCTGAGAGCTACTGGAATGAAGGTGGAATGGCTTGCAGACGGTCAGTTTTCCTGGAAAAGGTAGAGAAAACGGACGTACAGGCAGTCCTCGATGTACAACAGCTCACTTAGTGACTGTTTGACGTTACAACAGCAGTGCCAGTGGTGGGATTCAATTTTTTTTAAACTACCGTTTCTGTGGGCGTGGCAGGGGAAAGATACTGCAAAATCTCCATTCCCTCCCCACTCCAGGGGAAGATTACTGCAAAAACCCCATTTCCTCTCGATCAGCTGGGACTCGGGAGGCAGAGAATAGTTGGTGGCGGGGCCAGTCAGAGGTGGTATTTACTGGTTCTCCGACCTACCGTATTTTTCAGAGTATAAGACGCACCTTAGTTTTGGGGGAGGAAAATAGGGGGAAAAATCTACCTACCAGGTATTCATCTGGCTAGCGTCCTTAGTCTGTTCAGCTTCAGCACATTATTTTATCCCCTGGTTAGGGCTGAAAAAAATATTCTTCCAAGGGAGTAGGAATGAAAACAAGCCTGCAAAGACTTAGGGCTGGTAAAAAAACTACTTCGGAGGGAGTAGGAATAAAAAAATGCTGCAAGCCGGCAAGATCGTTAGCACCTCGTTAGGGCTGAAAAAGCCTTTTTCAGAGGAAGTAGGAATGAAAACAAGCCTGCAAAGACTTAGGGCTGGAAAAAAACTTCTTCAGATGGAGTAGGAAGCCGGGAAGATCGTTAGCACCTCTTTAGGGCTGGAAAAAAAAGCTTTAAAAAAGCTACATTCGGAGTATAAGACACACCCAAAGGTGCGTCTTATACTCCTAAAAATACGGTACTCAAAATTTCCGCTATCAGTTCTTCGGAATTGGTCAGAACCTACTGAATGCCACCTCTGAACGGCAGGGAAGAAAGTGACTTATGACCGTTTTTCACATTGAACGTAGAATAATGCAGCATCCCTGTGGTTATGTGATCAGACTTCGGTCGCTTGACAATTGGCATGTATTTATGACAGTTGCAATGCCCCGGGATCACCACTTGTAAAGTTCCCAGCCGACTCCTGACAAAAAAAGCCAACGGGGGAAGCCTAATTCGCTCAACGACCGTACTAGTTGCTTAACAACTGAACTGATTCAATGAAGGGTGGCAAAAAAAGGTTGCAAAATGGGGCGCAACCCACTTAACAATTGTCTTGCTTAGCAATGGACATTTTGGCTCAATTGTGGCCATAAGTCGAGGGATATCTGTACACTAGGACAGTGGCGCAGTGGTTAGAATGCAGTGTTGCAGACAAACTCTGCCCACTGCCAGGAGTTCGATCCTCAGTGGCTCGAGGTTGACTCAGCCTTCGGTCCTTCCGAGGTCGGTAAAATGAGGACCCAGATTGTTGGGGGCAATAGGCTGACCCTGTAAACCGCTTAGAGAGGGCTGGAAAGCACTATGAAGCGGTATATAGCAGTACACTGCACGAACCAGAAAGAGGGCTGAGAAAATATCTACAGACCCCTCACATGCTGGACGTAAACTGTTTCAACTTCTCCCCTCTGGATGCTGCTATAGGGCATTGCACGGCAAAACAATTAGACACAGATAGTTTCACACACACACACACACACACCGCCCGTGCCATCACACTGTTGAACATCTAATTCCCACAGCACGGTCTTAGGCCTAAAGATATTTACCCATTTAGCAGGGCTATATTGATATTATCCATCTCATCTTGTCATCTTTCTCACTTTTTCATCTTTCCTACTACTTTCTCCTGTGGTATCTATGATTTATCACCTGTTGTTGTATCTTATGTTTAATTATTGTAACTATGATCTATGGCATATGACCTATCACTTCGTTGTTTGTATGTAGACTGAGAGCTTATGCACCGGAGACAAATTCCTTGTGTGTCCAATCACACTTGGCCAATAAATAATTTCATTATGTCTAAGTAAGCCGAGAAGAGGTGGCGCAGTGGTTAGAATGCAGTACTGCAGGCTACTTCTGCTGACTGCCGCCTGCCAAGAACTTTGGCAGTTTTCGAATCTCACCAGGCTCAAGGTTGACTCAGCCTTCCATCCTTCCGAGGTCGGTAAAATGAGGACCCAGATTGTTGGGCGGCAATACTCTGTAAACCTCTTAGAGGAGGCTGTAAAGCACTTAAGTCTAAGTGCTATTGCTATTGCTATTGCTATTCCTTCCTTCCTTCCTTCCCTCCCTCCCTCCTTCCCTCTCTCCCTCCCAGTGGTTAAATGCAATATTTATTTGTTTATTTATTTAATGAGATTTATATACCGCCTCACAGTGCAAGCACTCTCTAAGCGGTTTACACCAGTAAGTAATGTATTTTTTTTACTATTGCCCCCAATAATCTGGGTCCTCATTTTACCTACCTCGGAAGGATGGAAGGCTGAGTCAACCTTAAGCCGGTGAGATTTGAACCGCTGACCTGCGGATCACAGTCAGCTAAAGTGACCTGCAGTACTACCTGCAGTGACCTGCAGTACTACACCAGTAAGCAATGTATTTTTTTTATATTGCCCCCAACAATCTGGGTCCTCATTTTACCTACCTCGGAAGGATGGAAGGCTGAGTCAACCTTGAGCCGGTGAGATTTGAACCGCTGACCTGCGGATCACAGTCAGCTAAAGTGAACTGCAGTACTACCTCTAACTGCTGCGCCACCTCGGCTTTTTTTCAGGCTAACTCTGCCCACAGCCAGCGGTTCAATCCTGACCAGCTCAAGGTTGACTCAGCGTTCCGTCCTTCCGAGGTGGGTAAAATGAGGACCCAGATTGTTGGGCGGCAATACTCTGTAAACCGCTTAGAGAGGGCTGTAAAGCACTGTGAAGTGGTATATAAGTCTAAGTGCTATTGCTATTACTATTATAAGTCTAAGTGCTATTACTATCATCACCTGGCTGCTGGCTTCCCTTCCCCTCACCAGGTGTGGCTCTCATAAACTCCTGCCTGTCAGTGAGGCTCTCCTGCACCCACCTTGCTCTTTCTTCTGCTCCAGCTGTTCTTGGAAGCGTTTTTGCAGATGCTTGAAGTTGGGCACCTTCTGATTAATGACCGGCTTGAAGGTCAGCTCCTTGGGAGTTGGGCTGTGAGTCTTGGGTTTTCTTTTCTCCTTTTGAGGGACGGGCTCTTCGGGCTCCGTGACTAAGCAGAGCATCTCCGCTCGGAGTTTTTCTTCTAACTCCTCGAGCGAGAGGTGTTTTTCTCGCGAGAAGCGCTGCCCTTCCAGGTTCAGGAGCTGCTGGGTGAGACGCAACCAATGGCGACGTTCCTGGCGCAGCTGTCGCTTCCGAGCTTCTGACCGGGCCTCCATCTTCCAGAAGAGGGGCAGGAGAGAGCTTCTAGGAACCAAGCCCATATGCGGCAAGTACCTCTGGGATCTGCTGCAAGGGAACTCGGGAGTTCTGGAAGACTTGTGGACTCCTAAGCAGTGGCTGTCTTTGGGAGCTGGGGAGCCCAAGATGGTGTCAGGGTTGTAAGGGGTCTCCCGGGGTGGGGCAGTCGCAGCTCGTGGCAAGGTCATCTTCTTGGTCTTATCCAAAACCTGGTCTTGGCAGATGGTCTGGCCTTTGATGGAAAAACTCTCCCACATCCAGTGAAAGGGGAAGGAACCTTGGCGAGAGGATATTTTGGGGTTTTCGGGAGGCGGAGGTTCATTGCTCTGCTCCTGAGGGGCAGGCTCCAGTTGCCTAGGGGGAAGCGGAGCTAAAATCAGACCCAGATCCTGCACACCTGCCGTGAGCCTCACAGGGTAAACCAGACAAGAAACAAACAGGGGAGCGAATTCTACTATATTGTAAAAATCATGTTGACAGAATCTTGTAAGTCTGAAAGTACAACTCTCCCGCCGTTTCCTTTACAGCCTGAGAAACTAGGGAGGGTCCCTTCTGAGTCTGTTGCCCTGCCTGTTACACAGCTGAGGGCTATGCTGTCTCTTATCTGACCGTTCCTGGGCAGGGTCTCTTTGCTCTGTTTCCCTAAGTCTTTCCCACATACCTGCACACTCTGAACTCTTTCCGTAGATCTAGATTCTCTTCCCTCCTCCTTTACAGCTTTAGAAACTAGGGAGGGTCTCTTGTGAGCCTCTCGCCCTGCCTGTTATACATCTGAGGGCTATGCTGTCTTTTATCTGACTGTTCTGGACAAGGTCCCTTTGCTCTGTCTCCCCATACATCCTTGCACACATTCTGAAGTATTTCCATAGATTTAAATTCTCCCCCTTTTACAGCCTGAGAAACTAGGGAGGGTCCCTTCTGAGCCTCCTTCTTCTCGCATTATGCAGCTGAGGTTCTTATCTGATGTCCCCTTGGCAATATCTCTCTGCCCACTTCCAAAAGTCTTCCCCACATACTATTATATCACCTCCTTTATAGCCTGAAAAACTAGGGAGAGTTTCTTTTGAGCCTCTCGCCCTGCCTGTTATACATCTGAGGACTATGCTGTCTCTTATCTGACTGTTCCTGGGCAGGGTCTCTTTGCTGTTTCCCTAAGTCTTTCCCACATACCTGCACACTCTGAACTCTTTCTGTAGATCTAGATTCTCTTCCCTCCTCCTTTACAGCCTGAGAAACTAGGGAGGGTCCCATCTGAGCCTCTTTTTACATCCATTATGCAGCTGAGGGCAATGCTGCCTTGTATCTGCCTGTTCTCTTGGCAGCATCTGTTTGCCCCATCTGCCAAGGTCTTCCCCACATACCATACCCGCCATCTTCTTTACAGACTGAGAAACTAAGGAGAGTCTGTTCTGAGCCTTTTGTCCTACGTCTTACACATGCTGCCTCTTATTTGACCATTCCTGGGCAATATCTCTTTGCTTCCTCTCCCAAGGTGTTCCCCATATATCTTTGCACAATTTGACAAGGTTGAACTCTTTCCATAGATCTAGATTCTTCCCCTCCCCTCCTTTACAGCCTGAGAAACTAGGGAGGGTCCCTTCTGAGCCTCTTGCCCTGTCTGTTACACAGCTAAGAGCTACATTCCCTTATCTGACCCTTACTGGGCAGGTCTCTTCACTCCATCTCCCAAGGTCTTCCCACATACCATTACAAAATACTTGCTTAAACTCTGTCCATAGATTTATATCCCCCTTCCACCCTTTACAGCCTGAGAAACTAGGGATAGTCCCTTCTGAGACTCTTTCTCAGTGTTTCTTTGCTATCTCCCAAGGTCTTTTACAGATACCTGCAGTCTGAACTTTTTCCATAGATCTAGATTCTGTCCCCTGCCTCCCTTACAGTCTGAGAAACTAGTCCCCTTCTGAGCTTCTTTATCCATCCATTATGCAGCTGAAGGCTATGCTGTCTCTTATCTGACTATTCTCTTGGCAGCATCTCTTCATCCTATATCCCAGTGTCTTTCCCACATACACATTACACAGACCTGCACCCACACCGAGCTTTTTTCATAGATCTGCACAACCCCCTTGCAACTGGCTTTAAATTCCTGGAGGACCCACAATCCTATGGTCATGGGACAGCAATTTAATTTCAAAAAGGATTAAAACCGGAGAAAGCGTTTTGCCAAACTCACCTGTTTACGTCTTGATCGGGATCGACCTCCGAGACTTCGCTGACATCGGGAACGTCTTGTTCGGGTTCCCAGCAGCCCTTGAAGAGAGGGCGAAGGGCTTTTTTCTTAGTGCGTTTCATACAGATGAGCAGTCCATCGCCAGCATCCAGGTAGTCCTCCTAAGGAGAGAGAAAGATGCTGTTCTTCTTGGGCAATTTTAGTATTAATACCGCTTTATAAAGCCTTAGGTAAGGCCACACCTGGAATACTGCGTCCAGGTTTTTTTTTGCAAAGTTTTTTCTTTTTCTCCACCTTAAAAATACATACTTAATAACACATATACCATAAGTAACCATATATACCGTATATAATATCCCTTACATAGAAATAGAACAGCCTAAATCACATTTCATAATATCTACTGTTCATCCTGCATCAATAATAAAAACAAAAAATATAACTTTGATATTAAAACAGCAAACTGAACTAATTTTCTTATTTTTCTATTCTAGCAGTCATATTATTAAATCCTAATTTCTATTTCCATTCTATTCTAATTTAATTTTCGGTATATGTCACATATTTGTCTAATGCTGCCTCCTTTTCTCTTTTTGCCTTCCGGGTTATCTAGATCATATTTCTCAATTTCTTTATTTCTTTTATATTAAATTTACATTTAGTATTCTATCAATTATCTATAGTTTATCTATTTTCTTTTTCCACCTATTCATAAAATTTTCCCCAAATTTTATACTGCATCCAGTTTTGATCACATTGCAAAAAAGATGTTGAGACTTTGGAAAAAGTGCAGAGAAGAGCAACTAAGATGATTAAAGGCCTGGAGACTAAAACATAGGAAGAACGGCTGCAGAATTTGGGTCTGGCTAGTCTAGAGAAAAGACGGACTAGGGGTGACATGATAGCAGCATTCCAGTATTTGAGGGGCTGCCCCAAAGAAGAGGGGAGGGTCAACCTATCCTCCAAAGCACCAGAAGGCAGGACCAGAAGCAATGGATGGAAACTAATCAAGGAGAGAAGCAACCTGGAATTAAGGAGAAACTTTCTAACAGTGAGAACAATTAACCAGTGGAACTGCTTGCCACCAGAAGTTGTGGGTGTTTCATCACTGGAGGTTTTTAAGAAAAGACTGGACAGCCACCTGTCTGGAATGGAATAGGGGCTCCTGCTTGAGCAGGGGGTTGGACTAGAAGACCACCAAGGTCCCTTCCAGTTCTATTCTGATCGATTACCTCTCTAGGTGGTCCTTGACTTACGACTTCAAGAGGGACCAGAAAATTTGCTGTTAAGTGGTTGCCATCATTCAATGAGACACCATGTGACCGCATTCAATTTTAGAACCTTTTTTGCCGTGGCCATGAAGCAAATCACCGTGGTTGTTAAGCGAGGCATCACATGACTGTGACCTGCGACTTTCCCTGCCAGTTTCATCATTGACTTGCTTGTCATACGCCAGCTGGGAAGGCCTCAAAGTGACCGCAGGACGCTGCAACGGTTGTAAATGCAAGTCAGTTGTCAAGTGAGACATTTGTCGAGTGTGTTTCGCCCCCGTTTTACGACTTTTCTTGCCCCAGTGGTTAAATGAATCCCTGCAGTGGATGAGTCAGTAACCTGGTTGTTAAGTGAATCTGGTTTCCCTGTTGACTTTGCTTGTCAGAAGGTCGCAAAAGGGGACCTCTTGGGATGCTGCAATGGTCATAAGGATGAACCAGTTGCCACAGCTCCCGAATGTAAATCACGTGACCGTGAGGAGGCTTGTAACAGCCATCAGTGTGAAAAACGGCGATAAGTTACTTTTTTCAGTGCCGCTGTAACTTCGAACGGTCACTAAGCGAACTGTTGTAAGTCGCGGACTACCTGTAGTTAGGATAGAAATGGAAGGAATGAACGCAGACATTAACCAGATCAACTATCTAAAGTACTTTTATAATTGGTCTACTGATCAGGATAATGCTTGAGATCGGTGTCTCTTTACAGAGTCTTATATTTTAATGAAAAGCTTCTGTAAATGCATTAAGGGAACTTGATGGACAACAAATGGCATGGCTGCTTTCATTAGTGAAAAGAACATATCCATCTTTGTTTCGACTTTGGAACCGCTTCTGGACTCTGTGTTCGAGACAGAAAAACAATGAGCTCTTGACGTTAACATTTTCTGATGAATGACTTGTTGCTATAGAAACTCAGTGTTCGTTTAAATTGGTAAAGGAAAATGCGGGGGCTGCAATTTTATTCTGTATTTTAATCCGCCGAAAGAAGTTGGGAGTTAAATGTTTCATTTTTCTTTCTCTACACCTACACCTTTCTTCCCCTTTTTCATTTTCCCCGTTTATTTTTATTTGTATCTTATGATTTTCTATTTATTTGTTTCAGGTTTATGCCGCCCATCACCTCTACAAGGTGACTCTGGGCGGCTTAATTTGATGACAATTTTAATAGAACTCTTAATTTCAGTTAAGATTTATTGCTTAAGCCTTAGACAAGAATCTAGTCAACTAATGTTAGTACTAAAGTGGCACTAGAGAAGGATCAACGGAACTTAAGAGGACTTGGGTTTAGACCATTTATGGGAACATAACAATTCTAGGCTGATGACTTGTTTTACTCCACCTGCTCTTCTCTTCCAACTGGTTAGTTAAGATAAATTAGAGTTTTCTGCAGGGGATGATGAACCCATAATCCATGACAGTGGTGTCAAGCCAACCCAAGCTACCTGCTGCGACGGGGTATTTTCTGAAAGCAGACCCAAAAGTCGGACCTGCCCCTTTGGTTCATAGATGGTGCCAGGGGTCCGGGTGATGGGATCCACCGAGGGCTTGATACAGGCATTGGTCAGCACAGACTGGCGATGAGGGTTCAACATGGTGCCCACGACAACATGGAAGAGTCCTGGCTACTCTCTGGTTACCGAAGCAACTGGTCCTCTTTCAGAACAAGCCCAGCCAAAGCAGTGGGTTCTGGAATAAAGGCAAGACACAGGACAGGCTGGACGTTGGCATGGAAACACCACTGCTAAGATTTGAAGTCTAGCTGGGCCTTGTACCTCAAGTCTGTGTCACAGGGTTGAACTCAGCCCCTGAAAAGAAAGATATATCGCTTATTATTTCTACGATGTGTTTCAACAGCTCCTTCCTAGAAGCTGAAGCCAAAGGAGACTCAAATAGAGAGAGAGGGAGATAGAGGGAGGGGAGTAATAGGATATATAGAAGGAAAGCAGACGGGAGATAAAAGTATAAAAGGAGCAAATTAAGGATATATATTTATGGAATTTTGGATAGAAATGTATAACTATGGATGTTTTGATACTATGGTATATGTATGGAAGTTATGTAAGTTTGGTGAAAAAATAAAAAAAAAATTTAAAAAAAGAAGTTTTAGCTCAGTGGGATATTTGGTGTGCTTTAAGTGATAAGTCTTTCTCTAATGCAGTGTTACTGGGGTTAATTTAAACCTGCGTGGACTTCAACTCCCAGAATTCCCCAGCCAGCATGAGAGTTGACGTCCACCCAGATTTAAGTTGATGAAGTAGAGAAACATTGCTTTAATCAGTAAATAAAGCCCCTCTGTGAAGATGGGACAGTTTTAAAAATTTAATAAATACATAAAAAGAAACAAAACAACAGACTCTTAGTCAAACCTAAACAAAACAATCTTATTCACATCTAACCTAGGTTTGCTATATCTGGGTCGCAAAAATCCAAACCAAGTGTAGGTCTCAAAAGATACAGAAAATTCTATGTTGCTTTCTTGATTTCTGCAGTCTAGCTATGGCCATCATTATGAAAGCTGGATCTTGAAAGAGAAAAATGATTTAAAATTTGGGGACACAGCTGGCAACATTTTCCATGAACCAGAACACTAATATTTGTTTTCCGTTCCGAATTGACAGGCCATTTATTTTCAAAATCAGCATGGACAAAGCATGGTTGTTAAAATGTGAAAAAAAAAATACAGATAGCCAGTTGTGCAGGCCAGTTCCTAACAGGACATGGACCAGTACGGTACTGGCACAGGTGTTGGGGAACCTCTGTTCTGATCAACTAAGTACAATGCCACTTAAAACAACACAAAGAGATCACAAAAGGATGGCATCGCCACCAATTTTTTTCCTCATTTATTTCTTTTACCTCTTCTCAAGAAGTTACATGAAAAGTTGAAACAGAAAAATAGCCATTTGCCCCACACTTCCCTGTAGAGTTCATGAAAAATATAATTTTAATCATTTATCCAAGGCCAACATAATTCAAAGTTACTAAGAGAGGCAGACATCTGGGAAGCGCAGTGCTGCTTTTGAGCTTCTCGAGGTTGTTCACACCAACCAAGGGCCACCGCATTATCTTGACTTTCAAACTAACCCCACTGATAACAGTCTGCACGCCTGACTTGAAGAAATGGGAAAAGAGTTTATTTTTCGGGTTGAAAAGTTTACAGTGCAATCACTGCTCAGTTAAATATAAAAGGCCACTGTATAAATGCTTTATTTCTTTATTTAGGAAATTTGTTTGCTGCCCATCTTGTATCCAACAACTCTGGGCGGCTTACAGCATAAAAACATTGAAGCATTAAAAAATAATATTAGAAACAACAATCATAGAACGCAGTGAATAAAATCTAACAAAAAGAAAAGAAAAAAAGAATACAGTAAATGTTGGGTTCCCCCATGCCCACACATTTTGTGGGTCTCTTACAGTGCAAACCATGTCTATGGGGATTTGGTGATTTTGGATACGAAAGGCGGGGAAAGAGACATTTGGGTGGACAATATTGGGTGGAACAGTGCCAAATGTGGGGAAGGAACAGGCAGAATGGCAAGGGGTAAAAATGGTTAACCATCTCATCTCCCTGACACATATCTCCCAACCTTGGTGACTTTAAGATGGGTGGACTTCAACTCCCAGAATTCCCCAGGTAAGGTACTTTGAGGGGAGTGAATTTCATCTCCCAGAATTCCAGCATGAATGAAATCATTTTGGAAACTGAAACCCACCCCCTCTTAAAAGCATAGCTGGCTGGGGAATTCCCTGGAAGCAAGAAGTCCACTTGTCTTAAAGCTGCCACGGTTGAGAAGCACTGCCCTAAATATTTCACAACGTAAGATTTATTGACTTCTGCATGATCTTAGGGCTCAGGGAAAAAACAACAGTCTCACAATTGGAGGGGGGGAAAAACAGAGATGCAAAGCATTATAAACTTGGATTTTGGTCCCTGAATCCATTTCTAGGCAGTCTTTTACTTTTGGGTTTAGCTTCACATTTTTCCCAAGCTGGGAAAAGAAGGGGTGTGCAAATTTTCAGGGAGAGAAAAAAAAATACACAGACACATATATAATATACTTTGGACCAGGAGAAAGATGGTTCAGTATTAACCATTGCATTTAGATCAATTTAGCCGAGCACGAGCATCCACCTCTCTTGCCCCCGTTAGCAATTTCCTTCTTTCCAGATCACTGAAAGGAAAACACTGCAAGCCCCTTTCCCAGGCGGAGCGTGGGGGGAAGCAATTGGTCACCACCGTTCCAAGATCAAACTGCTTTCAGCTTTCAATGGTGTGAGACAAAACCTTCAGAATTTTCACCCAAGTCGTCTGCTTTTGAACGAAGAGAGCCATCGCTGAAAGGGACTCGTCTTTCCTCATAACTACAGATGGGGAAACCCTAGAAGAGAGAGAATCTGTCATAAGCAAACTTGAAAGCACACAGATAGCCCCTGACTTATAAACATTTGTTTGGTGACCGTTCAACGTTGCAACAGTGAAAAACATGACATACGACGATGACCATCACAGCATCCCCAGGGTCATGGGAATAAAATTCAAATGTAGATACATGGCACCCCAACCTTTTGGGCAACAGGGACCAGTTCCATGAAGAGAGTTTTTTTCCATGGACCGGAGGGGGTGTGGTTTTGCATGCCTTACCAGAGTCTGGCTTCTCTCCACCATTACTCTCTCTTGGCCGGTCTTTGCAGGGAAACTCCTTGTAATGTAAAAACTTCTGAACTGAGCTGCCACCACCTGGGAAAATAACGTAATGGGCTTTCTCTCAGCGCCTCTTCTCTCTCTTCTCCCGAGTGGCAGCCGTGTGTCCAGAGATCGGCAGGCCAGATTTGGTGAGCCGGACGCACCGCTGCCACTCAGGAGAAGAGAGAGAGGAGGTGCTGCGAGAGAGCCCATTTCTCATGTTGTTCTCTTCCCGGGTGGCGGCAGCTCTCCGAATCTGGCCTGCCGATCTCGGCTGGCGAGAGGGAGTGCCAGGTGGGGAGGTGTGGGGCAGCGGAGAAACGAGACGCATGGAGTGAGGTGAGGCTCCCCTTGCCGTCTCTTCACCCCCGCTGACCAGGCATGGCAGGAGCTGGAAGTCAGCTCCACGAATCTGGCCTGCCAATCTCAGCCGGCGAGGGGGGGGAGCACCGCCTCTCTCTCTTCTTCTCCTGAGTGGCAGCCATACGTCCGGAGATCGGCAGACCAGATTTGGGGAGCTGAACGTGCTGCCGCCACCCAGGAGGAGAACGTGAGAAATGGGCTTTAGCTTGCAATACTGCATTTTAACCACTGCGCCACCACGCCAGTTGTTAAGTGAATCTGGCTTCCCCATTGACTTTGCTTGTCAGAAGATCACAAAAGGTGATCACATGACCTGGACACTGCAATTGTCATAAATATGAGTCAGTTGCCAAGCGTCCGAATTTTGATCACATGATGAAGGGGATGCTGCAATTGAATGTGAAAAATGGTCATAAGTCAGTTTTTCAGAAGTGTAACTTAGAATGGTACCTAAATAAATGGTTTTAAGATGAGGAATACCTGTATATAGTACTACAAATTATAGTAATTTATTTATTATTAAATTTGTTTGCCGTCCATCTTCCCACAGGGTGACTCTGCACTTATTGTTTTAACAAACCAGATTAACGTGTTTTTTTTTATTCCCACACACTTCCTAATTGTTTTAAAATCCCAGAACACACCTTTAGTTGCTGCATGATCTGGAGAGCACTTCTGTTTTCGGAGAACTGGTTTGGAAAGTGATTCCATCTCCTGGCAAACGGGAAGTGATGAAAGGTGTGAGGAAGGCCAGCAGCCACCGGTTTCCCATGATTTGTCGAAGGTTGTTTCGCCAGCCCAAGTGGTACCGGCGATTTCCTTCGAACCATTCTTTGGTGGTCTGTCCGCGCAGGGCCAGCAAGCTGTGGAACAGCAGGAAACTGACGCAGAACAAGAAGCCCACAACACAGATGTCGGTCACAAAAGCGTAGACAAAGGTCACGAAACTGACTTGCCCTGAAAGAAAAGGTGAGGTGTAATTATAGCTGCTTCATCTACAGCAGATGTGTCCAACTCTGGAAACTTTTAGACTTGTGGACTTCAACTCCCAGAATTCCCCAGCCAGCCATGATTAAGACAAGACCCCACCTGCCCTCCCTTTTCATTGCAAATTATTGTTATTGTTCTAACGTTTTACAGCACAATGGAGCCCAAAATTTCTGTTGCTAAGTGCAACAAAGTTATTAAGTGAGTTTTGCCCCAATTTACGACCTTTCTCCCCACAGCTGTTCAGTGAATCACTGCAGTTGTTTAAGTAACACGGTTAAAGGAATCTAGCTTCCCCATTGACTTTGCTTGTTAGAAGGTCGCAAAAGGTGATCACATGACCCTGGGACCTGCAACTGTCATTAAATACATGCGAATTGCCAAGAGTCCAAATTCTGATCACGTGACTACGGGGATGCTGCAAAGGTTATAAATGTGAAAAACGGTCATGTAAGTTTTATCAGTGCCTTTGCAACTTTGGTCACTAAATGAATGGTTGTTAAGTCAAGGACCATCTGTACTGTTTTTTTAATATTTGACAGCTGCCCAAAATCAAGTCCCCGACTAGACGGGTGGCATATAAGTTAAATAAATGAATAAATCTTCTTCTTCCTAGAGTATATTCCCGCAAGTGCAGAGTCCGCTTTTCGGATCATTGAACGCCACTTTGCACGGTCAGCAGTGTCTCCATGGCGCAGGCCTGCGGCTTGCATGTCTTTGTTGATGTTGTCTTGCCATCTGTTTTGGACGCCCGTGAGGTCGCCGGCCATTGACTTCTAGTTGGTAGGCAGTGTTGGCAACAATAGAAGGTGCTGGTTTCAGGACATGTCCATACCAGCGGAGCCGGCTTTCTCTCATCTTCTCTATAATTGGTGCCACACCAAAATGTTGTCGAATGGCGTCATTTGTGATGTGGTCAAGAAGGGAGATGCCTGATATCCAACGGAGCATTCGCATTTCCATGGCATGGAGATAGCTTTTGGTCCCTGTTGTTGCTGCCCAGCATTCGGTGGCATACAGTGCGACAGGGCGGATGGTTGTCTTGTAAATCTTAGATTTAAGACGGGTTGGTATTCGTCTGTCACATAACACACCGGTGAGTTCTCGCCAATGCATCCAGCAGTGGTGGGTTGTAAATAACTTCGCTACCGGTTTGCGTTGCTTCTGCACATGCTCAGAAGCGTCCTGGGCGGGTGGGCGGAGCCTCCCGCCGCCAGCGCTACCGGTTCTAAGAACCGGTCTGAACGAGGAGCAACCCACCGCTGGCATCCAGGCTGCATTCACCCTTGCTCACCCCTCGCCATTGATGGGACCATTGCCTTGGAGGTGGGATCCCAGATACCGAAACATGCCCACCTTCTTCTTTTAAATGAATGAATGAATGAATGAATGAATGCTCTCACTCGTTCTTACCTATCAGGAACATCAGCCAAGGCAGCATCAGCAGGAGGATTGTGTGGGCAAGGCCGCCTTCCTCAAGCAGCATCCAAACCACATTAGCATTGAGCAAGCTGCCGTACAGCAAGGCGACGGACCCGTATAGCAGCAGGCAGAGGAAGTAACGGTAGTTCTGATAGCCCAAACACTGGCCGAGCAGCAGGCAATGGTGATCTCGTCGCAGGACGCAAACATTGCAGCTATAGCAGTGGCTGCAGCGGGGCGGCACGTGGGTCTGGCAGGCATAGCAGTAACTGGAAGGAGGCGAAAGAGGGAGCATTAGGAGAGGGTGGAAGAGTAGATGGAGCTGACTGGGTGCCTTGTACCAATCACCAGGAGACATTGAGTTCTAGTCCCGCCTTAGCCAGGAAAGTCTGCTGAGTGACTTTTGCCAATCACCAGGAGACGATGAGTTCTAGTAGTGCCGTGGGCTTTGAAAGCCATCTAAGTGACTTTGGCCAATCACCTTTGGCCAATCACCAGGAGACAGTGAGTTCTAGTCCCACCTTACACTTAAACTGAATTCTAGTTCTAGTCCCACCTTAGACATGAAATCCGTCTGAGTGACTGTCTCCTGGCCAATCACCAGGAAACAACGAGTTCTACTTCCGCATAAGGCATTAAAGCATGTCTGGGTGACTTTAGACCAGTCTCTGTCTCTCAGCCCAACCACCTTACAGAATTGTTGTTGTGGAGAAAATTGGAAGGAGGGTTCACTTTCTTGAGTTGTTTATAAAAAAAAATAAAGGTAGGATATAAATAAATAAGCCAATAAAGCCTTATTGCTGCAGCCCAGGGAGTACATTTGTCTTCCTTTGGGATTCCAATCCTTCTTGGAAAAAAAATTGATGTGGTTGATAGACCAATAGAAGATCCCACCTTTCCCCCCCCCCCCCCGCACATCCTGCTCCTTTCTTCCCAATCTTCTAATTATAATTTGTATTTTTATTTGAAGTATTTTATGATTCCGTTGCTTTTATATATTGTACGCTGCCCAGCATCACCTTGCAACAAGATGGGCAGCAAACAAATTTAATAGATAAAATACATACATGAGGCAGTCACTAGAGGGCAGCAAAGAATTGCCCATGTCTCTTCGGTGCCCTCTAGGGGCCTGTCTGAATTTTGCAGTCCACAAATACTACTATATACCTGATGAATTATTTGATTTTTATCCTGTCCTTTATTACTTTATAAGTAACTCAAAGAGGCAAACCTACTTAATATTCCGTCTTCCTGCTATTTTCCCCACAACAACCCCGTGAGGTGGATTGGGCTGAGAGAAAGTAATGCCTCCTTCCATTACTCTTTCTTTCCTTTACACTTTTAGTCAATCCATAGCTGGCTGCCTCCTTGAGACACGGAGCTCATAAACCTAGGAACCATGAGGGCTTAAGTTCAACAAACTTAAAAGGTTGAATCATTTGCTTTAAATCTCCCCCTCCATCTTGGGAAAGGCTGATATTCTCCCAAATTTTTCCCTTTTTCGAAAAAGAAGCCCAATGGACAAACAGCGGGTTCCTGAGCACGTGCAGAGATCCTTCCCTCCAAAAGAAACCGTTTCATGTCCATTTTCCTCTCAGAGATCTGATTCCCCCATTACTGAAGTCCCCCCCCCCTCCAAGCGGGGCCTTTTTCCCCCCGCCACTTTTAGAAGCCCCACCCACGACGCGCGACCGCTTTCCCATTGGTCCCGGCCGCGTCCGTAACCACGCCCACTCACTCCCATCCTTGCCCCGCCCCCGCCAGCATGACGCCGCGCGTGCTGGGCGAAGCCATGATGAACCGGCGAGCGCTCTCCAGCGCGCTCGTCAGCAGGAAAAGCAGCGAGGCAATGGGCCAGAACGGGAACGGCTCTCCGGGCGGACGGAATCGCAGCAGCACCACCAGCACCTCCGCGACCAGCGCGGTCGCCAACACCGCCCCGACACACACGGGAAGCACCCGCCGGTCCCAGTCGCTGCCTGCCATGGCGGCGCGTGCGCGGCCCACGCGCCGCGCCTCTCTTCCGGCTCCGCTTCAGCCGCCCCTTTCCCGCTCAAACCGTTGAGCCAATCAGCGGCGGCGGCCGCCCTTGCTAAGCCCGCCTTTCTATCTGATCGGCGCGTCTCCTATCCAATCGACGCTCGGCTTATGAATCTTCCCTGTTTACCTCAGCAATTTGTCTCCCTGACAAGCGTGTCAGAGATGCCATTATACACCAAGGGTTCAAACGATAAATACAGGTGGGCCTCGACTTACTGACCGAGGTTACAAGGGCACTGAAAAAAGTGACTTATCATGTTTCATACTTATGACCGTTAAAGCATCGCCATGGTCACATGGTTTGCATTCAGATGCTTGGCAATTGACTCATATTTATGACGGTTGCAGTGTCCTGGGGTCATGTGAAACCCTTTTGCAACCTCCTGACAAGCAAAGTCAATAAGGAAACCAGATTCCCTGAACAACCGTGTTGCTAATTTAACACCTGCAGTGATTCACTTAAAGAAAGTGGCAAGAAAAGTCGTAAAATGGGACAAAACCTGCTTTTAAAAATGTCTCACTTAGCAACATAAATTCTAGCCTCCATGGTGGTCATAAGTCGAGGACTACCTGTATTGTTCTTACAGGTGGGCTTAAGGCCTGCTTTTGTATGGGCAAATGCTTTTCATCTGGACCTGTGTTTAATTCTGGCTTCTCCATCTTCAAAAACAGTCCTGGGATCTCCTTGATCCATTTTATCCATTGTCTTAAGAATTAGAATTCTTTATTGGCCAAGTGTGATTAGACACACAAGGAATTTGTCTCCGGTGCATAAGCTGTCAGTGTACACGCAACAATAATGATAGATCAGTTTGACTCAGCCTTCCATCCTTCTGAGGTCGGTAAAATGAGGACCCAGATTGTTGGGGGCAAGAGGCTGACTCTGTAAACTGCTTAGAGGGGGCTGTAAAGCACTGTGAAGCGGTAGATAAGTCTAATTGCTATTGATAGTTTCCTTCCTTTCTTTTTGCTACAATTGTTAAGCGAATCATTCCAGTTATTAAGCAAATCTGGCTTCCCTCGTTGACTGCTTGTCAGAAGCCAGCTGGGAAGGTCGTAAGTGATTCTGACATGCTGCATCCGTCATAAATACACGCTGGTTGCCAAACGCCCTAATTTTGATCAAATGACCATGGGAAATGTTGTGATGGTTATAAGTGTGAGGACCAGTTGTAAGTCACTTAGTTCACGGCTGCTGTAACTTCAAACGGTCACTAAATGAATGGCTAGAAGTCAAAGGCTATCAGTATGTGGTTTGGTGATGTAGTTTGTAATATATTTGTATTGTTTTAATTCTATTTATTTATTCATTTGGAAATTTATATTGCCGCCTATTCGCACATGGCGACTCAAAGGTGGCTTACAAGAAATATATATATATATATATATATATATATATATATATATATATATATATATATATATATATATATATATATATATGGATGTATGTATGGATGTATGGATGTATGGATGTATGTATGTATGGATGTGTATGTATGTGTATATATATATATATATATATATATATATATATATATATATATATATATATATATATATATATATATATATATATATATATATAATAAAAAACAATATAAAAACAGTAAAACTAATAAAAGAGAGAATAATAAATTAATAAAATAACATAATAAAATAACCCCTTGCCCCAGGCCTTCAGCGCCTTCTGGCAGAGAGGGAGCCACCACGGAGAAGGCCCTTCTTCTGGGTCCCACCAGGTATATCTCCCTAGGCTAGGGGATGTGACCCGCAACATTCCTTGCCTCCCCGCTCTGGTGGGTTGGATAGATGTGACCGGCAACAGATGATTTGCGCGGGAATGAAGAGGCGAGACGCAGGAACAGTTCAGCACCTTTATTTCTCCTAAGCTGAGTGTAATACGAACCTGCCGGCAGGCTGCAGGGAAGCCGCTTTAAGGGCTTCCCTGAAGCTTGCTGGCCACTGACAGCAGTTCATTTCTCCTGCCGCTAGATTAGCTAATCAGCGGCGGCCATTCAAATCAGTATTCCATAGGGCAGTACGTAACAGATGGTCCCTCAGATAATTATTTTAACGTTTGATGATGAATGTCACCCAGAGTCACACATTGATATATGTTAGGTATAGAATAAATTAGTATAGAATCAAATAAATTATTGAGCCATAAAATATCTTTGTTATTCAACATGTAACTGTCTACATCTTTTAAAAAATGCCACAAACAGCTGTGGTTTCTCTGTTTCCATTGCAACAGATTAACACATTGTTTATTATTGAATTTGGTATTGTTTATGGAGATTCTCAATCATCCAGGTCATGATTGTCCCACAAGGTGCTTTTCCAAAAGGCAATTGGACTTCGTTTTTTTTTTCCTTGAAAATGTTTTGCTTCTCATCTAAGAAGCTTCTTCAGTGCTGAATTTGATATTCTTCTCCATAATACTACTCATAATAATTGTTGTTGGTTCATTTTGATATGTATGAAACAGAGCAAGTAAATTTATAACAGGATTGCATGTGTTTAAGGAATATAATAACCAGTTATTTTTCAAAATAAGCTTCTATAATCCATGCTCAAAGCTTTAAGGAAACAGCAAGCAAAGCTTCTGAAACATTTGTCTTTGCTACTAAATTTTTGGACAGATGTGAAAACCAGGAAGCTTTGTGCAAGAAATGTCTTTATGCCATTCTTTTATATTTATCGTATTCTCACGCGCCTTTTCCTTTCTTTTCTCAGAAGGCTCATCCAACAAGCTGCTTTCAGAGTAGGACTGAGGTCTCTACTGGTAAGTCCTGAAATAACAGCCCCAAAAGGATGATGGGGAAAATGGGAAGGATTATGTAAATATTGCACCAATAGCTGTCAGAAGAAGCACACAGGCAATCAGGAAATGAGTGTTACTAACAAAATTTGTAATTTTTATACTTAAACTTCACAATAGAAGGCTGTTAACTTAGGAAGTGGAAATAGGCACATTGTCAGAATGTATCTGATATTGCAAAGCAGTGCTGATTCTGATGCGATAAGGAATAGATTTTGTAAGGCATTTGCTCGTCATTATCTGACGTTTCCTAGGAAAGAATGCCCTAGGAAGCTGCTGGGCAGGGAAGGTATCGCTTCTCGGCCTTTTGGCTAAGATCAAGTGTAGTATCTGTTCTTATCAGTTTAATATCTGATATGTCCTCTATTTGAGGACTACATATTAAATGGATTTTTGGAACTGGGAGATGGAATAGGGGCTTGCTCCGTCCACTCCAAGCATCAGCCTGGTATTGCAGTACCTCCAGGAATGGTGCACCTCCCTCTGGGAGGAATTTGACTGGTTAAAAAATAGATGAAATAAAATGAGTTTTCTACTACTTTCAAGCATGTGGCCTATGTTAGAAAGTGGGAGTCTTGAGTTTTTACCCTGAAGCTGAATATGTGGCTATGTTGGTTAATTTCCTCCCTCTCTAACAAAGTGTTTGCATAATTTTGCCCAGAAAGTTGCACACACTTTTCCAGAAACTTCTTCAGGGTCAACATTGACCCTTTAAACGCCAAAAAACCCCAAACAGATTAGGGTCCTGTCTTCTGTTTCTTATGCATTGCTAAGTTTAAGTCAAAAGGACCAAAACAAAGGCAGGCATCTGTTTATCTCTATATTTAAATGTACATTATCTGTATGTTTCATCTTTTGACTGTATTGTTTAAATTATTAAAAGGGACTGTTTTAAATCTTGAAAAATATATAAGATGCTGTAGGAATAGGATTTAAAGCAACGGATTAAAATGCTTTGTCTACCTTTAGTCTACTTTGAAACATTAAATTAGAACCTGACTTTTTTTTCCCTAGGCATTCAGTAGCTTTCCAAAGCCCTTTCTCACTGATCCTAAGAATAACTCCTGTGTAACAGGAGCAGCCTAGAAATGAACCGAGACTGCATTGAGTTATGCAAATGTTGGTGAAATACAAAGAAGCAGAAAGCTCTTGGAATCTAAACCAAATCTGTGTCCATGGTATCCCAAACAGAATAAGGTCAGTCTTGAAAACCTTTTCCTCTCCTCCCGAAATGACCTTTTGACAGGTATTTCTTCTGGCATGTTTTAAAGCTCATTTAAAGGAGGATTCCAAACATCCAAATGCAACATGTGGCTTTCCGAGAGACACGAAAAACCTTTTAAAGTACAGGGGGAGGCTGGTTTCTTGCAGGATCTAGTTTTAATATTGGGGAACCCCACATAGAGCTTGTGAAATAGACACCTGAATGAACATGTGCAGAAGATTTTTCCTTCATTACTTGGAATCAAATAAAGAGGCCATATTCCATCCATCGGGGGGGGGGAGGGAGAGAGAAAGGTTCCATTGGACAGAGTGCCAGGATCTCAAAAAGAACTCTTGCTTGGTTGTTGTTATAGGAAATCCTGGGAAATTTTTAGAATCTATTTGGGAAACATGGTTGCAAGTCCAAATTCGTAAGAGAACATCTGGAAACTAATTTGGCCTTAACTTCTTTCTCAACATGGAGGCCAGCTGACCCTTAATCAGTGGAAGGGCTTGCCTCAGAAATTGTGGGTGCTCCATCATTGGAGGTTTTCTTTAAAAAGATTATTAGACAGCCATTTGTCTGAAATGGAATAGGGTCTCCTGCTTGAGCAAGGGGTTGGACTAGAAGACCTCCAAGGTTCCTTCCAAGTCTGTTGCTCTGTTCTTTTCTGTTCATTAACAGCCATACGTTTTTTCTTGAATCTGACAGCATGTCAAAAACCTTCCCTTGCACCTTAGTAGAAAGACAGTGCTCTATGTAAGATTTTTCCTCTTTTGCTGTACTGAAAATGGGAAATTTCCTCCCTGAGCAGAGATTCTTGGGCTAAGGAGAGTCCTCCTGCATCTGGCATGGATTTCGTGGGAGAGACATTCAGCCCACTGGAGCAATTTCTTTTTTAAGAGCTTGCGGCTCTGCTTTAAGGGGGGAATACTTGGCCTCCCAACAGCTGTCTTCACCACCCCTATCTGGTTGGTAGGAACACTTGTGCTGTCCCCTCCCCGTGGCCTTTTTAAGATGGAACCTGATCTCCCTTCCCGGGGCTGATAATACTTATTGAGGACTGGTCACGTGGATTGGTTTTGACAGGTGCAGCTGCAAAGCAGGCAGACGCACAGCCTGGAAGGACTTGGGGGATCTTGACCTCTAAGGGGAGCCGAGAGGGGAGCAAGCAGAAAAGGAGACCGAAAGCTTGAGTGAGGGGGGGAACCGTGTAAATTGTAAGGGAGAGGAAAAGGGCTTCGTAGAACAAGGCAACATGACGATGCAGATGGAAACACACATGCAATACAACCATTCCTACATGGTGACCGAAGACTACATGGCACAGGAGGATGACTGGGATCGGGACTTACTGCTTGACCCAGCCTGGGAAAAGCAACAGCGAAAGGTAGGAGGCCAGTTAGAGAGAGAAAACAGCAAATCCAAGATGTACGGATTGGGTTCCAGGCCCAAGGGTCTTTCTGAGTGGAACATCTCCAGGATAGCTGCTGGGTCATGAGCCGGCTTGGCTGCGTCTCTAATTCCTTGCTGTGTTGGTTTTATCGACAAACTCGCATTTATTTCCAGTGGCACCAATCATAAATACCAGGTAGTAATTCTGGGGTGCGCCTCTGTCTTCCTGGAAAGGGGGGAGCAAATCCCTTGAGTTGGCCTCAGTGGAAATTTGCTGAGTGGGAAGACAGATAAACACTCCTGAAACCACGGATGTTGAGGTCTGAGGTCATACCTGCACGGTGGACTTTGCAGGATGGGGAAAAGGCTTGTATTGATTAAAAAAAATAACCTGATGGTGGAGTCGGTGATGGAGTTAACTTAACCTGACGGTGGAATCAGTGTCGGAATTAACTAATCGTTTTGGAAATTGCCTGCTTTTTCTGATCTGAAATAAATATTTAGCCCTGGTGGCACAGTGGTTAGAGTGCAGTATTGCAGGCTACTTCTGCTGACTGCCGGCTGCCTGCAATTTGGCAGTTCAGGTCCCACCGATTCAAGGTTGACTCAGCCTTCCATCCTTCCGAGGTGGGTAAAATGAGGACCCAGATTGTTGGGGGCAATATGCTGACTCTGTAAAACTGCTTAGAGAGGGATGTAAAAGCACTGTAAAGCGGTATATAAGTGCTATTGCTATTCCATAGAGTTAGCCACTACCCTAGAGAAACCAAGGCATCTTGCACCTATATTCTAGGAGTGAGGATGCACATCTTCTAAGGCCAGCTGCCATCTCTGTACATTAGATACCGTTGCCTGCAGCTGTCACCTCCCATCAGCCAGACCCACATCCCACACAGGACCGACCATGAGTGACATTTTGGGCACCGTACGTCAGGCGAGATTCAAAGTAATACTGGTGGACAGAAGGGGTGTGCGGAGAAGAAGGAAAGAGCACATATGTCAGCAGAGTGGAATCTGCCGAGGGCCGGAGGAGCCACGTCTGAGCAATGCCTGGAATGACAGAGACCCAAGAGAGAAGGAAAGGAACCAGCTAAATATATCTTTTTGTGACAGTTGGGAACTCACCCTAGCACGGCTTGGTTAAAATATTATCACATATGGGCCGTATCCTAATCACAGGCTTTCAGAGATGGCCCTAACCTTTACCCCCCAACATAATGTGGCCTTGTATGCCAAAGCATCTCCCTTAGTAATGAAGCAGTCATTTGCAAACACGCCAGGATACCTGATAGTAGAATAGGACTCAGAACTCTTGTGCCATCAGAAGGAAGCCACTTGCTTTTAAAAAGAAAGAAAGAAAGAAAGAAAGAAAGAAAGAAAGAAAGAAAGAAAGAAAGAAAGAAAGAAAGAAAGAAAGAAAGAAAGAAAGAAAAGAGAAGAAAACACAATGTCTGCTTTGAGTTTTTCAAGTCCTGGCAGCGAGATAGCATTTAGGAGCGTATGGAATTTAGGGACTGTGAGGAGAAGGAATTCACCAACTCCATCCTTATTTCAGTTCAAACATGACCTCTTCTTTTCTAAGGATAGCAATGGGGAGCATTATAAAAAATCTGCCTCCTGTCATTCATGCATCAATTCTGCTTTCTGGGCAACTCTTAGCTCTGCACCCCTCTTGGCTACACCTATCATTTGTGGAGCCCCTGTAAGAGTTACAACTCTGGGACATTCCTCTGAATTCTTGTCTCTGAAAACTTACATGTTGCAAGGGGTCTCCTTAAAGACAGTTTTCAGAAGATTATTAATCTTTTCCCAAAGCGCTTTCTTTCTGACATAGAGGGAACACATGGCCTTTCTTTGTAGGGCAAAGCATATGTGCCAGGTTTGTGCTCTAGAATCTAGATTTAGAATTTTTTTTAATTACTCTCAGGTCTCCTTGTATCTACTATCTCTTAGCCTCAGTTATCTAATAATAAAAAAATAGAATGCCATACTAGACAGGTTCATTCTGCAGATAATATGATTATACGCAGAAAGATATGCAATATTCTGCAAACGTAACCTTTTTATTCTGCACCTGTTCATGTATTTTGAGGCAGGGAACTGGAAATAAGTAGCATGTTCTATGGAATATGGATGAGGAAATGCTCTCTGAGTTACAATAAAAAAATCAGAGGGAAGCTGGTAGAACCTTTTCTGAGTAACACATTTTATTGAAAGCCATAAGTTTTTGTGAGCTGCAGTTCCCTCCATTAGCTCACAAAAGATTCTGCTTTTTAAATAAAACCTATTAATTGGAAAAGGCTCTACCGGACATCTTCTGATTATTATTTTTTTTGCCACTGTAGATTAGCTCAGCTGAGTTTTGATATTTCATGTTATTTGGCTTTTAAATCAGATTTGGACTATGATATCCAAGGAAGGTTCTTGCCTTTTTGTTCTTACATTTTCTAAATCGGTTTTCTAATTTTGAGGAACAGGCTATCCTTGACAAATAGTTGAACTTGTACTTTACATGAAAAAGATCAGTCCTGGTTCAGTCCTTAGTATTTGATTGGTTATCCTATAAGCCCTTTTATCATCAAACATTTGGGATTTGTAGTCAAGTAGATCTGGAGAGCAGCATGTGAGGGAATTTTGGTGTTATTAAAATGGGGTGGCAGTCTGATTCAGCTTCTGATATTTTTACGATGCCAGATAAGCAGACAGTAGGTTTTTAAATGATATTTTGCTGGTGTTCTCATGCCAATAATCAAACACAAAACCCACTTTGCTGTATAGGTCCTTCACTCTGCAATGCAGATCGAACTGACCTCATAGTTAAATTATGGCCATTTTCTTACGTATTTCATTGATTTGGTCTCTCAAATGCATACCAGCATTCCTCACCAACCTTTTCAGATAAATAATGATTCTGAGCCAAAGTATATAACAGATCTAATTCACCTTCATAGCTGGGTACTTTGAGATACCATCAACATAATCCCTGAAGAAAGGGCAGCTAAAAAAAAATCTGGTTTCCCTAAAGCTTAAATGTGACCAAAGTGACTCAGGTTGGCTTATGTCAGGGATCCCCTTTGGGCTCTGTAGCCAAAAGGAACTCTCCACCTGTTTACTTTGGGGTCAAAGGCATGGTGGTCTTGTGATAACGGGGAAGGGCCAGAAGTGCATCTAAGATTGCATCACAATGTGCCTGATCATTGAGGACAAGTTGTTACTGAGGCCTAGAAGGCCGTTTCTGGGAAAGAGCTACGTTCATCGGCTTTGATTCAAGATGACTTAAGAACTTCCCCACGTTCTACTCTCTTGCTTCATTGAACAAACTTGTATGTCTACGGAGATGCTCACTCATGCAGATAATGGTTGTCCCAAAGGTGCTTTTCCAAAAGGTAGCGAGGCTTTCTTGAGGTTTTTTTCCCCCCCTTTCTTGAAAACGTTTCGCTTCTCGTCCAAGAAGCATTTTCAGTTCTGAAGAAGTTTCTTGGATGAGAAGCGAAATGTTTTAAAGAAAAATCCTTTGGGACAATAAACTTGTATCTTCTAGGGTTTTTTTTTAAAAAAAATGCATTTAATGTAGGTGATGGGATCTTTCAAAGAAGCAAATTGCACAGGCTTCTAGCTAGATTGTGTTTTTATAACCACGAAAGTTTCCGGTCTATTGTTGTTGGGTATGCAAGAAATTCCTCTTTGTTGTTTTTGCAATGTCTGGTTCCAAAGCTGGTTCAGATGGTATATGCTGGACCATGTAGACTCACCCACAAAACTAAACTTTCTTTCACACCTTATATTTATTTGCTCTCCTTCATTCAGTTCTACATCCTTGTTTATCTAACGAAGCTTCGACTGCTGTTCAACCAGCATGGTTCATCTTGAGATCATCTCGGGATCTCTAGAGGGATCAGGTTGAGGAAGGATGGCCTACATAATTTTCATCCCATTGCTGGATGAGGGGAATGGAATGGAATGGATTGGAACGGAACGGAACGGAACGGAACGGAACGGAACGGAACGGAACGGAACAGAACAGAACAGAACAGAACAGAACAGAATAGAATAGAATAACAGAGTTGGAAGGGACTTTGGAGGTCTTCTAGTCCAACCCCCTGCTTAGGCAGGAAATCCTATACCATTTCAGACAAATGATTATCCAACATCTTAAAAACTTCTAGTGTTGGAGCATTTACAACTTCAAGAGGCCAGTTGTTCCACTGATTATTTGTTCTAACTGTCAGGAAATTTCTCCTTAGTTCTAAGTTGCTTCTCTCCTTGATTAGTTTCCACCCACTGCTTCTTGTCCTACCCTCAGGTGCTTTGGAAAATAATTTGATCTTAAGTTGATAAGAAAAGCAACATCTTTATGAATAAGACAGAGACCAAAGCTTATTTCTTTCCTATTCCAAAATTTAAAAGGTTACGTTATTTTTTTTTAAAGTCACCTAAGGACTTATGAAAATAACAATGCAGTTCCATGTCCACTTCCTTCAACTTGAATCCCCCATGTCAAACAAAAAAATTTATCAGCTAACCCTATGCACCTGTGTATGACTGCCACACCTTATATGGATAGTCCTTTATTTACAACTGATCAATTAATGACCATTTGAAGTTACTACAGTTACTTACAGTACTTACTTGAAAAGGTTATTTACAATCTCCCCTCAAAGTTACAATTACATTACCAGCGGTCACCTGATCAATTTTAGATGCTTGGCGACTGATGGATTGCCGTGTCCTGAGGTCATGTGATTGCATTTTGTGACTTTTTTTGCCATTTTCCAGCAAAAAAAAGGCAAAATAGGTATGCACTTACGACCATGTGATTTTCTTAACAACTACATGGTTAGCTTAACAACAATAGAGACTCCCTTAACGACCGTCCCCAAAACAGTTATAAAATCGAGTCCACATAATGCCTCAACTTACGACTGCAATGATTCACGACTGAAATGCTGATCCAATTGAGGTCATAAATTGAGGACTACCTGTAGTCACTATTAACCTCAGTGACTAATGAAATGTGGAACTGCTTGCCTCCAGAAGTTGTGAATGCTCCAACACTGGAAGTTTTTAAGAAGAGATTGGATAACCATTTGCCTGAAATGCTCTAGGGTTTCCTGCCTGAGCAGGGGGGTGGACTAGAAGACCTCCAAGCTCCCTTCCAAATCTGGTCTATCCTAATGAACCGACTGGCCGCATTTGCAAAGGTGGAGGTACCTGGATATACCAACTTCTTACCCCGTTTTGCTGATTGGGGACCTATTTGATTTATTTAATTATTTAATTATTTAATTATTTATTTATTTATTTATTTATTTATTTATTTGTCAAACATGTATAGGATAGTAGTAATTTGTATAAACATAAGTAAAAAGTAACGATAAAAGAGGACAATAGGACAGTAGGACAGGGACGGTAGGCACAGTGGTGCGCTTATGCACGCCCCTTACAGACCTTTTACAAACGGGGAGAGGTTGACTGTAGACAGTCTAAGGTTAAAGTTTTTGGGGTTTGGGGAAGAAACCACAGAGTCAGGTAATGCATTCCAGGTACTGATCACTCTGTTGCTGAAGTCGTATTTTCTGCAGTCGAGTTTGGAGCGGTTTACATTTAGTTTGAATCTATTACGTGCTCGTGTATTGCTGCGGTTGAAGCTGAAGTAGTCATTAACAGGAAGGACATTTTGGTATATGATTTTATGAACTACATTTAGATCAGATCGGAGGCAACGTAGTTGTAAATTGTTTAATCCCATTATTTCAAGTCTGGTGGAATAAGGTATTTTGTTGTGAGCGAAGGAGTGAAGGACTCTTCTTGTGAAATATTTCTGGACTCTCTCGATTGTATTTATGTCTGATATGCAGTGCGGGTTCCAGACAGGTGAGCTGTATTCCAGAATTGGTCTAACAAATGTTTTGTATGCTCTGGTTAGCAATGTAATGTTGCCAGAGAAGAAGCTACGTAAGATTAGATTAACAACTCTTAGTGCCTTTTTGGCAATGTTGTTACAGTGGGCTCCAGCACTTCTTCTCTGCCGAATAATGCCTGGTCGTGTAGCTCTGAGTCCAGAAACTTATTTCCTGCTGATGCTGGAGATCTGTGGGGCTGGTTTTGCATCAGTTGGGTATCGGGTGGCGGCTGCTGTTCCAGATGCCTTGCCCATATAAGGCAGTTTCTAAAAACTGCTCTTCAGCTCTACTGCTGTGCAAGGAGGTTACGGATGAGCTAATGGTAGTATTTTGGAAGAGGACAGAGCTTAATTAGGGTACGAGAAGGGTCTCCCTGCCCGTCCCTGAAAGATAGATGGGCCTTCAGAATGAAGGAGCTATTTAAAGAGAGTTGCATCTCTTTTGAGCGACACAAGTACTTTATGCACTCACTGTGTGGATAAACTTAAAAAAATATATGTTTGGTTGCAGTTTAGGTATAATGTGTCTTAAAGCAGTCACCGTGTGTGTGAGAGATGAGCATCTATGTAAATTTGTTTAATTAGTGAATAGTGCTAGACTTGTTCAGTAGATGACAAGTTGGTTATTCAATGTGAAAATTCTCTATTCAGCTATGGATACTCCCTTGGACGTAGTATCTTCCTTGTAAGGGCGATTTATTTATTTATTTATATTTATTTATTTTATTTGTCAAACATGTACAGGATAGTAGTTGTTTGTATAAACATAACATAAGTAAAAAGTACCGATAATAGAGGACAATAGGACAGTAGGACAGGGACGGTAGGCACAGTGGTGCGCTTATGCACGCCCCTTACAGACCTCTTAGAAATGGGGAGAGGTCGACTGTAGACAGTCTAAGGTTAAAGTTTTTGGGGTTTGGGGAGGAAACCACAGAGTCAAGTGTAGATTTGTATGGAGCATTCAGATGTGAAGCAGAATAGAGCAAGTTATGCATAATGGACAACAGGCCTGTGATCTCTCTTGTGAATGGAAGTTGTTCATAAACACAATAACTTTTTTTACTGATACCAACAAAAAGGGAAAGCCACAATCAATTTTCAGCTACTATAATTGCTCAGGGAGTAGATCTCATATTCCTTCCTCAATTCTGGCTAATCGGTGCTAGAATTTGGGCCGGGTGCAAGGCATCAAAATTTCTGAGTAATGCTAAATTTTAATCATACTTAATACTTCTTAAACCAACTGTTTTTAGATTCTTGCAGTTCTGCAAACAAAAACATGCCTGTTCAGGCCACCCACCCACAATTTCTGGCTATTCAAGCTTGGGATTGAATCTTCTGGCCCACAGAGATTATAATTTAAATGCCGGTAGTAGGGAAAACTGAAGTGGGAGGATGTGAGAAACAGCATTTGGAAAAGCCAGTGTAGCAAAGGTATGAACAAAATACTTCGTTAAGGAGTTTCATTGGTTGTGTTCAAAGATGCAGCAACACCTATTTCGTTGAGAGCATCTAGCCCGGAAAAGTCTTTCCCACCAAGTACAACTATATTGTACTACAATGTTCATAATTCGAATCTTCTTGGCTGAGGATGAGGAGAGTTGTCCCCCCCCCACCTGAAACCCATAAGTAGGAGAAGCGTAAAATATAAGACTTCCTTGTAGGATGGGAATTTAGGCTAACTTTGTTTGTTTGTTTGTTTGTTTGTTTGTTTGTTTATTATTTATTTGTTTGTTTGTTTGTTTGTTTATTTATTTATTTATTTATTTATTTATTTATGACATTTATATACCGCCTCACAGTGCAAGCACTCTCTAAGCGGTTTACACCAGTAAGCGATGTATATTTATATTGCCCCCAACAATCTGGGTCCTCATTTTACCTACCTCGGAAGGATGGAAGGCTGAGTCAACCTTGAGCCGGTGAGATTTGAACCGCTGACCTGCGGATCACAGTCAGCTAAAGTGGCCTGCAGTACCCCACTCTAACCGCTGTGCCACCTCGGCTCTTAATATAAGCCCTGGCATTGGGGAAACCCTTATTGTCAATTATGGAATTATGGGAATTAAGAAAAAAACTCACAGGTCCCAGAAAAAAATACATAGATCTCTGCAAAGAATAAATTTAATACTCAGATTGCTGTAAAATGTTATCTCCCAACATATACAGTACTACAGATGAGACATACGGCGTTTTGCATTCCATCTATGAGCCTGGCCAAAGACAAAAGCGAAGGAGGGAAACAGGGCCAAAAGAGAACAGGGCATGGATGTGATCATCATCATCATCATCATCATCATCATCCTCTTTTAACAACCCCATAATCCCTTGCAGGGTGGAGTCTGGATGGAGCTAGCAGAGTGTTTTAATGGCCGGATGCCCTTCCTGTCACCAATGCAGAGTTTTGTTCAGCAGATATATTCTCAGTGTGCCCAGAGAGAGAAATATCTGCCTCTACGTAGGATCGAACTCACAGCCTCCTGATTGTGAGGCGAGAGCTCCAATAAGTTGGTGTAGCAGCAACAAATAATCTTAGGGGTATTTCACGCAGGGTATTTCACGCAGTCCAAGAGTCAAGACTCACTCAAAGATGCCCACACACAAAAATCCCACATAAAATACACATTTAATTTGCCCTAAAATCCTTTTTTTATTTTTCAAAATGCGCATTTGTAGAAGATGTTACCGGCACAGTTTTTAAATCAAAAGATGTATTTCAGTGCATTTTGGTGTCACAAATGAAGTCATTAAATAAACCCCCACATACAGTTCTACATATTTTATTAGAGAGATTCCCATCAGCACATTTCTTACTGGAATCCATAAGCGGCCAACTTCAGATGCATTCCTCTTCTCCAAAACGAGATGGAGCCAATCAAAACGTCCAGCTCTCTCTACCAAACTTCTTTGTTGTGTTACATCATCTTTTGGCTGTCTCCCGCAGCGCACAATAGAAGGGATTGCCTCTTTTGTAATGATGTCGGCAGCGGCCAAATCTGTTAAGCCTCATCAACAGCGGCCCACGAGACAAAAACCATCCCTGGCATGGCATGGCACCTGCAGGGAGATATTTGCCAAGGCTAGCATCATTGTGTGAGTGAAACCGGAAATAGCTTCTCATTGTTGTGTCAGTCGCACAGAGACACAGACACACCCTCATTTAAGGGAGACGGGGGCTCAGATCCGGTCCCTGTACAGTTTGGCAATCTTACAGACTGGGAAAGAGCCAAAATAATAAAAGAGCCTTGCAAAGATACCCAAAGCAAAGCCGACCGCTTTGCTCACATTATTTGATAGTGCAAAGGACTTAAAAGTCTTACGAGGGATGAGTATCAACTTGCTTTATAATTTCAAACTAATTGCGAGGGGGAATCGTTGCATTTTGAGTAATTAGGCTACGGCAATGGCTGGGAGAATCCTAGAATACATCTCGCCTGAATTACTTTTTAATCCGATTACAGCTCGATTTGCAGCAGTTCATTTAGTGACCGTTCAAAGTTACAATGGCAATGAACAAAGTGACTTGTGACCGTTTTTCCCACACTTACGACCTCTGCAGCAGCCCCACAATGCTGTCATCCAAATTCAGGCGCTTGGCAACTGGCTCACAGTTACGACGGACGCTGTGTCCAAGGGTCACGTGATTCCCTTCTGACAAGGAAAGTCAACGAGGGAAGCCAGATTCACTTAACAACTGGGTTACTAACTTATTGACTGCAGGGATTCATTTAGCAACTGTGGCAAAAATGTCGTAAAATGGGGCAAAACTCACTTAACGACAGAGATGTTGAGCTCAGTTGTGGTCGTATGTTGAGGACCACCTGTATATGCAAAAAAATCACTTTTTTTCAGTGCCTTTGAACCTAAACTGTCACTAAACGAATGGTTTTAAATCAAGGATTACCTGTCACAACGGACTCAGGGTTACACAATGGGAATCTGAATCAAGAATTACTTCTTGTGTGCTCCTAGTTAAGAATGTGTATACTTGTTTATTGTATATTTAATTTCTTCATGATTTACTTTAATTTGCTTAGGGCGGGTGGCAATCCGGTCTCCCCAGTTACAGTTTCCTCATTCCAACCACTCCTCCACTTTGAATTACAGTAATGAGTAAGCACTTATCTGATAGTCCATTTAAGCCTTCTGGGTACTGTATTGTCAGGGACATGACCATTGGAAACTTAATACAGACATACTAGAGCCTGGAAGAGCTGCGGCCTGATCCTTTAGGATCAAGTGATTTTTTTTTAAAATATCAAAGGCTGAATTGGGAGTCACCGGAATTTAAAATGTGTAGGACCGCTCCTTCACTCCTCTTTTACTTTTCCTTCTGCCTGTGGCATCCTTTTTGTGCTCTGGTGTTCTTTCCCTCTGAATCCCATTTTGCTTTTGGACACAATTTTCTCCCTCGGATATCTTTCTGACTTCTTGGAAGCCTTGAAAAATATAGTCCATTCTTGTCTACTGATTGTCCACTTGTATTATACGGGTGTGCCTTCTGCAAGCATCAATGGGATGACCAAGGATAATAATTGATGGTTATATGTGGAAATCTGTCTCTTTATCAGGTTAGTTTTGTTCGTTCACGTTAAGCTGGCATTGTTCTGACCTAGGCTTCCTGATAAATAATAAAGCACAAACGGAGTCCCAAAAAACTCTTTTTATTTTAACAGCTGTGAATTACATTCATTCCCAGCCGTAATAATTCCCAAAAAATGTTAATGAGTCCGACAGAAGTCTTTCAGAAGAAGACTGATATCACCAACCTTTATCTCTCTTGAAACGCAGCCAAAGACCTAATTGGCAAAGAGCTTTGCAAGGCCAAACAGAAACACAGAGTCAGAACCGAAATGCTGAGACACGAATTGAACAAAGTTGCTTCCTGCAACGAGCACATCCATTTGCTCCACTTATATAGCCTATGGGAGGGGCCAGTCATCCCCAAGCCTTACTCCCGAGTAGTCCTTTTCCTCCGTAACTGTTCTTGCCTTCTGGCAGCTCTGTGCATGCGCACATTGGGAACAGGCTCCCCCTGTTCCTCTGCCTCGCTCATGTCAGGCTCTGGAGTCAGCATAGACCTGCCAGATGGTCCGGGCTGGATCTCTGCCTCAGGCACCGAGCCTTCTCCAGACTTCAGGCCTGGCCCATGTTCCTCCCCAGCCTCCTCGCTGTCCGACTCTGCTGCCACCTCCACAGGCCGCTGGCGGACCACAACAGGCATTTTAAACAATTTGATGGCCATATTTGTTGGCTATTACACAAATCATGCACATTTTATTTTGTAGCTTAACCAGTCTTTGTGAACTCACAAAGCAACTTTTTCTTAGAGATGAAGCTAGTTAAAAAAAATTAAAGCACCACGCTCAATTTAGAAGCATCCTCTAATTATGTTTGGTCCAACTATATGCTTTCCTATAAAGGGCAGAGCTTCAAGATAGAGGAGAAAAAAATTAAATTCTATGAGTGCTGCGGAAGCTGGCTGAGAATAGCGGAGATTGCTGGAATCCATGATGTTGTTAAATTCTCCAAGACTATACGGTACCTTAAATGCTATTTCAGGTAGAAAAAAATGTTTTAAAAAGTCTAAGGGGAAAATTTTACTGCTGTAATTGCTGATATATTTGCTTATCATATGAACTGGAAAGTCAGATAGACCAACATCTATTGGGGATGCATAATGATCTTCCTATTTATACATCTGCCTTCATATCAGGTGTGCTAAGCTTCTGCTACCACACATTACTCAGTAAAACAGGGAAAAATTGTCCTAGAATTCTATTATGTAGGTACATCCATATCTGTCTTCAAATTTCAGATTTGGGTATACTTCTAGGTACGGAAATTTTCTGGATGTTTAAAACTCCCCTTTCCCTCAATTCATATATTGAGGGTTTTTTGTTGTTGTTGTTAGGTTTTCAACCAACACTTGTAACCATGCACATCCTCAAAATAGTCCAGAAATCAGAATTCTCCATACGTACAAAAACTCTGATTTCATTAAAAAAAACTGCAGAAGCTGTCTTTTAGAGCTTGCCTATAGGGCATTGCATGCCAAAACAACTAAACACAAAGACACAAAGTTTTTCCCTCAATGCCATCACTCTGCTAAACACATAATTCCTACAGCACTATCTTATGCCTAAGGATAAGAATGTAATAGGACTGTATTACTATTACACTTCTCATCTTTCCTATTACCTGCTCCTTTTGGGATCTTATGACTACCACTTTGTTGGTTATACCTTATGATTTATAATTTATCACTTCTTTGTTGCTTGTATGTGTACTGAGAGCTTATCCATCAGAGACAAATTCCTTGTGTGTCCAATCACACTTGGCCAATAAAGAATATTCTGTTCTATTCTATTCTATTCCATTCCATTCCTCTAATTCTATTCTGTTCTGTTCTGTTCCGTTCCATTCCATTCCGTTCCATTCCATTCCATTCCGTTCCATTCTTCATTCTATTCTATTCTATTCTATTTTCTATTCTGTTCTACTCTGTTCCTCATTCTATTCTATTCTATTCTATTCTATTCTATTCTATTCTATTCTATTCTATTCTATTCTATTCTATTCTATTTTCTATTCTGTTCTACTCTATTCCTCATTCTATTCTATTCTATTCTATTCTATTCTATTCTATTCTATTTTCTATTCTGCTCTGCTCTGCTCTTTCTCTTTGTAAGCAAATGTATGCTGAAAAGTGTCTGACTTCTTGAACAGAGTTCAGGGATGAATGTACAATCTGTAACATGGGAGAAAAGAGATTTTGATTTGCAGGGGATCCATTTTGCTCATTTGTAATCTAGTGAAAAGAGAATGGAGATCATTGTGTGAGTTGCATGTTGTTATTATTATTGTTTTTTGGCTTTGAAGAAAATGCAAACAAGGATGCGTGCTTGTATATATCCTCTTTGGATTAGGGAAGCTTATCCAGCATTATGATTTAATAGAAAAGTTCCGGAATTAATACTTAATCAAGAGGAAACTCATATGACAGAAGATTTGTGAGACTCCACGCTGGGATTAAATCTGTTTCAATCCAAATTTGCAGTTGTTCATTCTGTTTTATATTAAGACTTTTATTTACATTCTGCTTTTCCTCTGGATAGAAAGGCTGGTTTCTAAAGTAATTATGTAAACGGTGAATAGGCTGTCAAAAAAAAGAAAAAAAGAATAGATATATGATTGCTGCTGTTCAATTCTTGGAATTTAAGGCAATCAATTTTAATTTATCTCATTTTGTACCAAAGGCCAAACTTTTAGCAGAAGCCATAAAGTAAAAAAAGAAAAAGAAATGTGTTCCACAAGGGATTTAGCAGATACTTATTCTGATCTTCGAGGAAAATTTCCTGCCAATTTATTTTAGCTGACAATCCAAATAATTCACATCAATCTAGAGCCTCTGTAGCTTCCCATGGCATTCCAGCCTTAAAATTCTTTCTTCCAAAAACGGTTCCTTGAAATAGACCCTAAGCAAGACACGGCCCAAATGTTTTCAACATAAATGATTGCTCTTCGGTTCTATAAAATGTATTTTTAGCATCTCCGTCTATTTAATTCTATTCTTAAGGAGAGAGGAACTGAGAAATGGATGCAGCGCCTTCATTTCCTGTTCTCATTTTGGTGACAGAGGGATGGGAATGTGCTCTCTCTATAATAAGAAAGAGCAGACTTAGGTTGCATGAGTTGTATATAATTTTTTACTAGAATATACCAAGGAGTGGCTCAAATAAGGGAACATAGAGATTGAAGGACATTCTGTCAGCCTCGGAATTCACATTTAATATCACAACTGGAGCTCATATACAGGTAGTCCTCGAGTTACGACCATGATTGAGCCCCAAAGTTTCTGTTGCTAAGTGAGACCTTTATTAAGTGAGTTTTGCCCATTTTACGACCTTTCTCATCACAGCTGTTCAGTGGGTGACTGCAGTTGTTAAGTTAGTAACACGGTTGTTAAATGAATCTGACTTCCCCGTTGACTTTGCTTGTCAGAAGGTCACAAAAGTAGATACATGATCCTGGGACACAGCGGCGGTCATAAGTATGAACCAGTTGCCAAGCATCTGAAATTTGATCACATGACCACAGAGACGCTACAAAGGTTGTAAATGTGAAAAATGGTCATTAGTCACTTTTTTCAATGCCGGTGTAACTTTGAACAGTCACTAAATGAACTGTTGTAAGCTGAGGACTACTTGTATGTGAATCCTTTTGGCCAGAGACCTACTTTTCTTCCCTAATACTACCACCACCATCCTTGATTTCAGCAATCTTATTTAGGATGAAAAGACTTTTTCGGGCGGGGGGAGGGATTGATCTGGGCTCCTGAAAATAATTCAGATTTTATCAGGATATCTCTCCCAATGCTGTTCCTATTTCTGTTCTACATTATTGCTGACTTTCAGGCATGTGTAAGTTAGCCAAAATGAGCAAACACATCCAGAAAACCAGGGATAGGTTTTTGGTTGTGTCATTGTCTACCTTTCAAAGCAGACCAGGTCAGAAAACAAGACACCACAAGAAATACTAGATCTCTGTTGATATACAGTAGGCTCCAATAATAGAATATTGAAAAACTGATAGAATTTCTATTTCCCTTTCCATTAGAGTTAAGATAGAGCAATATTAAGCGTTCACGCTTCCCTGTTTTCCTGGGCTAAGCTCATATTTTATTAATGCTTGCTGCATATTTTCTTCAAGACCTTCCTTGTATTTCTCTACAGCTGTGTTGATATTCACAAAAGCCAACAAGATTAATTGACATCATCAGGCTGTTCTGCCAAGCTCACCTAGCTATCTGCAAGAAAAACAGGGAGCCCTAGATTTGGATATAAAAGACCCCATGTTCAATCTTTATTACCGATTAACAGAGTTGATAGTGATCTTGTAGGTCATCTAGACCAACCCCCCGCCCAAGCAGGAGACTCTACACCATTTCTGACAGATGGCAGTCCAGTCTCTTCTTAGCGTCCAATGATGAAGCTCCCACAACTTCTGAAGGCAAGCTATTCCATTGATTGATTGCTCTCACTGTCAGATCTCTCTGGCCCTTCAAGGTAGGATTAGGAAATGACACCATTATAAGATGTATGCAGGGAGATCAAATATTTGCTTCAATACAAGGCCATTTCCTTTTTCTTAAACCTTCATATTGCTGTTTCTATGAAATAAAAGTCCCTCAGACAGAATTATTGGTAAATTATTTTAATATTCCTATTATATTTTTATTCAGGGACTAGGATTACTGTAAATCCGTTTTGCGAGTCAGTTTGGTGTAGTGGTTAAGGCGTTATGCTAGAAACTGGGAAACTTGCCTATTGCTTACACTTTAGGCACAAAGCCAGCTATGTGACTTTGGGCCAGTCACTTTCTCTCAGCCCTGGGAAAGGAGGCAATGGCAAATCACTTTTTTCTGCCAAGAAAATTTCAGGAGTACTTGTTCAGGCAGACTCCAAGGATCGGACATAACTGGGGAGGGGGACGACAAAGCATTTTACTCTCTTTTATGCAAAACTGCAAAGTAAATAAACATTTGCAGAATAAATATGGACGTCGGAAGTGTAAGAGCACTCTGTCATGAAGCATCATCTGCAAAATATAAAACATATTCATTTCAGCTGCAGCTCTTTGTAGGAAAGCAATGCCTAACTATATCACACTACTAACCAGAGCATACAAAACATTTGCCAGACCAATCCTTGAATACAGCTCATCTGTCTGGAACCCACACTGCATATCGGACATAAATACATTAGAAAGTGTCCAGAGATACTTTACAAGAAGAGTCCTCCACTCCTCTACTCGCAACAGAATGCCTTACGCAACCAGACTCAAAATCCTGGGCTTAGAAAGCTTAGAACTACGTCGCCTTCGGCACGACCTAAGCATAGCTCATAAAATTATCTGCTGCAACGTCCTTCCTGTCAACGACTACTTCAGCTTCAACCACAACAATACACGAGCACACAACAGATACAAACTCAAAGTGAACCGCTCCAAACTTGACTGTAGAAAATACGACTTTAGCAAAAGAGTGGTGAATGCCTGGAACTCACTACCTGATATTGTGGTTTCGTCACCAAACCCCCAAAACTTTACCTTTAGACTGTCCACTGTTGACCTCACCCGATTCCTAAGAGGCGTGCATAAGGGGCACGTTCGTAAGGGGCGTGCATAAATGCACCAGCGTGCCTACCGTCCCTGTCCTAATGTTCCCTCTTATCAGTACTCATCTTATGTATATAAACAATGTTATATCTATGTATATTACCTACACGTACTTGACAAAAATAAATAAATAAATAAATAAATAAATAAATAAATTTAAATAAATAAATAAATAAATAAATAAATAAATGACTGATCAGTTCTAGGGGGTGTAGGAAGGAACCACGATTAACAAATTTCTAAGGCTACAATTGGGAAGGTCAGAGGATGAGGCTTTCTGAAGTTTATTAATGTATCATCAAGTAGAAGAAGATAAAGGAGAATTTTCCAGACCAATTTGTTAGAAGAACACAAGCTCTGTATATCTCATCACAGCAAGAATTCCTTCATCCTTAGAAGCTTTTCTCAGAAGCCAGTTCTCTGATTCCACCACAAGATTAGAGTCAGAGGAAGCTAAAATGCTCTTGGTACTCTGTGAAATGAATGGATTATGTTTAACATGTCCATGCTCATTTTGATGCGCTCTGATTTAATCTAGATCCAATCTCTTCTGTCTTCTCATTTGGGGGCACACGATAACACTCAGTGCTTGCTGAGCTGAAGATAACCAACGTTCATATTTTCTTTTTAATAAATGTCCTTGTTCAAACTCTGCTTTTAAAAAAAAACTCGGTGGAATCCAAGTGGGGAAAACAATCTTGAAATGAATACAGAAATGTCAATATTCTGTGACAGAAGTGGATAAGATGGAGAAGTGAGCATGAAGATGGGGGACACAGTGACATGTTTAAGATTTTCCCGGATTTTAGATGGTTCCTGGGGTTTTTAGTTCTGTACTAACTGGTTTTGTCCAATTTATGCCCCATTAACTTGCATGCCTTCTATATATAAATATATATAACATTTTTTTGCTGATAAATGTGTGTGTGTGTGTGTGAAAAGGGTTTTTTTGGGGGGGGGTTGATCTGCATTCACACTACCAGAGGTACAACAATTCCTTAAAATCACTACTTCAGGTTTGCAGGGTAGGTTTATGGACAGAAAATTAATTTCGGTGGATTATAGCGAAATCTAGATAATCAAATGTTATGAGATCGAATCTGGGTCGGTCACCAGGACCGGAGATTTACTCTTCCGAACTTTCAGACTCTTCCTAAGGGAATGTCTCTCTATTGGAATACGTGCTTTGGGGTGTTCTGTGAGTTGTGTTTATGTGGAGCAACTCGCGACTCACAGAACAGCCCAAAACAGGTATTCCAGTAAAGAGAAATTCCCTGGAGATGGGCTTCAGCAGGAGTTCCAAAGCTTGGAAGACAAAATCTCTGGTCCTGATGACCAACCCAAATTCAATCTCACATCATTATCCTGGGACATGTATATTTCGTTATTCAGGATACTGCTTATAAGTGCTATGTGCTTAGAGCTTGAAGTACTGTTAGAGACCCCACACAGCTATTTCATGTCTCTGTTTCTGTCGCTCCCCTCTGGGAGGAGGTTTTGAAGGATCTATAGCAGGACTCCTAGATTCCTTATGCCGTCCATCTCGTAAACTCGCAGGATCCTTTTTTCCTCCTGCCGTGTACGTATATGTATACATTCGAAATAGACTGTGATGTTTCTATGTGTCATATATGTGTGTGTATGTGGGTATATGCATAATGGTTATCTTTTGAGAGCAGACTGCAATGAAATTTCATTTTAATGTATGCTGATTAGCGTACATTTAAAGTGACAATAAAGTTTTTATTATTCTATTCAGAATCCCCCTGTATTTATGTTGTTGGATGTGTTTTTTAACTTTTTAAAACTGTTTTTAAATAAGTTTATTGTTTAGTGTTCTCTTAAAATGTTGTACGCCGCCCTGAGTCCTTAGGGAGTAGGGTGGCATAGAAGAACCTAATAATAAATAAATAAATAAATCCTATCCTATTCCGTATTCCCTATTCTATTCTATTCTATTCTATTCTATTCTATTCTTATTTCATTCCATTCCATATATTCTATATATTCCATTCTATTCTATATATTCTCCCTCATTTGTAATAGAATATTAGCACATCCCGGCTTCTTTATTCAGCTATTTCAGAAGGGATATGGTAGAAGATTAAAGCTGAGATCAGCTGTATCTTTTGGCCAGAGAAGGGGAAATGGTCTCTTTGGAAATCTGCCAAAAAGAGAATTTACCTCTTATAGCAAATTGTCTTGAAACCAAATAATTGAAAGGAAAGCTGTTTACCCTTATCCACTTAGAGATAAATTGAGAGTCCTCAATTTAAAACAGTTCATTTAGTGATCATTCAAAGTCACAACAGTACTGAAAAAAAGTGACTTATGACCATTTTTCACGCTTATGACCATTTGCAGCATCTCCACGGTCACTGGAACGTGGCTTGGCGACTGACTCATATTTATGACGGTCTCAGTGTCCCAGAGTCACGTGATCCCCTTTTGCGACCTCCTGACAAGCAAAGGTCAACGGAGAAGCCAGATTAACTTAACAACTTTGTTACTAATTTACCAACCACAGTGATTCACTTAAGAACTGTGGCGAGAAAGTTCATAAAACGGGGCAAAATTCACTTAACAAATGTCTCGCTTAACAGCAGAAATGTTGGGCTCCCTTGCCAGTCAGTTGCCAAGTGTCTGAATTTTGATCACGTGACCATAGGGAATCCTGCAAACGATCCTAAGCGTGAAAAACGGTCATAAGTCACTTTTCTCAGTGCTGCTGTAACTTTGAACGGTCGCTAAATGAACTGTTGTAAGTGGAGGACTACCTCTTTACAGTATGGACAAGCTTACCACTTTTAAGTTGGCTCGCAAACAGCACTCTCCCGGTATCCCAGTATCCCACACCTTCCCATCCCCCTTGGCTCCAGGAGGCCAACCATAAAGATCTTCTGCAGACTCAGGGAATTACATGGAGCTGGCTTCATCGCGGGCCCTTTAAGCCAGATCTAAATTTGGCCAGGCCTGGGGGCCAGGAGAGGACAATGAAATTCAATTGGCTCAAGGCGCTGATTGCCCCACAAGCTTGCTGCTCTATCTGTTAGGTTCACATGTCCCTTCTCCAAGCCGAAAATCACTATCCTGTTACGACTTCCCTGGATTTCTTTTTTAAAATATAATCTCTTTAATATAAATTCAAAGAGATAAAACCTCCAATGTTTCTGTCCCATCCAGTTCACTATTGTTTGCTTTAGACGAGAGCTAAATAGCTTGAAATAGTTCTATACTAGTCTCCCTTTATTTCTTTGTCGGTAAATATAAATTTAACACACACACACACACACACACAGCTACACACTCACACAGTTTGTCGTGAAAGCGACTGTCTGTGAAGGCTCCTGGATTGGGGCTGAAGGCAAAAGCGGAAGCAGTATGCTCCATCCCATATTTGGGTAGACCAGGTTGCCCTGATTAAAAAACAATTGTTTGCTTTGATTCAATCCATCGCCCTGGATTCTTCAAAAAAAAAACACCACCCAGTGATATTTCTCATCACTGTTTATTTAATATTTTGCAGGATCCAATCTGGGTCGGTCACCGGACCAGAGATTTTGTCTTCTGAGCTTTTGGACTCGTGCTGGAGCCCATCTTCAGGGAATTTCTTTCTGGACCGACCCAGATTGGATCCTGCAACATTATCCTGGGACATGTATTTTCGCCTTCATTTGTGATTTAATATTTTATTCATTTGTTTGTTATATTCGTATCAGGAGCTCAAGACAGCTAACAGTGCTCCTTCCTCTCATTTTTGCCCCTACGACAACCTTGAGACTAACAGAGTGATTGGCCTAAAGTCACCCAGTTAGTTGGCCAAAAGAGGCGAAACATGGCTCTCCCTGGAGCATATGTGGAACTTAAGAGCTATCCTTAAATCACATCCAGTTATTAAACTATCTTATCTGGTATTGTCAGCATTGATTGACAGCAGACCTTCAAAATGTTAACGGGATAGGACCTCAACCCTAGGAGTGGTCTTCCCTTCCACGGCTGCAGAGTCCATGGGACATGATGCTCTTTCTTCCCTATATTTCAAATCCCCCAATGTATTTAATGAGAGTTCTGCCATATTCTAATTTCCCATTTATCTTTGCTTTCTCATATCTGCCCCAAACATTATTATTTTTTTCCAGGCTATTTTTCAGTCTGTGTACGTACACAGCTGTGAGGATTATTTTTAGACCTGCAGAGTTGCAGAAGTCCGCACGCTGCTTACATTCTCCGTTAGAATAAAAGGCAAATGGCACCGCAGATGAAAAGTCAGCCGTTATCATACAGCATTCCCACATTCGGTACATCGCGAAATTGGACATGGAGGTACAAAAAAATCCAGCCTCCTCATCAGGAGCTGCCTGGCTTCTTGCTTCTCCCCCCCCCCCCCCAGTTGTGTTACGGGTACCTTGTGGCAGGTGCTTATACTATAAACAGAAATGACAAAACGCACATGACCTTTCAGGTCCTGCCTGCTTCCCTCACAGTTGCAATGCTGTGCCGAGCTGTGCGGTAGTAGATCATGTTATAAAGGCAGTGGTTGCGTTGCATTCTTTAACCTGTGCCCTTAAGAATAGCCATCTCAGGAGCTAGACAGCCACCTGTTGGAGGGCTCTTGATTTGGACTTCTGTCCCAAGCAGGAGCTGGACTCGGTGACGGGAATGTCCCTTTCGGCCCTCGGATTCTGTGATTTGGCCGTAGTGTTAGCCCCGTAGTGATAGCTTCTTTTCATAGCAGCATTTGAAGGGAGCTTTCGTTGATGTATGTCCTAGCTGAGAGTGGGCCATATCTGGTTTTCTTTCTCATATATGGAATCACATCGTAATCAGGAACACAGGTTGTTGTAGGCATCTAACCATGAAGATTATCTATGACTCTTGCTAATTCTCTGTGCAGCCCAAACCGCCTCACAGGATTGTTGTGGGGAAAATAGGAGGAGGAAGATGTGTTGAATGTGTTTGCTGCCTTTGCAAAAAAAAAATCCATCCCTCCGTCCAGATTCGTGTCAGAAGGACCTACAAAGGTGGCCGAAGGGTGCTTCTGGGTTGAAAAGATTTGCCTGCGACTACACCATTGCTCAAGGGATGCCCGGTTGCCAAAAATGACACAATCTTTGAGAGGCTCTTTTCATGTCCCCCAAAGGTGGGATATAAATAAATAAATAAAAGACAGATGATGATGGTAGATAGATAGATAGATAGATGATAGATAGATAGATAGATAGATAGATAGATAGATAGATAGATAGATAGATAGATAGATAGATAGACAGACAGATAGACGATAGATAGATAGATAGAGAGAGAGAGAGAGAGAGAGAGAGATAGATAGACAGACAGATAGACGATAGATAGATAGATAGATAGATAGATAGATAGATAGATAGATAGATAGATAGATAGATAGATTAGATAGACAGATGATGGATAGATAGATTAGATAGACAGATGATAGATGGAAAGATGATAGATAGATAGATTAGATAGACAGATGATAGATAGATAGATAGATTAGATAGATAGATAGATAGATGATAGATAGATAGATAGATAGATAGATAGATAGACTGACAGACTAGATAGATAGATTAGATAGATAGATAGATAGATAGATAGATAGATAGATAGATAGATAGATAGATAGATAGATAGATAGATAGATTAGATAGACAGATGATGGATAGATAGATTAGATAGACAGATGATAGATAGACAGATGATAGATAGATAGATAGATTAGATAGATAGATGATAGATAGATAGATAGATAGATAGATAGATAGATAGATAGATAGATAGATAAATAGATAGATAGATAGATAGATAGATAGATAGATAGATAGATAGATTAGATAGACAGATGGTAGGTAGGTAGGTAGGTAGGTAGATAGATAGATAGATAGATAGATAGATAGATAGATAGATAGATAGATAGATAGATAGATAGATAGATAGATAGATAGATTTGATTAATGAGTTCTAGTTCTCGTCCTGCCTTTGGTATGAAAGCCCACTGGGGACTTTTGACTAATCACCAGGAGCCTTTGTGTTCTAGTCACACCTTAGACATGAAAGCAGTTGGATGACTTTGGGCCAATCACCAGGAGACGGTGAGTTCTAGTTTCACCTTATACATGAAAGCTGGCTGGGTAACTCTGAACCAATCGTCAGACGTTGGTGAGTTCTAGTCCCGCCTTAGGCATGAAAGCCAGCTGGGTGACTTTGGGCCAGTCGCTCTCTCTCTTAGCCCTACCCATCTCACAGGGTTGTTGTTGTGGGGAAAATAGGAGGAGGAAGTTGAGTTGGATACAGTTGCTGCCTTGTTATTTGTAAAAAGCAATAAAGATAGGATACAAAGAAACAAATAAATAAATTTGATGAATGAAACTGCAGACCACAAAATTTTATGCTGCAATAAATGTTTAAGGACTTTTTGGTCTGTAAACCTAACTGCTCTCTCTCTCTTTGGAAAATGTAGTTATTCAGTGGGTACTTTTGATAGCCAAATATTCCATACTGACTTCTGCCGTATTTCTCCCCCCATCCCCTCAACCAACCCAACAGACATTCACAGCTTGGTGCAATTCCCACTTGCGGAAGGCCGGGACACAGATTGAGAATATTGAAGAAGATTTCCGTAATGGCCTTAAACTCATGCTCCTATTAGAGGTGATTTCAGGTAGGAGAACACTGATGTCGGGAGGTGTGGGGAGGGGCAGCCCCCAAGCAGCGGAGGGTGGTGGAAACAGGAGGTTACAATTTAAAGGAGATCTGATGTTCGTCCATCGTGTTCGAAGAGGACCTTGACATCTATCAGGTTGTGGGCTCTTTACGATGTGTCCGCAGGTGGCTGGTAAGGGCTATACGGGCACGAAATGTTCTGCCACATGTTGGGCTGACATGTGTGGGCATCATTGTTGCAGCATTTGTAGCTCTGGCTTTGCGGAGTGCTCGCTTTTCTTCTGCTATAGCTGTTCTTCAAATAAAAAGGAGATCTATTTATTTAGTGTATAGCTTTACATGGACTAGCAATACATTTTAACATTTCAGCTAGATTAATAAAACACAATAAAACATAAATATTAAAAAGATCTATATTCAAATATCAACTCTAGGCCATCTAACCATTAAAGCATAGCATTGTTTATATTTTAAAAAAATCAGATATATGCCGTCAGTTTACAGCCGGTCATGATGTGATCTACATTTTGACATAGGGCTGATTGAGGGAACAGGTTATGTCTAGTCAAAGAAGAGAAGTATTAGGGCTAAAAAAGATAGCAGTCTTCCAATATTTGAGGGGCTGCCACAAAGAAGAGGGGGTCAATCTATTCTCCAAAGAACCTGAAGGCAGGACAAGAAGAAGATGGAAATTAATCAAGTTTAGAAGCAACCTAGAACTAAGAAAAAATTTCCTGACAGAACAATTAACCAGTGGAAGGAATTGCCACCAGAAGTTATGGGTGCTCCATCACTGGAGGTTTTCAAGAAGTGATTGGACAGCCATTTGTCCAGGATGCTTGAACAGGGGGTTGGTCTAGAAGACCTTCATGGTTCCTTCCAACTCTTATTATTCTATGTTCTGTGAGTCACACCCCTCTACAGTCTCAGCCAATCATCATGCAAGAAGCAGACACACACTAGTGTGTGCTAGTCGACTTGGGTTTTGGCTCAGGAGTGCCTCTAAGTGCTGCCATGGTGTGTGTGGGTGTGTGGGTGGGTGGGTGTATCACAATCCTTCCCTTTCTACCTCCACTGTTCCTCTCTTTCTCCACAAGGTGAGCGGTTGCCAAAGCCAGACAAGGGCAAGATGCGCTTCCACAAAATTGCCAACGTCAACAAGGCCCTGGACTTCATTTCCAGTAAGGGGGTCAAGTTGGTATCCATTGGAGCTGAGGGTAAGTAACCTTGGGAAGCGGGTATTTTATTTCTCTACCCTCTGGAAACAAAGCGAGAAAAATCTCCTTCTGGCACGCAGCAAGTGCAGGTAGCCCTCGACATAGGACCAAAATTTCTGTTGCTAAGTGAGACATTTGTTAAGTGAGCTTTGCCCCGTTTTACGACCTTCCTTGTCCCCAGTTGTTGTAGTGAATCGTTGCAGATGATAAGTTAGTAACCCGGTTGTTAAGTGAATTTTGGCTTCCCCATTGACTTTGCTTGTCAGGAAGGTCGCAAAAGGGGGGGTCATGTGATCCCAGGGGACACTGCCACCGTCATAAATATGAACCAGTCGTCAACCGTTTTCATCACATGATCATGGGGGTGCTGCAAAGAGGATGCTCTCAGCTCTGCCTTTTCCACGTCCATCACTTTTTATGCTCCTTCCCTGCATCTGTTCCAGAAATTGTGGACGGAAACCTGAAGATGACTCTGGGTATGATCTGGACAATCATTCTTCGATTCGCTATTCAGGACATCTCAGTGGAAGGTAAGCATGAAAGGCAAGAGGCCCTTGGATTTGACCCATTCCTCGAAATCTGCTTTCAAAGTATCTTATCTGGAGATGGAACCACTCCGCAGTTCCTTCCCCAACTTTCCTAGATCTAATTCCCAGCCACCTCAGCTTAAAGAGGAAAGGAATGGAGGTTTTTAGTAACAGATCTGGCAAGCCACTGCCAACCAGAGTGAGCAGTACTGGATTTGATGGGCCAATCTTTTTTTTAAATTGACAACATTTATATAACCACCCTACTCAAATAATGCGATTTAGGTGGCGTAAATAAATAACCAACCAACCAACACAAAGCAACGAACATGCTCTGTAATCCTTTCAGAACAGAGGCGGGCTCAGAGGTAGAACTTTGCATACGGAAGTTTGTTCGTGTTCTAATGAGATCATGGGGATGGAGAACAGCCCTGCCCATCAAAGCAGGCTAAACTTAGATCAGGGGTCTCCAAACTTGGCAACTTTAAGACTTGTGGATTTCAACTCCCAGAATTCCTCAGCCAGCCAGAGTTGAAATCCACAAGTCTTAAAGTTGCCAAGTTTGGAGACCTCAAGCTTAGATGAAAAATGAACGTGCTTGGCCGAGGGCAGATTCCTGTGCTCAAGGGAAGGCCTAGACAAAAGAGATTCAGGGACCCTGCCATTCAGAGGAGGTATATAATAATAAATGCAGAGAGGCCTATTGGAAATGTAGAGTTTATGCCATGGGTGGCTTAAACCTGAGGAGACTTCCTTCCCTTTCTCTTCCAGAAACTTCCGCCAAGGAGGGGCTGCTGTTGTGGTGCCAAAGGAAGACGGCTCCCTACCGGAACGTCAATGTGCAGAACTTCCACATTAGGTACCCCAAAGATGCGGGCTTATTGTTGCTGAATTAACAGAACAGAGTTGGAAGGGACCTTGGAGGTCTTCTAGTCCAACCCTGTGCTCAAGCATGAAACTCTAAGCCGTTTCAGACAAATGACTGTCCAATCTCTTCTTAAAAACTTCTAGTGTTGGAGCACAACTTCTGGTGGCAAGCTGTTCCACTGATTAATTGTTATCGCTGTCAGGAAATTCCTCCTTAGTTCTAGGTTGCTTCTCTCCTTGATTAGTTTCCATCCGTTGCTTCTTGTCCTGCCTTAAGGTGCTTTGGAGAACAGGTTGACCCAAAACACCTGAAGACAAGACAAGAAGCAACGGATGGAAACTTAACAAGGAGAGAATTAACCTAGAACTAAGGTTGGCTTGCTCCTTGATTAGAACTAAGAACTAACTAAGAACGAAGGCATTCACTAGCCCAGGGATAGGCAAAGTTGGTTCTTCTATGACTTGTGGACTTCAACTCCCAGAATTCCTAAGCTAGCATGATTGGCTCAGAAATTCTGGGAGTTGAAGTCCATGAGTCATAGAAGAGCCAACTTTGCCTACCCCTGCACTAGCCCATCACATGGCAATCTTTTCCCACCAGCGCTCGCAATCAGAAAGTTACTCCTGATGTTTTGTTGAATCTCCCTCTTTGTAATTTTAATCCAGAGCAGCGGTGGGTTGCTCTCGGTTTGGCCCGGTTCGGTGAACTGGTAGCGGCGGGGGGAAGGCTCCACCCACCCACCCGGGACGCGCAGAAGCATCGCACAAGCGAACCGGTAGCGATGGGATTTACAACCCACTACTGATCCAGAGGTTTAGGCTACTCTCTGGGCAACAGAGAACACTGTAATATAAGTCCATGCCGCCTTCTAGCTTTTCAGTTATGTGAAGACTGCTATCATATCTCCCCTTAGTCACCTCCTCCGTAGGCCAGACATTTCCAAAGTCTTCAACTGATCCTCCTAAGACTTGGGTTCTGGACTTTTCATCCTCCTGATAGCCCTCTTCTGAACTTGCTCCAATTCGTCATTGTCATTTTTGAATTGCAAGCTCCAAAATTGGACACGGTATTTCAAGTGAGGTCTTCCCAGGGCAGAATGGAATAACGACCTTGTGCTCCTGAGAGCATTCGCCATTTTAGCAACTGCATCACACTGCCAGCTCGCATTTAATCTTATGGCTGACAAGAACACCAACATCTCTTAAGAACAAACCCAATCTTTAAGCAGAATTATTCATGTAGCCCAAACAGTAACATATACAGGTAGTCCTTGACTTATGAGCAGCCAAAGTTCTGATGGACCCACCTGGGCTGGGTGGGTGATATTTACAACCTGGATTTGAAGTTCCAATGGTCGGATCTCATCCGTGATCACATCACTGCACTTTAAGCCTTCGGCAACCAGGCCAATTTAATAGCCGTTTGTACATCCCACAATCACCTCACTGCGTTTGTCGCTTAACACCACAGAAAAAGTTGTAAATTCAGGTCAGTCAGATGACCGACCAGCCTGCTTTACAGCAATCACAAGCTACAACCATGATGGGCAGGCTCCATCACAGTCATAACTCGAGAACTTCCCATATCAAAAGACAAAAGAGGATAATCAGAACTGCAGAAAAAACAATTACTGCCAACCTGCCTTCCACTTATGACCTGTATACTGCACGAGTCAAAAAGAGGGCCGTGAAAATATTTACTGATCCCTCGCATCCTGGACATAAATTGCTTCAACTCCTACCCTCAAAACAACGCTATAGAGCACTGCACACCAAGACAACTAGACACAAGGACAGTTTTTCCCCAAACACCATCACTCTGCTAAACAAATAATTCCCTCACCACTGTCAAACTATTCACTAAGGCTGCATTACTATTACTATTAGTCTTCTCATCGGTGCCATCACCCATCTCCTCCCACTTATGACTTGTTGCTTGTATCCTTACGATTTATATTAATATTGATTGTTTCCTGATTGCTTATTTGTACCCTATGACAATCATTAAGTGTTGTACCTCATGATTCTTGGCAAATGTATCTTTTCTTTTATGTCCACTGAGAGCATATGCACCAAAGACAAATTCCTTGTGTGTCCAATCACACTTGGCCAATACAGAATTCTATTCTATTCTATTCTATTCTATTCTATTCTATTCTATTCTATTCTATTCTATTCTATTCTATTCTATTCTATTCTATTCTATTCTATTCTATTCTATTCTATTCTATTCTATTCTAAAATGTGGAATGCCATAATTTACAGAAAGGTAAAAGACTTCAGGAAAAACCACAATAACAAATTACAAGAATGGTGGGAAATAAATCATTAAGCTATTGTAACCGATTTGGAATAGAAACTACGGGTAGTCCTCGGCTTACGGCCACAATTGAGCCCAAACTTTCTCTTGATAAGTGACTGACCTTTGTTAAGTGAGTTTTGCCCCATTTTACGACCTTTCTTGCCAAAGTTGTTAAGTGAATCAGTGCAGCTTTAAAGTTAGTAACACGCTTGTTAAATGAATCTGGCTTCCCTATTGACTTTGCTCGTCAGAAGGTCAGAAAAGGGGATCACGTGATCCCAGGATACTTCAACCGTCACAAATACGAGCCAAGCACTTAAATTTGGATCATGCGACCCTAGGGATGCTGCAGTGGTTGTACGTGTGAAAAAAAAAGTCATAGGTCACTTTTTTCAGTGTCGTCGTAACTTCGAACAGTCACTAAATGAAAGATTGTAATTCGAGGGCTATCTGTATGGGGAGGGAGGCCTCTGGCTTCAGTTGAATGCATCCTACACTCACTCAATCTTCCTTCTCCCCCAATGTGTCCTCTGCCAGCTGGAAGGACGGCCTGGCCCTCTGTGCCCTGATCCATCGGCATCGTCCCGACCTCATTGACTACGCCAAGCTCAGAAAGGTGATGGGCTTCCCTTGTAGACCTAATGTGGCTCTTTCCTTCTGCCTCTTTCTTCCCCTCCTCCTCTGCTTTAAGGCAGCTTCTGGGCTTGTCCTCATCTCCCCCTAACATCCCCTCTAACCATCCCATGAACGTGCCACAAAGATGGGTATCAAAAAAAAAAAAAGTCAAAATGGCAGCCATGGCTGCGTGATTGAAGCCCCGCTTCTCTTTATATCCAAGCAATGCATTTTTTTTTTTAGAAAAAGGCAGAGCTTTATTGATCTGATTTGATTTTGATTTGTTTGCCGCCCGGCTCACTTTGAGGCGACTCTGGGCAGCTTGCAACATTAAACGGTTGAGGGGCTTGTGCAGATTTTTGCAACTCAGATCTGCCGTGGTGGCACGCTGGTTAGAATGCAGTATTGCAGGCTAACTGCCCACTGCCAGCAGTTCGATCCTGGTCGGCTCAAGTCTTAAGTGCTGTTGCTATTGCCCTTCCTTCCTTCCCTCCCTCCCTCTATCCTAGACAGCCCCCTTTTCTCACAGTTGAAACCTCCTATAGGATAATTCTGTCCATCTCTTCCCTAGGATGATCCCATTGGGAACCTCAATACAGCGTTTGAGGTGGCTGAGAAATATTTGGATATCCCCAAGATGCTGGACGCAGAAGGTAAGAGAAACTCAATGTGGTTTAAAAATGTAGGATTGGACCAGAGCAGAGTAAGTTGGAGGTGCTCCTGTGGCTGGTGAACTTATTTACCAGAGGGCAGGTGAAGAGAAACACAGAGCTCACTTGCTCTGTAGAGTTATCAAGCTTCTTATCGGAGTAAGTGCTGGATTGGTTGAGGGGCAAATCTTCTGAAAAGAAAATTCTTCTTGGTGTTCCATCATCTGCTTCTTTTCCTGGTTCCTCTCTGCAGATATTGTCAACACCCCCAAACCGGATGAGAAAGCCATCATGACCTACGTTTCTTGTTTCTATCATGCTTTTGCTGGTGCGGAGCAGGTAAAAATCAAGTTTCTTCCTTAGGCGTTTAACTTTATAGGAGGCAAGACTATGCCATCCACCTCGGTGGGACAAACTAATATGTGTGTGTGTGTGCGCGCGTGTGCATAAGCGCACTGACATGCCTACCGTCCCTATCCTAATGTTCCCTTTTATTCGTATCCATTTCATGTATTCATAATCATGTTTATACTTATATTTGTTATCTAATACATGCTTGACGAAAGATAGATAGATAGATAGATAGATAGATAGATAGATAGATAGATAGATAGATAGATAGATAGATAGATAGATAGATAGATAGATAGATAGATAGAGATAGAGATGATATAGATATATGTGTAGGTAATTCTTGACTTATGACCACAATTGAGCCCAGGATTTATGTTGCTGAGTGAGAAATTTGTAAAGTGAGTTTTGCCTCATTTTACCACGTCCCATGCCACGTTTGTTAAGTGAATCACTGCAGTTGTTATGTCAGTCACATGGTTGTTAAGTGAATCTGGCTCCTCCGTTGACTTTGTTTGCCAGAAGGTCACAAAAGGGGATCACATGACCCCAGGACACTGCGACCGTCATAAGTATGAGTCAGTTGCCAAGCATCTGAATGTAAAGCACGTGACCACGAGGATGCTGCAATGGTCGTAAGTGTAAAAAAATGGTTATAAGTCCCTTTTTTCAATGCTGTTGTTACTTCGAACGGCCACTAAATGAACTGTTGTAAGTCGAGGGCTACCTACTGTATACTCTTCCCCTCCTGTCATTTTCTGGGGCTTTTGCAGAATTCAGTCCTGATTTAGAAGGTTGCCAAATGAGGATTAATTTAAAAATACCATAAACTGTTTTGCTTTGTTATCTTTCAGTTAAGATAATTTTTTGTAGAGGTATTTATGTTTGGCATAAAGCCTTTATTGTCATTGTACATCATGTATACAACGAACTTGGTTTAGCCTCTACTGGTGCAGTTCATATAAGGGAAGTAGAAAAACTCAGGGAGTTCCTTTCTCCCCATCTTCTGGGGAGGGGGCAGAGGGAGAGAGAGAGAGAGAATTTTTTTTTATTGCAGGGGTCCCCAAACTTGGCAACTTTAAGACTTTGTGGACTATGCTGGCTGGAGAATTCTGGGAGTTGAAGTCCACAAGTCTTAAAGTTGCCAAGTTTGAAGACCTCTTTTTTATGATATGTTATAAATCATGGATATATTATATGTTATATAATATATCCATGATATGCTATATAACATATAACATACATACATACATACATACATACATACATACATACATACATACATACATACATACATACATACATACATATATATATATATATATATATATATATATATATATATATATATGTAACATTTTTTTGCTGATAAATGAAAATAAAGGGAGACTATTATAGACTATTATAAACATATATAATATGGATATGTTATATGTTATAAATATGTTATAAATCATAACCTCGGATTATCTACCATCGACCTCACCCCATTCCTAAGAGGTCGGTAAGGGGCGTGCATAAGCGCACAATCGTGCCTACCGTTCCTGTTCTAATGTTCACATATATTCTTACCTCTTTTACTCTTATTCATGCTTGTACTATTACATATATAGTCAATTATGTTTTACTGTTTACTTTGCTTATAATCATATATGCTTGACAAATAAACAAATACAAATACAAATGGTATGTTATAAATCAAATAGAGCACTGCACACCAAGACAGCTAGACACAAGAACAGTTTTTCCCCAAACGCCATCACTCTGCTAAACAAATAATTCCCTCACCACTGTCAAACTATTCACTAAGGCTGCATTATTATTACTATTAGTCTTCTCATTGTTCCTATCACCCATCTCCTCCCACTTATGACTGTATAACTGTAACTTGTTGCTTGTATCCTTACAATTTATATTAATATGGATAGCTTCCTGATTGCTTATTTGTACCCTATGACAATCATTAAGTGTTGTACCTCATGATTCTTGACGAACGTATATTGTCTCTTTAGGTACACTGAGAGCCTATGCACCAAAGACAAATTCCTTGTGTGTCCAATCACACTTGGCCAATAAAGAATTCTATTCTATTCTATGTCTGCTTTTTTTCTCCTTTGCTTCCAGGCTGAGACAGCAGCCAATAGGATCTGCAAGGTGCTGGCTGTCAATCAAGAGAATGAGAAACTGATGCAGGAGTATGAAAAGCTGGCCAGTGAGGTAACTTGCATCTTAAACCCCATCTTCTCTCCCAACACTGGTTTCTGATTTTGGATCACAATCGTAACATCCTCATGCAAATATGTATTTTAATAAATAAAAGCAGGAGGCCATGAATTCAAGTCTCACCTTAGCCATGAAAGCCGGCTGGGTGACTTTGGGCCGATCACCAGGAGACAGGGAGTTCTAGTCCTGCCATAAGGAATGAAAGGCAGCTGGGTGACTTTGGGCCAATCCCCCTCTCTCAGCTCACCCCACCTCACAGGGTTGTTGTGGGGAAAATAGGAGATGGGTTGGATATGTTCACCTCCTTGAATTATTTGTAAAAGTAATAAAGGTGAGATGCAAAGAGAGGGGGGGGGGAGATTGCTAGAGAGATAGATGGATGGATGGATGGATGGATGGATAGATATAGATAGATAGATAGATAGATAGATAGATAGATAGATAGATAGATAGATAGATGATAGATAGATAGATAGATAGATAGATAGATAGATAGATAGATAGATAGATAGATAGATAGATAGATAGATAGATAGATAGATAGATAGATAGATGATAGGGATGGATAGATAGATGAATAGATGGATGAATGGGTAGAGTGAGAGAGATGGAGATGGCTAGAGAGAGAGGAGAGAGGGAGGGAGGGAGGGAGAGAGAGAGAGAGAGAGACAGACAGATGGAGAGAGAGAGAGGGAGATGGCTAGAGAGATAGATAGATAAAACGAGAGAGAGAGAGAGAGATGCCCCAAAAGGAAGCTTGAGCTAACAGTTCCCGAAGCCCCCAGTGATGATCGATCCTCTTTCTCCTGGGCAGCTGCTGGAATGGATCCGCCGCACCATCCCATGGCTGGAGAACCGGGTGCCGGAGAAGAACATGGCCGCCATGCAGCGCAAGCTGGAGGACTTCCGGGACTACCGCCGTGTGCACAAACCTCCTCGCGTCCAGGAGAAGTGCCAGCTGGAGATCAACTTCAACACCTTGCAGACCAAGCTGCGCCTCAGCAACCGTCCGGCCTTCATGCCCTCCGAGGGGAAGATGGTCTCTGTAAGTCAAGGACCAGAAATGGGGGAGCCCTACAAGCCACGGGGGGGGGGGGAGCTGGGGTTCACATTTGCTGTCCAGAGGTTTTCCCGAAAACCACCTTTGTTACTGAAAACATCTGGCCCGAGCATCCATCCTGCTCTTCCACGGTTTTGCTGTGCCTGTGAAAACTTCTGAAGGAGTTCTTTCCTTTCTTTCTTTGTTGCTTTCTATTTCAAGACACTTCTGTGGGAGATATCCCTATCTAGTGGAATACATCCTATTTTTAATTAAATTAGACAATTAAAATGTTAAAACAGGGCTTCTCAACCTTGGCAACTTTAAGACTTGTGGACTTCAACACCTAGAATTCTGGGAGTTGAAGTCCACGGGTCTTAAAGTTGCCCGGATTGGATAACCTTGCATTCAAGGTTTCTAAGAGTTGTTGAAAAGCTAATCAGGGTTAAGGCCATGCCACTTTCTGAGAAAAGAAAGTATTTCATAAATATAGGTCTACCTCCAAATAGGCCTGTTTAGCAGATGTTTTACAGGCCAGAAAAGGAAGAGAACTGATGAAAAGCAACAAATGTGAAGCTTACATGGTAATTTGACCTTTTGCACGCAAGCAAAAATTCCTTAATTTTTGAGAAACTATCCCCAATAGAGAATTCTCAAGTGTAGCGTCTATAAAAACGGTTTCAACATTGCAGGTTTCCCCCCCAGAATTTATTAACTGATGCCAGAGAACTTGGTGCTATTAAAGGACTTCATTAAAACAGCTCATTAAAAGCATTTTCTCAGAGAGTTTTGCTTGTCATTATCCTTACACTCTTTTGACACTAAGATTTGTTCACCCTGACCTTTTAAGTAACAAAGGCTTTGTGGTTTAAAAATCTCTATTTTTGGCACTGGGTTGCTAAGGATTCGTTTCTTGTTGTACATTTAAAAAAATTAACGGATTACTTCTCTTTTTGAATCTACCTTGTTCTCACGATCTTGAGCTGAATCTATAATGTTATCTTACTGAGCGGCATATGAACCTTATAAAAAAATAGAAATGAAGACAGATTGCCATCTACTAAACAACTAAAAATACCCTATCAAATCATATCTTTAGTCAACATTTTTTAAAAAGCCAAATGGTAACAAAAAGATAAACATACATGAAAAATAAATTCCTTCACTCACCCATTTGTTAGGCAGAGAGCCGGGAAAGCTGTTCCAAATTCTAATCAATTGCTTACTTGCTCTTGATTCACCCACTGAAAATAAAATAGATTACTGCCTTCAAAAGAACAGGAATTAAGACTAGCTTCCCTTCTTGTAGCCCCAAAATGTTTTAAAGTGTTTATTCAGCAGAGATTAAGAGGAGGGCATGAGATCTCCTTACGACCTGCTGCTCCTCTTTGGATCTGCTTTCAGTTCACTGAAAAACTGTCTCTGGTGACTTAGTTCTCCAAATATTTTTTTAATTAACTGAATAACAGAGTTGCAGGGACTTTGGAGGTCTTCTAGTCCAACCTCCTGCTCAGTCAGAAAACTCCACTATAACATTTCAGATGAATGGTGGTCCAATCTCTTCTTAAAAACCTCCAGTGTTGGAGCATCCACATCTTCTGGAGGCAGGCAGTTCCACTGGTTAATTGTTCTCACTGTTGGGAAGTTTCTCCTCAGTTCCAGGTTGCTTCTCTCCTTGATTAGTTTCCATCCATTGTTTCTTGTCCTGCCTTCTGGTGCTTTGGAAAATAAGTTGACCCCCTCTTCTTTGGGGCAGCCCCTCAAATACTGGAATGCTGCTATCATATCTCCCCTAGGTGACATTGATTAATCACATTTTTAAACTGCCCAGCTCCCTTAACACAGGGACTCTGGACAGTATACAATAAAATATGAACATATAAAGACAATATATAAAAGTTTAAAAAAACCCCGCAGAGCCATATTTTCACTCTTTTCTGGAAGGCCTGTCTTCCCTGGGGGGGGGGTGGGCAGCATATTTTACAGGACAGGGGCAATTGCAGAGAAGGCTCATTTCCTGGACACCCCCCCCCCCCACACACACACATAAACAATCAGAGTTCTTTAACTGATGGAGTCTGTCAGCAGCATACCTTCCCTGCCTGACCGGGTGGGATGGGCAGACGTAATGGGAGATAGACAGGTGTCGCTTGGCAAAAGGCATCAATGGGAGCGGGAAGGGATGCAGGAGGATTTCTGAAGGTGGCTGATCGGTAGCAAGCGTGGCTGGGACCTCCCTGGCTGAGGCTGTTTTCCCCCCCTCCCCCTCCCCGTGGCCCACAGGACATTGCCAATGCCTGGAAAGGTCTGGAACAAGTTGAGAAAGGATACGAAGAATGGCTGCTGACGGAGATCAGGCGCCTGGAGCGTCTGGACCACCTGGCTGAGAAGTTCAAGCAGAAGGCCACTCTGCACGAGAACTGGACCAGAGGTATCTGCGGAGGCCCTGACAGAATCCCCTTCTAACCCCACAATAAAATATAAATGTCAAAAACAGATGTGTGTTCAAATATCAATGTCTAGGCCAGTGATGGCGAACCTTTTAGACATTAAGTGCCCAAATTGGGCGCGCGTGCATGCCCAAACTGAAAGGTATGTGCATGCGCTGAAACGCGCACGTGCATACGTGTGCATGCATGAACATGCACATGCACGGACATGGACCACACGCATGCGTAGCAGATACCCAAAGACCAGCTGGCCAACGGGAGGCGGGGCATCCCAACACCAGCAGCGCAGCAAGAGGGAAGCTCTTTTTCTTTCGTGAGCTTCTGTTTTGTCGTTTGCAGGAAAACAGCAGCTCACGAAAGAAACGCCACGGAGATCTGACCTGTGGTGACGGTATGCATGCCAGCAGAGAGGGCTCTGCGTGCCACCTCTGGCACGCGTGCCCCAGGTTCGCCATCACGGGTCTAGGCCATCTAACCATTGAAGCACAATATAAATTATATTTTCAAAAATCAGACACTGGACCCTTATATGCCCTCAGCTTACAGCCGGTCACGATCTAGTTTGACGTGGGACTCTACAGTCATACTGAGGGGAGGGTACTCTGCCCCATTTATACAGAGATGTTCTCGATCAACCTCCAGCCCCTCCCCCTCAGCTGGGCCTTTAGCTCTCTCTCTCTCTGCTTCTTCTCCCCCCCTCCCCCCGCCCCCAGGGAAGGAAGAGATGCTGTCCCAGAAGGACTACGAATCAGCCACACTCTATGAGATCCGGGCACTGATGCGCAAGCACGAGGCCTTCGAGAGCGACCTGGCCGCCCACCAGGACCGTGTGGAGCAGATTGCGGCCATCGCTCAGGAACTCAAGTAGGTGTCAACAAGTTGGCAGCAGCCTTACGGAGAAACGCAAGCACCCTGCATCATCAGTTCTGCTCCCCAATTCTACCTACTAGGATGGCTGCCCCAAGCCTGAAGCCCGAGACTGCATGAGGCCTCTAAATGACTTGGAAACCTGGCCACCAAAGAGGGACAATGTATATACATATAGCAATAGCACTTAGACTTATAAACCGCAGACTTATAAACCGCTTCACGGTGCTTTACAGCCCCTCCCTAAGGGGTTTACAGAGTCAGCCTCTGGCCCCCAATAATCTGGGTCCTCATTTTACCAACCTTGGAAGGACCGAAGGCTGAGTCCACCTTGAGCCGGTTCGGATCGAACTGCATGCAGTGGGCAGTGAGTTAGCCTGCAATACTGCCTTCTAACCACTGCACCACCGTGGCTCTTATATAGAATAATACAGTTGGAAGGGACCTTGGAGCAGAGTTGGATTCCTCCCAGTTTGGACCGGTTCACCCGAACCGGTATCGACCCACTGATGACGTCACAGTGAAGTCACGGAACCGGTTCTGCATATGCATTCATGGCCTGGAAAAATAAAAAGGATTGTGTCTCAAAAACTCCTCCTGATTTATCACTGCAGTGAGCTGGACTACCACGATGCAGCCTCTGTGAACTCCCGCTGCCAGGCCATCTGTGACCAATGGGATACCTTGGGGACGCTCACTCAGAAGAGAAGGGATGCCCTGGAGGTGAGAAATGGGCACAGGAACATTGAAGGTCTCTCCTTGGATGTGGCTTATGGGTCTGGGGGAGGGGGAGGTGTGGACCAGACAGACGTCTCCCTCTCAGGAATTTCATCCGGCGTTCTTTCCCCTTTGCCCAGCGGGTGGAGAAGCTGCTGGAGACAATTGATCAGCTGTACCTGGAGTTTGCCAAGAGAGCTGCCCCGTTCAACAACTGGATGGACGGAGCCATTGAGGACCTCCAGGACATGTTCATCGTGCACAGCATCGAGGAGATCCAGGTCGGCCTCAGGATAGCAATAGCATTTAGACCTATATACCGCTTCACGGTATATAGGTCTTTGCAGTCCTCTCTAAGTGGCTTACAGAGTCAGCATCTTTCCCCCAACAATCTGGGTCCTCATTTTACCCCCCTTCGGAAGGACGGAAGGCTGAGTCAACCTTGAGCTGGTCAGGATCCAACTGCTGGCAGTGGGTAGAATTAGCCTGCAATACTGCATTCTAATCACTGGGAAGGAGGGAGGGAGGGAGGGAGGGAGGAAGGAAGGAAGGAAGGAAGGAAGGAAGGAAGGAAGGAAGGAAGGAAGGAAGGAAGGAAGGAAGGAAGGAAGGGGGCAATAGCACTTAAACATATACCACTTTACAGTGCTTTATAGCCCTAAGTGGCTTACAGAGTCAGTATATTGCCCCAACAATCTGGGTCCTCATTTTACCAACCTTGGAAGGATGGAAGGATGAGTCAACCTTGAGCCGGTCAGGATCGAACTGCTGACAGTGGGCAGAGTTAGCCTGCAATACTTCATTCTGACCACTGTGCAGGAAGGAAGGAGGGAGGGGAGGAGGAAGGAGGTAGCAATAGCTCTTAAGACTTATATCCCACTTCACAGTGTTTTACAGCCCTCTCTAAGCGGCTTACAAAGTCAGCCTATTGCCCTCAACAATCTGGGTCTTCATTTTACCGACCTCGGAAGGACAGAAGGCTGAGTCAACCTCGAGCCCCCATCAGAACCGAACTCCTGGCAGTGGGCAGAGTCAGCCTGCCATGCTGCACTCAAACCACTGCAGGGCTCCTAGGATGCCGCCCACATTCCTCCAGGCCCTTGTAGGCATCCGCTGACCGAAGCTCTTCCTTCTCTCCTTCAGAGCCTGATCACAGCCCACGAGCAGTTCAAAGCCACCCTGCCAGAGGCCGATAAGGAGCGCATGGCCATCCTGGGCATTCAGAACGAGATCCAAAAGATTGCTCAAACCTACGGCATCAAGCTGTCAGGCCTGAACCCCTACACCGCCCTCTCCCATCATGACATCGCCAACAAGTGGGATAAGGTGAGAACCAACGGAGAAACAAAGAAGGGTTAAGAATGGGAGAATCCAGGGGCGGGGGGATCTATTTTTGCCAGGCTGAGTTGGATCCCTTATAAGTTGTTGTCTTCCATCCATGTTCGGTATTTATCCATCTAGGTCCACAACGGAGGCCAAAATTTCTGTTGATAAGCAAGACAGTTGTTAAGTTAATTGTTCCCCATTTTATGACCTTTTTTTGCACATTTGTTAAGCGAATCATGCGGTCGTTAAGTGAATCTGGCTTCCTCATTGACTTTGCTTGTCAGAAAGGGGGAATCATATCACTCCGGGACTCTGCAACCGTCATAAACATGAGTCAGTTGCCAAGCTTGAGAATGGGGATGCCTTAACGGTTGTAAGTGTGAAAAATGGGGATGCTGTAACGGTTGTAAGTGTGAAAAATGGTCGTAAGTCACTTTTTTCAGTGCCGTTGTAACTTTGAGCAGTCAGTAAATGAACTGTTGTAAATCGAGGACTACCTGTAGAAGATAATATTTGTAGCTCAGTGTTGAACTGTGGAGTCCTTGATGGTTTGCTTGCAGACATTTCATAGACCATCTAGGTAACATCATCAGTGCTAGAAGGCAGAGAGGTTTGCTCTCTATGAACACTGATGAGGTTATCTAGTTGGGTAATGAAACGTCTGCAGCAAACAACCAGGCTCAGAGAGCACCACATTGTTGTCATTCCCTGCTTTAATTCAAACTAGAAAGGGGCTGAGATTTGGGGTGGGGAGGGTGCCATTCCTTTTCTCCCTTTTCAAATTCCACCCCCCAGTCCTCCCTGTCAGAGAGATTTTAAACACCAGTTTGCCTCTGTCTTCCATTCAGGTGAAACAGCTGGTTCCACATCGTGACCAGACCTTGCAGGAAGAACTGGCAAGGCAGCAAGCCAACGAACGCCTGCGACGTCAGTTCGCCGCCCAGGCTAATATCATTGGTCCCTGGATCCAGACCAAGATGGAGGTCAGGCTTTCCTTCTCCTTTCCATCCCATATTGCGCTTCCTGTTCCTCTGGCGGGATGGGGCAGAGGACTGGTTATCAAGTAGGCCCAGCTCGCCGGCTGGGGAATTCTGGGAGTTGAAGTCCACGCATCTTTAAGTTGCCAAAGTTGAGCAACACTGCCCTAATCTAAATCGGAATGGGACAACTCTCTACTCGCCTTGGGAAAACTCGCTGCAGGACAGTTTAACAATCCAATTTAAATTACCTAAAATAAATAAATGCTTTAATTGGTGTCGTTCCCATTTCATTCTGTCCCTCCTTTTGCATCCTTTCTTTAATGATAATATTCCACTATTTCTTTAACATTAGTGTAACACTTGTCCCGCAATGAGTTGTCCCGTGGCGAGTTGTCCGCAGCGAATTGTCATAGAACCAATCCAAATACCTTTTCAATATAGAGGCTATTTAAAGCATTGACACGAATGAAAAATGTAACCTGGGAAATAAACAGGGCTACTCTAAAGATGGATTAGAACAGACGAATAAGTATAAAAGCCTTGAAATTGTTTTTCTTAGATCTCCGTTTCCAATTTGCAAAATCTCACCAGATTCCGGTGACCAGCGATGCCTCGTCATATTTGAGGGAAGAAAGCCCCAGGGGAATTTGAGCTAGGTGCCCAACCCTTAAGTAAAAATTCTCTTTTTAACCCCTCCAGGAAATTGGTCATGTCTCCGTGGACATAAGTGGACCGCTCGAGGACCAAATGAACCAACTGAAACAGCATGAGCAAAATATTATCAATTACAAAGCGAATATTGACAAGCTGGAAGGCGACCACCAGCTCATCCAAGAAGCTCTCGTTTTCGACAACAAGCACACCAACTACACCATGGAAGTGAGTGCCTGGACAGAGGAGGGCAAGGAAAGCAGCGGGAAATACTGGTGGTCCTCGATTTACGACCTCCATTGGGAGCGGAGTTTCCATTGCTAAGTGAAGCAGTTGTTAAGCCAGTCGCACACCATCTTTTTCGCCAGGGTGGTTAAGCGAATCACTGCAGCGAAATCATGAGGTTGTTGGGTGAATCCAGCTTCCCCCATTAACTTTGCTTTTTGGGAAGGCTGCAAATGGGAGGCTGCAACTCTGATAAATATATGCCGGTTGCCAAGTGACTGTGGGATCATGTGACAGGACCCAAATTTTGATCATGTGATTGGGGGGGGGAATCATGGTGACAGTTCATAAGTGCGAGGACCAGTTGTAAGCCATTGTTTTCAGTGCCACTGTAACCTTCAACGGTCACTAAATGAATGGTTATAAGTCCAGGACTACATGTCCGTGCCTGAGATTTGTCAACAATGCATTCCTGAATTTGGCGCCACCAAAATTTTCAGGCAAAGTTCTAATCAAGTGAGAGTGAGCATTTTCATGTCTCCCAACATGCCAAGTTCAACCGTGCAACCAATCCGGTCTGTTTCTCTGCATGTTTAAAAAAAAAAGGAATCTCTCTTATTCCTGCCTCTCCTCCTCTATCGCTCTCCTCCTTCTCGTCTTGACTGCAGCACATCCGCGTGGGCTGGGAGCAGCTCTTGACCACGATTGCCCGCACCATCAATGAAGTCGAGAACCAGATCCTGACCCGTGATGCCAAAGGCATCAGCCAAGAACAGATGAATGAGTTCCGGGCCTCCTTCAACCATTTCGACCGGGTGGGTAGCAGACCGTTCTTATGCCAGCATCTCTTGTTAACAAAAATACCTGTTCATGGTGTTGGGGGCCTGTCACTCAAGCCACATGCTGGGGGTCGTTTCGAGTCTCCTCCTCCGCTTCTCATCTTTTCCCACTTGACTCATTGCAGAAACGAAATGGCCTGATGGACCCTGACGACTTCCGGGCCTGCTTGATCTCCATGGGATACGACCTGGTAGGGGACCAGCCTAGACTGGGAGGATTGGATTGTTTTGTGTACCTGCTGCATCATTTGGAAGGGAGGGGCAGACAGTAGCTGGTGTTAAGAGCATGAGATTTTAACCTTGTCCATGTACTGTATATAGTGATATATAGGAGAATATTTGCAGCTCAGGGTTGAAATGAGGGGTCCTTGGCACTCTCTATGCTTGGTTGTTTTCTTGAAGACATTTCATTACCCAACTAGGTAACATCATCAGTGCTAGTTAGGTATCTAACATCATCAGTGTTAGTCAATCTAGCATTGATGATGTTACCTAGTCTGGATAATGAAAAGTCTGCAAGAGAACAAGCAAGCTCAGAGAGCACCAAGGACCCCTCATAATAGAGATAGATAGATAGATGATAGATAGATAGATAGATAGATAGATAGATAGATAGATAGATAGATAGATAGATAGATAGATAGATAGATAATGGATGGATAGATAGATAGATAGATAGATAGATAGATAGATAGATAGATAGATAGATAGATAGATAGATAGATAGATAGATAGATAATGGATGGATGGATAGATGATGGATGGATGGATAGACATTGAGAGAGATGATATATAGATAGGATAGACAGACAGACTGACTATGGCTTTGCAGCCCTCTGAGGAAGTCCACATGGACTGCAAATGAAGGTGGGAGGGAAACCTTTAACTCTTTCCTCCAGGGATGCAAAGCTGCCGTCATCAAAGCCCTTGGGAGATTTGGCTCAGCTGGAGAACCGGTTTGGTTTATGGCCTATATAAGCTGCCAATGCCCTTGCCGGCTTCCTGAAGGTCTCCTCTAATGGATTAAGGCTGGTTTTATAGCCCTTTTTATTTCCCCGAGAGGCTCAGATTGGCAGGAAATAAGCAGCGGGACAAAGAAGGGGAGAGAACCACCTGGACAGCAGCATTACTTAAAGGGATTATTTAGCCTTCATGTCTAGACTAAAAAAACAGAATTCGGTTACCTTTAGGATTTTGCATTTCCCTCAGTGCTGGGGTGCCCTTTCTGGCTCAAAAAATAAAAATAAAAATGAGGAGGTAAATGCATTAAATTAAAGAATGGGTTTTAAATTTTAAAAATGGCAGAATGCACATCGAAAAACGGATTTAGAAAGCGACTGATGTCCTCTTCCCCAACATTTTTTCAACATTTTCCCTCTCTTGGATAAAACAAATTGCACGAACTGACTATCAATCCAATTCCTTTGCTCAAATGCTTCACTTGCTGGTTTTAGACACTAAAATGATCGGGTTGTCTCTACGATGGGAACAATGTCTGAAACGGGCGTGGGGGTGGGGAGCTCTGCCAGTCAGCTTTGAGCTGTCCCGCTCTGGGGCCTGCAGATCTGTCTGAACCGGGGAGAGAATCCACCCATCGGGGATCCTTCCTCTCGCTCCTAGGGAGAAGTGGAGTTTGCCCGTATCATGACCCTGGTGGATCCCAACAACACGGGGGTGGTGACCTTCCAAGCGTTCATCGACTTCATGACCCGGGAGACAGCCGAGACTGACACGGCTGAACAGGTCATTGCCTCCTTCAAGATCCTGGCTTCAGACAAGGTGAGTCAGGAGGAGATGGCTGGAGGGAGGTGGGAGCAGGAGAGAGATTCCGTCTCGCCCACACCAGTTTTGCAAGGGACTCTTATTTACAAGTGGGATTAAACCTAGATTAGCTAGAGAGAATTAGCATCCTGGATTCCGCCTGTTGGTTCTGGGTTTTTTGTTTTTTTTTTGCCATCTCTGCTTCCCTTTTTCCTCAGCAGGGAAAAATCCTTCTTCTCCCAAACGAGGAAATGCCAGGCCCCCTTCCCAAACCAGCTCTATAATCCCAATTATTCTTCAATTAATAGTTTACGGTGGGCCAGCTCTGCATCAGTGGGGCAGGAGACAAGGCAGTTGATCGTGACAGGCCTTGTATCGCAGTCCTTTTTCTGGCAGCAGGAAGGATGCCCACTGAGGCTTCCCATCCCACAGAAGCTCAGCTGGTGGGCCTAGCAAGCCATCCTGGCCTGGCCTGGCCTTCTGCCCCATGACAGACCCCCCAACCCAGCATTCGTAGGAAGCTCCATCATATCACTTTGGAACTTCAACCTGGGTGTCCTCCGAGATGCTCTGGGCTTCACCCCCAGCAGTGTAGCTGGAGAGCAACATCTGGAGAGAGCTGGTGTGGCCTCAATCAGGCAGGGCTCAGTCAGGCATCCTTCCCCACCCCCCCATGCCCCCAACTAGAGATGCTAGACAGGCCCTTGGCTTCTCCTCCCAAGCAAATGTCTATGGAGATTCTCAACCACCCAGGTCCTGGTTGTCCCAAAAGTGCTTTTCCAAAAAGCAATTTGACACTTTTTCCCCCCTCCCCTCGAAAACGTTTCGCTTCTCATCCAAGGAGCTTTTTCAGTTCTGGCTGAATGGTGGGGAATGGAATGCAAAGACTATAAAACCTTCCACCATTCCGCTAGAACAGAAGAAGCTTCTTGGATGAAAAGCGAAATGTTTTCAAGGGGGGAAAAAAACAAAACAGCCAAAGGAAGTCCAGTTGCCTTTCGGAAAAGCCCCTTTGGGGCTCCTACCAAGCATGTACTGAGCTCCGGGCTTCTCCGGCCTTCTAACCGGGTTGGGGTGGGGTCTCCTTGGTCCTCCGCAGAACTACATCACAGTGGAAGAGCTGCGCCGGGAGCTGCCCCCCGAGCAGGCCGAGTACTGCATCACCAGGATGATCAAGTACACCGGAGCCGATGCCGTCACGGGCGCCTTGGACTATGTCTCCTTCTCCAGCGCCCTGTATGGGGAGAGCGACCTGTGATTCCCTCCCCTCACCACAAAAGGCATGTGGGAGCAGAATGACCCCCCCCTCCTCCCTTCCGGGGAGCTAACACAATGCGAGTCCTGTGCCCAGGGGCCCATGCCATAGCAGCCCCTTCCCCACATGCATCCCCCACCCGAATGTTGGGCAAAAGGTAACGAGAACCTCCCTCTCTCCACCCATGAGCCACAGCTGGTGAAATGGGAGGGGGGGTCTTGCTCAGAAAACCGTCTCTGTCCTGTCCTGCTGCTCTCTCTTCTTTGCTGCTGAGCTAGTCAGCCTCCCCCACACACACCAGGCTGTGCTCTGCCCTGCCTCCCCCACCCCCCCAAGACCCTTCTGGGTTTCTCAGCCGCCAGGCAATGTCCTGAAAGGCAGCCCTGGACGCTGCCCAGATGATCACCGGGGGGGCTGCCACGAGGGGTTCCCAAGGAAGCAGGGCATGGAACAGATGCTGTACCAATAAACACCACACTCTGGAGGCCCATCTGTGGTCGGGGTCTTTCTTCTCGGTAAGCCAAAGGGGTGGGATGTTACGCTAAGGTCCTGTAAGCTTAAAGGCCTGGCCGCTCAACCAGGAGGGAACTCTGTTCGCTTGGCACAAGGTTGCTTAGAATGGAAACTAAGGGATGGGATTCCATCTAGGGAAACTAATCCAGGAGAGGAGCAACCTGGAACGAAGGAGGAATTTCCTGACAGTGAGTACAGTTAACCAGTGGAACCGCTTGCCACCAGAAGTTGTGGGTGCTCCATCCCTGGAGGTTTTTAAGAAGAGACTGGACAGCCATTTGTCTGGAACGGTATAGGGTCTCCTGTTTGAGCAGGGGTTGGACTAGAAGACCTCCAAGGTCCCTTCCAACTCTTACTCTGTTATTCCGGAAGCTGGCCCACTCCCTTCTGCCCACATATCCCAAGACTTTCTATTGCAGCCTGTGCTGGTTTGATGCCCTCCAAGTAACAGCTGCTTGCAGAGAAAAACAACGCTCTGCCTTGACAGGATCCCCTCTGGCTCCTTGAGCAGTTAAGTCTAGTGAGCAAAGATGGAGTTAGGCTACTCTCCCTCAAGTGATCTTGCTTTCCCGGCAATCTGGCTTCGGCTCGCCGAGGAAGGAGCCCCTCTGCCAGAACCCACCGGTGGGCTCTCCTTCTCATGGCCTCAGAGCCCCGATGCCCATGAGAAATCTGGCCGAGGGAGAGACCCAAAGGACCGGTTTGGATCTCACAGGGGAACCCCCGCCCTAATCCATTCAACCAAACAAGGCGCCTCCTTAAAGTACTTTATTCATAAAAAATAAAACTCTTCAGGGCCTGGAGGAAAAGGGCCCAGGGATCTCTAGAAAAGGGGGTAGTTGGCTCAGGGTGGAGGTGTGCCGAGAGTGCCAGCACGGCTACCCATTCGGCGGCAAACGGGGTTGACATGAGAAGCCTCTCTGGGAACAGGGGAGCTCCTGCCCTTCCTTCCCAGTTGCGGAGTAGAATGGCGTCTGGGAACCAATTTGGACACAGAGCGCAGCGCCCGGAGAGGGTTGGCAGAGGGCGAGGAGGGCGTGTTCGCAGCGGAGGCCCCATGGGGCTGTCAGGAGCACCAGGAAGAGCTGGTGACGCCGTCCGCGGGAGAGGTCAGTCTGGAGAGGGAGCAGATGGGCAGGTGTCCAAAGAAAGCCGGGTCCGTCATGGGGAGGAGGAGGAGGAAGAAGAGAACCACGCCCAGCAGGTAAAAGAAGACCACCAGGAAACACTGCGAGTGTTCCAGGGCTGCGCCCACGGCGGGGAATCCGACGTAGTTGCAGAAGGAGTGGCAGAGAACCGGCCCAATGAGGTGTCCTGCGTGGAGAGAGGGCAACAGTGAAAAGAGGAATCCCACCCCTTCCGAGGAGCAGAGAGAAAACGAGCTTTCCCTTGGTGGAAAAGCTACCACCCAGCGATATCGGGTGGACCAATAACACCTTCAGTCAAGCCAAATGAAGAATCGTTCGCAGCTACCGCCCAGCCCTTCGAGACTCACCTGGCAGGTAACAGTAGAGGAAACTGGCAGGTAACGGTTGAGGAAATCTCCCTTTTGCATGCAAATGAGCAACCAAGAGGAAGAGAACTCTGGGAAGAAAATCCCGGCTCCCAACCCTTCACCAACCTGTTCGGATGAAGAGGAAAGCGGTGTAGGCTCCGAAGATCGCGGTGTAGGAGAACTGGAACACTGCAGGGGAAGGGAAGCAGCTGGTTAGGAAAGACTGAGTGTGTGTCTTGGTGTGCACACGTGCGCGGGGAGCAGGGAATCCCAATGTAAAAAGGGGACGCTTCTGTGCACCCCCCACGGGAGCACCTTCAGGCCAGTCGCAAATGATAGATATTCAGCGTTTCTGAACCTTGGCGACTTTAAGATGTCTGGACTTCAACTCCCAGAATTCCCCAGCCAATAGCTGGCCGGGGAATTCTGGGAGTTGAAGTCCAGGCATCTTAAAGTCACTGAGATGCATAAGTTAAGTAGGAAAAAGGAAGATCTGAATTTTCTTTCCATTTGCAAAGAAATCCTTTGCAAATAGACCCCGTTTCTTTAGTCCCTTTCGTCTTTAGGGTTTGCGTTGCCTCCAGAGTAACGCACGGAGCAACTCAGCTACACAATGACACACTTGGCCAAAGGCTATCAAACTGAGCTGGGTTTTTTTTGGGTTCGCTTAAGGTATAAAACAACCCACCAGGCAAGGTTCCCTGAGCTACAAAAAAATTAAATGAGGAGTAAATCGGTTTGGCCCCTTGCGATGAGTCATCAGAGCTCTCCGGACACGAGAAAGCAGGTTGTGGGGAAAACAGCCAAAGGCTCTTCAAATTCACCTTTTTCTCTTCAAATGGTTTAGCAATATGTCAGCAATAAGTCCAAAACAATAACCGCAAAAATCCTACTCATAAGGGTCTGGTTTTAAGCCTCTTTTCCCAGCGTTCAACTTCGGAAAATTTTGGCCACAATTGGGATGTTTTTATTGGGAGCTTCCAACCCGAGATTCCCCTGCCTTGCTCCCTTTTAGTGACGGCCCAGCCAGGACTGATCCGCACCTGCGGAAAGGAAAATACTGGCTCTGCTTCCTTGGCGAAACCGCAGCTGCTCGATGACATGATGGAAATGAGCTGCAGAAAGGAAAATAATTTGACATGTAAAAATAACCACATACAGGTAGTCCTCGACTTAACAACACTTCATTTAGCGACTGTTCAAAGTTACAACGGCACTGAAAAAAGAGACTTGCGACCGTCTTCCAAAGTTGCAACCTTTGCAGGTCATGTGAGCAAACTTCAGACGCATAGCAACTGGTTCATACTTATGACCGTCGCTGTGCCCCAGGGACACGCGATCCCCTTTTGCGACCTTCTGACACACTGGGTCGATGGGAAAGCCAGATTCACGTAACGACCGGGTTACTGACTTTATCAACTGCAGTGATTCGCTTAACAACCGAGGCCAGAGAGGTCGTACAATGGGGCAAAACTCACTTTAAGAAGTGTCTCAACAACAGAAAGTTTGGCCTCAATTGTGGTCGTAAGTCAAGGACTATCTGTATTGGCAGAATAGGGGCCTTATAGATAATCCTCGACTTACAACTGTTCGTTTAGTGACTAATGACTGAGCTGACTTACTATGGCGCTGAAAAAAGGGAACTTACAACTGGCCCTCACACTTAAACCACATCCGCACGATCAAAATTCAGATGCTTGGCAACCTGCTTGTATTTACAACAACTGCAGCATTCAGGCTCACATTTGTGACCTTCCCAGCAGCCTTCTGACCCCCAACGTCAATGGGGGAGGAGGGGGGAGCCAGATTTCCTTACCAACCGCATGATTCACTTAGCAACTGCCGTGATTCTCTTAACTATGACAAAACGAGGTCACAAAATCAGGAAAGACTCACTTAACTTCCTAGCCACGGGTGAGTCTGCTCCCAATTGTGGCCGTATGCCGAGGACTATATATCATCCCCTATCCAAGAAGCAGCGTCCTTCACAGGTGGAGTTAACCAAAGCACCTTGTTGACATCCTAGCTTCAGAATAAAATGAATCTTAATTTGAGTCAATCTTGACTCTTGCTGACTTCCACCCATGGAGTTGGCTTGGCAACCGCAAGGATGTGGATGTGAAGTTTCCAAAAGATGCCCTAATTAATTCTTCAGCCACGAGCCAAAGTTCAAAAGAAATCTAGTCATTTATTAGGGCAACATTCCGGCAATTACTCTGATGGAGTCAGATCTAACCTCACGTACTTTACGCCCTCCCCCCCATTACCCTGTGTTGCCCCCCCTCTTCCCTGGGCATGTCATAAGTCACATTCTCCAATGAACCACGTTGGGGGGGGCTGTAAAACCCACACCCCTCCTGCTGACTGCGGTAACCTAGGATACAATCTGTAGAAAGGCATGTGTGGAATGGGACAGCCCAGCAACTCCGTCAGCTTCTCCCCACCCCCACCCCGTCCTATTTATGGCAACTTGAAAGCTTTGCAAGTTGGCAGTGGGTGCTAATTCTTCTGGAACGGTTTTTTAAGCTTTCCAGCTAAGCCTCCAGATTTGCAGCTTTCTGGAGGTCTCTCATTCAATGTCGAACCCAGGGGGTCCCCAACCCCAGGTCCGTGGACTGGCACGGAGCCACGGCATGTGAACAACCGGGCCGCGGCAGCAAGCGAAGCCCCATCTGCGGGATGAAGGCAGCCTGCAAAACCACGCTCCCTCCGGTGCACGTAAAAACCTTTCTCCGTGGAACCGGTTCCTGGGGCTCACAAGGTTGGGGGCCGCTGTTCTAACCAGCTTGATTTTCTTTCGCGTTTATGAAATTCAGCTACAGGTTGCAACCCAAACGGGAGCTTTCTTTTCCAAATCAGCAGGCGGCTCAAATTGAAGTTCGATCCGCAGCTTCCTGTCCCGCCCGATTCCCTATCCCATCGGAGCTTATTTCAATTAGATTTCAATAACCCCAAGGAAGAAAGCAAGGAGGTGGAAAGCAAAGGCTACCCTTTACGTATATTTAGGAAGATTACGCCCCAAGGAAGGACTGCAAGCAGGAGGCCCATTTGCCAAATAAATCAGGCATTCACACACGTTATTGAGGGTTGAAATGTGGAGTGATCTCTGACCTCGGTGGTTTTCTTGCAGACGTTTCATGACCCAACTATGTAACTTCATCAGTGCTCCTAGAGGGCAAACCCCAATCCTTTCTAACACTGATGAGGTTACTCTAGTTGGGTCGTGAAACGTCTTGAGCTCAGAGAGCACCAAGGACTCCACAATTCATACATTATCCCACTGCAAGCCTTCGCCTCTTGGCCTTCTGGTACATGGGGGGTTTAAGTGACGATGGCAGCCACTTGGAGGAAGAGCCAGCCTTCTCAATGAAGACCCTACCCCCCCTGCCTCTAATAGTGCCCCCCAGCCCCAAAGCATGCAGCCACATCCAGGCAAGAAGCACAAAAGCCAGCAGCCGGCTCGGGGCTTATCTCCTCTCACTGAAGATGCAGAACTTCGAAGCGAGACGGGTGGCAAATACATCTAATCAATCAATCAATCAAAAACTCACCGACTCCAAAGAAGAGCGGGCAGGTGACGATGGCCAGTCCCACTCCTGTGCAGGGCACCAACATGGGCACCATGCAAGCCCGGAAGACCAGCTCTTCGGTGAAGGGCGCGATGACCTGGTTGCGCAGCCAGCGCATGTCGGTGAGGCAGAGAACCCAAAACCTGGGGTCTGGGAGAGGGGGAGTAGAAGCAGTGTTACTGACACCCCCCCCCAAAAAAATCCCACAAACAGGACTTGGTCATTCGAGAAATGGCAGTAAACCCCCTGCTCAGTTGAGGAGCTTGTGATAGGATAATCTGAACTGCTACCAAGAATCAACTATAGGTAGTCCTCGACTTACAACCATTCATTTAGTGACCGTTCGAAGTTGCAGTGGCACTCAAAAAGGGACTTGTGCCCCTTGTTCATGTTTACGACAGTTGTAGCATACCAACGACCACGTGATCAAAATTTGGTTGCTTGGCAACGGACTCCTATTTATGACGGTTGCAATGTCCCCGGGGTCATGTCATCGCCGTTTACGACTTTCCCATCCAGAAGAGTCAATGAGAGAAGCAGGGATTCGTTTAACCACCATGCGATTCATTTAACAACTGCAGTGTTTCGCTTAACAACTGTGGCAAAAATGGTTGTACAAGTGGGCCCAAGACACTCAACCAACGTCTTGCTTTAGCCACCAAAATTCTGGTCTCGACTGTGGTCATAACACGAGGAGTACCTGTAGCGAGACCAGTATTTTCAGCCTTGGTCCTTCAACTCCCAGAATCCCCCAGCCAGCCATGGAAGTTGAAGCCCACCCCTCCTCTTAAAGAGGCCAAGGTTGAGAAACACTGACATAGACAGAGGGAACTTACAAAAGCTTGGCTCCACCCATAAAGTGCTCTGGCTCCACCCACATTCACCAAAACACACACATACCCACCCGAAGAAAATATGCTCCCCCCCAAAAAAAATATTCATTTAGTGAAATAATATTTTCTATTATCTTCACGCAAAGCCCATCAGCAGATTCTTACCGAAGGCCACTCTTAAGCCATCCACCATGTCCCAGGGACAGTCCATGGAGAGCTGGATGAGGGGGCCGAGAAACAGGATCTGGGGAAACAGGAGAACCACATCCACCGAGACGTTATAGAAAACACGCCTGTTTTAAAAATTTAAAATAAGTTATCCCCCCGCCCTCCAGTAGCCGCCTACAAGACAGCATCTAGCACCAGCTATGGACAGGGCCAGCCTTCGTGAAAACCAAAGAAAAATCAATAAAGATAATTTTTAAAAAAAGAAAAAAAAAAGAAAAAAAAAACCAGGTCGCTAGCTAGTTGTCAAAAAAAAAAAAAAAAAGGATACCAGCGTGTGAGCCCAAGGTTATAACGCGAGCCACCCTTACCACTGTCAGCAGCAGGGGCAGCAGAGTCGCTGGCACGATGCCCTCCAGCCGGAACCCCATCAAGGTGAGCAGGGATGCATCTGGCTAAGCAGAAGAGGAGATACCTTCATCATCATCACCACCAACCTCTGCTCTCCCCTCCTGGACTCACACATAAGCAGACAACGGGGGCAGCAAAGGAAAATGGCATCTCGCCTCTTCCTAGAGTGGCCTTAGACTAAGTTGCAGGTCTTATCCTGCGGCGAATGGACTTTTCAGCCACCAGAAGAAGTTGCAAAAGGGGAGATTTTTTTAATCCTGTCGTTATTACTCGAGGCATTAAGAGAAACCTAATGCTCCTTCCTCCTCTTAGTTTCCCCACCAAAACATCCCTGTGAGGTGGGAGACAAAAACTGGCCTGAAGTCACCCAGTCAGCTTCACGTCTAAGGCAGGACTAGAACTCACCGACACCTAGTGATTGGCCCAAAGTCGCCTAGTTTTCTTTCATGGCCAAGGCAACACTAGAACTCACCATCTCCTGGTTTTTAGCCTGATGCCTTAACCCCTTAAACCAAACTGAATCAAGATAATATTATAGACTCCCTGGAAATACACTTTTTATTTATTTCTGAAATTTGTATGCCGCCCATCTTGCTGTCATGCAACTTCCAATTAATTCAGTGAGATGCCACAATGATTCCACACCAACTCCCATCGTCCGCAATGGAATTAATGTGCTGTGGAGGGCCCAGTTGCCTTCTATCTTTTATTTCAACCCACCAGCTGGAAGGCCTAACCTACCACTTCAGCTGTGGCTATGTTGACAACAATCCATTGAAACCGGTTATTGAATCAGCCCATTTTCTGCCTTCGTTACCACATACTGAGGCAGGGATGGACCAATGGATTAATCACTCTCCACACACACACACACCAAACAACCGCAACCAAGCTAATTGCGCATTGGGAGTGCTGCGTAGCACGAATACTTTGCCAGGTTGTAATTATCTTGATTAAGTACGCTGCAGTGAAGGCAGCCATCAAACGCTTCAGAATGAATGACTCAAGTCAAGGATGGAAGCCGCCAAGAGTGGGTGAATGCCACCCACTCTGGATATTGCCCAAACCTCCTCCTAGGGAACATCCTTTCCAACACGGGTGACCTGGAGCACTTTTACGCGTCTAAGGAAACTAGGCAGGACTGTCCTGCCAAGCCAGGATGACCGCAAGGCAAGGGGACGTTGGTCAGATCTTAACGGTCTTGCGAAATGGCACCACAAAGAGATCAGAGCCACCGCTTGGCTTGAACCTGTGCGGATTGCAGCAATCAGCCCTGATGGGCAGATAATCTATCTTGGTTTACCTGCATAGATATTTCCCCGGCCCTTCCTAGGCCCAGCTCAAACTGCTCATGCTGGTCTTTCAAGGCCCTAAATTTGGTCTAATGGTTAAGCTAGAAAGTGGGAGATGGTGAGTTCTAGTCCTGCCTTAGGCATGGAAGCCATCTGAGTGATTTTGGGCCAATCACCAGGAGACGGTGAGTTCTAGTCCTGCCTTAGGCACGAAAGCTGGCTGGGTGACTTTGGACCAGTCCCTCTTTCTCTCTCTCTCTCTCTCAGCCCAGCCCAGCCCGCCTCACCAGGTTGTTGTTGTGGGGGAAATAGGAGGAGGAGAGCATGTTATATATGTTCACCGCCTTATTTTTAAAAATAAAGGTGGAATACAAGCAGATAAATAAATTGTGTAAAGCCCCTAATTTATGTATTAAAATTATTTACTAAATTTAATTAAAATTTATTTATTCCATTTATTTAGTAAATCTCACTATCCAAGCAACTCTGAGCAACCTGCAATATATTTTGAAGCAGCTCCTTTTCCCACACCAATCTACCTGCGTGCTAATATATTAGGCAGTTGATCTTTTCCACCAAATATTGCTTCTGTTACGGGATCAATCTATTTCAGCAAGGCTGTTTCCTGATATAAAACACCTTTTTCCACACCAAGCTGAGAGGCTATCTATTAAGGAAGCTGCATCGCAAACTTTGGCTGTAGCCCCAGAGCTCTCCAAAAGTTACCACCAAATTTTATTTCTTTTTTATTAATGCAACATAAGATGGAAACCGTCATAAGACGTGCATCATAAGCAAAACATCAGTCAAATGTTAGCTTTTCTGTTGGTTCTCTTCGCAGGATATTTTGCAGGGCTGTGCCCAAAGATATCCAGCAAAGGAAATTTGTCTATGTGAACACGGTTGGGTATCCCTGCTTCAAAATCCCGGAAAAAATAATTCTTAAATCCAGCATTTCAAAACTTTGGAAGCATTTGGGCTTCTCACTTCCACTTTTCACCTGCTGTTAACATTTGCTGTTTGGATTCACTTTGATTTAAACAACAACAACAAAGTAGCTTCTAAAGAAATAAACCGGACTTTGAAACGGTAGAAATCTCCAGGTAACATCCAGACCTGGATAGGCAGGGCGTCCTCACCTTAATGCCCGTCACCTCTTTCCAGACCCAGATGAAGAGGGGCGAGAAGGTGGAGACCACCAGGACGCTGGTGAAGCGGCGTTTAATGACCGCCGGGTGGTCCCTAAAGGAGGAAAACCGAAGTCTGAAAATGTCCCCCCCAAAAAACCTGCTGCCACCAGGGAGGGGAGGGGAGGGGGAGGAATATTATGCAGTGCAGACTAAAGGGAGCAGCTGATCTGTTCATTCACAAGAACGGCTGACCCGGAGAAAGAAAAGCCCGGGCTAACTTCAGCCTCGGGTGGGTTTCCCCATCGCAGAGAAGCTCAAAGGTTCGAGTGGACTCCCAAGTCTTTTTGGCTTGGCTGCTGCTTGGATGGCCAGCGACAAGTGGCCCCCTCCCCAATTTCTGCAAAGGGACTTCAGTATACAATTCCGCGCGCCCCCTAACCAAGCTTTCCAGTAGGGAAAGACCCCCAGCCTCTTGCAGGGGATCCAAGCCAGGCTGGAGGGGGGGAAAGCCCCTCCGAGGGCCGCAGGGGGAGGGTCTGCAGGTCTCCCACCCATCCCAAACCCTCCCCAGCTTTCCCGTTCTCACCTGGGCAGGTGGCTTTTCCAGACGTAGAGGCTGCCCACGTAGGAGCAGGCCAGGCCGAGGCAGGAGAAGAGCGAGGCCCAGCAGAGCCCCCACCCGGCGCCCCCCGCCTCCTCCTCGCCCTCCGCCGACATCGGGGCGCTGCAGGAGCGCGGCTCAGCCCGGCCGCCCAGGCGAGGCAGGCAAGCGGGCAGGGCCGCGTGGGGAGCCTCCGCCTCCCAGGCGCGGAAGAGGAAGCCGGCCAGCCGAGGGGAGGGAAGCGGGCCGGGCTGCCCTGCGGGGATTGCGGCACAGAGACCCCGGCCCGGGCCAGGCGGGCATCCCGCCCCCTGCCAGCGATTCCCGCCAGGCCAGGCGACCCCCTCCTCTTCCCCCTCCCCTTCCGCCCCGGCCCGCCTCCCTTCGGCTCGCTCGGGGTCGGCAGGTTGATGGGACGCCCCCGGCTGGCTCCGCCGTTACGCAACCCGCCAACGCCGCTTCTCGCCTTTAGCTCGCAAGCCTTGCGAGAGCTCTTCTGCCGCGGCGCCTGGCACCGCTAGGGGGCGGCAGCTGCCTGCCGCGGCGCAGCTTGGGGAAGCTAAGTGGGGTCGGGTCCAGTTTTGGAGTGGAGGGGCAACAGGAAAGCACCTTCCTCCAGCCCTGGGCTTACAGCGGTTCGTTTAGTGACCGTCCGAGGTTAGAAGGGCACTGAACAAAGTTGACTTAGGACCATTTTTCACACTTATGACCCCAAGCTCACGTGGTTTACATTCGGATGCTTGACCACTGACTCGTATTTATGACGGTCGCGGTGTCCCGGGGTCACCTGATTCCCCTTTTGAGACCTTCTGACAAGCAAAGTCAACGGGGAAGCCGGATTCGCTTAACAACTCGGTCGCTAACTTAACAACTGCAGTGATTCACTTAACAAACGTGGCAAGAAAAGTTGCAAAATGGGACAAAACTCACTTAACAAATGTCTCACTGAACAACATAAATTTGGGGCTCAATTGTGGCCGTAAGCCGAGGACTTCCTGTATGTAGAGGAGCCTGTGAAGTTATCAGGAACTGGGCTTGCTTTGGGCCGGGAAGAAATTCCGAGAAATGGCCTCCCTGCAAAGAATCAGGGCTAACTGCCTTTCGGGGCTTCCTCCCCAGCGTTTGGGGGAAGGAGCAGCCCCCCACCCCAATTGCCAAGGCCAGAGATTCCTGCCCACCCAGTTCTTCCTGGTTACAACGTGGCAGGAAGAGAAAAAGAGGTTCTGCCTTCTCAATGGCCGAGAGGGAGCCGAGGAGGCGCAGTGGTTAGAGTGCAGTACTGCAGGCCACTTTAGCTGACTGTGATCCGCAGGTCAGCTGTTCAAATCTCACCCGCTCAAATCTCACCATTCATTGCTTAATGGTGTAAACTGCTTAGGGAGTGCTTGCACTGCGGCGGTATATAAATCTCACTAATAAATAAATAAATAAATAAATAAATAAATAAATAAATAAATAAATAAATAAATAAATAAATAAATAAATAAATAAACAAACAAACAAATAAACAAATAAACAAATAAACAAATAAACAAATAAACAAATAAACAAATGGCACATCGGAATCCAGCCTCTGTCTGAATTCCATTTTTCATCCAGTGATGTTTTTCAATCTTGGCCACTTTAAGACATGTGGACTTCAATTCCCAGAATTCTCCAGCCTGCATGCTTTAAGATGGGTGGACTTCAATTCCCAGAATTCTCCAGCCTGCATGCTTTAAGATGGGTGGACTTCAATTCCCAGAATTCTCCAGCCTGCATGCTTTAAGATGGATGGACTTCAATTCCCAGAATTCTCCAGCCAGCCTGCTTTCTGATGGGTGGACTTCAACTCCCAGAATTCTCCAGCCTGCATGCTTTAAGATGGGTGGACTTCAATTCCCAGAATTCCCCAACCTGCATGCTTTAAGACATGTGGACTTCAACTCCCAGAATTCCCTAGCCAGCATGCTTTAAGATGGATGGACTTCAATTCCCAGAATTCTCCAGCCTGCATGCTTTAAGATGGGTGGACTTCAATTCCCAGAATTCCCCAACCTGCATGCTTTAAGACATGTGGACTTCAACTCCCAGAATTCCCTAGCCAGCATGCTTTAAGATGGGTGGACTTCAACTCCCAGAATTCCCCAGTCAGCATGCTTTATGATGGGTGGACTTCATTTCCCCGAATTTCTCAACGAGCATGAGAGTTAAAGTCCACCCATCTTAAAACGTGCTGATAGGGGAATTCTGGGAGTTGAAGTCCACCCCTCTTCAAATGCCGGAGGCTGAGAAACACTGCTGTAGGGAAAGCATTGTGTTCATTCTTTTAGTAGAAGGGACCAAGAGACAGTTAACAACTTTTTTTCATTTATTGCCTTGCCCGAAACACTCCAAAGCACCTGGGAATTCCATTAACTGAACAGGAATGGCCGTTTCAGGAGTTCCACTTGGCCATGTTGAAGACCTCCTGAGCCCAAAAGTCCTCCTCCTGCAAGACAGAGAAAGTCCAAAAGAGAAAGCAGCTTTCAATTATGTTAAAGCAAAGTCATCTGTCTGGTTTTCCATTGTGGTTGTAAGTTGAGGACTACCTGTGTACAATACTCAAGGATCAGATTCAAACATAAATGAAAATTAAGCAAACCATATCATGACAATGTATGTGAATCTGGAAACCCTATTAATCAATTCATTCAAATCTATCTATCTATCTATCTATCTATCTATCTATCTATCTATCTATCTATCTATCTATCTATCTATCTATCTATCTATCTATCTATCTATCTATCTATCTATCTATCTATCTATCTATCTATCATCTTACAAACCTGACACAGATTTTTGCTACTTGCAGCTCCGGTGACGCCATCATTTCCTTGACTTTTGTCTGGAAAAATATCCCTTTCACTCTTAGAAGGAAAGGAAGAGGTTGAAGTGGTTTCTGGTCTCGTTGGGAGGCTTCCTTTGGGCTCCTTGTTCTTTGCTTCACCGAAGACGTTAAGGTCTTCTGAATCCTCTTCCGTGGGAATCCTCCTGTTTGCTGGTTTTCTCTTCTTTGTCGTGCTCATTTCATCAAACTCTGAGCTATCAAACCGAAATCCTGCAGGAAACACACTTGAAGTCACACACGCGTGAAATCACATATTGAAATGCAGTTGTCAGGCCTGGAAACCATCTTGGGCCTTGGATCTTCAGGCCTGCCACATTTAGTGCTGTGGGAAACTGGGAGGGGGGATTGTGTGAGTGGGGAACTATAGTCAAAATAACATTCCTTTCTCGGAGAGTCAAGGTCACTCTGCCCTGCACATGGAGGGGTGTCCCTGGGAGGCAGTAGTGAATTTCACTTACCTTTGCTACCGGTTTGGAACTGTGAACGCAGATCGTCCGTGATGACATCCGGGCAGGTGGGTGGAGCCTCCCACCGCCGCTACCAATTCACCCGAACCAGGGCGAACCGGTAGTAACCCACCACTGGGAGACATCTCCAGTTGGGACGGTGCATTGATTGGACAATGTGGTGGACATGTGGGTGCTGGGGCAGGGACTTGGACTTTCTTTTGGGTGGGGAAAACCCGAAAGCTTTCAGATTCGGGTTTTCCCAGATGTGCCAATATGACTAATAAAATGGAACTTTGAGGAAACTGAAGCCTCGGAGTTTTCTTTTGTTGGGCGTGTCACTTGGAACCCTGAAAGCAGTCATATATGCAGCACATGCATGTACTGTTTAGACATGAAGCAGAGACTCAAACTGCAAATGATATCAGTTGTATTATAGCTAGTCTTTGACTTACAACAGTTCATTTAGTGACCGTTTGAAGTTACAAAGGCACTGAAAAAAAAGTGATTTATGATCATTTTTCACACTTACAACCATTGAGGCATCCCCATGGTCACGTGATCAAAATTCAGACGCTTGGCAACCGATTCACATATATGACGGTAGCAGTGTCCTGGAGTCATGGGATCCCCTTTTGCGACCTTCGGATGAGCAAAGTCAATGGGGAAGCCAGATTCACTTAACAACCGGGTTACTAGCTTAACAACCGCAGCGATTCACTTAACAGCTACGGCAACAAAAGGATTTAAACTGGGGCAAAACTCACTTAACAAGCGTCTCGCTTAGCCACAGAAATTTTGGCTCCATTGTGGTCGTAAGTCGAGGACTACCTGTATATATCAGGTGGCTGTAGCTAACCTATTTTTTTAAAAACGCAAGACTTTGCTATTGGAAAGTCTTTTTTTTCTCTCTCTTTTTACTTTTGGAGGCTCAACTTCCTTGCTGAAGAAGATGCACCTGTTTCAAGTGACATCCGTAGCCTGGGAAATGAATTATTCTTGTTTCTGTTTGTTTTAGAATGCTTACTTTACTTCCTGGCTTAACTTTTTCCGTGTTTTCATTTGGATGCCTTTTACTGAGGTCACCGGAGGACAGAATACAATGGATAAAGAGAAGTTGCCTTTTTTCTAACTACCGTAGAGAATTTCACATTTACACCGTGAGCCGATAGCTGGTCGGCGAAATGCTTTCCTCTTTTCTTTCTGTAAATTGTATACTTTATATTTATTTATTTATTTATTTTGTGAGATTTATATACCGCCTCACAGTGCAAGCACTTTCTAAGCGGTTTACAGAGTCAGCATATTGCCCCCAACAATCTGGGTCCTCATTTCACCTACCTCGGAAGGATGGAAGGCTGAGTCAACCCTGAGCCGGTGACATTTGAACCGCTGACCTGCGGATCACAGTCAGCTAAAGTGACCTGCAGTACTGCCTCTAACCACTGCGCCACCTCGGCTCTTATTATACAGGTATTGCTCAACTTACAACCACAGTTGAGCCCAAAATTTATGTTGCTAAGTGAAACATTTGCTAAAGTGAATTTTGCCCCATTTTACATCCTTTCTTGCCACAGCTGTTAAGTGAAACATTGCAGTTGCTAAGTTAGGAACAGCCTAATTCTGGAGTAGTGTGTTTTCCTAGTTGTGTACACAAAGACACACCTTCTCTCTTGCTGGTTCCTTCCCCTTGCTCCAATCCTGGACAACTAACACAGGAGCACAACGTTTCCTGATGATCGGAGGATGAGGGACTTTTGGTAGTTAGTGGCCTTGTCTTACATTTTCTAGGCAGTGGCTGCAGAAAACAAAACAAAACAAAGGACACAATTTATATCAACAATACACAGGTTATATAATTAAAGGAAAAATAGAATGCTGGTAATTCTCCAGGCCAAGGAAAATTGTCATGGAAAGATTTTGGAATGGTAACAAATCATCCTTCCCATGAAACTGACAGAAAATGAACATGTTAATAACGCAGGGATCCGTTATGAGCCTGGTGACTGCAGAACACCCACCAATGTAGAGTGCTGATATTTCACTGATATAGTTTTCTGAAAGAGATCTTAGCTGGATATTGGAATACAGGCAGTGGTGGGATCCTGCTGGTTTAACAACCGGTTCGGTGATCGCGCGCTTTGCAGCTTTACAAAAACTTAACTTCCGCGTTACTGCTGGGGAGAAACACAGCTGAGGGGCGGCAATCCGCTCTGCCGCGCGAATCAGCTGAGAAGATATAGGTCAGTAAAGCGCAGGGGCGGGCGGGCAAGCCCCCCTGATCGTTGGAATATCCGGTTCGTCCGAACCAGTCCGAACCGGTAGAATCCCCACTCCTGAATACAGGTAATCCTCGACTTACAACCGACCATTCAAAGTTACAACAGTCCTGAAAAAACTGACTTATCATTGGTTATGTGATTACAATTCGGGTGCTTGGCAACCAGCATTTATTTACCATGACTGCAGCATCCCCAAGTCATGTGATTGCCTTTTATGATGGCCAATAAAGAATAATAAATGAAGAATTCATCTATCATCTATCTATCTATCTATCTATCTATCTATCTATCTATCTATCTATCTATCTATCTATCTATCTATCTATCTATCTATCTACCTACCTACCTACCTACCTACCTACCGGTTATCTATCTATCTATCTATCTATCTATCTATCTATCTATCTAATCTAATCTAATCTAATCTAATCTAATCTAATCTAATCTAATCTAATCTAATCTAATCTATCTACCTACCTACCTACTGGCTATCTATCTATCTATCTATCTATCTATCTATCTATCTATCTATCTATCTATCTATCTATCTATCTATCTATCTATCTATCTATCTATCTATCTATCTATCTATCTAATCTAATCTAATCTAATCTAATCTAATCTAATCTAATCTAATCTAATCTAATCTAATCTAATCTATCTACCTACCTACCTACTGGCTATCTATCTATCTATCTATCTATCTATCTATCTATCTATCTATCTATCTATCTATCTATCTATCTATCTATCTACCTACCTACCTACCTACCTACCTACCGGTTATCTATCTATCTATCTATCTATCTATCTATCTATCTATCTAATCTAATCTAATCTAATCTAATCTAATCTAATCTAATCTAATCTAATCTAATCTAATCTATCTACCTACCTACCTACTGGCTATCTATCTATCTATCTATCTATCTATCTATCTATCTATCTATCTATCTATCTATCTACCTACCTACCTACCTACCTACCTACCTACCTACCTACCTACCGTCTATCTATCTATCTATCTATCTATCTATCTATCTATCTATCTATCTATCTATCTATCCATCCATCCATCCATCCATCCATCCATCCATCCATCCATCCATCCATCCATCCGTCATCTATCTTATCCATCCATCTATCCATCCATCTTGTATCTTTTTTATGACCTTCCCAGCAGCTTCCCACAAGCAAAATGAAGGAAGGAAGCTGAATTCACTTAACGACCGCATGATTCACTTAACAACTGCCGTGAATGGCTTAACAACAGTGGCAAAAAAAAAAAAGGTTGCAAAATCAGACGTGACTCACTTAACTGCCTTGCTTAACAACAGAAAGTCTGGTCCCAATTGGGATCATAGATTGAGGGCTCTTTTTGAGGCTTCTGTGTTGCCAGACTATCTGTAAGCATTGGCAGTACTCGACTGAACCTTCATTCTCTTAACAGCGAGGACTGGAGCGGTGCTGTACAATGATGAGGAAAACAGGAGGAAAGGAGGAAGTGTGTTTAAGATCATGTTTACCTTTTTGATCTCACAGGCGTTAGTGGGCTTCCATTGCTTAAGAATGACTTTGTTAAATGTCTCTCTGATGGTTTCCTGGAATTCTTGAGTGTCTGCGACCTGGAAAGAGAGAGAGAGAGATTCTCTTAACGCTTTTTCCTGCTTGGCAGGGGGTTGGACTTGATGACCTGCAAGGTCCCTTCCAACTCTGTTAATCTGTTAAATCTGTTAAACTATGACCCCTTTCACGACCTGTGGACTTCAACTCCCAGAACTGAACCATGCTGGCTCGGGAATTCTGGGAGTTGAAGTCCACAGGTCATAAAGGGGACCATAGTTGCCCACCCCTCTTTTAAAACAATGCACGTGTAGCTTTAATTCTCTACGGCATTATAGGTAATCCTTGACTTAGAACTACAATGGAGCCCCAGATTCCCGTTGCTAAGCAAGAGAGTGAATTTTGCCCCATTTTATCACCTTTCTTGCCACAGTTGTTAAGTGAATCCCTGCAGTTGTTAAGTTAGTAACACAGTCGTTAAGTGAATCTGCTTCACCATTGACTTGGCTTGTCAGAAGTTTGCAAAAAGGGATCACGTAACCCTGGGACACTGCAGCCGTCATAAATACGAGCCAGTTGCCAAGTGCCTGCATTTTGATCACCTGACCCTGGGGATGTGAAAAACGATCCTAGGTCACTTTTTTCAGTGCCGTCATAACTTTGAACGGTCACTAAATGAACTGTTGGAAGTCGTGGGCTACCTGTATTTCTGATGTAAATGTGAGATAAGAGTTAAGGGCTACACTTAAATTAGTAGTTTGGAAGTTGCTTAATTTAATGTCTTCACTCGTGACCGGGCATGGTCAATTCCCGATCCTACACAACCTTTCTCAACCCAGTTGTTATTTATTTATTTATTTATTTGGCAGTTTTTCTATGCCGCCCTACTCCCTCAGGACTCAGGGTGGCGTACAACATTTTGTAAAAAACTCATACATACATACATACACACCATACATACATGGGGGAGACATCAGATATAGAATCGTCTCAAACTCACCCCGCCTGCAGGAAGAGCCATGTCTTAATGGCCTTTCGGAAGGCCAGCAAGGTGGGGATGATTCGGATCTCTGGGGGAAGTTGGTTCCAGAGAGCAGGGGCCCCTACAGAGAAGGACCTCCCCCTAGGCCCCGCCAGTCGGCACTGTTTGGCTGACGGGACCTGGAGGAGACCCACTCTGTGGGACCTAACCGGTCGAAGGGAAGTATGAGATAGGATGCGGTCCCGGAGATAGCCTGGTTCTAAGCCATGTAGGGCTTTAAAGATGATGATCAGCACCTTGAATTGTACCCGGAGACCAATGGGCAGCCAATGCAGCTGGCGGAGTATAGGTGTTACGTGGGTGTACCTTGAAACACCCACCACAGCACGCGCAGCTGCATTTTGCACCAGTTGAAGTCTCTGAATACTCTTCAAGGGCAGCCCCATGTAGAGCACATTGCAGTAGTCCAATTGAGAGGTGACAATGGCATGAGTGACCGTGAGTAGAGCCTCCTTCTCCAAGTATGGTCGCAATTGGTGCACCAGGCGAACATGTGCAAAAGTCCCGAAGTTAAACTTAATTTAAAAAGTTAATCGAAAGAATGCCCTGGTTTTAACACATCTTGGCTGTACCTGCAAGCTATGGAGACACTTCCGTCGGAAGTCACCGTCGGTGCTGCTGGAGACTATTCTGGAAATGGCAGACGCCATGATGGGTAAAGAACAAGCCAGCTTCCGCTGCTCCTGTGGAGAACAAGGAATCCTGCCTGGTGCTCACAGCCCATGGCAGCCTCAAAACAAGCTACCCGAATGCCTTCCTTCTATCCTGAAAGTGGACGGTATAATTGTGCTACGGATTTTATCGATTTTTCCCCGTTGGATTTGGAAATTACCCGTCGTCTTCACAGGACTCTGGGCAGTGTACAAATCAAATATTAAAATGTAGAAATTGGCAGGGAGGGTTACATGTCTGTCAAGTGCAGCTAACCAGGAAGCAAGCGGTTCAAATGAATACAGGCAGTCTTCGAGTTATGACCGCAATGGAGCCGCAAATTTATGTTGCTAAGTGAAACATTTGTTAAGTGAGTTTTGCCCCACTTTACAACCTTTCTGGCTCTGCTCTTCTTCTTCTTTTTTTTAAATAATTTTTTATTAAACATTTTTCAACCTTTACACCACGTTTCCACTCTTTACAGCGTTCCAATATCGGTATCACTCATATTTACATAATTTCCACTCTTATAAATTACTATTCTATATATTCCACAACTATTTATGTACATACGTAATACCTTTTACCTTTAACTTGTAGCGATATTACAATTTTTAATATGATTCTTAAGTATGGACTTTACATCTATTTTCTAGCCTATTGTACCATGCATTCCAAATCTTATAATATTCTGTTTTTTCCTCTATCTTTTAGTTCCATGGTTAACCTATCCATCTCTGCACTATCAAGCACCTTTTTTATTATCATTGCTCTGGCTCTTCTCTTCTCTTCTCTATATTCTCTATATTCCATTCTATTCTCCTTCCTTTTTCCCTCCTTCTCCTTCTCCTTCTCCTCCTCTCCTCATTCTATTCTATTCTGTTTTCTATTCTATATTCTATTTTATATTCTATTCTATTCTATTCTATTCTATTCTATTCTATTCTATTCTATTCTATTCTATTCTATTCTATTCTATTCTATTCTATTCTATTCTCTTCTCTATTATTCTGTTCTGTTCTGTTCTATTCTATATTCCATTCTATTCTCCTTCCTTCTCCTTCTATTCTATTCTATTCTATTCTATTCTATTCTATTCTATTCTATTCTATTCTATTCTATTCTATTCTATTCTATTCTATTCTAATTCTAATTCTAATTCTAATTCTAATTCTACCCTACCCTACTCTTCTCTAAGCTTTCCAGAGTCACTATGAGTGACTTGGGCAGCCATGTCAATTTTCTAAACAAACAAATAAAATTCTTCCTTCTTTCTACTCCCAAGCCTTGCCCTCAACCATCCCGGCCTTTTGTCATGTGCTTCGCACCTGGAATACTCTGTAGTGTTGATGCAGGATGTCATTCACCAGTTCTTGGGTAGCCCTTTTCACCGCCTGCTCGCTGCAGAAGAGGATTGGCGAGAGATGGGACAGAATGACTTGCCGGTTCCCTGCAGCACACAAAGAGAAAAGGGGACAAAGGATGACATGCAGATGCTAAACACACAAATGCACAACTTTATGTAAGAGGGATGAATGGGTGAGCAGGTTTCTGGCCTGCGAATATGGGGGGAAATGGGAAGACTAAACCTCTGGTCCCAGTGACCAACCCAGATTGGATCTTGCAACAGAATTCCCTTCAGTTCCAGAGAATTACAAATTATTGGCTGGATTATTCCATGCAGTTTGCCTTTGTGAATTCACTCGTGGTACAACTAATTCACTTGTGCTAAAACCAAGGAGAAATTTCCTGACAGTCAGAACAATTCATCAGTGGAACAGCTTGCCACCAGAAATTGTGGCTGTTCCAACACTGGAAGTTTTAAAGAAGAGATTGGATAGCATTTGTCTGAAATGATATAGGCCAGGGTTTCCTGCCTAAGCAGGGGATTGGACTAGAAGACCTCCAAGGTCCCTTCCAACTCTGTTATTCTATTCTATTCTATTCTATTCTATTCTATTCTATTCTATTCTATTCTATTCTATTCTATTCTATTCTATTCTATTCTATTCCATTCCATTCCATTCCATTCCATTCCATTCCATTCCATTTCCTTGACTTACAACTGTTCATTTAGTGACCAAAGTTACAATGGCACTGAAAAAAGTGACTTATGACCATTTTTCACACTTATGACCGTTGCAGCATCTCCATGCTCCCGCGATCAAAATTCAGGAACTTGGCAACTGATTCATATGTATGATGGTTGCCATGTCCCGGGGTCACGTGATCCCCTTTTTCAACCTTCTGACAAGCAAAGCCAATGGAAAAGCCAGATTCACTTTACAACCATGCTACTAACTTAGCAACTTGTGTGATTCACTTAACAAACTGTGGCAAGAAAGGTTGTAAAATGGGGCAAAATTCACTTAACGTCTCTCTTAGCAACAGAAATTGTGGGCTCACTTGCGATTGTAAATCGAAGACTGCCTGTATTTCGGAAACCGTGATTTTTATGGCTTAGCCGTATTGTGAGCCAGACATTGTGGCTTATTTAATAAACTGTAGTTAATACCAGCAATATCCTAATGCTCCAAGGTGCACACTTACACTTCCTTTGCTGCTTAAACAAAGCTATTCACTGGGAGAAAAGCCAAATAATTCCCTGGCAATTGACTTCTTAGAGGCTTCAAGAATAGCTTCAAGAATAAATATCTTTAAAAACACATCTGTGCTGTATTTGTATTTTTAGCGGAGGGTAATATGATCCTAAGCACAGATGGGAGGTTAAATGGAAGTTATTCAGAGTCTCTCTGATTTCGCAGGGAGTTTTCTTACCCCAGCTTCTCATACTTTCATATATTCTTGATTAGCTACAGGGCCTAACGTTTATTTTGTAGCTGCCCTCTTGCCAGTCTCATAAACTGCTTGTATTCAACTGCTTAGTGTCCCCCACCCCCAACCCGATCCAAGCAGATATATATGTGCACGTGGATATATATGCGCACGTATGTGTATATATCTATATTTATAGATAAAGAAGCGATAGCTATCACAATCTCCGGAGTGTTCAAAATTTTGTTTAAAACTACTATTTAAAACTACTAAGCTTTCGTCAACCCCTGTTGACTTCATCAGCGTGTAAAATCCCCATATGATTCTGACGAAGTCAACAGGGGTTGACGAAAGCTTAGTTTTAAATAGTAGCTTTAAATAAAATTTTAAACGCTCCGGAGATCGTGATGGCTATCGCTTCTTTATCTATAACTATACCTGGAACTCGCATTTTTAGGACAATTCTTAATATCTATATTTATATGTACAGAAAGTGAAAATTGGCTTGTCCTGAAACGGATCGGTATAACCAAGAAAAAGGAAGAGCAGCAGTGTCTGTTCCTGAATCTCTGAATCCTGCTGGTGGCTGGTTTCAAGGGTAAATTGGATTTCAGGTCTCGCTGTATCTGGGAGACAAAATACATTGATTGGTTGATTGATATACTGCATTGCATCTTATTTCAGGCAAATAATCAAGAAAGATTCAGTGATGATATCTAAGGAACTGGTGATCATCATCATCTTTTAACAACCCCATAATCCCTTGCGGGGTGTAGTCTGGGCAACTGAATGGAGTTAGCAGAGTGTTTACTGGCCGGATGCCCTTCCTGTTGCCAATGTGGAGTTTTGTTCAGCAGATATACAGTATTCTCAGTGTGCCCAGATAGAGAAATATCTGCCTCTACCTAGGATTGAACTCACAGCCTCCTGATTGTGAGGCGAGAGCTCCACCTCTAGACCACCGCATCACTCTGCTGACCTATGACCACAACTGAACCCCAAATTTCCACTGCTAAGAGAGGCAGCTGTTAAGTGAGTTGTGTTTCATTTTATAACCTTTTTCCCCACGGTAGTTAAGCGAATTATTACAGTTGTTAAATAAATCTCACTGTTATTAAGCAAATCTAGCTCCCCACCCCCACCCATTGACCTCTCTCTCTCTATATTTTTGTTGCATGATCCAATATATATATATATTACCAAATACAGGGAGCCCCCAGACTACAGATTGGATCATGCAACAAAATTTCCTTCAGTTCCAGAGAATTATAGCTGATTGGCTGGATTACCCCATGCAGTTTGCCTTTGTGAACTCACTCCTGATAAAAACAGTCCTTTACTTATAACAGTTCATATAGTGACCAAAGTTACAATAGCACTGAAAAAAGTTACATGATCGCTTTTCACACAACCTTTGCAGCATCCCCATGGTCATGTGATCAAAATTTAGATGCTTAGGAACCGACTCATATTTATGACGGTTGCCGTGTTCCAGGGTTACATGATCCCCTTTTGCGACCTTCTGACAAGCAAAGTCAATGGCCAAGCCAGATTCACTCAACAACTGGGTTACTAACTTATCAAACTGCAGTGATTCACTTAACAACTGTGGCAAGAAAAGACATAAAATGGGGTGAACTCACTTAAGAAATGTCTCACTTAACAACATACATTTTGGGCTGTATTGTGGTTGAAAGTCGAAGGCTACCTTTAGATAGATGATAGATAGATAAGATAGATAGATAGATAGATAGATAGATAGATAGATAGATAGATAGATAGATAGATAGATAGATAGATAGATAGATAGATGATAAATTGATGTATGGAGAGGTGGATGGATGGATAATGATATAGTTGATAGATAGATGATAGATAGATAGACAGAGACAGACAGACAGACAGACAGACAGACAGATAGATAGATTATAGACAGACAGACAGACAGACAGGTAGATTGATTGATTGATTGATAGATAGATGATAGAGATAGATAGACAGACAGACAGACAGACAGACAGACAGACAGACAGACAGACAGACAGATAGATGATAAATTGATGTATGGAGAGGTGGATGGATGGATAATGATATAGTTGATAGATGATAGATAGATAGACAGAGAGAGACAGACAGACAGACAGACAGACAGATAGATGATAGATAGATAGACAGACAGATAGATAGATGATAGACAGACAGACAGACAGACAGACAGGTAGATTGATTGATTGATTGATAGATAGATAGATGATAGAGATAGATAGACAGACAGACAGACAGACAGATAGATGATAGATAGATAGACAGACAGATAGATAGATAGATGATAGACAGACAGACAGGTAGGTAGATTGATTGATTGATAGATTGATAGATAGATGATAGAGATAGATAGATAGATAGATAGATAGATAGATAGATAGATAGATAGATAGATAGATAGATAGATAGATAGATAGATAGATAGATAGATAGATAGATACTCAAAAGCACTCCGAGGTGGCATAGTGGTTAGAGTGCAGTACTGCAGGCTACTTCTGCTGAGTGCCGGCTGCCTGCAATTTGGCAGTTCGAATCTCACCAGGCTCAAGGTTGACTCAGCCTTCCGTCCTTCTGAGGTGGGTAAAATGAGGACTCAGATTGTTGGGGGCAACGTGCTGACTCTGTAACCCGCTTAGAGAGGGATGTAAAAAGCACTGTGAAGCGGTATATAAGTCTAAATGCTATTGCTATTGCTATTTCAAGATTAGGTCTGCAGATCCGTCCTCTGAGCAGCTTCCTGAACCACAAACCAGAGTTGCACATCAGATAGTTTGTGGACTCAGCTCAGTTGTGATGCTCTGCGGGGTGTGTGTGTGTGAGCTCCCTATCATTTTACACCCCATGTGCATTGTGCAGAGTTCTCATAAGGATAAATGAGGCAAGCCACCAGACAGTATTTTAGGATGCTGAAAATAAACATGTCAGATCACATGTTTTATTTTCAGGTCTGTCTGGCTGCTCCCGAGATTGTTCCCTGAAAAACTGCACACGCAGTTCATTCTTAAACAGCTTTCCCACATTCAGACTCCCGGATAACCGAAAACAGGTGTAGTGTGGATGACACATACACGGGTTACCTGTTTTGCAATATGCAGCTGAATTTAGTGTGGCTTGGTAGGCGTATTTGCCCCATGAGGCGAAGCGTGAAGGATCTTCAAAGAAAGAATATGAGGCCTCCTCTGCAGAAAACAATATGGGCAGCCCAGTTGGATCATAAAGAAATATATATATGGTTGGCTAGGGAAAAAAATTCGTCTGAAGGCCAATGGATGGTGACCGCCATGGAGTGCTGAGTTTGATATAAAAAACTGATCAGTTTTGCACAAGATCAATGCTGCTTTTCTTTCTTTAAGTTAATCCAATCTTGAGACAACAGCAAACTTCGCTTGTTCGGCGAGCGGGGGCAAATTTCCGCCACTGGTTCGGGAGAACCGATCCGAAGCGGCAGCAACCCACCACTGGTACAATCTTAAAATCTCCCTGGAAATAAGCTTTTAGGTATTTCATTGAACAAGACATACTTCTGAGTAGAAAAGATTTCCCCAAATATTTAAGGGGAATGCATTCAATTGGAAAAATTATGGAGGTGTCTCCATGGCTCGCTCCCTCAAATTTGGGAAATGAAAATCCACAAGGATGGATACCCCCGGTTTTAAAATATTTCAAAAACTCACGTCGCTGCCTGTTTTAGTTCAAACCATTCTTCTTAGCCAAATAACTCCCTCTTTACAGTTTGAAAGCCCAGCCAACTGCAGGCTAAAACATCCCTCGACTCCCTTTTATTGATCACAGGAAAGGATACTGAGGCAGCAACGATCTTCGCAGGTTGGTTAGGGAAAGATTTCTGGCAGGGACAGAGGGATGCTGCAGCTCTGAGACTCAATGCACCTGTGAAGCCTCTTTCTACTAATTCATCTGGGATGAACAGATTGACTCGTTCACCAGTCACAAGGTGGATTTTATCACAGGATGGGATTACAGCCCTGGATTCTGACCTGGGAGAGGGAGAAAGAAGGGGGGAGGGAGGGAGGGAGGAAGATGAGAGCGAGAGAGGGAAGGACGGAAGGAAGGGAAGGAGGGAGGGAAGGAGGGAGGGAGGGAAGGGAGGGAGGAAGGAGGAGCAGAAGGGAACGGAGGGAGGGAGGGAGGAAGATGAGAGCGAGAGAGGCAAGGAAGGAAGGAATGGAGGGAAGAAGATGAGAACGAGAGAGGGAAGGGAGGGAGGGAGGGATGGAGGAGGAGCAGAAGGGAAGGGAAAGAAGGGGAGGAAGGAAGATGAGAGCGAGAGAGGGAAGGAAGGAAGGAACAGAGGGAATGAGGGAGGAAGATGAGAACGAGAGAGGGAAAGAAGGGAGGGAGGGAGGGAGGGAAGAAGGAGCAGAAGGGAAGGGAAAGGGGTGGAGGAAGGAAGATGAGTGAGACAGGGAGGGAGGGAGGGAGGGAGGGAAGGAAGGAAGGAAGGAAGGAGGGGGGTTAATTGGAGATGGAAAACAGAAGGAAATAAATTATAAAGAAATAACAGATTAGTGAAAGATCACCCTTTTGTAATCTAATCCTTTTCACATATGTTGGGAAGCATCAAATTTGGAGACCCATTGCCCATCATATTTAAAGGGTGACATGTTGAGAGATGGAGTTCACTCACTCAATTTTCAGTTTACATTTAAAAAAAGCAAGTTGTTAACGGTAGCAAACCCTTCACAGATAAATGTGGATTAATTCCTCTGTAGAACAGATTCAGCTACCAGAACAATTTAAAAAAAATTGATTGTATGTTAATTGAATAATTATCTGAATTAATAGGAGATGAAAGATTGTAAAAGAGAACTGGAAGAAAAAAGAAAGCATTAGATAGCAAGAAAAGGCAGATTTGTTTTATTTCAATGCACTAATGGCTCAAAACTATTCTGCAACACAGTGGCATAGAAATATCAGTATTTTAAATTTACATTTTTATTTAAGCATCTTATGTTTTTCTTAAAATGCAGAGCTTGGTTTATAGTACTATCATTAAGTGTTGTACCTTATGATTCTTGATGAATGTATATTTTCTTTTATGTACACTGAGAGCATATGCATCAAAGACAAATTCCTTGTGTGTCCAATCACACTTGGCCAATAAAGAATTCTATTCTATTCTATTCTATTCTATTCTATTCTATTCTATTCTATTCTATTCTATTCTATTCTATTCTATTCTATTCTATTCTTTATTTTTTATTTTATTTATTTTGTCAAGTACGTGTTGGTAATATACATAGATGTAACATTGTTTATTTACATAAGATTGGTACTGAAAGAGGGAACATTAGGACAGGGATGGTAGGCACGCTGGTGCACTTATGCACGCCCCTTACTGACCTCTTAGGAATCGGGTGAGGTCAACAGTGGACAGTCTGAGGGTAAAGTTTTGGGGGTTATGTGACGAAACCAGAGTCAGGTAGTGAGTTCCAGGCATTTACTACTCTGTTACTAAAGTCATATTTTCTACAGTCGAATTCTATTCTATTCTATTCTATTCTATTCTATTCTATTCTATTCTATTCTATTCTATTCTATTCTATTCTATATTCTATTCTATATTCTATTCTATTCTATTCTATTTACAAGGTAAAATTGTGCAAGAATCAAACTTTTTTTTTTTAAAAAGAGTAGCAAATGAACAGCCAACACAGAATGTTTTTCCCCACAGTGAGGTGTGTAAGTCTCAGTTCCATAGACCTAAAGATTCCAAAGGAGGATGCCCTTTACCAGGTGTCAAAATATTAAGAAAAATGTTTGGGCAAGCAAATTTCAGGATTCTTTGCTTCTCTATGTCAGAGTCCTCCAGAACTGACTTACTTATTTCAATTTATAGCCAGGCTTTCTACCCATATGGCATGCAAGTTCTTAATTAACAGACTATACGCTTGACAAAATAAATAAATAAAAATAAAATCCAGACCACCAACCTTTTGCTTCCACAACCACCAGGGGGCAGTGCAGTCTAGGAAGTGTAATTTTTCAAACCCTTGCAGTCCCTATTTGTGCAGCTACAGGTGGCCCTTGACTTACAACCACAATTGATGCCAAAATTATTGTTGCTCAGCGAGACAGTTGTTAAGTGAGTTTTGCCCCATTTTTACCACCTTTCATGCCACCTTTGTTAAATGAGTCGCTGCAGTTGTTAAGTTAGTAACAGGGTTGTGAAGTGAATCTAGCACTGACTTTGCTTGTGGGGAGGTCTCAAAAGGGGATCGCATGACACAGGATACTGCGACCAATGTTCCCACTAAGCTGCGCGGCTGCATGGCCGCGCATATGATAAGAAAATGCCGCAAAGCAGTTTCCAACTGCCGCACAGCATTTTCTAATGTCAGAGGGAACATTGAAGTGCAGCCACGCACGTGATAAGAAAACGCCGCGCAGCAGTTTCCAACTGCCGCACGACGTTTTCTAATGTCAGAGGGAACATTGACTGCGACCATCATAAATGTGAGCCAGTTGTCAAGCATCTGAAGGTAAATCACATGACCACGGGGATACTGCAATGGTTGAGTGAAAAACAGTCATAAGTCACTTTTTTCAGTGCCGTTGTAACTTGGGACAGTCACTAAATGAATGGTTGTAACTCAAGGACTACCTGTAGATGAGGTTGGATGTAGGTAGCTACTGAGTCTGTGGAAAAGGTGTGGATTGTCATAGGGACAAGATAATGTATCTGTCTACATAGTAACTAGGAATCAGCCTCCAAACAATGGCAAATTAATTAATCTGGCTGGTTTAGGGCTTCACGGGATGCATAAACCCAGCTTATTTTTATTAAGGACTAACAAATTTCAAATTAATTAGACTTTCTCAAACTAGATCATCTACATCTTGGCAAAAACAATATTCCCCCCAGCTATTCAGATCTAGGAACAAATTTATTTATTTTATTTTATTTATTTATTTATTTTTGTCAAGTACGTGTTGGTAATATACATAGATATAACATTGTTTATATAGATAAGATGGGTACTGATGAGAGGGAACATTAGGACAGGGACGGTAGGCACGCTGGTGCACTTATATACGCCCCTTACTGACCTCTTAGGAATCGGGTGAGGTCAACAGTGGACAGTCTAAGGGTAAAGTTTTGGGGGTTTGGTGACGAAACCATAGATTTCCACAATTCTGGGCACCGTTTCCACAATCTGGTTTTAAGAATGACCTTGTATTTAAAACCCCTCCATCCATCAGCCTTTGAAGGAGAAATTATTTCCCCCCACTGCTTACCTCATAAAATGTCTTCCATCACTAAGTAACGTGGTTCCATCTGGCAAACATGTGCTGACTTTCCCTTCTGGGCTGAAGCACAGAAGGAGATGTGGAAAAGTCACCGCATTTATCATAATTATAAATGAGAACACCAATTAAACAACAAGGCAGACCTTTTATATTATTTCCTTGAATTCACTGCACTTCCTGTTACTATTTGCAATCAAAAGTTTACATATCACAAGCCATAATGCGGGTTCATATGTTGCTGACTTAATGCTTGGGTGTAAATCTGCCCAATTGTGTCTTACGTAACAAGCCATGGTCAAACAAACCATGGATTAGTTTGCTAGACACAATGGTCAGATATGGGAGATTCCATTCTATACCCTACGATGAGCGTCTCTGCATTTGCGGAGCGGCAGAGGTAGAAGACCTGGCTCACATCCCATTTGATTGTTGCTTGTATAACGGTGAGAGAGAGGTACCTTGGTCTATATGACCCATTGGGATCCCCATATCAAAGCAACTTACCTTATGTGTGGTCAGAACCTGAAAATAACATTTAACTCAGCACAGTATTTAAACAAAATGGTTCGGTTGAGATCTGCATACGTGGAACTGATTGGAGTAGATTGCAGGGGTGACACCGAAATATAATTTTATCATATTTTATCTATATCTTAAATTATTATATTTTATTCAATTTCATTTTAGACTATATTTTATTCCAACTTCATTTTAAATCGTATTTTATTCCAATTTCATTTTGAATTGTATTTTATCAAATTCCATTTTAAATTGCCTTTATCAAATTTTAGTAATAATTTGTTTTTGGAACTTTGCAATAAACTTTGGAACTTTATTGATATGGCCCAAGGGCTAATCAATAAAGACTCATGTCATGTCATGGATTAGTTCAATGTTCAATTTAGGCAAAAGGAACTATTGAAAACATGCCCAAAGGAAGGAATGTGCAGAGGTAGTTTTAGAGACTTAAAGGTAGTCCTTGATGTATGACCATAGTTTTGGTCATGTGACCATGGGGATGCTGCAGCAGTTATAAGTGTGAAAAACGGCCATAAGCTACTTTTTTTCCAATGCTGTTGTATCTTTGAACGGTCACTAAACGAACGTTGTAAATTGAGGACTACTTTTTTTGTCTTATAATGAACCCGTAATCCCTGGCATCGGGATGGAGTCGGGGCAACTGAATGGAGCTGAATGTTTACTGGCCGGATGCCCTTCCTGTTGCCAATGCGGAGTTTTGTTTAGCAGATATATTTTCATTGTGCCCAGAGAGAGAAATATCTGCCGCTACCTAGGATCGAACTCACAGCCTCCTGATTGTGAGGCGAGAGCTCCACTTCTAGGCCACCGCACCACTCCTAAGTGGAGGGCTAAAGGAGAAGCTTGTTGCAGTTAAATACATGTACATTTTAATCTATAGATGTAAAATATCCACTGCATTGGCCTTCGATGCTGCCAACTGGGCTATTTCAAAGGATTTATGTTGGAGATAAATGCCCACCACAAATCTTGACAGAACAGATGGTTTTCCCTGCCAGATATTCTCTTTAGGTGATGCACTTCCTGTTTCTTCTTTTTAATTATGCATTAAGTGGCCGCGCTAATGCTGGCAGATGTTCAATCACTGAAATCTCTGTCAGTTTCCCAGAAGGAATACAACGTTAGCACTCGTTCACCCACCAGATAGTGACCTCCTTAATAAGTGGCTGGGCTTTAACACTGCAAAATTGAGCTCTAAATAGCGGCTACGCTAGTCTGTCAGCGTTTAACAACTGATTCATGACAATTTAGGAGTTGTAGTGAGCTGGAAAAGGGAGAATCTTTTGCTCCGGAAAATGAGAACAAAACTCTTACTTAGCATTGGGACAAATTTTAAAGAGGAACAGGTTATACAGGTAGTCCTCAATTTACAACCAGTCATTCAGCGATTATTCAAAGTTACGAAGACATTCGAAAAAGTTACTTATGACTGGTCCTCACAGCTATGACCGTTACACTACGGTCACATGATCGAAATTCAGGCGCTTGGCAACCAGCATGAAATTACAATGGTTCTTGGGGAGGTCACACGATATATAAGCCATTTTCTTAGTATCTATGGAGATTCTCCGTCATCCAGGTCATGGTTGTCCGAAAGGAGCTTTTTTCAAGAGGCAACTGGACTTTCTGGTTTTTCTTTGAAGACGTTTCGCTTCTCATCCAAGAAGCTTCTTCAGTTCACCATCCAGTCAGAGCTGAAGAAGCTTCTTGGATGAGAAGCGAAACGTCTTCAAAGAAAAACCAGAAAGTCCAGTTGCCTCTTGGTAAAAAAAAAAGCACCTTTAAGCCATTTACTTATTTATTTATTTACTTATTTATTTATAAAATTTATTGGCCGTCCATCTTACCATAAGGTTACTCTGGGCGGCTTACAGACATTAAAAAATACATCTACATTAAAACTTGAATAAATGAAAAGCAGAGATTCAAATCAAGGGCACGTGATGAGGATGTGAGTGGAATGGGGGTGGGAGGGAGGTGGGATCTGTTGTCACTCGATCAACCACCTCCACTGTACTGTTCCCCATTGGGGTCGCAGGCCAATTGGCAGATCCAGGTTTTTAGGCCCTCACGAAAGAGTATGGAGGGTTGCAACCTTCTCAAACAACTTCTGACAAGCCAAGCCAATTCCGACCACAATTTCTGTCATTAAGCAAGATAGAATAGAATAGAATAGAATAGAATAGAATAGAATAGAATAGAATAGAATAGAATAGAATAGAATAGAATAGAATAACAGAGTTGGAAGGGACTTTGGAGGTCTTCTAGTCCAACCACCTGCTTAGGCAGGAAACCCTATACCACTTCAGACAAACGGTTATCCAACATCTTCTTAAAAACTTCCAGTGTTGGAGCATTCACAACTTCTGGAGGCAAGCTGTTCCACTGATTAATTGTTCTAACTGTCAGGAAATTTCTCCTTGGTTCTAAGTTGCTTCTCTCCTTGATTAGTTTCCACCCAATGCTACCCTCAGGTGTTTTGGAGAATAGCTTGACTCCCTCTTCTTTGTGGCAACCCCTGGGATATTGGAACACTGCTATCATGTCTCCCCTGGTCCTTCTTTTCATTAAACTAGACATACCCAATTCCTGCAACCGTTCTTCCTATGTTTTAGCCTCCAGTCCCCTAATCATCTTTGTTGCTCTTCTCTGAACTCTTTCCAGAGTCTCAACATCCTTTTTGCACCGTGGCGACCAAAACTGAATGCAGTATTCCAAGTGTGGCCTTACCAAGGCATTATAAAGTGGTATTAACACTTCACTTTTTACCCTAAACCTGACACTAAGACAAAAGTCTTGGAAGAAACAGAGGGATGTATTCCACTTTCACTCAAAAAACTCATGATTAAGAATGTTCGAAAACTGCAGAATGCTGAAGTAAACTGTAGCTGGAAAGGAAAATGGATAGACAGATAGGAATCAATTGTTCTGTTTAGTCTCATAGCTCCAGTCAGAATCTGGCTTACTAGAGTTCCAGGTGGAACATTTTTTGCAAAGGTACTTTTTTTTAAAAAAAAGATATAGGCTTTATTTTACTATGAGTCCCACTTCTTAAATCAAATGAAGTTGAAAGTTGTATTTAATAATAGTCAAGGTTACCACGAAGAACAAATGTTTTAAGTGACTGCCAAAGTTAGAGGAGAGATACATTTCATCTCTCTTTCCCCAAACCTGGAATTAAATTCCTTCTGTTACTGTTGTTTTCAGCAGTGTTTAACGATTGTCTTTTCGTATCAAGCCTTTGAACAATATATATTTATTTGTATGGTTTAATTATAGAGTCTACAGCTGCCAGTATAACTTTGTAGATATTTACTTACCTATATGTCTCAGCAGAGATGTTGCCGTTAACTTTTACACAGTAATGGAACTTGATCTATAAAAGCAGAGTGGCACAAAATAAGAAATATAGAAAGTGACCATAATAGGGGAAACACAGTCTTCATATTGGTACCATTTTGTATAGGCAGTCCTTGGTTTACGACCACATTTGGGACCAGAATTTCCATTGCTAAACAAGGGAACCGAAATTACAACCTTTTTTTGCCTGGGTTCTTAAGCAAATCACTGCAGTTGTTAAGTGAAGCATGAAGTCATTAAATGAATCCAGATTCCCTCGTTAATTTTGCTTGTCGGAAGCCTGATGGGAAAGCCACAAATGGCGATCAGATGACCCCAGGCTTTTGCAATCTTCATAAATACATTCCGCCCAAATTTTCATCATGTGACTAAGGGAATGGTCGTAAGTGTGAGGATTGGCCCCAAATATTTTTTTTTCATTGCCTTTGTAACTTCAGACAGTTGCCAAACGTATGGTTGTAAGTCAAGGACTACTTGTATTGTACAGCGACTGTTTTATTATTTAGGATTTATTATTTAAATTATATATTATTATTGAATAGAATTTTAGGCAGAAAACCTTCCCAAGCACACCTGGGAACAGCAGGGCCTGAACTTTGCACAGAAACGATTCAGCTGTTACCTCAATTGACGTGTCTGTATAAAAAGGATTCTCACCCAGGAAATGCAATTTTATATCCCAAAATGCACCATCAGATCCAAGTTATATTCTGAAAATTTTAGCAAAACTGTGGCTTAATGTGACATGAAGCAAACCAGCATATGTTCATGAATTTTATGAATTTTATGATTTTATTTTATAAAATTTTATGAATTTTATGATTTTATGAACTACTAAATGTAGTTCATAAAACCATCTACCACAATGTCCTGCCTGTCAATGATTACTTCAGCTTCAACCGCAACAATACACGAGCACATAATAGATTCAAACTCAATGTAAACCGCTCCAAACCCGACTGCAGAAAATACGACTTCAGCAACAGAGTGGTCAATGCCTGGAATACACTCCCTGACTCTGTGGTTTCTTCCCCAAACCCCAAAAACTTTAACCTTAGACTGTCTACAGTCGACCTCTCCCCATTCCTAAGAGGTCTGCAAGGGGCGTGCATAAGCGCACCACTGTGCCTACCGTCCCTGTCCTACTGTCTTATTGTCCAAATATACCTATACCTACTTTGCTTTTGTTTATGTTTATACCAATATCTGCTATCTTGTACATGTTTGACAAAATAAATAAATAAATAAATAAAAATAAATGTTGCATCAAATCCCACAGCCGCATCCTTCGTATTCTATCATGATCACTAGAGCCTGATAAGATTTGCCCCCTTTACTAAATAAAATTATTTAAAAATAGCAGAGACAAGCTGAGGCTGGATCTGGTAACCAGGTTGCTTCAGAAGATCAGGATACAGAATTTTGTCTTCCTACGTAGGCAGTTTCTTTTAAAACTCGTTGCAGATTTTAAGTTGGAAGGTAGTCATTTAGTCCTGAGGAAACCTGAACATAATATTTAGCAAATCATAGTGCAGGGAAAGGTCTTACGGTTGTGTGCACGAGGCTGATCCTATGGATGAACTGTTTCAATGTGACGCTGTCTTCCTTCAGGACTTCAGATTTCTCATACAGCTGAAAAGCCCAAAGAGAGACAGAGAAAGTTAACGTGTCCTTTTCAAAACCTTTAATTGACGTTTTATTGCGCCCCTTCAGTCAATTCACCCATCCGTTGTGGCATGGCCACTAAATCCAAAGCTTTCAAGAAGAGACTGGACTGCCATCTGTCAGAAATGGTGTAGGGTCTCCTGCTTGGCTCAGAAGAAAAAATAAATTCAAAAAAATTCAAAAAATTCAAAAAAATAAATAAAAAAGAATTTAAAAAAAGATGGCGGCACCCACGGACCGGGACCGGCCGAACCGGTTCCGTGACGTCATCGTGACGTCACCAGCAGGTCACTACCGGTTCAGGCGAATCAGTCCGAACCGGGAGGAATCCACCCCTGATCTTGACAGACTTGAACATTGGGCGCTATCTAACAAAATGAAATTCAATGGTGAAAAAAGTAACGATCTACATTTAGGCAAGAAAAACAAAATGTACAGGTACAGTATATGTGGTACCTTGCTCAACAGTAGTAACTGTGAGAGGGATCTTGGAGTCCTAGTGGACAACCATTTAAATATGAGCCAGCCGTGTGCAGCAGCTGCCAAAAAAAGCCAACACAGTTCTAGGCTGCATCAACAGAGGGATAGAATCAAGATCACGTGAAGTGTTAGTACTGCTTTATAAGGCCTTGGTAAGGCCACACTTGGAATACTGCATTCAGTTTTGGTCGCCACGGTGTAAAAAAGATGTGGAGACTCTAGAAAGAGTGCAGAGAAGAGCAACAAAGATGATTAGGGGACTGGAGTCTAAAACATATGAAGAACGGTTGCAGGAACTGGGTATGTCTAGTTTAATGAAAAGAAGGACCAGGGGAGACATGATAGCAGTGTTCCAATATCTCAGGGGTTGCCACAAAGAAGAGGGAGTCAAGCTATTCTTCAAAGCACCTGAGGGTAGAACAAGAAGCAATGGGTGGAAACTAATCAAGGAGAGAAGCAACTTAGAACTAAGGAGAAATTTCCTGACAGTTAGAACAATTAATCAGTGGAACAACTTGCCTCCAGAAGTTGTGAATGCTCCAACACTGGAAGTTTTTAAGAAGATGTTGGATAACCATTTGTCTGAAGTGGTGTAGGGTTTCCTGCCTAAGCAGGGGGTTGGACTAGAAGACCTCCAAGGTCCCTTCTAACTCTGTTATTCTATTCTATTCTATTCTATTCTATTCTATTCTATTCTATTCTATTCTATTCTATTCTATTCTATTCTATTCTATTCTATTCTATTCTATTCTATTCTATTCTTTACCTTGTTACAGCAATAACAAAGTCAAATGGATTGTAGATTTATTATATATAGAGCCTGTGGCCTAATGGCTAAGCTGCTGCCTTACAAGGCAGGCAGCCCAGGTTCAAATCCCAGTAAGGGTATGGCTATCTGACGAGAGCTAAGTAGCTCGAAATAGATCTATAATAGTCTCCCTTTATCAGCAAAAAATGCTACATACATACATACATACATACATACATACATACATACATACACATACACATACACATACACACACACACACACACACACACACACACACACACACACACACACACACACACACACACACACACACACACACACACACACACATATATATATATATATATATATATATATATATATATATATATATATATATATATATATATACACCCTGTTTCCCCCAAATAAGACATCCCTTGGGAGTTGGGCAGCATACAAATCTATTAAATAAATAAATGAATGAATGAATGAATGAATGAATGAATGAATGAATGAATGAATGAATGAATAAATAAATAAATAATAAATAAAAATAAGCCCAATCGGGCTTTTGAGTGCATGGCAATAAGGCCAAGCGCTTATTTCAGGGTTCAAAACCAGATTACATCAGTGGTGAAAGTGATGTCTGCAACCATTTTGGAACAGATTCTAGTTCTCTAGTTTGAACAACTGTTCTACTCAACCATTATTCTGAAACGAAATCAGGGACCACCAGAGAGAACAGCTGCAGTTGTTTTTCTTCAGTACCAGTGAAAACTGGCACTGGGAAAGGAATGAAGATTTTGATTCTAGAACAGCTTCCTCAGATGTTTGGAGGATGCTGAGAACAGATCATCCGGGCAAAGAGAACAGACGTTAACCGCATTATTTTCTGGATCAAGCCCAACATGGCATTATGTATGTAACTTGACTTTAAAAAAAATTCAGATGCACACTAGAATGATGGGGAAGAAGAGGGCTGAGAATGATCAGGATCAGAGCAAACTAGGACCTGCCTTTATTTAAAGGCTGTGTAGTTATTATCGGCTTCCACTGGGGTTCATATATTTGGACAAATTCTAAGATTTAGCATTGATCTATGTTAAATACTGTATGCTATGGCAAATCTAGATAGCATACTAAAAAGCAGAGACATCACCCTGCCAACAAAAGTGTGTATGGTCAAGGCGATGGTTTTCCCAGTTGCAATATATGGCTGTGAAAGTTGGACCATAAGAAAGGCTGAGCGCCAAAGAATGGAGGCCTTTGAACTAGGGTGCTGGAGAAGAATCCTGCGAGTCCCTTGGACTGCAAGGCAATCAAACCTGTCAGTCCTAGAGGAAATCAACCCTGACTGCTCTTTAGAAGGCCAGATCCTGAAGATGAAACTCAAATACTTTGGCCACCTAATGAGAAGGAAGGACTCACTGGAGAAGAGCCTAATGCTGGGAACGATTGAGGGCAAAAGAAGAAGGGGACGGCAGAGAATGAGGTGGCTGGATGGAGTCACTGAAGCAGTCGGCGTGAGCTTAAATGGACTCCGGGGAATGGTAGAGGACAGGAAGGCCTGGAGGAACATTGTCCATGGGGTCGCGATGGGTCGGACAGGACTTCACAACTAACAACAACAACAAATTGATCTTCAGTCTTGAGAAGGAAGTGTGCGATGGAAAGAAGAAACAAATTATTAAAGAAGAACAAAATAGCAGAGTTGGAAGGGACCTTGGAGGTCTTCTAGTTTATACCATTCTTGAAATAGAAATAGAATTCTTTATTGGCCAAGTGTGATTGGACACACAAGGAATTTGTCTTTGGTGCATATGGGTCTCCTCCGGGTCCCGTCAGCCAAACAATGCCGGCTGGCAGGGCCTAGGGCGAGGGCCTTCTCTGTAGGGGCCCCTGTTCTCTGGAACCAACTACCCCCAGAGATCCGAATTATCCCTCCTCCATTCCCTCCCCACTCCAGGGGAAGGTTACTGCAAAATCCCTCACGATCAGCTGAAACTTGGGAGGCAGAGAATAGATGGAGGCGGGGCCACTCAGAGGTGGTATTTACCGGTTCTCCGAACTACTCAAAATTTCCTCTACCGGTTCTCCAGAACTGGTCAGAACCTGCTGAATCCCACCTCTGAATGGAACAGCTTGTTTCCTGAAGTTGCGGGTGCTCCATCACTAGAGGTTTTCAAGAAGAGACGAGCATTTGACTGCGATGGGATAAAGCTCTCTGCCTTGAGAAAGGGGTTCGACTAGAAGACCTCCGAGGTCCTTTCCAGCCCTACGAGTCTAATAATGCTCACTGCGGTATAGGCTAACCTGAAAGGAAAGCTGAAAAGGCATAGTAAGCAGAGATTCATGAGGACATCCGCTTCCGTGCAGGACATCAATCCGGCGGAAAGGCAGTAAGATTTCTATTTCTGTGGAAGGAAAAATTTAGTGCTAGGGAGACAAACACTGCAAGACCAACAAGGAATTCCGGCTCTCCAAACAACATGCAAGAATATTTAAGATCCCCTTCTATCAGTGGATACAAGAAAGCAAGCTGCAGCAAGGAGGGTTATATGAGCCTTTTCATATACAAGCAGTCCTCAACTTACAATTATTTGTTTAGTGAACGTTTGACATTACAACGGCACCGAAACAAGTGACTTACGACTGGTCCTTGCACTTATGACCATCACAGCATCCCCACGATCATGTGATCAAAATTTGGAGGCTTGGCAACCGGCGTGTATTTATTTCCAAGCTGGCTTCCAAACAAGCAAGGTCAATGGGAGGAAGCTGGATTCGCTTAACGACCATAAGACTCACTTAAAAACTGCAGTGATTTGCTTAACAACGTGGCAGTAAAGGTCATAAAATCGTGTCACGCAGTGATTTATTGCCTGTTATATGTATATGCAGGGAGATGCATCCCTATTCATTATAATGGTTTATTCCTGAGCACGTGATTGATGTGTTCTTGTACGCATGTGTGCATTCCATTCTCCATTTCTTCCTTCTGTTCCTGGCTTCCATTGAAGGAAGATCTACTTTTATATCAGGCATGTAGTTAATGAGATTTATTGTTTTTGTACCGAAATAAATATTTTTACTTAGACTTTTAAACTGCGGTTTCTTTTCAAATGTCAGAATTCCAGGGCAAAGATCTATTTTGCCTCTGTGAGGATTTATTCTCACGTCGTCAAATCGGGTGCAATTCATGTTAACAACCACCTTGCTTAGCAACAGAAAATCTGGACTGAATTAGCTTGTGGTCTGATGATCCACCAAAAGCACTTTTAAAATCTCAAATAATGTTAATTATTTGAGCCAATTATGGTTCTAAGTCGAGGACTACCTGTATATACATACTCACACAAATGTTTGTTTAAATGTATTAGCTGCCCAACTGCAAAAAGGTTAATCAAAAAATACTAATCAGCCAAGATGTAATGTTGCCTTTTCCAACTGATACTCTGAACAATGCCTGTAGAGGAACAGTTATGAAATGGTTGTATGAATAAACCAGAAGGAAACTTGGAGCACCTTTTCTGACTAACAAATTTTATTAAAAGGCATAAGCTTTCATGAAGTGAGATGCAGCTTAGGCCTTTTATTAAAATGTGTTGAAAAGATCTACCAGATTCCACCTGATTTGGAGCTAACATAGACTGACCTGCCTCTCTTCCTACAATAGTGATGGCGAACCCTTTTAGCACCGAGTGCACAAACCAGAACGCGTGAGCATGCGCGTGCATGTGCGCGTGTGAACGTGCCGGAAACTTGAACATCAGCTGTCCGGTACGCGCATGCCTGTTTTTTGGCCGTTTTGGGGGCCATTTTTAGGCCGTTTTTTGGATCGTTTTTAGGCCATTTTTGGCCCGAAAACAGCCTGAAAATGGCTGGAAAATGGCCCGTTTTTGGGGCCATTTTCCGGCACTCCGGCACCTGCAAAAACCAGCTGGCCGGCGCGCATGTGCATGCTGGAAACCAGAAGAGCAGTTGGCAATGATGCATGTGCCCACAGAGAGGGCTCTGCATGCCACCTCTGGCACGCGTGCCATAGGTTCGCCATCACGGTCCTACAGTGTCTACAGAGCAGCTTGAACATTCATATCCATTCAGGTATCTCAGAACCCATCTATTCCTATTCCAATATTGCACAGCTTATTGTATTGTATTGTGTATTGTGTATTGTGTATTGTATTGTATTATAGTGTATTGTACTGTACTGTATTGTATTGTATTGTATTCAGAGGTGGGTTCCTCCCGGTTCGGACCGGTTCGCCCGAACTGGTAGTGACCCGTTGGTGATGTCACGATGACATCACTGAACCAGATTGGTCGGTGGTGGTCCGTGGGTGCCGCTATCTTTTTTTAAAAAAAAATTCGGGAATTTTTTTTAAACGATTTTGTTTTAAATTCTGCGCATGCGCAGAAACCAAGTTTCCAGCACTGCTCATGCATCGCCATTTTGTTTTCGGTGGGGTTTTTTTGGGTTTTTTTGCACAGTGCAGGCGCGTGTGCGCCCACGTGGCACGGCCACATGGCGTGGGAGGAAGCAAACCGGCAGCGAGGTAAGTTGGAACCCACCCCTGATTGTATTATACTGTACTGTACTGTATTGTTATACATCTCTTTTCAAAAAGTATGTAAGTAAAAAATAAAATAAAACAAAAATTAATTAGGTCTCAACCTTCTTGTTTTAGAAGATTTATCAATTTCTTTAATACATCTGAGCTCTTATTCCAATTTTCAGGGACAACTTCAATAATGAGGAAACCATTCAGATGCAACAGAATCTCCTCAGGATGATTCAGGGAATATTCAGAAGTTGAGTGAATTCATATATCTATTAAAGTTATAAAAAGATTTATTTTGTTCTGGGGAACCTGGTCAAAATGTATCAGTGGCTATGAGAACTGAATGCTGGGCTGGATTACCTTAAAAAGCACTTTTAAAATCTCAAATAAGGTTAAATATTTACCTTTGAATGTTAGGTCACTGAGGAGTTTGTGGCATAAATCACCTTTTGCAGCAACTGCACGGAACAAACAAAAGAACTGCTGTTAATAATTTTGTTTAAGTTTATGACAAGGCTAAATTTGAGCTGTTGTATTTGTGCTCAACCAATTGTAGGAACATAAACTTACACCTTAAATTTATTTATTGTGAGTTGCATGTTATATGAATACAGGTAGACTTCGACCTATGACCACAACTCATCATCATCATTTAACGACCCCATAATCCCTTTCGGGGTGGAGTCTGGGCAACTGAATGGAGCTAGCAGAGCGTTTTAATGGCCGGATGCCCTTCCTGTCGCCGATGCCGAGCTTTCTTCAGCAGACATATTCTCATTGTGCCCAGAGAGAGAAATACCATATTTTGCAGAGTATAAGATGCACCTTAGTTTTGGGGGAGGAAAATAGGGGGGAAAAAATCTACCTACCAGGCATTCATCTAGCTAGCATCCTTAGTCTGTTCAGCTTCACCACATTATTTTATCCCCTGGTTAGGGCTGAAAAGACCTTTTTCAGAGGGAGTAGGAATGAAAACAAGCCTGCAAAGACTTAAGGCTGGAAAAAAACTTCTTCGGAGGGAGTAGGAAGCCGGGAAGATCGTAGCACCTTGTTAGGACTGGAAAAAAAAGCTTCGAAAAAGCTACATTCGGAGTATAAGACACACCCAAATTTTCAGCCTCTTTTAGGGAGGAAAAAGGTGCGTCTTATACTCCGAAAAATACGCTATCTGCCTTTACCTACGATCGAACTCACAGCCTCCTGATTGTGAAGCAAGAGCTCCACCTCTAGGCCACTGCATCACTCTGCTGACCTATGACCACAACTGAACCCCAAATTTCCACTGCTAAGCGAGGCAGCTATTAAGTGAGTTGTGTTTCATTTTATAACCTTTTTCCCCACGGTACTTAAGCGAATTATTATAGTTGTTAAATAAATCTCACTGTTAAGCAAATCTAGCTCCCCCACCCATCCATTCACCTTGTTTGTTGGAAATCGGCTGGGACGGTTACAAATGATGATCACGTGACCTAGGGACAGTGTAACCGTCATACATACATGCCAAGTGCCTGAATTCTGATCACGTGACCATGGGGATGTTGCAACGGTCGTAAGTGTGAAAAACGGTCATAAGACACTTTTTTCAGTGCTGTTATCACTTCAAACAGTCACTAAATGAATGATTGTAAGTCTAGGACTACTGTAGATGTAAAATGCCACCTGAAGGGAAGAGGTTGCTTTGCCTAGTTTTTATTTTCCTGAAAAATAACTGTTCTGAAAGAAATATAAATCTGAATTATACTCACTAATTGCAACACAGTGGGACTGATTCACACGCTGGGGAGAATCTTGAATGTCCAAAGAAATAACAATTGTTCCTTCGAGCATGGAAGATCTTTCTGACTGTTCCCCCTTTTCACCCTGAAGTTGTATGATTAGAAATTCTAAAATCTGAAAGGAAAGAAAGGACTTGGTAAATTAGCAGACAAAATTTATAAACATCATATTCTGGCTTGAGAAATAACAGTGTTCCTTATGTCTTCATTTGAACCTCAAAACCGAAACTATAACTATTCTTGAAATGGGAGGCCTGGTTGTATAAAGCGGACTGCTGATGCTAGAAATTGAACAATAAATGAAGGCATCAATTTTGCTGGTGTTTGGTTACCCTTCCTGTACAGGGGTGGGTTCTAAGTTACCTCACTGCCGGTTCGCTTCCTCCTGCGCCACGTGGCCGGGCCTCATTGGTGTGCGCGCGTTTTGCGCATGCGCTTTGCACAGTACCGAAAAATCCAAAAAATTTCAAAAAAAAAAGCCAAAAACAAGATGGCGACGCATGCGCAGAAAAAAAAAACCCAAAAAAATTTCAAAAAAAAAAAAAAAAATGGCGGCGTCTACGGACCGGTACTGACAGAACCGGTTCCATAACATCACCATGACATCACCAGCGGTTTGCTACCGGTTCGGGTGAACCGGTCCGAACCAGGAGGAACCCACCTCTGTTCCAATCTTAAATCAACTCTACAATTTTGGATTTCTTTAACCATTTTTTTTCTTTTTATCATCGTGATTCCATTTTGTCTAGCATACCAGCCAACTAGCATGTTTCTAACTAATTTCCCAAGTACGGCTTTCTTCTAAAAGATGAGAAAAAAACATTGTTATTGTTTCGTTGTTTTTAAATTTAGTCTGTTTCCATCCAGCTCCTTATTCTTACAGCATTATTACTGAGGGAGGTTTATTAGGTTGGTTTGCTTCCTTAAAACCATTGAATTATAAGGTGCACTTAATCTTATGTTGTAAAATGGAAAGTGGCAAACACTATAGAATAAATGTTTCATAAATAACAGGAAATAAAGAATGCTTGAGAAAAATACAAAGGCAAAGTACACAGGAAGTAAAACATGAATTAAAGTCTCGCAATCCTAGCAACACTATTTTCTGCTTCACAAAAATGTCGCTTCAGGTAGAAATTATCATAATGCCTAAATGTATTGTTATTCCATGTTTTGATTTCTTTTTAGCAGGAATGAAAGGAATGAAAGAAAAGGAATAAAAAGATGTTATGGATTTAAAAAGATCCCTTAAATTTATTTTATTGGAAAATGGAATGAATGAATGAATGGAAAATGGAAACAAACTAGATAAGTCTTGGAGAAGTTCAATCAGGGATACTTTGTCACTTTTTTCTTTATAGAGTTATTCCTCAACTTACAACCATTCATTTAGCCACCATTCAAAGTTACGATGGCACTAATAAAAGTGACTTATGACTATCCTCACACTTATGACTGTCACAGGGTCCCTCCATTCACAAAATCAAAATTTTAGCCCAGCATGGATTTATGATGGTTACAGCATTCCAGGATCATATGATCAGCAACAGTTCATTTACTGACTGTTCAAAGTTACAACATCACTGGAAAAAATTGACATGACCATTTTTTTCATACCCACGACTGTTGAAGCATCCCCATGATCATGTGATCAAAATTCAAACACTTGGCAACTGACTCACATTTATGATGAAGTGTTCCGGGATCATGTAATCACCTTTTTGTGACCTTCTGACAAGCAATGTCAATGGGTAAACCACATTCACTTTAACAACTGTGTAATTAACTTAACAACTCTAATGATTTGCTTAACATTTGTGACAAGAAAGGCCGTAAAATGGGCCAAAACTCACTTAACAAATATCTTGCTTAGCAACATAAATTTTGTGCTCAGTTGTGGTCGTAAGTTGAGGACTACCTGTACACTAATATATATGGTAATTGTTAAAATTAAGAAAGCTACAGATGTACATGGAATCCATATCCTCAATACCTCCTATTATTCCTGACTATTATTATTCATAATGGCTAAGACTGATGAGAGGTGTAGTTCCAGAGTATGGAGAGATTTTAGAATATAATAGAATAGAATAGAATATCAGAGTTGGAAGGGACCTTGGAGGTCTTCCAGTCCAACCCCCTGCTTAGGCAGGAAACCCTACACAACTTCAGACAAATGGTTATCCAATATCATCTTAAAAACTTCCAGTGTTGGAGCATCCACAGCTTCTGGAGGCAAGCTGTTCCACGGATTAATTGTTCTCTAATTTTGGTCTCCAATCTTTATTATGTTTAAAGGAATCAATCTCATATCAATACCTTTTACTCCTACTTTATCGATGGAGCTTTCTTAAACTAAGTTGGGACCAGAGATGGGTTCCTGCCAGTTCGGACCGGTTTTATAGAACCGGTAGCAGGAATTTCCCCTCACTTGCTGAACAGGCAGTGATGGACGGCTGGACACGCCCCCGAACTGGCTCTCTTGGAAGCGCCATAGGCGCTGCCATCTTGTTTTTTACTTCTGTTTTTGCTTCTGTTTTTGCTTCTGCGCATGTGCGCACGCGCCCAGAAGTTTTCAGCACTGCACATGTGCGCACGTGCCCACGTGGCACGGGAGGAAGCGAACCAGCAGCGAGGTAAGTCAGAACCCACCCCTGGTCAGGACATTGACCTACTGTACTAATTCTAGTACTGTATTTGCATGGCTGAGATTCCTGGTTCCTTGAGAATTTATGTTAGTTTATTTTTAGCAAAAGTGAACAAGGATCTCAGTCTTTCCTGCTAGCTACAAGCTTCTTCCTTGTCTTATTTTTTTTTTAAATCCTGGTTTCTTCCTTCCTTAGGAGGGAAGAATGGGTCTTGTGACATTCTGTGAAGGCACCCCCAGACTGTTTCTATTTTCATAACTTTTAAGATTTATAAAGAGGTCAAGATCTGGGATAGGCTGTTCCGCTATTAAAATAAGATGTATGGCACCAAGAACTCTATCTTTACATTATCCAGATGTTTTGAAAGATGTGGAGCTGGTTTGGATGCACACACAAAAATAAACACTTTAGTTCCAGATTGCCTGACATGACCAAAGAAGGATAGCCAGTTAGAGCTTCCAAATTGCATATCTGGTTTCCCAATGTCTGAACAGGAGAAATAAGTCTGCAACCCAGGAGCTATTATCTTCTGTTTGCCTTTGATCATATAATTAATCAAGAGAAGTAATGTTGTTCTTAATGTACTTATGCTGGCCATCTGGTTAGACAAGGTGATGGCTTTTTAAATGAAGAGAATCCATTTGTAGCAAAAATACTTTCAGTATGTCAAAGTTGGTTACTGAAGCTGATGACCACTGGGGATGCTTCATACTGTTATTATTATTACTGGTCTATCATACTATATCAATATACTATACCAACCACTCCAGGGTGAATTGAAAACACAAGGGCTATATTCAGCTAGTTTGGTCTAATAAGGCACCAGGCTAGAAATCAGGAGACAATGAGTTCAAGTCCCGACATAGCTATGAAAGCCAGCTGGGTGACTTTGGACAATCACCCTCTCTCTCAGGCCAACCCACCTTACAGGGTTGTTGTTGTTGTGGGGTAAATAAGAGGAAGAAGGATATGTTCTCCACCTTGTTATTTGTAAAAACAATAAAAGCGGGAACAAATTATGCACACACTAATTTATATTACTAATTAGTACTAGTCCTTGACTTATGACCACAATTGGGACAGGAATGTCCATTGCTAGAGGATAAGGTTGTTACGTGAGTTATCATGTGACCATACCTGATTTAACCACCTTTTTTTGCTGCAGTGGTTAAGTGAATCCAAAGGTATTTTTTCATGAGGCAACTGGACTTTCTTCTTATTCTTTGAAGACATTTCGCTTCTCAAAGAAGAAGCTTCTTCAGCTCTGACTGGATGGTGGGGAATGGAATTCCTTGCAGATAGTTGGAGGTTTATCTGTGTCCACTTGGAGGCTTGTCTGTGTTCCCAGGGTCACCTGAGTAGTGCAAATGGGTGTTGAGCCTTCTTGGAACTGCTGGAACTACTCAAGTGACCCTGAGGACACAAATAAACCTCCAAGTGGCCTCAACGACTCTCTAAAAAGGATGCAGATGACCAGCTGTCTGCAAGGAGTATAAATCCTTCCGTTCCCCACCATCCAGTCAGAGCTGAAGAAGCTTCTTGGATTAGAAGCAAAACATCTTCAAAGAAAAACCAAAAAGTCCAGTTGCCTCCTGAAAAAGCACCTTTGGGACAATCACAACCTGGATGACTGAGAATCTTTACAGACATTAAGTGAATCCCCTGTTGACTTTGCTTGTTGGAAGTTGTCTGGGAAGGTTGCAACAATTGTAAATACATACCAGTTGCCAAGTGCCCAAATCACAATTACCGTATATGACTGTGGGCAAGATGCGATAGTTGTAAGTTCGAGAATCAGTTTTAAGTCCTTTTTCTCAGCGCTGTCGTAACCTCGAACAGTCACTAAGCAAATAGTCAGAAGCTGAGGACTGTTAACAAGCCAGCTGCAAAACAAATCTTATCACATCATACATCGATATAAACTTTGCTATAAAAACTAAGCAATGGACAACAAGCAGACTTTATAATTAAGCCGGGCAAATAATAATAAGAAAAATAGAATAAAATAGAATTATTAATTAACAATTCTGTGGCCCAAGAGGCAAATTATATTTTTACTTAACGTGATGGCTTACAAATAGTGTCTGTGTTTCCACAACATTCTCAGCCACAAATTATGCATCCTCAATTCCTCATTATCCTTGCCTAACTCAGTTAATGTGTACTTGTGAAATTACACTGGTGGCCAATGATTCTTTTGTAAAAATCTAGACTGGATCAGGCACCAAACTGGACCACATATTTGCCACCGTGAGTTTTAAATCAATAGGATTTAAAATCACTCAATAGGAGTGATATTGGATTGTGATCCATTTGGATTATTTATAGAATACCTGTCAAGGTATTAGTTTTTTTGGGATCAATTTTTGTTAGGGGAAGCATTGACCTACTTCAAATGCTACCACAGAGATACCTGGCTCAATATCTAGGTTAGTTGGCTGAAATTCAAACAAAAAGTTCAATTTCAAATGTAGCACAAACTCTTGCTAAAAACAAGTCGAGTTAAAGCTAATGGGGGCAAAAGTGTGATGTTCATTCTGAGGTTTGTTAACTAGTCTACAAGTATGTACATGAGTATCATGGATGTGTATACATGTGTGTGCTTGTTTAAATGCATGTTAGTGTGTGTATATTGGTATGTACATTTGTGTCTATATATGTATTTGTGCCTATACATAAGTGATATATATCTATATACCTATATAAGATAAGATAACCTTTCTTGTCACTTTTTTCTGTGAACCCATTGGCACACATTAAAAAAATGAAATTCTGATGCCTGCTCTCAAAAGAAAAATAAATAACCATAGACATAACGTGCACACACACACACATATGCTATATACATATACATACAAACACATATGTATGTATGTGTGTGTACATGTATATATATACACACAAATATATAGACATACACACACATATAGAGAATTGTCCTAAAAATGCGAGTTCCAGGCATAGTTACAGATATATGTTACATATGTATATTAATCACAGTCCATTTTAAATACCTAACAGAAAAAAGTCTTGAATATATTTTATGTGGTACGTGATAAACACGTATATGTGTGTATATGTGTGTGTGTGTATATATATATATATATATATATATATATATATATATATATATGTATGTATGTATGTATGTATGTATGTATGTATGTATGTATGTATGTATGTATGTATGTATGTATGATGTATGTATACACATACAGGTTCAATGCATGTACGTGTATGTGGGAGTGTCTATATATGTATGTGGGTGCATATATGAGAGTCGGAGGGCACGTGTCGTCTATGATTTTATATATAAATCCATATGTGGTATAGATGTATGTGTGTTTTTCTGTGTGTGTCAGTGTGTCTAAAAACAGGCATATGTGTCACTAATAATATGTGTGCGCGCGCGCCCCCACAACCCTCACAGGCGCGCGCACCATCCGCACACCCGAGGCCGCCTTCCCCTTCATGGCTCGGCTTCCTTTTCCCGCCCAGCAACGCGGGGGGGGGGGGGCGCGAGCCCGCGAGCCCGCGCGTCCTCCCCTTCTCCTCCCGTCCTCGCTTGGCAGCCCCCCGTCTTCCCGCCAAATCTCGCATCGCTTCCCTCAGTCGCTTCTTTGAGCTCCATTTTTTCCCCTTCATTTCCTTCCCCCTCCCCACCTCCCTCCATTCCTCAAGAGTAAATAACAGCAAAATAAAACAATAAGAAACCACGGAGTTACCGGGAATGGTGACATCCATACCCCTCTTTTTTTCAGCCCGCTGCATTCGTTACTTTTTATTATCATTATTATTGTTATGTGCTTCTGTGAAGCTGCCCCATTTCTGGAAAGGCTCAGGCTGAGGTGAAATTAGCTTAAACAAACCCTCGCAATAGACCCCACCTGGTAGCTATCCTGAGGGAGAAGTCATAAAATTTATGAATAGAATAGAAATAGAATACAATAGAATAACAATGAGATAATGGAATAGAATAGAACAGAATAGAATAGCATAGAATAACAATGAATATAGAATAGAAACGAAACGAAACGTAGCCTAGGCTAGCCAGAGGTAAAATATAGGACTGGAATATATAGTAAAATATAGAATAGAATAGAATATAGAGAAAAAAATAAGAAAATATAGAGAAGAGAAGAAAATAATAGAAAATAATAGAACAATTAGAATACAATACCTGTAGAATAGAATATAGAGTAGAATATAGAATAGAATAGAATAGAATAGAGAGTAAAAAAGATAATAGAAAAGAATAGAACAATAGAATATAGAGGAAAAAATGGAATAGAAATGGAATAGAATAGAATACAGAGTAAAAAAGATAATAGAAAAGAATAGAGGAATAGAATAGAGGAATAGAAATGGAATAGAATAGAATAGAATACAGAGTAAAAAAGATAATAGAAAAGAATAGAACAATAGAATATAGAGGAATAGAAATGGAATAGAATAGAATAGAATACAGAGTAAAAAAGATAATAGAAAAGAATAGAACAATAGAATATAGAGGAATAGAAATGGAATAGAATAGAATAGGCTATTGGCCAAATGTGATTAGACACACAAAGAAATTGTCACTGGTTGTCAGCACACCAGTGCAATTATTATCGGCTGCCTATCTTACCACAGGGCCAAATCTTTCCCTGGGGAAGCCTACAGCCCCATCAGAACCCCGGGATCTTTTGAGGGGCGCAGAAGGGGGGCAATTCAGTCTTGGGGAGGTAAGTGTGCCCGAGGACAATGGCCATGACTGAGAAGGCCCATTCCTGGCTCCAGTCAGGTAGCACTGCTTGATTGAGTGGCCCTGAAATGTGCCAACTCTGATGGCACAAGATGGGCAAATGCCACAGGACACAGACCATAACCCTCAAATTACCAGGACCTTGGCCATAGAGGGCTTTATAGGGGGCAAGCAACACTTACTATTGCACCCCAAATTAAGCAAATCACTGCGGTTGTCAACTTTACCTATACTGTAGGGGATTGCATGTGTGTGTGTTTGTTTATAGTTCATATTTCTTAATTGCCATTCTCTTTCATTGCCTCATGTTATATAAATACAGGTAGACTCGACTTGCAACGACAATTGGGACCAGAATTTCCATTTCTAAGCAAGGTGGTTCTTAAGTGAGTCATGCTCAAATTTACAATCTTTTATGCCATGGTTGCTAAGTGAAGCATTGCAGCTATTAAGTGAATCAACAGTTGTTACGCAAAATCCTCTCTTGGTTTTGCTTCTCAGAAGCTGTCTGGGAAGGTCACAAATGGGGATGACACAAGTCCAGAATGCTGCAATTGTGGTAAACAGATGGCGGTTGCCAGGTGCCTGGATTTTGATCATGTGACTGTGGGGATGCTGCAACGGTCATACATGTGACGACCAAATGATGTAAAGATTTATTTTGCTCATTCTGATGCTGTTAATTTAGCATTATGCTTTAAGAAAGAAACCAATAGACTATAGTAAAGCATTCAAAACGTGAGAATGGAAACCAGAACAAGTTACTTCCATTACCAAGCCAGCAACTAGACCAGGGGTGTCAAACTGGCGGCCACAGCTGGGGTGGGCGCGCAGGCCACGCCCACCCCAGCTCCGTGAAGGGAAAACCTGTCACGAAACATCACGTGATGGCAATGTAACGCCGCGCGTTTGACACCCATAAACTAGACTAATAAGTTCCTTTAAGAAAAAAATACTTTTCACACTAATAGCCTTATAATTTATATTTATTTTAATTCACTAGAAATTAAAATGCATCTAAATATGATTTTTGAAACTTGTCTGGATGTTGTCCTCATGTTTAGCGACCATTCTAAGTTACAAGAGCACTGAAAAAAAATTGCTTAGTAAAGGTCCTCACACTTATGACTGTCATAGCATCCCCACAGACTCATGAACAAATTGGGTGCTTATAACAGCTGCAATATCCTGGGGTCATGTGATCACCACTTCCAACCACTTAGGTTCTGCTGTTTGCAGTACCAGTCCAATCTTATGGTGATTTATGTTTACTTTTTTAAAATTCTCCATACCATCCAAGAAAGAAAGCTATGGGTGAATTTAAAAATTGTGCCCTATTTATTAATTTAAGAGCCGAGGTGGTGCAATGGTTAGAGTGCAGCACTGCAGGCTACTTCAGCTGACTGCTAACTGCAGTTCAGCTGTTCAAATCTCGCCGGCTCAAGGTTGACTCAGCCTTCCATCCTTCTGAGGTCGGTAAAATGAGGACCCAGATTGTTGGGGGCAATATGCTGAACTCTGTAAACCGCTTAGAGAGGGCTTTTAAAGCACTATGAAGCGGTATATAAGTCTAAGTGCTAAGTGCTATTGCTATTAATTACATTTGTATAGCTGCTCATCTCACATAGTGACTCTAATGTCCCCATTTAAAGATATTAGTGATACTGATATAATTGACCTCTATGGCAATAAGATTTCTAAAAGTGTAGGTCAACAGACTATTCCTTGAGTCGTATAAAGCTCATCAGAAATGTACCTGGAGTATCAGAGCAATAGAATTATTAAAACATGGCCTAAAATACTTGAATAGAGGAAAAAGAGACAATCCATTGACCTAACATCAACACACGGAATAGGAGGAAATACATCTTATTTCAAACACTTAGGAACAGATCCTGAATCTCTCTAATCTGACATTTTGAGTTGGCAGTTCTCAGTGCGAGGCCCACGCATGTTCATGGGGGCTGCGATTGGCACAGTTCTTTAGCAAATGCGTGCACATTTTGTTTTTGTTGAATGTACCATGGGCTGTATACCACTAAAAGAATGTCTGCAACTATTTACCCTCTCTCTTATAAATTCTTATGCTTACAGAAAATAGGAAGATGGAGAGGAAGAGTCGGAGAATAGCCTTGCTGGCATTAGTAAAATAAAAATAAAAATAAATCTCATTCCTAGATCTTGTATAAAATATTAAACATGGAGGTGTCCTTTTCCAGCCCATAGGTATATCAATCAATTGCTAAAATGTAAGATGAGAGCAAGTTTTCTTACAGTTATTAATCTGGATCAGCTTTTTGCTGTCTCCCTACAAAAATTCCTTCCTATACAGCTATTATGAAGGTGGGTTTAGAAAGAAGAAATTGGCTTGCCTTGCTCTGTCTAAACTAGCATTGATACAGACTGATAATCATCCTCCAGGGTTTCTGCCAGGAGTTTCCCCAGCCCTGCTTGGAGACATTGGAAATGTCTTTCTGCATACAAAGTAGATGATTTAGCGCACAGTTAACTATGGCTGAATAACAGAACACATTTCTTCCTATTCCTTGTTCCAGGTGGGCCACACATTGCTTTCCATCCTACTGCTGAATTTAGTAACACAGGCTGGTCAAACCGCAGTGTAAAGCAGATCAGATAGCACACATACATACCCCCTCTCAGTCTCTTTGGAAGCTGCTGTCAGCTCCCCGTGACTTGGACCGGACAATGGCTTCTTCCGAGCTCTGGGCAATCGACTATGAGATTTATGGGGAAGTCCAAGGTGAGTCTAGATTTTATTTCCTCCCTTTGGTATTATTCTTGCTACGAGATTTTTGTATACTGATACGGTTGCTTGGCTTTCCAGCGGGTTGCTTTGCAAATAGTACAGTCCTTGAAATAAGATGCCTGCAGTCTGCTTCTCCAACTGCAGAATCTTGCTTCAGTTCTAATTGCAGTAAGGTAGTCTGGGATTGCTTGAAAAGCTATCTGCAAAGACTCTAAAGGAACTTAATTTAAGCCGATACACAAGGGGAATGTATGAAGAAGTTAATTGGGAGCATTAACTTAATTTAGTGATGAATCTACATGTCATAGTGCAGAGAATGAGAGGCTGTTTCTCCGCAATACTGAGATCTGGGCCATTTCAGGGAGGGAGGCTGAACATCTTTGATTCAACCTCTTTTAAATTGAACATACGCAGTCCCACATAATCTATTTTAAAAATAACATGATGTGTGACATTCAAGAAGTCATATAGCTTCAGCTGCCATTCTCCTGAAATGAATCAAAAGAGGGCAGAACTCTTCTGAGATTTATGCTGTATTGTGGGGTTGGGTTATTTCTTGGGGTGGGGGAGGACTGTTCTTAGGAATTAGAATCTGTGATGCTTGCTTTTGAGGGATTTCTACCTATCTCTTAAACTTCAGATAAGGGATTGTTTTCACAATTCTATATCCAGAGTCTCTTCATGAATGTTCAGTATTATTGTAAAAATTCAACATTTTATTTATTTATTCAATTTTTATTATTCTAATTGTCTATAAAAGAAAATTGATCAAGAATATAGTTTCTATGATGGCAATGAAGGGGAAAAGGTAAAGGAATTTCCCAGGAGACAAAAAGTACTGTGGGCTGTTTGTAGAAAAGAAATTAGAAAGCAAGATCTTTTGGAGGGCTGAAGACCACAGACATATTGAGTTGAGTTCTGGATTACTTATCCACATTCCACAATACTAAAAGAGAGCAACACACAGCCTGCTTTACCTCTTCTATGAGCAGGTAAACAAATCAGGTAGGGATGGGTTAGTAAAATGTTTAACCTGGATTAGGGTTTATTATATCTAAACAAACTAGGATTGTAAATGAGTTTGTAAACTCCACAGTGCTGGATCCTGCAAGATTGGAAAGCAAGAATTTCTTTCTTCTGCCATACATGAACCTATGATGCAGTAGAAAAAAGAAACGTTTATTCACATAAGCACAGTCATGGTTTCAAGAAATGATTCAAAGAAAGCTGTAATTCAGTTGGATCAGTTGTGCCTATGTCATCTTAAGATGGTGGTGTCTTAAGACAGTCTTTGCATCGTGGTACCCTCAAAATGTGCGATAACCTCCATTGATCCCATACTGGTGAGGAGTTGTGGCGGGCCATCTGGATAGCAATGGATTGGAAAAGATTACTATTAAAAATGGAGTATCTTAAATGATGGGCTTATTTTTAAGAATATTAAAAGTTCTTAAAAATTTATGGAGATATTCAGACAGCCCAGCAAAACAGAAAGATTGGACTCCTTGCTTTAAATATTTTAATTACCAACCACTGGGCTATCTTTGAATGGTTTTTTTGGTACATTAATTTTCTGTTGTGGGACACTCCAGTTAATAAATCCCTACTGGAAGAGCCCAACAGCTCACTTATGACACTTGCTTTAGGAGTACAGTAGATATTTGTTTACTAATGTGTAGCTATAATGATATCTACTGTATCTCTTCTCTTTTCTAGGTGTCTTCTTTAGAAAGGTAAGTTGTATCTTTTCTAATATATTACTAGATAACTCATGACCCATTGGTCATGAGGATGAGTGGAAGTGTGTATGAATATATTGTGTAGATTAAGGGAGAATGGATACTAGAATGAGTGAGCCGGGGACTGGGGGTCGGACCCCCTCTGCTGAGTGTGGAAACAGAAGCGGGGGGGTACCTGACTCCATCTCCCGGCTCAGTATGAATGGTATGGATGGCCTGCAGGAAGGGAGGGGGACCAGCAGGGGTGGGGTGGGGGTCTCTGGGGGGGACGAGAGCCGGAACATCTCGGTCATAATGGGAAGAGGCAGATATGGCGGGAGCAGAGGGGTGGGCCGCTCTCGGGGAATAAGACCTCGCTGTGTACAAGCGATCCCTTGTTCCGGCCCCTCCGATCTGGTTCCATCTTGCTCAACCCAGATACCTGGCAACCAGGGTTCTCAGGGCCCTGGGCTCAGGATGCTGCTGCTTAACGCCAGGTCAATTATCAACAAAGCCCCCCTGATACGTGATTTAATCACAGAGGAGGGGGCAGACCTGGTTTGTGTAACTGAGACCTGGCTGGGCCAGGAGGGGGGAGTAGCTCTCTCCGAGATATGCCCAGACGGGTTCTCAGTGCAGTATCATTCCCGACCCCAGGGAAGGGTGGGAGGAGTGGCAATAATAACACGTGGAAACCTGCATCCTCGTAGGATCCCTGCCCCGGAGATTGTTGGGTGTGAGACTCTCCTTCTGAAGTTGGACTTAGGGGTACAGGTGGGCCTTCTCTTAACGTACCTGCCTCCCAGCTGCGTAAGTAAGGCCCTGCCTGAGCTGCTCGAGGCAGTAGCCAGCTTGGCAGTTGAGTTCCCTAGGCTTATGGTGCTGGGGGACTTCAACTTGCCTTCTGCTGGTGAAACCTCCGGGATAGCCCAGGAGTTCATGGATTCCATGACAACCATGGACCTGACCCAAGTAATCCAGGGTCCGACTCATGAGGGTGGTCACACGCTCGACCTAGTGTTTCTCTCGGGGCAGTGGAGAGATGATCTGAAGATAAGGGATATAGTCATCACCCCTCTGTCATGGTCAGATCATTTCCTACTGAGGTTGGATTCCGCAGTTCCATTCCTCCCCCGCAGGGAGGCGGGACCGACTAGGTGGTTCCGCCCCAGACGCCTAATGGAACCAGAAGGATTCCAGAGGGAACTTGGGGAAATACCTGAAACCCTGGTACGCAGTTCGGCTGATTCCCTGGTGGCTGGTTGGAACATCGCAGCATCAGGGGCTTTAGACCGAATTGCGCCTTTGCGACCTCTCCGCGGCAGTGGATCCCGGAAAGCCCCCTGGTTTACCGAGGAGCTCCGGGAGATGAAACGCCAGAAGAGACGTCTAGAGCGCCGCTGGAGGTCCAGCAAAACCGACTCCGACCGAACACTATTAAGAATTTACATCAGATCTTATTTAGTGGCGATAAAGGCGGCAAAACGATCCTATTTTTCCGCTCTTATTGCGTCCGCAGATTCTCGCCCAGCCGCCTTGTTTAGGGTGACTTGCTCCCTCCTTGCTAAAGGGGGGAACGAGGAACACTTACAAGGCAGAGCTGAGGAATTCGCTGAGTTTCTGACGGATAAAGTCGCTCGGATTCGGTCAAACCTGGACTCTGGCTGGGCAGAGTCCATGGAGTTGACAGTGGCAAGTCTTAGTCCACCGTTGTGGGAGGAGTTTGGGCCTGTTTCTCCTGAGGATGTGGACAGAGCCATGGGGGCGATGGGGGCCTCCACCTGTTTATTGGACCCGTGCCCCTCCTGGCTGGTTTCGGCCAGCAGGGAGGTGACACGCGGCTGGATCCGGGCAGTGGTCATCGCTTCTTTGGAGGAGGGATCCGTACCGCAGTCATTAAAAGCTGCGGTGGTGAGACCCCTCCTGAAGAAGCCTTCCCTGGATCCAGCTGACTTGAAGAACTATCGTCCAGTCTCCAACTTGCCTTTTTTAGGGAAAGTTGTGGAGAAGGTGGTGGCCACTCAGCTTCTGCGGCTTCTGGATGAAACAGATCATCTAGATTCCTATCAGTCGGGTTTCAGGCGCGGCTACAGTACAGAAACTGCCTTGGTCGCTCTGATGGATGATCTCTGGCGGGCCCGGGATGGGGGAAATTCCTCCATCCTGGTGCTACTTGACCTCTCAGCGGCTTTCGATACCATCGACCATGGTATCCTTCTGCATCGTCTCGGCGAGTTGGGAGTGGGAGGCACCGTTTTGCGGTGGTTCTCCTCTTATCTCGCCGATAGGATGCAGTCGGTGTTGGCAGGAGGGCAGAGATCCACCCCTAGGCCCCTGTTATGCGGGGTGCCTCAGGGGTCGGTTCTCTCGCCCATCCTGTTTAACATTTACATGAAACCGCTGGGGGAGATCATCCGCAGACATGGGGTGTGTTTCCACCAGTACGCTGATGACACCCAGCTGTACATCACCACCCCGTCTGACTTCAGTGTGGCAGCCGATGTAATGTGCCGATGCCTGGACGACGTTAGGATCTGGATGGGGAGGAACAGACTCAGACTCAACCCCGACAAGACTGAGTGGCTTTGGATATTGCCTCCTAAGGACTATGACAACTATCCCTCCTTGGTCCTCGAGGGAGCGAAACTGACTCCCTCGGATCAGGTCCGCACCTTGGGGGTCCTCCTAGACCCACAGCTAAAATTGGAACACCATCTCACTGCTGTGGCTAGGGGGGCCTTTGCACAGGTTCGCCTGGTGCACCAGTTGCGGCCATACTTGGAGAAGGAGGCTCTACTCACGGTCACTCATGCCCTTGTCACCTCCCGTTTGGACTACTGCAACGCGCTCTACATGGGGCTACCCTTGAAGAGTATCCGGAAACTTCAGTTGGTGCAAAATGCGGCTGCGCGTGCTGTGGTGGGTGTGCCAAGGTACACCCACGTGACACCTATACTCCGCCAGCTGCATTGGTTGCCCATTAGTCTCCGGGTCCAATTCAAGGTGTTGATCATCATCTTTAAAGCCCTTCATGGCTTAGGACCAGGTTATCTCCGGGACCGCATTCTGCCTCATACTTCCCTCCGACCGGTTAGGGCCCACAGAGTTGGCCTCCTCCAGCTCCCGTCAGCCAAGCAATGCCGGCTGGCGGGTCCTAGGGGGAGAGCCTTCTCTGTGGCCGGCCCCGCGCTCTGGAACCAACTTCCTCCAGAGACCCGAACCATCCCCACCCTGCTGGCTTTCCGAAAAGCCGTTAAGACATGGCTCTTCCTGCAGGCAGGGGGTAGAGCTTAACTCCATCTGCACTCTCCCCCGGGTATGTCTGGTGGTCGAATGGTTTTTTCTATATTGTAACTTTTAATTTTTATATTTTGATTTTAATTGCATTTATTGGTTTTCTTGTATTTTTCCTGTGTTGTAAGCCGCCCTGAGTCCCTCGGGAGTGGGGCGGCATATAAGAAACCATAAATAAATAAATAAATAAATAAATCACTTCAGAGATATTGCCTTCAAAAATGGCAGAGCTACTAATGTATTGGATTTAAAAATTCAGGGAGATATTTAGAGAGGTATCTGCCCTGAAAATACTCCCATGTTGAACTACCAGTATATAGTACAGTCAAACATGAGGAGCTGACCACAAGACATGTTTTATGACATTTTGTATTATGTCATAAAATGCTTTATGGTGATTTTATGTCATAAAATGTTTTATAAAATTTGCCAAATTTCTGTTTCATGGGAGTTATGGGTGCCAGATTTTGGATGCATTCTGTAAGTTAGCCCATTTGAGGTACCTTGGTTCAAAAATTGGGCCCCTGTGATATACTGTTTTGCCCAGTTAAAGGTTACATACAGACAAACGAGAGTTTTAGATGTATAGATATAGATGTTGCCACAGGGGTTGCCACAAAGAAGGGAGAGTCAAACTATTTTCCAAAGCACATGAGGGTAGAAGAAGAAGCAATGGGTGGAAACTAATCAAGGAGAGAAGCAACCTAGAACTAAGGAGAAATTTCCTGACAGTTAGAACAATTAATCAGTGGAACAGCTTGCCTTCAGAAGTTGTAAATGCTCCAACACTGGAAGTTTTAAAGAAGAGATTAGATAACCATTTGTCTGAAGTGGTGTAGGGTTTCCTGCCTAAGCGGGAGTTGACCTAAAAGACCTCCAAAGTCCCTTCCAACTCTGTTAAATTATTATGTATATCATGGCAAAATGAGGGAAGGTGTGTTTCTGTTTTAACTACAGTTTTCTAAGAGTTGCAAAAACCATACCATGCACCATATAAAGAAAACCATTGTTGTTCAAGTATAATCCTTGAGCCTGTACTCCTGGATATTAGAGCAGGGTTGGAATCATGGGAGCAATAGCAGAGAAGCTGCTCGTATCAGCTATCAACAGAGGTTGGGGATTTGGAAGCCAGATCAGGATGAAAGGAACAAGACAGGCTGAACATATAACAGCAAGCCCTATGCAGATAACACTGAATAATCTCAGCACAAGTCTGGTTCATTTACATACAGTATGTCTTGGCATCAGTTGGGCGCTTATCTGCATCTTTAAAATATCTACTGGAAAATTTTAAAGAAATGTTATTGCAGCTGGTTTTGGCATGGTCTCGAAAGCCTCAAGAACGGGTTTCCTGCTAAATCCAAGCAAGCTGATAGCTCCGTATGAATTCTGTACCTCAGAAAATGTAGGCAATCCTTGGGAAAATATAACAAAGCTCCAGAATGAAAATCGGGCTATTGTTGCTAAGCTGCCTTTCTTCAGTTCTTTCATTCCCTTAATACCCGAAGGCATTGCCTGTCTGAAATAGTCATCTCCGAATAGACATAACTGATTGAGCTTTGATATAACCTTGAAACCAGCATTTCTCAATAAAGGCAGTTCACAGACTTAGCTAGAGTCCTCAAATGGAGAAATACCAAGCAATGTATATAGGTAGCCCTCGACTTATGACCACAATTGAGGCCAAAATTTCAGTTGCCAAGTTGTCAGCCCTGGAGGCCATCTTTTTCTTTGGATCTTCAGGGCTGCCACATTTGGTGGATGGGCATGCTGTGGGAACTGGGAGGGGGTGAAATGTATAGCCATAACAACATTCTTTCACTGGGAGTCAAGGACGTTCAGCCTGCACCTGGAGAGGCGTGACTGGGAAACATCTCCAGTTACGATGGTGATCTGATTGGACCATGTGAGGGACATGTGGGGGCAGGGGAAGGGACTTTGACTTTCCTTTGGGTGGGGAAAACCTGGGAGACTTCAGATTCGGGTTTCCCAGATGTGCCAATATGACATATCTCACAACTTTGAGGAAATGCCTGCCTCGGAGTCTTACTTGGTTGGGGGTGTTACTTGGAACCTGACACAAGTGAGACATTTGTTGTGAATTTTGCCCCATTTTACGACGTTCCTTGCCACGGCTGTTAAGGGAATCACTGCAGTTGTTAAATTAGTAACACGGGTGTTAAGTGAACCTAGCTTCCCTGTTGACTTTGCTTGTCAGAAGGTCACAGAAAGTGATCACATGACCCTGGGACCCTGCAACCGTCATAAATATGAGTCAATCACCAAGCATCTGAATTTTGATCACATGATCATGGGGATGCCACAGCAGTTGTGTGAAAAATCGTCCTAAGTCACTTTTTTCATTGAACAGTCACTAAACGGTTGTAAGTTGAGGGCCACCTGTATGTAACTTTAGAATATCTTGGGAAATTTCCTGATGGTGACCTCTTGTTTGTTTTCTCCTCCTGTTAGTACACCGAAGAGCAAGGGCGAAAACTAGGACTGGTTGGCTGGGTGAAGAATACAGCCAGTGGGACTGTGACTGGACAGGTGCAGGGCCCGAAGGAGAAAGTGGAGATCATGTAAGTAAGGTACCGGTAGTCTTCAACTTAACGATCACAATTGAGTCCAAAATATATGTTGCTAAGTAAGAAATTTGTTAAATGAGTTTTGCTCCATTTTATGACTTTTCTTACTACATTTGTTAAATGAATCACAATTAATATCACTGTTGTGTAGTGAATCTGGCTTCCCCTTTGACTCTGCTTGTCAGAAGGTCACAAAAGATGATCACATGACCCTGCACATTGCAACCGTCATAACTATGAACCAGTTATCAAGCATCTGAATGTAAATCATGTGGACATGGGGATGCTGCAATGGTGATATAAGTGTGAAAAAAGGTCATAAGTCCTTTTTTTCAGTGCCGTTGTAACTTCAAACGGTCACTAAATGAACTGTTGTCAGTAGAGGACTAGCTGTGCAAGTCATCAGGATTGAAGTTGGAATTGTTTGGGGTTTTTTTCCTGCACTTTCTGGCCAAAGATAGAATACCTTTGGTGATAAAGATGTTCCATCACAGGCCTTAATTGTCGACTTTCCGAGCTCGTAACTAGACTGTTGCTGTTAACCAAACAGCTAAGCAACTACTTCTGCAGTAATCCACAGGGTGCTGAATAGAATAGAACAGAACAGAACAGAACAGAACAGAACAGAACAGAACAGAACAGAACAGAATAGAATAGAATAGAATAGAATTCTTTTATTGGCCAAGTGTGATTGGACACACAAGGAATTTGTCTTTGGTGTATATGCTCTCAGTGTACATAAGGAGAATAAAATACATTCATCAAGAATAAAAAGATACAACACTTAGTGATAGTCAAAGTTACTAATAAGCTATCACATCGTACTAGGAAACAAATAAAAGCAATATAATTGAAAGATGCAAGCAACATGGTTATAGTAGTAAGTGGGAAGAGATAGATACTAGTAAGAAAGAGAAGAATAATAGTTATACAGTCTTAGTAAATTATTTGACAGTGTTGTGGGAATTAGTTGTTAAGCAGAGTGATGGCATTCGGGGGAAAACTGTCCTTGTGTCTAGTTGTTCTGGTGTGCAGTGCCCTATAGTGTCTTTTTGAGGGTAGAAGTTGAAACCATTTATGTCCAGGATGTGAGGGGTCTGTAGATATTTTCACAGCCCTCTTTTTGACTCATGCAACATATAGGTCCTCAATGTATACAATGTAAAGTTATTTATGTCCCTCTCCTGATCAGAGTTTGTTCTACTGTTATTTAAAAATTAAAATCTCCAAGTTAAGGCATGAGGCTAGACTACTATTTCCAACCATTCTTGTTCTTGCTCCTGAAAGAGAAAGCTCAAAAGCCCCATTTTGATTAGGTTCCACATTAAGCAGCATCAACCAACTTTGTATCTTAGACTCATGTGCCATGGTGACTTTTGTATATATCCTTTAACAAGAGGTGTATTTCTTATGGATTGTCACATGTGGCTTGAAACCTGTGGGGGTCTTTATGAATGACCTTCTAATTCTCTCATGGAGGAAAAGAAACTACCGGTAGTCCTCAACTTACAACCATTTGTTTAGCAATTGTTCAAAGTTACACTGAAAACGTGACACAAGATTAGTCCTCTGACTTATGACTGTTGCAGCATCCCTATGGTCACTTAATCAAAATTTGAGTACTTGCATGTATTTACAACACTTGCGGTGTCCTGGGATCACATGCTTGCCATTTGCAACTTTCTCAGACAGCTTCTGACACCCAAAATTAATGGGGGAAGTTGAATTCACTTAATGACTGCATGATTCATGTAGGAGAAGACTAAGTTGAGCCCGATGGAGGGGTCAAACACATCGTCAGTCTTGAGTCCCTTCAGGCCCACAAGAGATAATAAGTCCAGCCCACCTTGAATTCCTTGGTTGATTCTCATCTATGCCAACTCGCTTTGACCCGTTAGTAGTTCAGATTCTTGTAGAGAGCTTTAGCATAAAATAAACCTGTATATACATCCAAAATGCCTGGACTCTGCATTTCCTGTGCTTGACAATTCAACAACTGCAGTACTTCTCTTAATAACTGTGGCAGAAAAGGGTGTAAAATTGGGTGCCAGCTCACTTAACAACCCCCTTAACAACAGAAATTCTGATCCCGGTTATAAGTCGAGGGCTACCTGTAATAGAAACGAGAGCCTATTATCACTATTTTCACAACTGTGATCTGAAGATAGCCCCCTATCAGCAATTTATAGAATTCTTTCCCTTCCACCCAGCCTCCATTGAGAATGCCTATGTAGGGTACCTCTCCAGACTGTGCCTCCAGAGGGAATTGACACCCTTAAATCTAGGACTTGGGTCAGCATGCAATTAGAGAACTGGTCCAGAAGGAGATGAAGAAAATTGCTTTATGAATTTTTGAGCCACAGCAGAGGTGATTCTGTGTGTTGGGTGGAAGGAAAGCAAGAACAAGTGAGCGAAAGCAGGGTCTGAGCTTAGGGTGCCCCGCAGGCTTTGTGTTGTGTTGGTGTAACAACTTCTGCAACAGTGCTTTGTCACCTTTAGAAAGATGACAGCCAGAGGCAATTACTATGGCAACCAGATCTTCTATCACCTTGAAGAAAGAGAGAGCATGAAGGGGGGGGGAATATCTGGGACAGTTGCCATAGCAACCTGCCTCTACATATTGTCTACCTTCATGTCTCAGGGGGGAGGGGGAAATTGGGGCCATTTCCATAGCAACCACACTACTCCATCCTTGGCTTTGAGGAACCAGGGATAAATAGGAAGGAGATAATCCATAGCAACACTATTCCTCAATGCACATTCTTCTTCTCCCACTACCCTTTTCTCCTCCCAAGTCAGTGCAGGATAAAAAAGCAAAGGTGTAAAACCATCCATGTGATTCTCAACGTTCTTTTGCAATTAAGTATTGGGTGGGAATAAATAGGCAGCATTTCAGTTTTTGAAATGGAATACCAGCTGGGCAAATGTATTGTGTGTGGGCAGTGTGCAGAAAGTTGTTTTCTTATGTTACGTGGGAAAACTCATTCATAGGTTCTTTATATAACATGATCCTTAGAACTTTTCTTTAGATCACAGGCATGGACTGCTGATATCAATAGGGTGCTTTTATATTTTTTTGTTTAAAAATTGAAGAGTTATATCCATTTCACTTTTGATAGTTGAAGCTCACATACACCCAGATACTGGGCATGGCTTCCAACTGATCACTGTGTTTGCCTTTCCCTCGGCTGCTGCAAAATTGCAAATGCAAATTATTGTAAAATACATGGGGAGCGGTCATGGTGACTGTATTTAATTTGATTTTAATTAAATGTAAATTAATTCACATTTAGATTGTGTTTTGCCCCTTTAATGTACAGAGCCCAGCATGCAACGAAAGGTAGGATTTGCATGTTATGCATAAAATCTTAAAATGTTAAAAGCATAATTGCTATGCACACCCAATGAATAAACCACATTCTAGTTTAGTGTAATGACCTCATTCATGCAAGCCAATAGCTGGGTTCCTACAATATTAAATTATGGAATTCAATTTTATCCTGGTCTAGCATGTTGTATGAACGAAGTGAAAAAGCAACCGTTAGCCCAGAAAACAATCTAAAAACTAGCAATGTTACAATGATGAAAGGCTTTTATGATAAGATACCACACTTGAACTTATTCAAAGGGCCGAAATTTTGTGTGTGGAATACATCTACTTTATAAGACAATTAGTCTATTAGTCCATGAAAACTGATTATACAGTATTTGCTTAGTCTGTAGAATGTTACAAGATATTGGTTTTGCTGCCACAAACAAATTCAGAACTCTTGGGGAAGTTATTTTAAATTGAATAAGTCTGTTTTTCCCCCTATTTCAATTATTACATTTAGTGCTAAATGTAGCATATGTTTTCTTTTGTTCTCAAAATGAGATTACAGACACAAAGTAATCAGGTGACAAAGGAGCAAGTTACTCAACGACATTCAGTTGATTTCATGGCTCAAATTTATTTATTTAATTAATTTAAAAGACTTGTGCAAGTGCCTATCTTAAAAAACAGAACTCTGGGTGGCTCACAAGATAGGTTTGAACTTGAGTCTAGCTAGTTTTATTCTAACAATTATGTTCTTTTTTTGGCTCAGGTTATAAAATGATAAGTAAAGGTAGTCCCCTGATCTTTATACTGCTAAACATCGCAATGTCCCTGTAGTCACATGATCAAAGGTTGTGCACTTGACAACTGATGCTGTTGTGTATTTATGAAGGTCTCCTGGGGTCATGCAATCCTCATTTGCAACTTTCCCAGCTGTCTTCTGACAAGCAAAGTTAATGGGGGAAACTGGATTTACTTAATGACTTCAGCAAAAAAGCCCATAAAATTGGGCACAACTCTCTTTAACTGCATCATTTCCTGATGGAAGTTCCAGTCCCAATTGTGGTTATAAATTGAGAACTACCTGTAAATTTTAGGCATCTATTCTACCACTGTATGTTCCAAAATGATCCAAAGATATCAGAATTTTTTTTTTAATATAGATAAGCTTAATCCCTTAATTCTCCCTTAAGATGAGGTAATAATGTACACATTTGAACTGTAAGGGGGGGGCTTATATTTGGGGGCCAATGTTAAAACAATCTCTGTAAAAACCGATGAGATCCCTTGTTTTTTCAATTGTGTGAGAATTTATCCCATTACAATTATTTAAATCTTCACAAATAAAAGCATATTTAAATCTTCTCCCCACTCCCCCCCCCTTCTGCAACATTATTTACGTCTTCAACTTAATTGGAGCCATTTGCTCTGCTGGTAACTTTTGGCAGTATACTTACTTCCTTTCAATGATTCATGGTGGTGAATCTGTAATAAAATGTCTAACAAATATGGGCCTTTGCCTTCCAACAAATGTACACATTGCACCTGATGGCTTTTTTGGGTCTATGAATAGACATGTTCCTATTCTGGATATGTGGAGGGTAAAACAGGAGAAGAAGGAACTGTGCTGTTAATTTTTGCTGCTTTTTCTCTCCCGCCCAGGAAGAACTGGCTACGCAGCACCGGGAGCCCCATGTCTCGCATTGATCAGGCCGTGTTCTCAAATGAGAGGCAGATCACCACTCTGGAGTTCCAGTCCTTCACCACCAAATATTAAAGGCAGTTGGCTGGTCCAGATGGGATATGGCTATGTTTAAGTACTGCGAGGGCTTTTCTACTCTAAGGGAATTATCACCTTCGCTCCCAACAAGGTTGCTACTGACTTTAGTGTGTGATTTAGACCTATGGCATTGCCAGGACTCTTGACTCTTCCATGCTGCTAGTGAACTGGAAAGCACCTACTGCCCTTAAATATCTGCTAAAAAACCGTATCTACTGTTCTCCCCCCTCCCTTTTTTTTTATATAATTTGTGAAAAGGTAGTAAGGGAAAGAACTAAAGGTGGAAGGAAATGTGTTCTCCTAAATCTTTTCTTTCCCAATGTGTTCACAAACATACTGGGCAGTTGTCTTTTAAGCAAACATATAAAGAAGTTTCCTACTTGCTCCCTGGAAGCATTCTGTTCTTCTCCTTAACAATAATCCCCAAATACAGCAAAGACTATTAGCTCATTAAAGATGATCTTTGAAGGAAAGCAAAACTGCCTTTTTTTTTTCCAGTGGAAACTAGGCAAGCTCAGATATCTGCAGAAGCTTTTTGGAGAAGAAAAATAGTATTTGTTTCTGGAGAAGCTCTATGAACACCGGAGAATGGAGGTAGGAAGATTGAGAGAAGCAATAATATATTACTGGTAACATCAACGGCCTGTTCTGCAGCTCTTATGGCTCAGCTACATCATGTATTTCAATAATTAATGTGGGTTTCTCTTTCTCTGCTGCAATGGAGATAGAGAGATTGTCCATTTGTGAAAGTGTTCTGATTATTATCTGTCCACTTTCCCAGGCTACAAAACAGGCTTTTCCTCTTTCATAAGTCACAATATCTGTGTGTTAAAAGCATAAATTCTAGAATATGGAATAGTGAAGAAACAAAAGAAGAAATAACACAACGCTCAAATTTATTAGCAGAAAATTTGACCCAGCGAAGTAGTTTCTTCTTCTCACAGCTGTTTGTTGAGTTATTCTTACTCCTTGTTCTTGCCCAATCTTTTGTGGTCTTCAGCATTATGGATGAAACAACAGATTTTCTGGTTTGGAGAGAAACCTTTGAAGCTGCCAAGACTGTGAAAATGACAGGCAAATGGAATGCCAAGTGTTCTTTGAAGTCTGAAGATGGGATGTGGGTGTAGTTCTTGCTGTAGGTTTTTAAAGCAGAGAAGGCTGTATATTTTGGGATGGGGGGGGGTTTAAACTCATATAACGGTGCTTTCTGCAACCTTCTAGCCCAAATGTTCATGCGCAATATTTATCACCTTCATTTCAGATTGTTTATATTGGATGCTTTCACCACCTTTTTTAAAAACTGTAGTTGGTTTTCCTTGAAGGAAATAGCCCTAGAAACTAAGAGGTTATAGTACAAACCTCTGACTTGCACTTATGGGAACTGCATTAGTGTTTTGAAGGTAGAAAATTTATAGGCACATATGCAGTGCAGAAATATAGAGAGGTAGAAGAGGACTATCATTATACAGGCAAAGGATGAACATTGAATTCAAAATCGTTTATAGCAAATGTCAGCTTGGGAGGAAGAGAAGCACCTTCCCCTCCTGGTATATGTTTTAGATAGATAGATAGATACCGATAGATAGATACCGATAGATAGATAGATAGATAGATAGATAGATAGATAGATAGATAGATAGATAGATAGATAGATAGATAGATAGATAGATAGATAGATACTGACAGATAGGTACTGATAGATACTGATAGATAGATAGATAGATAGATAGATAGATAGATAGATAGATAGATAGATAGATGATAGATAGATAGATAGATGCCGATGATAGATAGATAGATAGATGATAGATAGATAGATAGATAGATAGATAGATAGATAGATAGAGATAGATAGATAGATAGATAGATAGATAGATAGATAGATAGATAGATAGATAGATAGATAGATACTGACAGATAGGTACTGATAGATACTGATAGATAGATAGATAGATAGATAGATAGATAGATAGATAGATAGATAGATAGATAGATAGATGATAGATAGATAGATAGATAGATAGATAGATGATAGATAGATAGAGATAGATAGATAGATAGATAGATAGATAGATAGATAGATAGATAGATAGATAGATAGATAGATAGATAGATAGATAGATAGATGCCGATGATAGATAGATAGATAGATAGATAGATAGATAGATAGATGATAGATAGATAGATAGATAGATAGAGATAGATAGATAGATAGATAGATAGATAGATAGATGCCGATGATAGATAGATAGATAGATAGATAGAGATAGATAGATAGATAGATAGATAGATAGATAGATAGATAGATAGATAGATGCCGATGATAGATAGATAGATAGATAGATAGATAGATAGATAGATAGATAGATAGATAGATGCCGATAGATAGGTATGAATAGATACTGATAGATAGACAGACAGACAGACAGACAGACAGACAGCACATGTTATTGCAAAAATGGGATACAACCAGGCATTGTAACTGTTAAAGATTCTGTCCAAACTGGACACAACTTTAAAATTTAATATCTACAGAATCTACATCTTTGATGAATGGGATACCAGCAAAACCAGACTTGTTCTGCTTGATCAAATACACCAATCACATATTTCAGAACTCTGCTTTTCAATTATACTAGAGGCTCCAAGGATGCTGATAGACAAGATAGTAAGGTAAGATGAAATGCATCCCTTGTCCTTAGTGCCCCGTTTTTGGAATCCATGTCTGATTTGTTATAGCATTTTCTTTATGCAGGAAATGACATATCACTTTTTAAAAGTGCCTTAGTTTTCTCCAATTGCTAAACTACCCCTCTACTTCAGTCGTTATGCCCCCAATATAATTTTGTTTCCCCATGGTTATGAAGAAAGGGCCTTATTCTGCTCTTTTGGATTGTGACACTTGATCTTGGCAGAGTTGGCAGTATGCTGTAGCAATAAATATGTATTTTTTAATAGAGATTTAAGCCTGTAGATGTGGAAGATACTTTTAATTTTCCACAGAACTAGAAGGTGCTGAAATTAAACCATCAAAAGGCCCCTTCTTTTGACTCACTTCACTCAGGCTTGTTTCCTTCTTAGGAACTTGCCATAGGAATACTGAAGAATGCTAATTCATCTAAATTCAGTTGCTGGGTTTACAATACTAGATCAACCTTTGGCTTCATTAAACAAAAAGAAAAAGCTACAAAATTAACTGGGTTTTGTACCCCACTCCAAACCAATATAAACCACATCAGGGTTTACAGCCATGGATTGTACAGCCTACAATGCTGACCGAGACCTCAGATACGAATTTTACGTGGCACCACTACAGATTAAAGCTCAGCATCTTTTGCACCCACATCTTATTTATCCCGGAGCCCCCTCCCTCCTTGCATACTCTGGCTGGGTTTGCAAATTCCCCCTGGGACAACCACCAAATTTACTGCATCATCTCAATTACTTGGATGCACATAAAAACATCGAACGGTGCTGGCTGGGTCTCTGCTACCCATTGGCCAAACACAACGGCACTGTGCAAAGTAATGGTTGCTTAAATGTGGTTTATTGGATGAACCACAATTAGCGGGGTTCACACCTTAGGTCACCCCCCTCCCCACTCAAATGGGAAGATCCGATTATTAAGGTTTGTGAATTGAACGAAAACCCAAAGTTTAGCATTACAATAATCTTGTTTTCAGTGTAAGCGGCTTGGTTAAACGGAAAGGCGCCCAGAAAACCCCCACAAAATCTCGCTGAAGGCGACCAGGACCCTCCGTCTCCCCTCTCCCCTGAAGCGCTTTGGCCACGTGTGAGCCCGGCCTGGCTCCCCCAGCGGCTCCGCGTGAATGGCGGGGGACGCGCCCAATAGCTGATCCGGCCTCGTGGCTCGGAGGCGGGGGCTTCTTGTCAAACCGAGCCGGGCTAGCCAGTCCGTTCCGCAGCCAGGGCTGGCGGAGATCCTGCATCGAAAGCCGGCAGCGGCAGCATCCTGCTGGCACGCCCGGGCTCTTCCCGGCGCCACCTGTGATGCTGGCGGAGGAGCAGCAGTGGGGAGACGGCGATGCGCGCACCGGGCGCGTCTTGAGCCGAAGGAGACGCCGGGCGCCTGTGGCAGGAGGAGGCGGCGACGGAGAGAAGTGAGCCGCGATTTGGTGGCGGAAGGTGGGGACGCTGTGGTTTATTGTCTCGGCAAGGGACGGGGTCGGGGTGTCCAGCTGCTCCCGCAAAGCCCGTGCCGCTCGGGGCCTTGGCGGGAGGCGGCAGAGCCAGCGGGCTCTCCAATGCGGCATCTTGGAGAGAGGTGGAGGAAACGGGCAGGTCTCCCTAGCCGAGGAGCGGTCCGTGCTTTCTGGGTCTTTGGCGGGGCCGGGGGCGGCGGCTTGGGGGCGACATGCAGGGGCGGGGGGTTGTCCCTCCAGCGCAGGAGATGCTCTACGGGAGGTGGCGCAGCGTGGGCTGGCCAGTCGGCCGGTTCAGCCCGTGCGCTCTCTGGGTGGCTGCTGGTGTCCTCTGCGCGAAAGGGAAAGCGCGTTCCTGAACGGGGGACGCCCTGGCCAGCGGCGGTCGTGTGGGGCTCGGGGCTTCTAGGCCGGTTCCCGGATGGATTTCGAGGGCCTGTCCGCCCCCTCCCTCCCTTTCTTTAAAGATCGAGGCGGAAAGAGCTACGGAGATTTATCGGAAGCTTATCCCTCCCTCCTAAAGTGGACGCTGGATTTTCTTCCGTAGGGTTGGCACAAAGCTGCTGGAACCTTCAATCCCTCACAGCTTCCTGCTGGGGCCCCCTGCACATGCACAGAGATCCTCTCTCCGATCGCTCCCTGCTCCAGTCAAACTAGGTTTTTACCTAAGGAGAAAACCGCTCAAATCAAGCCCTGGTTGCTTAGCCCTTTAGGGCTGGGAGCCAGGAGAATGTCGGTCTTTCTTTGAAAGAAAAGCTAACCACCCCTGTGCAGCTAACGTTTCAGAGCCTTGAGCGAAGGACCTCCTGGGTGTCGCTGCTTTTGTATTTGAGTACATGTGCCTGTGATGTTTTCTCCATATTTAGCCATTGGGGTCCTCTCCCACCCACCCCCCTTTCCTGAACAGCCGAGACATGATGGACTCTTCTGAGCTGCAATGGCTGCATTTTAGCAGGATCAAAGAAAATTTGCCCTGGCTTACAGATGTTCCCCTAGAAGGAAAACAAAGTATTTCCCCTTTCCCCACTTCCTCCAAGTCCCCTCAGGCATGGATTATTTTAGGATTAAGTACAAGAAAAATATTTGGCATGAAGACCAAGTAGGTACTTGATTTATGACGGAAATAAATTATTTTGGCAGTGCAATGTGTCTCAGAGCAGAAACAGGAGATAGATCAGAATCTACCTGTAGGTTTTTAAAATTTCCTACAGCAGGTGAGCAAAATTTTCTGATTTCTGGTTGTTTACCATTAGGAGCAATGCTAAATCCTCCATTCCTTAAGCCGGCTGTTGCCACAAAGCTAGCTTGAGGTGATCAGATGTTAATTTTGGTGGGCACAGACTCTGATCTTTGTTCAGTTCTTTTTTTTTTCAAAATAAATTGTGTATACAGCACACTAAGTCACAATTTGCTTAACCAAGGTTTATTCAGTTGGTTGGTTTTCTATAATGCTTCAAAAACCTGAATTTGTATAACAGGCTAAGCTACAAACAAGTAACCCACACTATGGCTTTGCTCAAAATGTTAACCCAGCCTTTTCACTCCATGAATGGGTTCATACGTTACGCATGTTTTAACCGTGATTTGTTCAATAAGCCATTATTGGCTGGATTTCATATCATACTAACACATGAGCTATGGCGTATGAACTACAGTGAAAGAGTTCATATCACATGTTAAGCCCAAAATCAAGAAATCTTTTTATGGCTTAGCACACTGTGTGAAGTTGACTACAGTAATGTACATGCAATAAACATGAGACCATGTAAACATGGCGCTTACTGTCCTTTCTTGTGTTTTAGAAGGGTTAGAGTTAAGCCTACAATTCTTGCATTTAAAATGAAAATGTTGTGTTCCCACTGAGCAAATAGACACTTAAGAGACCTGGGGTACTAATCCCCAAAACATCTGGGGTGGGATGCAGGGATTTTATGTTCCCTGGGTGAGATCTGGTTGTGTTTCCATGCTCTTCCAACTTTTTTCAGGTACACGGTCATCTCTTAAAAGCACCAATCTGAACATACTTGTACATGCTGGTACTTTTATTAATTCCCTTAACAACATTCTTGGCAATGAAGCGGAAATAGGTCTTAGAACATTTCTACTGTATCAGCTTTAGAAAATGTCTGTTTCCAAATTGACCCTCCTCGGATCTTCCAGTGGTTATTTACAGTATTGCTTTAGACCAGGGTTCTCAACTTGTGATTCATGGACCCCTGGGTGGGGATGGGGGCATGATGCCATCACGGGGGTCCGTGAAGGATAAGAAATGTCATGATTTAAATCTTGAATTAAGTCATGGGGATCTGTGGGTACAAGAGGTATTTAAAGGGGAATCTGTGGTGAAGAATCACTGCTTTAGACTTATACAGTAGAGGTTCTTTGCTGCTCACTGTATGCCACTAGTGCGGTTTTACAACATACTAAAAGCTAAAATTGAACTGCAGTATGGTTTAACATAACATATGCGAACTCTGCCACTGTAGCATATTGTAAAGCATGTGCAAAAAAACATACCACTTGTGATCGATTAATTGATCTGTGATTAAACAATCCATAGCTAAGTGTTAACATATGAACCAGATGAGTGTGTTAAGAGTATGGTTTGAGCCTTTTTGGGACATTTTGCTGCCTGAAGTTTGAAAATGTTGCATATTTTCAGCTTGTTTACTGACATATATGTCATTATAGCTTTGTAGATATTTGGAACCATGGATCTCCATAGTCTGCTAAGGCATAATATGGTTTATTTGAGTTTGTTGCATGGATCCGGCCATCTAGCTTTTAAAATCACAGCTTAACGTTCTGGGTAAGCCTAACCGATGGTTAATTACAGGTAGTCCTCGACTTGTAACCACAATTGAGCCCAAAATTTATGTTGCTAAGCAAAACTGTTAAGTGAGATTTACCCCATTTTCTTGCCACGGTTATTAAGTGAATCACTGCCGTTGATAAGTTAGTAACCTGGTTGTTAGGTGAATCTGGCTTTCCCATTGACTTTGCTTGTCAGAAGGTCGCAAAAGATGACCTGCAACCGTCATAAATATGAAACAATTGTCAAAGCATCTGAATTTTGGATTTTTGTGACCATGGGGATGCTGCAATGGTCATAAGTGTAAAAAAATGGTCATTAGCAGCCTTTTTTCATTGCCGTTGTAACTTTGAACAGTCACTAAAAGAATGGTTGTAAGTCAAGGACTACCTATATTGAACAAACCATGGCCTAACAGGCTACTTTTAACATGCTACTTAAATCCAGCAACATGGCCTCAGTGCTGTCACCACTTAAACCACAGAAAGATGTCCAACTTTTCTTCCAGAAAGTGCTAGCTTAACGTGTGACACCAACATGAACGAAGGCGAATATACGCGTCCCAGGATAATGTTGCAGGATCCAATCTGGGTCGGTCACCGGGACCAGAGAGATTTTGTCTTCCGAGCTTTCGGACTCGTGCTGGAGCCCATCTTCAAGGAATTTCTTTCTAGCCACTGGTATTCTTAGTAAGACAATTCAAATCGCTCGTTCGTCTTTCTACTGCAGGATTAAATAGCTTTAAGAGCCAGTCCTTTCTAGATCATCATTCTTTTGAGGTCTGCAGGTTATTCTCTCGGAGATGGGCCATTCCAGAAGCGAAACTGGCTAGAGTCACCTCTTTTTTTTCTTTTTCTTTTTCCTTCCATCCCCTTTTCTTCCTCTTGCTCTCGGCACAAGTAGCAGCTCGGAGCTCAGAGGATTAACAGGAAATCTGTTCACTCGCAGCAGCTCGGTTTTCCTATCAGGCTTTTGCAGATGTTTGTCTCAGGAAAGCCTGGGAAATGTAGCTATGTGAAGAATTCGTTAGTGTCGTTCTTGGGGGTGGTCTAAAAGAAAATGGCAGTTAAAATAGTGAAGTGTGTGTGTGTGTGATTGCCCCATTCCCCCCCCCCCCCCCGGAGCAATGAGCTGTCACTTAAACATCAAAGCTGCATCAGATGGAGAGAAGGGAAACAAAATTATCTTATGGGCTCTGTTGAAGGACTAGCTTCTTTCCACCCCACTCTTTCCTTCTCTCCCTGTTGGTCTTTATTGGCGTTGTGTACTATAATAAAATTTTTCTTCTTCTTCCCTCCTCATCCTCCTCTGTTTTTTTTTCTTTGGGATCCTAACTGTGTTTTTACTTTGTGAGGTTGGTAGCAAGGGTGGACACTGTTGCCTGTCAACAGTTCCCGGAGACTTTTTGCCTGAATTGATTGATTGATTGATTATGTGCCATCAAATTGCCACTTAGCAATCTCATAGCTCTTCGGCCGGGATGTTCTGTCCATAAACTGGTTCTTCGGATACCCATCACTGCTGTAATTGAGTCCATCCATCTTCCTTCTTCTGATTGTCCTCTTCATCTCTTTTCTCTTTCCTTCTACTTTTCCCTGCCTTAGAGCCTTTTAAAAGAGCTTAGTCTTTGCTTAAATGTTTCCAAAGTATAGATTAAAGTCCTTTTCGTAGGGCCACAATTGAGCCCAAAATTTCTGTTGTGGATTTGACACAGTTGTTAAGGGAGTTTTGCCCCATTTTACAACCCTTTTTGGCACAGTTTTTTAAGTGAATCACTGCGGTTGTTAAGTTAGTAAAACGGTCGTTAAGTGAATCTGGCTTTCCCATTGACTTTGTCCGATGGTCACAAAAGGGGAATGAATATGAGTCAGTTGCCAAGGATCTGAATTTTTGATCACATGACCATGGGGATGCTACAAAGGTTGTTAAGTGTGAAAAATGGTCATAAGTCACTTTTTTCAGTGCCATTGTAACTTTGAACAGTCACTAAACAAATTGTTGTAAGTCGGGGATGACCTGTAGGATAATTTGAGCCTGGTCATTTTTTTAATTAGTTAATTTGATGGAAGATCCAGTTGTTCGTTTTCTTGGTTTTCCAGAATCTTTTCCCAACACTACTTGTTTGAAAAGGATAAAAATGTTTTTCATAAAAACTTTTTCAGCATTCTTTAAAACATTTCCGTGTTTTAAAGAAAACCTAGTGCCTGAATTCTGACCGTAATTCCCAGCATTTTCATCAAGCCTGGCAATGGGAAGATTTCCAGTTCCACAGACAGTCCTCAAATTACAACATTGCATTTAGTGACCATAATGAAGTTGCTATGGCACTGAAAAAAGTGACACATGGCCATTTTTCACACCTGACGACCTTTGTAGCATCGCCATGGTCATGTGAGCAAAATCCAGATTTTTGGCAACTGACTCATATTTATGACGGTTGCAGTATCCCAGGGTCATGTAATCCCCTTTTGCGACCTGACAAGCAAAGTCAATAGGGAAGCTTAACAACCAGGTTAATAACTTAACGATGGCAGTGATTTGTTTAACACGTGTGGCAAGAAAGGTTGCAAAATGGGACAAAGCTCACTTAACAACAGCAACAGAGATTTTGGGCTCAATTGTGGTCTTAATTTGAGGACTACTTGAAGCAATCCAAATGTCTTGGTTGGCTACTACCCTAAACAACTCATGAGTTTGTTTAGCTGCTCTCACTAGAATGAAAAGAATTTCTGAATTGATTACACATTGGTAATTCCATATTAAAAGGTCTGTGTCTTTTGTTAGGATTTACAGCAGATGTACGGGCAATTTCAAGATATGTGGACTTCAACTCCCAGAATTCCCCACGTAGCATGCTTTAAGATGTGTGGACTTCAACTCCCAGAATTCCCCACGTAGCATGCTTTAAGACCTGTGGACCAACTCCCAGAATTCCCTATATAGCATGCTTTAAGACTTGTGGACTTCAACTCCCAGAATTCCCCACATAGCATGCTTTAAGACTTGTGGACTTCAACTCCCAGAATTCCCCACATAGCATGCTTTAAGACTTGTGGACTTCAACTCCCAGAATTCCCCACATAGCATGCTTTAAGACTTGTGGACTTCAACTCCCAGAATTCCCCACGTAGCATGCTTTAAGATGTGTGGACTTCAACTCCCAGAATTCCCCACGTAGCATGCTTTAAGACCTGTGGACCAACTCCCAGAATTCCCTATATAGCATGCTTTAAGACTTGTGGACTTCAACTCCCAGAATTCCCCACATAGCATGCTTTAAGACTTGTGGACTTCAACTCCCAGAATTCCCCACATAGCATGCTTTAAGACTTGTGGACTTCAACTCCCAGAATTCCCCACGTAGCATGCTTTAAGATGTGTGGACTTCAACTCCCAGAATGCCTTAGCATGCTGACTAGGGAACTCTGGGAATTGAAGTCTACACATCTTGACTTTGCCAAGATTGAGAAACGCTCTTTTTACAGAATAAAACGGGATTGGTAATATGCTGTTCAGCATGTTGTGGGAACCCATCCTTCGCCCTGATGTGTTGCATGCCCATCATGTGAATCTAGAATATGTTTTCCCTGTGTGGTCACTTCGTGTCGTGTGAATGTAATGGTTTTGTTATCTTACTCTGGGGTTCCAGTTTGGAGGTAGAAATTTTCAACCTGGGAGCCTTTGAACAGGATGCTTAAGTGTATTTGAAGAGCCGAGGTGGCGCAGTGGTTAGAGTGCAGCACTGCAGGCTACTTCAGCTGACTGCTAGCTGCAGTTCAGCTGTTCAAATCTCACCGGCTCAAGGTTGACTCAGCCTTCCATCCTTCTGAGGTCAGTAAAATGAGGACCCAGATTGTTGGGGGCAAGAGGCTGAACTCTGTAAACCGCTTAGAGAGGACTGTAAAGCACTGTGAAGCGGTATATAAGTCTAAGTGCTATTGCTATTGCTATTGCTAAGATGGGACAAGCAAATGAGACAGTTGGGATAAAGACTATTAAGCCTTAGTGGATTTTGTTGAGTTTGTTGATTGTCCTCGACTTACAAGAGTACATTTAGTGACCGTTCAATTACAACGGCCCTGGGGAATAAACTGACTGATGACCATTTTTCACACTTAACGACCATTGCAGCATCCCCATGGTCACATGATCAAAATTCAGATGCTTGACTCATGACGGTTGCAGTGTTTGGGGGGGGGGTGTCACATGACCCGCTTTTGTGACCTTCTGACAGGCAAAGTCCATGGGGAAGCCAGATTCATTTAACAACCGTGTTACTAATTTAACCACTGAAGTGATTCACTTAACACCGGTGGCAAGAAAAGTCGTAAACTGGGGCAAAGCTCACTTAACAAATGTTTCACTTAGCAACATACATTTTGGGCTCACTTGTGATTGTAAGTTGAGGACTACCTATATAAAAGAATTTATATATGGCTATATTTAAGGAACATTACCCTTTGGTTATATGGCTTCAAAAATGACCTGTTGGGAGCATTTCTCTCTCTCTTTTTTTAAAAAGACTTTTTTCCCCCTGCATGTATAGCAGGCTTCTGGGTGAAGAATATTTTACAGAAGGCATGTTTTACTGAGATTTTTTTGAAATTAGGTCAACCAACCTAGTAAAGATTTGTTTTAAATTTAATTTAATTGGGTCAAGAGCCACAGGCTAAGCTAGGGTCTCCCAACGCTGGGAAAGAATCTAGTTCTGTTTTCTGTCTGCCATTTGGTAATATAGATTTCCTGTGTCTTCCCAGCCTTTACTTAGATGAGTAGAACCAGAGTTCCATCTGGCAAAAGCCCTCAAAATGAAGCAAAATATTATGTTACTCCTAGATGTTTTCTTTCTCATTGGGGACAGTCCTCAACTTACAGCAGTTCACTTAGTGACTGTTGGAAGTTACAATAACACTGAAAAAAAATTGACTATTTTTCACACTTACGACCATTGCAGCATCCCCATGGTCACGTGATTTACATTCAGATGCTTGACACAACTGACTCACATTTACGACGGTTACAGCATCCCAAAATCATGTGATCATGATGAGCAACGTCAATGGGGAAACCAGATTCACTTAACAACCGTGTTACTAATTTAACAGCTGCAGTGATTCACTTAACACATGTGGCAAGAAAAGTCATAAAATGGGGCAAAACTCACTTAACACGTTTCTCACTTAGCAACAGAAATTTCGGGCTCAATTGTGGTCGTAAGTTGAAGACTACCAGTATTACTGAGATGAAAGGGAAAGAGTAAAGAATGAAAAACAAAAGTCAATTTCTCTGAATTTCTATGGATACTAATGGGAAACGTGAGTTCTTCAGCTTTTGCTAGTGACAAATCTAAGGCGGCTTGTTCTGCAAATTAGTCACCTCCGGATGAGATGAGCAGCCCACAAATCTAATTAATTAATTAATTAGTTCATTAATTAGGCCATCCTGTAAAGTCCTCACATGGTTTATTCATTTACAGCTGCATCTTGTTAAAATCTGGCTTCCCCTTTGACTTTGCTTGTCAGAAGGTTGCTAAAGGAGATCACATCACCCCAGGACATTGCAAACTGTCATAAATATGAGTCAGTCTGCCAAGCGTCTGAATTTTGATCACGTGATCGCTGGGACGATGCAAGGGTTGTATGAAAAAGGGTCACAAGTCCCTTTTCTTTCCATTGCAACTTTGAGCAGTCACTACATGAACGGTTATAAATTGAGGACTACCTATAATACCAGGGGTCACCAACCTTTCGGACCTCAGGGACCACTAAATTCATAATTTTAAATCCTGCGGACCACTAATATGATCTGCCTAATGACCGGGTGGGTATGGCTAGGTGGTCATGTGACTAGGTGGGCGTGGCCAACTCAATGTCACTCACATCAAGGGGCGCCTCGCCAGCCTCTACTCGCCCCTCCCCTCCCAGCCATTCCTCGCCTCCCTGCCCGGGCTCCTTAGGGCCCCAACAGGAAGCAGTTGTTGGAGCTAAGCAGCCACCACGAGAAAAAGTTGGCAAAACAGCTGGCTCAGTTCAAATGGGATCTGACCGAGAAGGAGGCTCAGCAGAAGCACCTCACTGAGGACTAGGAGCATAGGCTTTCCAAGCAGAGGGAAGACCTGCAGGAGTGCAAGGCCAGGTACCGGCGCCTGGAGGCTCAGTGGGCTGAGATGGTCAGCCCGTTTGAGGACCCCTGATTTAGTGCAATGTAAAAAATGCAAATAATTTTTTTGCGGACCACCAAAATTTTCTCGCAGACCACCAGTGGTCCATAGACCACCAGTTCGTGACCGCTGAGCTATACAACAAATTATAATCTTGGGCCACGCCTATCCTGCCTTTCAGGACAGGGGGAAAAGGGACAGCTGGAGCCTATTCTGCCTTGTGGGGGTGAGGGGATTCCTGCATTATGTATATGGGGGAGGGGGAAATCGTTTCTCTTTCCTGCCTTGTATCCTGTCTCCCCCACCCCCTTTCCAGCTGGCCTTCTGCAATTGTCACCCCTGAATGTTCCTGGGGGACCCCATTGTCCTGCTGCTCCTTCCTTTCATCCGGCAGCCTCTCCTGCTCCGTTGGGTCAACCGGCCCCCTCTCCGGCTGCTTCTCGCCAGCTGGCCTGGCATTTGGGGGGTGGGTGGGGGGGCTGGGAAGAGGGAAAGGAGGGAGATGGAGTTGCAATATGGGAACGAGGGTGTTTGTTCTTCGGCTACATCTGAGATAGAAGAAAAACCAGAAAGGACGATGTCTGTGGAGATTCTCAGTCATCCAGGTTATGGTTGTCCCAAAGGTGCTTTGTTTTTTCAAGAGGCCACTGGACTTTCTGTTTTTTCTTTGAAGACGTTTCGCTTCTCATCCAAGAAGCTTCCTCAGCTCTTCAGATGTTTCGTTTCTCATCCAAGAAGCTTCTTGTTTTGACACAGATGGCCTCTTGGACCCATCTTTCAAACCAGTGATCCTCTCTGTCCAAAATGTGGACTTTGCTGTCTTCAAAAGAGAGGCCTTTGTCTTTTAAATGCAGATGGACCGCTGAATCTAGTCCTGATGGGTTTGCTCTCCTATGTTGTGCCATGCGTTTGTGAAATGGTTGTTTTGTTTCCCCAATGTACAGATCTGCACATGGCTCACTGCATTATATTGCATATACCACGTTTGCTTACTTAGTGTCTGGGTGTTTTATCTTTGGGGTGGACAAGCTTCTGCCTTTTAGTGTGTTCTTGGGTTTGAAGTGTGCATGTAAGTTGTGTTGGTGGCCTCAATGACCCTCTAAAAGGACGCAAACGACCAGCTGTCTGCAAGGAGTATAAATCCTTCCCTTCCCCACCATCCGGTCAGAGCTGAAGAAGCTTCTCGGATGAGAAGTGAAATGTCTTCAAAGAAAAACCAGAAAGTCCAGTTGCCTCTGGAAAAAAAACCCCACCTTTGGGACAGAAAGGATGATTTTTCTCTTGGGTGGGGGCAGAGGTGACTGCAGAAGGGATTAACCAAGATTGGTGCTTTGTGAACATGCCGTCTATCCTTGTTTGACCCCCCCTTTTTCTCTCCCCTTCCCATCAGTTGCCTCTTCATGGCATGGGGAAAAGGATAGTTGCTCATTTGTACTCCAGGGCCATCTGTGATTCCTTGCCTTTACATCCACCGTTGGGCCATGCCAACCTTATGCCAAAGCTGGATTTGTGAATGAGGACACATGGTTTGAGCATGTGTGAATCATAGAACATAGAATAATAGGGTTGGGAGTAGTGGTGAAGTCCAAATTTTTTTACTACCGGTTCTGTGGGCGTGGTGTGGCTTGGTGGACGTGGCAGGGGAAGGATACTGCAAAATCCCCATTCCCTTCCCCACTCCTGGGGAAAGGATATTGCAAAATCTCCGTTCCCACCCAACTCTGGGGCCAGCCAGAGGTGGTATTTACCGGTTCTCCGAACTACTCAAAATTTCCACTACCGGTTCTCCAGATCCTGCTGGATTTCACTCCTGGTTGGAAGGGACTTTGGAGGTCTTCTAGTCCAACCCCCTGCTCAAGCAAGGGACCCATCAGGGCCAATCTAGAAAGGACTAGTTTTGATAGAGTCAGGGCAGCCTTCTCCTCTCCACTTTTTATTTGCTCGCCTTCTTCTGTACCCATTGTCCAGGAGGAATGATCAAGACAAATAATAACTTGCATTCTTTCAGTCCTGTTCCCTCTAACCCTTGCTCCTCATTTCCTTATAGCAATGTTTCTCAACCTCGGCAACTTTTAAGATGCATGAACTTCAAGTCCCAGAATCCCCCAACCAACATGCTTTAAGACGGGTGGGCTTTTATCTCTCAGAATTCCCCAGCCAGCAATTGAATCCTTTCTATATTAAAGTATGTTGGCTGGGGAATTCTGAGAGGTAAAGTCCACCCATCTTAAAGCATGCTGGTTGGGGGATTCTGGGAGTTGACGTCCACGCATCTTAAAGTTGGCAAGCTTGAGAAATCCTGCCTTAAGACGCAGAGCTCAGGACCTCGCTGTGTGCCACCTGTGGCATGCGTGCCATAGGTTCGCCATCACGGGTCTAGCCTATCAAAGAGACAGTTGTCTTCTAATACTTGAGGGGCTGCCACAAAGAAGAGGGGGTCAATTTGTTCTCCAAACCACCGGAGGGCAGGAAAAGGAGTACAAGTAGTCCTTAATTTACAACAATTCATTCAGTGCCACTGAAAAAAAGTGATTTATGACCATTTTGCACACTTACGACCGTCGCCTACTCCCATGGTCACGACGTGGTCAAAATTCAGATGCTTGGCAGCTAACTCACATTTATGACAATTGCAGTCATTTTGGACACATGATCCCCTTTTGCGACCTTCTGACCAAGCAAAATCCATGGGGAATCCATGTTCACTTCACAATGGTGTTACTGAATTAACAACTGCAGTGATACACTACATAAGCAGGGCCAGAAAGGTCGTAAAATGGAGCAAAACTCACTTTAACTGTTTTGCTTAGCAATGGAAATTTTGGGCTCAATTGTGATAAGTCGAGGACTGCTTCGAACGGGAGGAAGTTTGTTATAGAGAGATGCAGCCTAGAAGGAAAAACTTTTGAACAGCTTGGAAATGGAACAGCTTGCCACTAGAAGTTGTGGATGCTCCATCGTTGGGGTTTTTCCAAAATAGACTGGACAACCCTTTGACCAGGATGATATAAGATCATCTATCTTGAGCACGGGGCTGGACTAGAAGACCTCCGAGGTCCCTTCCAGCCCTACGGTTTTATGTTCTAGAATGGGCTTTTTGCAAGGGGGGAAAGGTACTGACAGCAAACTTCGTCAGGGTGCTGCTGTGAGCTGTCTCTTTTTTTTCTCCATAGTCTGACTATAATTGCCTCTCAATCCAATCAGTACAGGGATGAGTAATCGGGGTATTAATGTTGGAAGGAGAAGGGTATTTAAACTGGGGTGGGAGGAAACCAGCCCCTAAGGAATATTAGCAGATATTTCATTCTTTGTCCGTAGCCAATAAATACAGCAGGGAGGAGGACGTAAATGTCCTCCTTGCTGCTTTAATGCCATTTATGATGATTAATTTCCGAAATGAGAAATGCTGGGTCTTTAAAAACTTGAGGTCCCCGGGTTTTTCCTCCAAATGCAGAGATATTGTCAGCTATCAATGGGAGGCATGGAATTTGGACAGAAATCCTGTAGTCAAGGGGAAGGGGGAAAAAAGGCCAGATTTTTCCTAGAGGGATTTAAAAACCAGTTGTATTTCAAATCGGAAAGAAGCACTAGCTTTCTTTATTGGTACAGAGCACTGGGGGGGGAGGGGGCTGTTGGAAAGAAAAATTCCCAGTCGTTTTCAAAATGAGTTTCAAACCAAGATTCTAGCTATTGTCATGGAAGGAGCCGGTGGTTTGTCTTCATTGGAAAAGCAGAGACGGTGCAGTTTCTTATCTAGAGTCCTTAAGAATATAAGCTGCCCTGGCGACTCCGAAGCTAAGAATACATTGGTCAATTGGCCAGCATAATCTATGGATTAGCTACCCTCATGCGTCCCTGCCCTAACGTTTGACACTGGCATTTGCTGTTGAGGTTTCCTCTTCTGTTAATACACAGGGAAAGTAGTCCGTTGCCTTACCCGGGAGTTGTGTCTACAGGTCTGCGGGATGGGAGAAGCTCAGTTTTTGTATTATCAGTAATGCAATGCTAGGAAAATGGGCAGAGTACATATGGAGGTGGTGGCCCCGCCTTGGGTCCCTTGAAGCAAAGATATAAATATAAATATCGGACATCAATACAATCGAGAGAGTCCAGAAATATTTCACAAGAAGAGTCCTCCACTCCTCTGCTCGCAATAAAATACCTTATTCCACCAGACTTGAAATATTGGGATTAGACAATTTACAACTACGTTGCCTCCGATCTGATCTAAATGTAGTTCATAAAATCATATACCAAAATGTCCTTCCTGCCAATGATTCAGTGGTGGGTTCCTACCGGTGCTGTCCGGTGCATAGTTCCAGTAGGGAGCGGCCAATTGCGCAATTTGCGCGCGACCGCTCCGGTGCCGTCTTCGCCGGTCTGTCGCGTGCATCACCATCTTTTTTTATGAATTTTTGGGCTTTTTTGCTTCTGCGCATGCGCGGAAGCAAAATCGCGCGCGCGTGCACGTCCCCTCGCAAGATTTTGGTGAGATTTTGCTTCTGCGCATGCGCAGAAGCAAAATCGCACGAGGGGGCGCACGTGCACAAAACGTGCAGATGTGAGCGCAGCGTATCGGTAAGTGAGCAACCAGCCCCTGCAATGATTTCTTCTGTTTCAACCGCAACAATACACGAGCACGTAATAGATTCAAACTCAATGTAAACCGCTCCAAACTCGACTGCAGAAAATACGACTTCAGCAACAGAGTGGTCAATGCCTGGAATGCACTACCTGACTCTGTGGTTTCTGACCCAAATCCCCAAAACTTTAACCTCAGACTGTCTACTGTTGACCTCACCCCATTTCTAAGAGGTCTGTAAGGGGCATGCATAAGCGCACCACTGTGCCTACCGTCCCTGTCCTACTGTCCTATTGTCCTCTTTTATCGGAACTTTTTTACTTATGTTATGTTTATACAAACAACTACTAGAGTCCTCTGGGAGTTGGGCGGCATAGAAATTTTATTATTATTATTATTATTATTATTATTATTATTATTATTATTATTATTATTATTATTATTATTATTATTATTATTATTATTATTATTATTATTATTATTATTATACAATTGTATCACAGCGGCCAGTTGTTTCGCTGGATTTGGCATTGATTACTAGTCGAGCCCCACCCAGGGGCCTAGGAAGTCGTAATGTATTTTCGAAGTATATGTGCGGAACCGAGCAGTGCGGCTTTCTGCATTTGACTGATGGTGATTTTGTCAATTTTGAGCTGTTTTAAATGTAATTCCAGTGCTTTTGGGATAGCACCCAGTGTTCCAATCACTACTGGAATTACCACTGCTGGTTTGTGCCATAATCGTTGGATTTCAATTTTTAAGTCCTGGTATTTTGCAATTTTTTCGTGTTCCTTTTCATCGACCTTGCTATCTCCTGGTATTGCAATGTCAATTATAGTCACCTTGTTGTTCTCGACCAACGTGATGTCTGGTGTATTATGCGCCAGTACCTTGTCTGTTTGTATACGAAAATCCCACAAGATCTTGACCATCTGATTTTCAGTGACTTTTTCAGGCTTGTGTTCCCACCAGTTTGTAGCAGTATGGATGTTATAATTTTTGCATAAATTCCAGTGGATCATTTGTGCAACAGAGTTGTGTCGTAATTTGTAATCAGTCTGTGCGATTTTCTTGCAGCAGCTGAGCACATGGGCTACAGTTTCATCAGCTTCCTTGCATAATCTGCATTTAGCATCATTTGAAGATTTATCAATTTTGGCCTTTATGGCATTTGTACGAATTGCCTGTTCTTGTGCGGCCAGGATCAATGATTCTGTTTCTTTCTTTAAAGTACCAGATGTTAACCATAACCAAGTTTTTTCACTGTCCACTTTGTCTTTTATTTTTTCCAGAAATTGGCCATGTAATGCTTTATTTTGCCAACTCTCCATTCTTGATTTTATCACATTTTTTCTGTATTCTTGTTTCGTCTGTTGGACCTTCCAATTATTATTATTATTATTATTATTATTATTATTATTATTATTATTATTATTATTATTATTATTATTATTATTATTATTATTATTATTATTATTATTATTATTATTATTATTATTATTATTATTATTATTATTATTATTATTATTTAATATCCTGTACATGTTTGACTAAAAAATAAATAAATAAATAAATAAATAATATAAAAACTAATATCTAAAAAGATATAGAAACCGGGAGACAGTGAGTTCTAGTCCTGCCTTAACCATGAAAGCCGCCTGGGTGACTTTGGGCCAATCACCAGGAGACGGGGAGCTTTAGGACTCTCTGTGTTTTTCTGTTCTTTCATTACATTAATGGAAGGCTTGAAGCATTTGTGGCCACTCTGAAACGCAAAGTAAAGATTATCTGCAGGCTGCTAGCAAGACATACAGTAAATAAGAGGTAATTGAGAGATCTTGTAAATGACGGCCTTGGTGAGCGGGGTAGGGTTGCCCAACCTATTGCCTGAGGGTGCGTTTTTCTCCGTGGCTTGAACTTCCAAAGCGGTGTTTCCCAACCTTGGCAGTGTGAAGATGTGCGAGCCGACCTGAAAGCAGGGACTTGCGTCCCAGGTTCAAATTTCTAATGGTCTGGCCTCCTCTGCAGTCAACCCCAGGTGACATGGCTGCCTTTATGACCATTTGGCAGTGCCCTCCAGTCACGTGACCACCTTTAAATGCCGTTTTTGCCATTGGTTTACTTAACGACCATGAATTCACTTAACAACCGCCGCAAAAAACGGTTGTAAAATTAGATTGGACACGTGACTGACTCATAGAAGACTTAGAATAACTTTATCACTTTAAATGTAATCGGCATACATTAAAATGAAACTTCGTCGCATACAGCTCTCAAAGGGTCACCACCTTATAGCAATAGCAATAGCACTTAGACTTATATACCGCTTCATAGTGCTTTACAGCCCTCTCTAAGCGGTTTACAGAGTTCAGCATATTGCCCCCAACAATCTGGGTCCTCATTTTACCCACCTCAGAAGGATGGAAGGCTGAGTCAACCTTGAGCCGGTGAGATTTGAACTGTTGAACTAGCAGTCGGCTGAAGTAGGTTGCAGTGCTGCTTTTAACCACTGCGCCACCTCGGCTCACTTCAATGTACACTACATAAACATATGACAAATAAATCAATGTGAATATATCCGCATATATTAAATGATACAGAGAAACAACACAGTCTAGTTCGAATATATACATGTGCAAGGCGAGAAAAATGAATCTTGTGAGTTTGCCAGACGGATGGCGTAGGGAACAAAGCTGTTACAGAATCTGGAAGTCCTGCTAGAAATACTTCGAAACCTCCTCCCAGAGGGGAGCAACAGAAACAGGCCACAAAGTGGGTGGGTGGGTGGGGGTCTCTAACAATGCTCTGAGCTCTAAGCACATAGCGCTTATATGCAGCATCCTGAATAATGGGGGGAGAGTTTCCTATAATCTTCTCGGCTGTCCTTAACCATCTTACCAACCATTTTACAACGGTAACGACATATGGCCATAACGGACAGACTCCGTTACGGTCATATGTGCAGGACTGCGGTAAATGAAATTATAATTTTGTTTTTGTCGTGGTCCCCAGTCACTTTTTCAAAGTGTGACTTCCTGGGGGCTACTCAAAGGGCGATCTCCCAGGGATTTGTGGCCATGTGGTTGCCCAAAATCAAGGCTTTATCCCTCAAGGCTGAGGGGAAAAAAAGCAGAAGACTGATCTGTGGGATGAACACATGCTATAGTTTATTTTATTTTTATTTTATTATTTTATTTGATATATTTCCCATTAGCCTCTGCCCTCAGGGCATTTGGAAGTTATTCTCCCAATAAATATTTGTAAAATTTGGTTTACACATCTGCCTTGTTTGGTGGTCCCTTCTTGCAAACCCCCCCCCCCAACCCTTCTAAACCACATTTCAGCCAAACTGAGGTTTCTTACATGCCCCAAGGAAGTAACATTCTTTGCATTCCGTGGCTTATTACCTTTCCTCTGACGTCACAGTAGCCGGCATGCTTATAGCAGACCTTCGCTTTGCCCAGCACACATAAAACAGTTCACTTAAAGACCTGGCAGATGCATTGGCATGAGATTGTCTAAGCTTGGTTTGGGTTAATCTGGGTTATTTTTTGTGCCTTATTGTGAAACCTGACCTACTTGGTCATCTTACCATTCAGTGTATTTTGGGAACACAGAAAAAGATCGCTTCTGATAATCAGGTTAAGTGCATTGTGTGAGCCCAGCCATGCGAACCTGCCTGGAGTTTAACATCCTGTAAGTAATATTTTTAAAAAGAAATGTTGCAAACCTTCCAAATAAAAAGGATAAACTATTTCTCTCTCTCTCTCTCTTCCCCCCCTCCGCCCCCTGTGTCTTTCAGGCCTTTGTATGAAGATCAAGTTCTCAAATAAATTCCCAACAAGGGGAAAATAGATACCCTGATGGTTTGGATGTTGGAGTAATAAAAACCAGGTTGATTTTACACGTAAGTAGAACCTGACAGAGCCATATGCAAATCTGAATGAACACAAAATATGCATAATTCTTGCCCTGATTTTTTTCCCCTCATGATCACAACAATCCAGAGAGAGAGAGAGATAGGGTAAGTGTGAGAACAGCTTATCGCGGCATCAGCCAGTTTCTATCCTAGAAACAGATAGTCCTCAACTTACAACCACAATTGAGTCCCTTTTGCTAAGCGAGACGGTTGTTAAGTGAGTTTTGCCCCCTTTTCCGACCTTCCTTGACAGAGTTGTTAAGCGAATCACTGCAGTGGTTAAGTTAGTAACCCGGTTGTTAAGTGAATCTTGCTTCCCCCTTGACTTTGCTTGTCAGAATGGTCGACTGCAACGGTCGTAAGTGTGAAAAAAGTCACTTTTTTCAGTGCCGTAACTTCGAATGGTCACTAAACTAATGTTTGTAAGTTGAGCATTTCTTCGGGATCTGTGCATTCTTGATCTCGGCTCTTCTTACTTCACCACGTCCCTTCTTAAAACTCATTTCCAAGTTTTTATTTTTTTTAATTACCGGTAAATGCATCATTCCATTTAAATCCTGCCTTTATTTTGTACAACTCAATGAGCCTGCCTTCTATTTTCACCCACAGCAACACCCCTGCCAGGTGGTTTGGATTGAAAGAAAGCGAGGGGCCCAAAGTCATTCAGACTGGATTTGATGTCTAAGGCAGGGACTAGAACTCACAGTCTCCTAGTCTGGTGTCCAGCACCATCATCATCACACTAAACCGGCCTTTGCAAGGCATTTAATTTCTCGCGAATGAAGGCAAATATACGTATCCCAGGATAACATTGCGAAATTGAATTTCGAAAAATCTGAAAGCTCAGCAGGGAGCCCTCAGCTTACAAATACAATCAAGCCCAAAATTTATGTTGCTAAGTGAGAAAATTGTTAAGTGAGAAATAAGGACCCAGATTATTGGGGCCAAGAGGCTGACTCTGTAAATCGCTTAGAGAGGGCTGTAAAGCACTGTGAAGCGGTATATAAGTCTGAGTGCTATTGCTATCTTCCTTCCTTCCTTCCTTCCTTCCTTCCTTCCTTCCTTCCTTCCTTCCTTCCTTCCTTCCTTCCTTCCTTCCTTCCTTCCTTCCTTCCTTCCTTCCTTTCTTCCTTCCCAGTGGTTAGAATGCAGTATTGCAGGTTAACTCTGCCCATTGTCAGCAGTTCGATCCTCACCAGCTCAAGGTTGACTCAGCCTTCCATCCTTCTGAGGTCGGTAAAATGAGGACCCAGATTGTTTGGGGGGCAAGAGGCTGTCTCTGTAAACCGCTTAGGGTGGGCTGTAAAACACTTTGAAGCGGTATATAAGTCTTAAGTGCTATTGCTATTGCTATTTTCTGGCCACATTTCTTAAGTGAATCACTGCAGTTGTTAAATTAGTAATCCGGTTGTTAAGTGAATCTGGCTTCTCCATTGACTTTGCTTGTCGCAAAAGGGGATCACGTGTCCCCGGGACACTGTAACCGTCATAAATGTGAATAAGCTGTCAAGCATCTGAATGTAAATCACATGACCATGACTTATGACTGCAACGGTCATAAGTCTGGAAAATGGTCGTAAGTCACTTTTTTCAGTGCCATTGTAACTTTGTCGCTAAGTGAGCTGTTGTAAGTCGAGGACTACCTGTAAATCTCTGGTCCCAGTGACTGATGCAAATTCGATTTCGCATTTAATTTCTTTCTATGTTTTCCCCAAGATACCAAATTCTCACTTTCTTAATTAAATGGACACACACTTCTACACTTCCATTTTTCCTTCCTTTCCCGCATTCCCACATTAGCTTTTGCGGGAAACACTTATTACCCATGACCTTTCTGTCAACATTTGTGAATTCTGAAAATGTCTTCATTCATCTATAGGCGTTCTGCCAGGTTATTTACCTTCTCTAATTTGTTTTCTTATGCCTTTACGTGTAACTAGCATTTGTGCCTTTCCTTAATGCATCATGCAACAGTAATATTCACTGCAATTTATGCAGGATTTTTGCTAACAACAGGACATTGTCTGCATGCAAAGGTACAAAATACAGATGCATTCATGTCTTCAACACACCTCAGCATCACAACAAGCATTCCTTATACTTTTATCAAGGAGCATATTAAACCGCGAAGGAGACATTCCGCATTCTTGTTTCCCACACTGATTATTATTGAAGTATTCAGCGAGTCTTCCATTTATTCCCGTTCTTGCCCTATTTCCATGTTACAAGCCTCTTATTACACCCTGCAAACTCCATACTCATGCAAAGTTTCCCTCGTTCAAGGCAACACATTTGATCATATGCTTTTTTTAAATAAACAAATTTATAGCTACCTCACATTTGCATATTTCTTAACGAAATATGTACTGCCCATCAACCAAGCACAGAAAAGAAACAACATAGCAAGGCATAACAAAGGAAGATAAAAGATACACGGGGGGGGCACTTTTGAAAAGCAGGGAAAGAACAGGTAGTTCTCAACTTACGACCACAATTGACCCCCCCAAAATTCTGTTGCTAAGCTAACAAAAGTAAGTTGTTAAGTCAGTTTTACTCCATTTTGCAACCTGTCAGCCTGGAGGCCATTTCCCCCCCCCCCTTTGGATATTCAGGGCTGCCACACTTACCGTGTTTCCCCGAAAATAAGACCCTGTCTTATATTTTTTTGAACCCCGAAATAAGCCCTTGGCCTTATTTTGGGGGAGGTCTTATTATTTTGTGGGGCGTGGAGCAAAACGGGGCTCCACTTGCCGTCTTACCTGATTTCCAGCTCTGTCTCCCTAACCCTAACCAGAGGAAATGGCAGGAACCGGCTGCGCATGCGTTTAAATATTTTCGGGGAGGGCTTATTTTCAGGGGGGAGGGCTTATTTTTGGGGGAGGGCTTATTTTCGGGGAAACGCGGTAGTGCTGTGGGAAACGGAGTGGGGGGGGATTGCATGGAGTTGCAGGGATATCTAGCCCTGATAACGTTCCTTTCTCTGAGAATCAAGGTCACTCTGCCCTGCACCTGGAGTGGTGTGACTGGGAGGCATTTCCAATTGGACATTGATTGGACCATGTGATGGACATATGGGTGCAGGGGAAGGGTCTTGGACTTTCTTTTGGGTGGGGAAAACCTGGAAGTTTTCAGATTCGGGTTTCCCCAGATGTGCCAATATGACATCTCTCATAAAATGGAACTTTGAGGAAATGCCTAGCCTCGGAGTCTTCTTTCGTTGGGGGTGTTACTTGGAACCCTGACAGTTACTAAGTGAATCCCTGCAGATGGTTGTAAAGTGAATCTGGCTTCCACATTGACGTTGCTCGTCAGAAGGTCATAAAAAGAGGATCACGTGACCCCGGGACAATGCAACCGTCATAAATACGAGCCAGTTGCCAAGCGTCCGAATTTTGATCACATGACCACGGGGATGCTGCAATGGTCGTAAGTGCGAAAAACGGCCGTAAGTGTCCCTTTTTTTCCAGTGGCGGTTGTAACTTCGAATGGTCACTAAACGAATGATTGCAATTCGAGGACGATCTGTACTTGGTTAATACTGAGACCAAAAATACGTTTTGGTCTTAGATTGGTGTTTCAACCTGGAATTTTTTTTTTTTTTTGAGATCCTCAATCTGCTCTGGGATCCAGTTAGATCCTGAAAGAGGAATGTACGTCCCTCCCCTGCCAAACGCTGTCTGCCAAGATCTTGCAGTGACCTGGGTTTTATCTGCCAGGTTTGTTAAGCAGTGCCAACTGTAATGGGCTGTTGGTCCTCAGCAATGATGGCGTTGATTGATGCCCCTCCTCAGCGTAGAGCTGCAGACAGCAGGGCACCATCCCATCCCTGCATCCTGGCAAGAGCCTGAAGGCACGTTCTGGAGTTGTATTGTGTACTTCAGAGTCTGCCTTTTTTCCCCACCCCTCCGAAATTGTTTGATGCGGCTGCCAGCTTTTTGGCCCTGCTGGCTTGCCGTAAACTGACATAAATATTAAAGGCCGGTTACACAGGCAATCCTCGACTCACAACCGTTCATTTAATGACCGTTCAAAGTTACAACAGCACTGAAAAGAGTGACTTACGACTATTTTTCACACTTAAGGACCACTGCAGCATCCTCATGATCACGTGATTAAAATTCAGACTTTTGGCAACTGGCATGTACTTATGACGGTCCCGGGGTCACGTGATCCTCTTTGGCGACCTTCTGACAAGCCAAGTCAATGAGGAAGCCAGATTCACTTAACAACGGTGTTATTAATTTAACAGTTGCGGTGATTCACTTAACAACTGTGTTACTAAATTAACAGTTGCAGTGATCCACTTAACAACTGTGGCAAGAGAGGTCGTCAAATGGGGCAAAACTCACTTAGCTGTCTTGCCTAGCAACAGAAATTTCGGGTTCAATTGAGGTTGTAAATCAAGGGCTGTATTGGAGTGGGCAGCCCTAACAAATTCAGTGAAATAAATAAATTGTTCATACATAATCTACTTTTTCTCTGCAGCTTGGAGGAAGAAAATGATGGCAAAGACCACATTTTCCCCTTGTTGGGACTTTTGAATTAAGACTTTTTCTTCTTCTCTTTTTCTGCAGTTCATAATGTGGGAATATCACGGGGAATTAATAGAACATATATGTGAACTCTGACATGTGGGTTTACAAGTGGACATGACAAAGGATGTCCTACGCTAGCTTATTTGGCACGCACCGAAGTCTAGCGAAGTTGTGCCTTAAAATAAAACAATGGTGTTGCCGACTTGGTATTTAATCTTCTTGAGAAACTGCCCCCTCGAATTAATCATTTTTGCTGATCCCTACGCCATAAAAACATTTAAATGTTTACGGTTTTAAAAAGAAGCCAGTTCGAGGATGCAAAATGAAAGTGGCTCATTTGAAGCAACTTTTTGGGGGAAAAAAGAAATCTGTGCTATAAAGCTTTCCAATGCACCTGCCTTTTAGGGGAAAATCTGAAGAGGCTACCCAGCTGGATCTGAGGCAGGACAAAACCTTGGGATGCAGGACGGGGTGGATGGGGTTGGAAGAGGCGATTGTGATGCTTGGCAAGGCCATCCATCATCTTGAGGAAGGCCAGAGAGGCAGGAAACCAGATGGTGGTTGTGTTCCTCTGGGAAAGCATCCCTAGTTCCTGTGGATGGTGTCATGACAAACAAGTCCTGTCGGAAACAAATGGATGAGAGCATCCTTGGGACAAAAGTATTGCTTTCCACTGGGCAGAAAATCCAGCAGTTTTGTGATGTTTTTGGACCCTCTTGGCAAGAGGCATGGCATGGCACCTCAGGCTTCCCTCTTAATTTTTAATTAATAAGACTTTTATCCCACCTTTGTTACGTTGTAAGCAACTCAAGGCAGAGAACAAATCTGATACAGACAGCCCTCTATTGATCACAATTGGGACCAGCATTTCTGTTGCTAAGCAACACGGCTTTTAAGTGAGTCACACCTGATTTTTTTCAATCTTTTGCCATGGTCATGAAGTGAATCCGGCTTCCTTCATTGATTTTCTTGTCAGAAGTTGGCTGGGAAGGTCACAGATATTTTCGACTTCAACAACAGAGTGGTCAATGCCTGGAATACATTACCTGACTCAATTGTTTCTTCCCCAAACCCCAAAAATGTTAACCTTAGATTATCTACCATCGACCTCACCCCATTCCTAAGAGGTCTGTAAGGGGCGTGCATAAGCGCACAATCGTGCCTACCATTCCTGTCCAATTGCACCCATATATTCATAATTCTTGTACTCATAATCATGCTTGTCCTATTATATATATATACAATCATGTTTATACTTTGTGTATACTTTGCTCGTTATCATAATCGCTTGACAAATAAAATAATAAAAATGCATGATGGGTACCAAGCCCCCTAATTTTGATCAAATGACCAGGGGGATGCTGTGATAATCGTAAGTGCCAGGACCGGTCATAAATCACTTTTTCCAGTGCCATTGTAACTTTGATCACTAAACAAATGGTTGTAAGTTGAAGACTACTTGTATTCCTTCCTCCTCCTATTTTCCCCATAACAACAACCCTAGGAAGTGGGTTGGGCTGAGAGAGAATGAGTGGTCCATAGGCACCCTGCTGGCTTTCAAGCCTAAGGCAGGACTAGAACTCACAGCCTCTCTCAGTTTCTGGCCCAGTTCCTTAAATAGTACACCTCAGTTTAGTTGTAAGTTGAAGTTAGGTATTTCCCCCATGTCATCACTCTGCTAAACAACTAATTCCCACAACACTGTCAAACTATCTAGTAAGGCTGTATTACTATTACTCTTTTCATCTTTGCTGTTACCTACCTCCTTATCTTCTTATGACTATAACTTTGTTGCTTGTATCTTACGATTTACATTGTTTTATTTAGTATCCTATTATGGTTTGTGTTGATTGCTTATTTAGTATCTTATAACTATCACTAAGTGTTGTATCTTATGATTTACGATGAATGTATTTTTATGATGACAATGATCATCATTTATCACGTATTGCTTGTATGTACACTAAGAGCTTATGCACTGGAGGCAAATTCCTTGTGTGTCCAATCACACTTGGCCAATAAAGAATTCTATTCCTATTCCATTCCATTCCACCCTACCCTACCCTACCCTACCCTACCCTACCAACCAGCAGATACTGGATTCTATCATATACTGGATTCTATCACACTTGGCCAATAAAGAATCCTATTCCTATTCCCTATTCTAGTCTAGTCTAGTCTAGTCTAGTCTAGTCCATTCCATTCCCATTCCCATTCCCATTCCCATTCCTATTATATTCTATATTCTACTCTACTCTACTCTACTCTACTCTACTCTACTCTCATTCTGTTATTCTATTCTATTATTTTCTATTCTATTATTTCCTATTCTATTTCCTATTCTGGTCTGTTCTGGTCAGTCGGTGGGTCCCAGATTGAAACCCTTGAGACCTGAAGGGTTGGATATCGTGCCAAACCATACTTTTATTAAATTGTGGTTTCTTGAATCCGTCCCAATGGCTACCTTTGCATATAACAACAAGCTAAGCTCTTTGGTCTGGTTTTTTTTCTTTTTTCTTTTAATGAATCAATTAAAACGAAAAACGATTTGTGGTTTGGGAGAAGGAAAGAAACGAATAAGCCTGACTCCCTCCCCTTCTTCCCTCTAGGCAGAGACTGCCTCCTGCTGAGACAGCCATGAGCAGCACACTCTCCCCTACAGATTACGACAGCTTGGAAATCCAGCAACAGTACAACGATATCAATAACCGCTGGGAGGTGGCTGATGAAGACTGGGACAACGAAAACAGCTCAGCCCGGCTCTTTGAACGCTCCCGTATCAAGGCTTTGGCAGGTAAGAGGTGGGTGGGGCACCTGTTTTTTTCCCCTCCCCAAGCATCCTTTTTTCATGGCTTGGCAGTGGTAAAGACATAACAGAATAACATAGTTGGAAGGAGACCTTAGAGGTCTTCTAGTCCAACCCATGCTCAGGCAGGAAACCCTATACCATTTCAGACAAATGATCGTCCATTCTTTTCTTAAAAGCCTCCAGTGATGGAGCACCCCCAACCTCTGGAGGCAAGCTGATTCTCACTGAAGTTCCTGAAGTCCTCACTGTCAGGAAATTTTTCTTTAGTACTAATAAAGGAGAATATTTGACAAGAGATGTCCTTGGTTCTCTCTGAGCACAGGTGATGTTACCTAGTTTGGGTAATGAAATGTGTGCAAGAAAACAAGCAAGTTTAGAGAGCACCAAGGACCCCTAATTTCTCCTTAGTCCTAGGTTGCTTCTCTCCTTTGTTAGTTTCCCTCCATTGCTTCTTGTCCTGCCTTCAGGTGCTTTGGAGAATAGCTTGACTCCCTCTTCTTTGTGGCAGCCTCTGAGATATTGGAAGGCTGCTATCATGTCCCCCCTGGTCCGTCTTTTCACTAGACTAGACAGACTAGGCATATCCAATTCAGGACCACAGTAACAGTTGGAAGGGACCTTGGAGGTCATCTAGTCCAACCCCCTGCTCACGCAGGAGACCTATATTAGGGATTCGAACCGCCGAACTGCCGACCTTTCTCACTGACAAGCTCAGTGTCTTAGCCACTGAGCCACCTAGTCAGCAACCGTTCTTCATATGTTTTAGCCTCCAATCCCCTAATCATCTTAGTAGTTCTTCTCTGTCCTTTTTCTAGAATCTCAACATCTTTTTTTTTTTATATCGTGGCGACCAAAACTGGATGCAATATTCCCAATGTGGTCTTACCCCAAGGCATTATAAAGTGATGCTTAACACTTCACATGACCTTGATTCTATCCCTCTGTTAATGCAGCCTAGGACTGCATGCTTTTTAGAGCATGTGCAGAGTGTGTGACCTTTCTGCTCGCAGGACTAATCCCTTGACTTTGTAGGCTTGGTATTTTATAAAAGAAATTGATTTGGGAAAGTTACAGAGGGATGAACGCATGCTTTGCATTCCAGAAGGGTTCATTGCATTAAGCAATTTTCTGCACACTCAGCCAGCTGTGGCTTACTCATTAGCCATGACTCCGTTTCTCCATCCAACTTTGTATTATCCACGCCGGGCCCATGTTGCACACTAAACCGTGGCACTTTTGTTGAAAGAGACAATCCGGAGCTAGATGGAGAAATAGATTAATGACGAAACCAAATCGCGCTTGGCTGAATTCAACTAACATGCTAAGCTTAAACCCAAAATCTCTGTTGCAGCTTAGCATTTAATTTCTGGATTTGCATAGCATTCTTAATGTGGTTACTGAATTGCTCTATTTTCTGGTTTATACTCTACAGTTAACCATAAACTAACCATACAGGATGAGTTCATACAACATGCTAAACCACAGAAGGTAGCCCAGGTTGAAAGTAAGCCAGTGGAATGTGAATGCAGCTTGCTAGTGGCCCAGGCACAGGCAGTCCGTGCCCGTTAGAGGCAGTCCTCGACTTTGGACCACAATTGAGCCCAAAATTTCCGTTGCTATGAGACATTTGTTAAAGCGAGTTTTGCCCCATTTTACGATCTTTCTTGCCACGGTTGTTAAGTGAATCCCTAAAGGTGTTAAGTTACTAACGCGGTTATTTAGTGACTCTGGCTTCCTCGTTGGTTTTGCTTGCCAGAAGGTCACAAAAGGGGGGAAAATCACATGGCCCCGGGAACTGCAACCGTCGTAAATATGAGTCGGTTGATCACGTGACCACAACGGTCGCAAGTGTGAAAAATGATCCTAAGTCACTTCCTCCAGTGCCATTGTAACTTCGAAGAGTCCCTGTGAATGATCTGTTGTCATTTGAGGACTAACCTGTATTAAGTGAAATCAACCTGTGGGATCCACTTGGCTTTTTCTGGATCCACCTGCAATTCTGTTTCTCGTGGATCAGCCTTTACCTGGGAGAAACTGAGGGCATTAATGGAGTTTGTTCTAGCTGGCTTCAAGAGTCCAGAGCGACAATTTGTCTGTTTTATCTTGTTTTTCACTGCTGCCCTTTGCTCTCCATTTGGATGAGCTCGCTTATGGAGTCACCTGTCTCCCTCATTCCTTTCTACTCTGGAAAGGGGACAGAATTGTTTATTGCCCTAAGCTAAGGAGTCCATATAGAAAAGTCTAATCCTACATATATCAAGAGGCTAGGATTCCTCACATAGAGAGATCTATAGGTGAGGAGGTAGGAAAAGAGATGAAGGCACAGACTGGCTGCTAAGCGAGACAGTTGTTAAGTGAATTTCGCCCCGTTTTAAAACCCTTCTTGCCGCAGTTGTTAAGTGAATTACTTCAGTTTTTAAGTTAGTAACATGGTTGTTAAGTGAATCTGGCTTCCCCATGGACTTTCCTTGTCAGAAGGTCGCAAAAGGGGATCACGTGACCTCCCCGGGACACTGCAACCATCATAAATATGAGTCCGTTGCCAAGCGTCTGAATTTAATCGCATGGCCAAGGGGATGCTGCAACGGTTGTAAGTGTGAAAAACGGCCATTTTTTTCAATGCCGTTGTAACTTTGAACAGTCACTAAACAGACTGTTGAACTGTTGTATTTGGGCTGCAAGCTCCAGGGGGAGGTTGGGAAATTGGAGCTGCTCCTTGGAATGGCATTCTCGTGGGAGTTACGATTGGAAAAGGTACTTTAAAGAACATCTAGCTCAACTCCCTGCTTAGTGCAGGAACCCGCTAAGCCAGCTCCAACAAGTCCCTTTAAAAACTCTCATTTATTTATTGTTTATTATTAGATTTTAATCTTGCCTTTACTACTTTGTAAGTAAATCAAGGTGATGAACATAAGTAAAACTCATTCCTCCTCCCCCCCGCACATCAACGACAACCCTGTGAGGTGGGTTGGGCTGAGAGAGAGTGACTGTCCCAAAGCTACCCAGCTGGCTTTCATGCCTAAGGTGGGACTAGAATTCACCATCTCCTGGTTTCTAGGCTAGCACCTTCTTCCCTCTGCACCAGACTGGCACCAAACCAAGCTGATCTTCAGACAGATGCATTTTTGTTGGCACACTATTGCTCTAAGTCATTATTTGGTTAATCCACTTTGAGCTCAGCAGATTCTGACAACCCAGACCTCGTCAAATTGCAAATGATGGTCTATTGCTGAATCTGTGTTGCAAATCCAACCATTTGTGGCTTATTCAGCTGACTGTGGTTAAGCTGTTACGGCTGCCTGGTGTGATGTAATGGCTTGTTATTACCTTTATTATTTTTGCATTTGGGACCCTCCCTGCATAGCATTGGTAGAATGAGAACCAAGAATGAAGCTATCGTGCTTAAAAGAATGTAGAGGTTGAATTTGGTGTCTGAGGAGACAATAGGGGGCGGGAGGAAGGGAAGGAAGGAAAGGAAAGGAAAGGAAAAGAAAGAAAAGAAAAGAAAGGAATAGAAAGGAAATGAAAGGGAAAAAAAGGAAATGAAAGGAAAAGAGAAGAAAGGAAAGGAAAGGAAAAGAGAGGAAAGGAAAGGAAAAGAAAGGAAAGGAAAAGAATAGTTCTGCTGCTTGATTTTGAAGGAAGGAAGGAAAAGCATTCTGCACATGCATCAAAATGTAGCTGCATATGCTGGGGTGAGAACAGGTTCTGTATGCAACACTGCATTTACAGGTAGTCCTCGACTTACGACCACAATGGAGCCCAAAAGTTCTGTCGCTAAGCAAAACATCTATTAAGTGAGTCTTGCCCCATTTTACAACCTTTCTTGTCTCAGTTGTTAAGTGAATCACCGCAGTTGATAAGTTAGTAACCCTGTTGTTAAATGAATCTGGCTTCCCCATTGACTTTGTTTGTCAGAAGGTCGCAAAAGGGGAATCACTTGACACACACACACACCCCGGACACTGCAACCGTCATAAATGTGAGTCGGTTGCCAAGCGTCTGAATTTTGATCAGGTGACCCATGGGGGAATGCTGCAAAGTTTGCAAGTGTGAAAAATGGTCAGAAGTCGCTTTTTTTAGTCCCGTTGTAACTTTGAACGATCGCTAAACCAAGTTGTACGTCGAGGACTACCTGTCGTTAAATTCACTTAACAACCACGGCAAGAAAGGTCGTAAAAATGGAGCAAAACTCACTCAATAACTGTCTCGCTTGGCGAAACAAAAACGTGGGGCTCAATTGTGATCGTAAAGTCGATTTACCTTGTCTCGGTAAGAAAAGATTCATGTCCTCCTTCCCCCATCTATCCCCCCACCATCCCAAAAATAATAATACTCATGCCAGCAAACACAGAAGATGGCCAAGACAGAAGCCAAGGACATCACGCGACAACCTTGAGACAGCTTTCCAAGACGGTTTATTGTTCACAAGCAAACACGGTCTTGAGTAATCGCCCTGTTCTCCCAGCCGAAGGAAGTCCAGACCGAGCAACAAGTTCCTCTCTATTGCATCTCGTATTGCCCTCTTCTGTAAACGGGGCGGCGGGAATGGCAAGGGAAGATTGCGAGAGCAGTCTGGGGAAGGGCAGTAAACAGCCACTTAATGACAGCTTAGGATGATAGCCAGCAGGGTGGGGTGTGTGGGCAGGCAGGAAATACTGGAAGCAGGTGTGGAAGGAAGGGGTAACATCGGCACTTTGCGTCTCTGCATTGCGTGGGGAGACGAATCATCCTTAAAAGGACAAAAAAAAAAATATGGATGTTTCTTATACAGGGATACCCTCGACTTACGACGACCACAGTTGAGCCCAGAATTTCGGTTGCTCAAGCCAGGCATTTCTTAAGTGGGTTTTTTTTTGCCCCATTTTACGACCTTTCTTGGCTGCCGCGGTGAAGCGAATCACTGCAGTTCGATAAGTTAGCGACAACTCATTTGAACAGCCACCTTGCTTAGCAATGGAAATTCTAGCCCCGATAGTGGTTTGTAAGTCCACAACTGCCTGTATGCTGAAGATGTGAAAACGTAGCTGTGGAACTAATCCTAATGAGCGATCCATGGCGAGGTATCTCCCAGATCATCAGAACACAACAGAATAACAGAGTTGGAAGGGTCCTTGGAGGTCTTCTAGTCCAACCCCCTGCTTGAGCAAGGGATCCTACACCATTTCAGACAAATGGCTGTCCAATCTTTTCGTAAAAACCTCCAGTGTTGGAGCACCCACAACTTCTGGAGGGAAGCCTTTCCACTGATTCATTGTCCTCACTGTCAGGAAATTTCCCCCTTAGTTCTAGGTTGCTTCTTTCCGAGGTGGCGCAGTGGTTAGAGTGCAGCACTGCAAGCTACTTCAGCTGACTGCTAGCTGCAGTTCGGTGGTTCGAATCTCACCAGGCTCAAGGTTGACTCAGCCTTCCATCCTTCCGAGGTGGGTAAAATGAGGACCCAGATTGTTGCGGCAATATGCTGACTCTGTAAACCTCTTAGTGAGGACTGTAAAGCACTATGAAGCGGTATATAAGTCTATTGCTATTTCTATTGATTAGCTTCCATCCGTTGCTTCTTGTCTCTTATCTGGTGCTTTCAAATATAAGTTGAATCCCTCTTCTCTGTGGCAACCCCTCAAATATTGGAAGACTGCTCTCCAGGGGTGAAATCCAGCAGGTTCTGACAGGTTCTGGAGAACAGGTAGCGGAAATTTTGAGTTAGTTCAGAGATTCAGCAAATACCACCTCTGGCTGGCCCCAGAGTGGGGAGGGAATGGAGATTTTGCAGTACCCTTCCACTGCCACGCCCACAAAGCCACGCCCACAAAATTGTGCCACGCCCACAAAGCCACGCCCACAGAACTGGCAGTAAAAAAAATTGGATTTCACCACTGCTGCCTATCAAGTCACATACCCACACACCCAGGCCTTCGGCACTCTGAATTCAACAGAATAATAGAGTTGAAAGGTAGATTGGAGGTCCTTGAGTCAACCCCCTGGTGGGGACCCCTATACTGTTTCAGACAAATGGCTGTCCAGTCTCTTCTTAAAAGCCTCCAGTGATGGAGCACCCACAACTTCTGGTGGCAAGCCGTTCCACTGGCTAATTGTCCTCACTGTCAGGAAATCCTTCCTTAGTTCGAGGTTGCTTCTCTCTTTGATTATTTTCCATCCATTGCTTCTCGTTCTGCCTTCAGGTGGCTTGGAGAATAGGTTTCAATCTAAATAGAGCTGGAAGGGACCTTGGAGGTCTTCTAGTCCAACCCCCTGCTCAAGCAGGGGACTCTATACCATTTCAGAAAAATGGCTGTCCAACCTTTTCGTAAAAGCCTCCAGTGATGGAGCACCCACAATTTCTGGAGGCAGTTCATTCCACTGATTAATTGTTCTCACTGTCAGGAAATTCCTCCTTAGTTCCAGGTTGCATCTTTCCTTGGTTAGTTTCCATCCGTTGCTTCTTGTCCTGCCTTTTGGTGCTTTTGGGGGGGGGATAGGTCGACCCCCCTCTATTTGGTGGCAGGCCCCTAGGTATCAGAACACATACTGGAACAAATCACCTCTTGTCTCTTGCTCGCTAAACTCCTGGCCTTAAGATGACTCCTGTGTGATTCAAAAACTTACCTAGGACAGTGTTTCCCAACCTTGGCAAGTTGAAGATGTCTGGACTTCAACTCCCAGAATTCCCCAGCCAGCGAATGCTGGCTGGGGAATTCTGGGAGTTGAAGTCCAGACATCTTCAACTTGCCAAGGTTGGGAAACACTGACCTAGGAAAACCACAGATGGGATTTTTCGGCTCTCCTTGGTTATTGGGAGAAACGGCTCTTTCCCCTCCCAGTTCTGGATGATGCTGGGTTGATTTATCTTCAGAAGTCAATGTGGAGAAACACTCTCTAGGGGCAGTCATTTTGTCTCTAAAGCCACGCAAGCTGGGGCTTTATGGACAGACAAAGGGATGTAAATCTTTCATTGTTTGGGCCCTGGCTGCTGGCTGAGCTCATCTGTTCATCCGCGGCCTCTGTTTTTCTTTGGGCGATGCCTACAGGGTTAATCCAAAGTCATGTTTCTTAAAACAGAAAGGCCATTACCTTTGTCTGCTTCTGAAACATTCTGTACGTATTTAAAAAATGGAAGTATTTATCAGTCGTTCTTAATATTCTAGGACTTAGTGCTTGCCTGCCTACGAAATGAGTTAACACACTATTCAGCATCAATTTTACACAGTAACGGCACTAAGCTCTGGACAGTTCATTATGCCCACTTTACAGGTAGGGAGGGAAAAAAACCCGCTTTGTTCTGATAAAAGGCTTCATGAGTCAGATCTTATGGATGGATTTACGCATCGTTTTAAAGCTTGAATTAGCTTTTAAGTTTAGTGAGTTTTTTCTTTTAATGGGTCGCCGTGTTGTGCAAATCGAAACCGTTTCATTTGTTTAGAGTTCAGTGTATGATGCAAATTCAGAAAACGGATGTTTCAGGAAGCAGGTGTAACGGCAAAGTAAAACTCAAGAGGAGTTCAATACTTTTAAATGTGATGCATCAAAAAAAAAGTCTGTCGTATTAAAGGGAGACCATACCCCATCTCAAATCAGGAGTGGAGAAAGGGTGGGAGAGGTTTCAGAAGGATCGCTCTGGAAACTAACACAGAGCTTGGGGGAAATAAGCCACTGCTGGCCATCTTTGCTGTCACCCAGCACTAGTCCTTGAACCCTGGCCTGCAGTTGAGGACAAAACCTGAGGCTATTCACAAAGAGTCTTGGCTAAAACCCAGTGCTCAAATTTGCAAGTTTCAGACTGCTTAACTGTGCCCTGTGTTTTTGTGTGCGCTCGCCAGTTTCCCCCTTTCATGTCTGCCCAAGCTCAACACACACACACACACACACACACACACACACACACACACACACACAGACACAATAAAAAAACACACCCCTCTGCCATTCAGAGCAGCCCAACCTGTTTTTATGTAAATTTCCCCGAGCCTCCCTTTTCCCCTCCCTCCCTGGGAGGGGGTAAGCAAACTCCCTTTGAAGTGTTCCAGTTGTACCAAGGTGCCGCTTTGGAGAGGTTTCCTTTGCTTGCTTCCTTCTACCTGGGCCCAGCTGTGGTTGGCTTGGCAGTTGGGCAGCCCTCCGCCACCCCTGGGAAGTGGGAAGAGGCGGGCAGGCATTCGGGGCTCCCAACCGGCGGGAGGAGGAGTACTGTAGCCGGGCACGATGTACCAGACCGAGACAGATTTGATGGAGGTGATCCAGGGTCCTTCTCCCACCCCCGAGCTGTCCCCTGCAGCTTTTATCAACGCGGTGCAGTACGCTAACGTCCTGGAGGGCAGGTTCAAGCAACTTCAAGGTAGGGAAGGGGAGATTTGTGGGGAGTGGAGGGGTGGGTGAAATGGGCGCATCGCGAAGGGGTCATGGCTTCCCCTCGAGGAATCCTTAAATCCTTAAAAAATCTCCCTTCCCTCTGCCTAAGGGGCAGGTTTAGGGAAAAAAAAAACCTTAATCCGTAAGGTGCTGCCAGGAATTAGCTCAACACAACGCAGGCTGGATTTGCAAGGGGCAAAGCCGAGCTTGGATTTTTGGAGGGCTGGGGTAGGCGGGGTGGGGTGGGGCTGTGCCCCACTTCTGAAGGACAAGAAAGCAAAGAAGACACCAACGGTCGCAAGAGAGAGGGACAAGCACCCAGATACGTGGGAGGGTGACTCACAGCTACTATCTCTGTTTCCAGGTTGGCTGTGCCTTTCCTTAGCCCTGATTCGGTGGCAATCAGTGTGGCGATAACCATCACCTTCGTCTCCTCTTCCCCTGCCTTCATTCACACAGCCACTTTTCTCCCCCTCCCATTCCCCTCATCTAAGCATCTTTTAGAATTTGTCCCACTAGGGCAACTTGATGGGCTATGTGGTCCCAACATGTCACCTTTGGGGAAAAATCGCCCAGTTTAAAATTGAGCCTAATGCTTGCCCTCCGCCTTTCCCAGCTGATCATTCAATGTTTGCAGAGATGACACTTGAACTGACCTTGAATGTAAATAGGGAAAAAAATGCTTTTAAGACTCTTTAAGAACCGGAAAAGCAGCACTCAGAGCAACCCCAGGAGAAAATACGCTTTCAAAACGCATCTTTCCTTTCGTGCAGGAGAACCGGCACCCACCTAGTTTTTCGGAGGAATATAGTCCAAAACAAGGTTCTCCAAACTTGGCAACTTTGAGACTTGTGGGCTTCAACTCCCAGAGTTCCCCAGCCAGGAATTCTGGGAGTTGAAGCCCACAAATCTCATAAAGTTGCCAAGTTTGGAGATCCCCCTGGTCTAAAATCCGGGTGCCACTTAAGAAGAACTTTATCTTACTTTGGAGCTTTCTTGCCTTCTCCAAAAAAGAGGATTGGGGTTCCTGTCCTGGATTGCATTCAACGTTTGCCCAAGTCAGCAGCCTCTTTTCCCCAGTTAATTAAGAGGCAGCATAAAGATAGGGCTTTTCAAACGTTTGACAGCCTTGCAATCCATTTCAGGAAAGGAGACTGGGCAGTATTTATTATCGGTTACACTGATAAAAGCCAGCCCTCTTAAAATAAACCCCTTTCCCCCCCCTCCAGCCCCTATCCTAAACTCTGAACTTTCCTCCCACCGAGATGCCTTTTTGTGATAGGGAGAGGTGGGGTCAGATAATAGCGGTGGGGTTTATGGCAAGCAAAAAAGCGTTTTATGCCTTTGCAATTATTGTCTGTTGTATCACACAAGTTGGGGATTAAGTGCCAGGTGATTCCACAGCGGGGGATGATGGAGATGAAGGTGTCGGGGTGGGAGGGAAGGGGAGGGAGTTGCAAATTCTTTGGAGTTTTGTCTGGGTGTCATAAAAAGGGTGGGTGGGTGCTGGAATGGGGAGCCGAGTTAAATTTTAGTGTCTGTCTGCGCCGCAGCGGTGAAATCTACTTATCTTCCCTACCGGTTCGGAAGTGCACGCTTCACACGCTTTTTCACCCTCGCTCGACTCTCTCTCGCACGCTTTTTCACCCTCTGCGCATGCGCTGAAAGCTTTGCGCATGCGCAGAGGGTTAAAAAAAGAAAATGGCGACGTCTGGCCAGGTGGTACTCCGCTACTGATACTTCTGAACCAAGCCAAACAGGTAGCATTTCACCCCTGGTCTGCGGGTGCCAAGACCTCACCCTGGAACGGATCAACGCCATTCTAACAAACCCCAAAGGTGCTAACCACAAAGAAAGTCCAGTTGCCTTTTGAAAAAAAGCACCTTTGGGACAACTATGACCTGAGAATCTCCATAGACAATTCTAACCAATGGACTGCTTTTCCGTATGTACAAAAATAGGGTCTGGTTGTGAGCGTGTGCGCTAGAGAGAAGCTTTGCAAGTTTTGCAAGTAGAGGCTGGTGTTTTAACACAGGCTTCTCCCTGGGTACAGAGGGGCAGGCGCATTTATCCATGCACCGAGACCAGAAGGTCATTGAACTGCAAAAACAAAACAAAACCCAAGGGCAGTGGCCCTCCAGCAGATAGGAAACCTGCACAAAATAAGAACCATAGATAGAGGGAGGGGAGTGATATAACAACAACAATAACAGCAACAACAGAGTTGGAAGGGTCCTTGGAGGTCTTCTAGTCCAACCCCCTGCTTAGGCAGGAAACCCTACATCACTTCAGACAAATAGTTATCCAACATGATATAAAGGGGAAAACAGGCGGTAATAAAAGTATAAAAGGTGCAAATTAGGATACTGGTTTATGTTTTATTAAATAGAAATGTATAACTATGTGTATTTTGTTATGAACTAAGGTTTGTGTATGGATGTGTTGTGGAGAAAAACAATAAAAACTTTATTTAAAAAAAAACAAACTAAGAACCAGCACTTGCTCCCATTCACAGCCTAATCCCCGACTTCCCCACAAACGGCTGTCTGATGGGAAAGGACCCCAGAGTTCTGGTTAAGCTCCAAATGAATAGAATACAATTTGCTGATCCATTCTAGTTCAGCATTTTCCTTTTATGTTTGGAGCCCGGCTCCTGATGGAGCGGGAACAAGGGGAAGGTGTTTGGGGCCTTGCGTTCCGAGCGTTGCTACGGTACATCTTCCGTCAGATTTAGTGTCTTTTGTGCCAAAGGGTAAACACGGGACGTGCCCAAGGTTAAAAAGGTAGAGAGGCTGGGAGGAGGTGCAGCCAGGTAATAATAATCTTCCCTTAAAGATCTCACTGTATATAGGTACTCCTCGGCTTACAACAGATCACTTAGTAACCGTTTGAAGGTACAATGGCACTAAAAAAAGCGACTTAATGATCGTTTTTCACACTTACAACTTTTGCAACTTTTTACATTACACCCCACAGTCATGTAATCAAAATTCAGACCCTTGGCTCATATTTATGACCGTTGCATTGTCCTGGTGGTCACGTGATCCCTTTCAGTGGCTTTCTGACCAGCCAACTCAATAGGGGAGCCCAGACTCACATAACAACCGTGCGACTACTAGCTTAACGACTGCAGTGATTCGCTTAACAACTGGAGCAAGAAAGCTTGTAAAATGAGGTGAAACTCACTGAATTGTTTCACTTAGCAACAACATTTTGAGCTCAGTCTCGATTGTAAGTCGTGGACCGCCTGTGTTTTTTTCCTGTACGCAACTAAAGCTCTAATTTTTTTTAAAAAAAATTAGGCTAGAATAAGTACATGATCCTGATCGGTAATGGGATTTCCTTTAATTCAGGGGTCTTCAAACTTGGCAACTTTAAGACTTGTGGACTTCAACTCCCAGAATTCTGGGAGTTGAAGTCCACAAGTCTTAAAGTTGCCAAGTTTGGGGACCCCTGCCTTAATTGGACAAAACATTAAATTAAAAGGGACTTGGGTGTGAAGTCTAGGGGTTGATAGCAGCTCCTGTGTGGTCTAGCATGTTGTGTAATTCAGGATATACTACTCAGTTGTGACATTATTTATTTGATGGGGCGTACCATGCTACGTAAGCACACCGACTGTTTTATTAACCTGGCTTTAGAACTGAGTCTATTGCATGTTAGTTTACAGACAATCCACCCTTTCTCATTTCCTCTGCTAGTTGCCTTACGAGGAATTAGAAAAGCAAATCTTAATTCCTGCGAAGGATGTTTTATTCATTTTATTACTTACTTGTGCATGTTTATGTCTGTGCATGCCGTCCAGACAGAGCCAAAGGATCCTGGTGTGAGTGAATAAGGAGTAAAATTTAAGCCTTTTCATCCCACATCGGCTGATCCCAATCGTCACCCAGCCATTTCTTTTTATGTTGGAAAAATATATATTTTGCCACCTTTCCAAACAAGTTTTTCCAGTATTAAAAAAAAAAAAAAAAAGAGGCAGCCGGCTACATAATTGACGTAAAGGCTGGGTTCACACAACATGTTAACCTTATATCTGAGCTAGCAAAACCCAGTAGCTATCGTCAACCAGAGTCACTGTTTCTAAAACAAAGAAACACTGGAGGTTTTCAAGAAGAGATTGGACAGCCATATGTCTGGAATGGTATAGGGGTATCCTGCTTGAGCACAGGGGGTTGGACTAGAAGACCTCCAAGGCCCCTTCCAACTCTGTTACCCTGTATTCTAACCTATCATTTGAATTGAAAAGGATGACCTGACAATAGAATCAAACCCAGCCTGATTTCTGTCACATCCAAACTGTGTTATGACCTAACCTAGGGCTTGCTACACGTGAATCCTGGGGGACAAAATTTGCAAGGCGGGGTGCTCATCGAACGCAAAGGATTTTTTTAAAGAATGGGGAGCGTTCTGGAAGAGAGGAGAAGCACTTCGCTCACCTCCTGCATTTGAGAATGAAAAACCGCCCTCCAGATGTGGGTCGTAGATCACCAAAGTTATTGAACCTCTTTCTTTCTTTTTTATTAAACGGATCTGGCGACAGGCCTCCCACTCTTCCAGACAGCTGGCTAATCTGCAAGATGCTGAGCAGAAGGGCCATTTGGCTTCTCAGGTCATGGTGCACGTTGACCTTTCTTTTCCCTTCTCTGCAAAGCACATGGAGACGGAGCTTTTCACCCAGCCCAGCCCTGTCCTGACATGTCCTAGTGACTCAACCTCCGAGCTGAGCCCTCGGCCCCACCACCACCGTGGTTGATTCTTCCTGCACATTGGGTGCACACGATAGGTTTTGGGCAGAGGCGCAGCCCTGGAGCTGCAGGGCTGTTGCGGAAAGCCTGCGTTTTATGCATAACGACGATCAATCCAGAGCTATTTTCCAAAGCACGAGAAGGCAGGACAAGAAACAATGGATGGAAACTGGTCAAGGAGAGCTTCAACCTGGAAATAAGGAGAAATTTTCTTACAATGAGAATAATTAACCAGTGGAACTGCTTGCCACCAGAAGTTGTGGGTGCTCTATCACTGGAGGTTTTTAAGAAGAGATTGGACAGCCACTTATCAGAGATAAGTCTACTTATGCTAGTCCAGCTAGTATAGTGAAGAGAAGGACCAGGGGAGACATGAGAGCATCTTCCGATATTTGAGGGGCTGCCACGGAGAGGAAGGGGTCAAGCTATTTTCCAAAGCACCTGAAGGCCAGACAAGGAATAATGGATGGAAACTAATCAAGGAGAGATTCAACCTAGAAATAAGGAAGAATTTTCTGACAATGAGAACAGTCAAACAGTGGAACAGAATTTGCCTTCAGAAGTTGTGGGAGCTTCATCACTGGAAGCTTTCAAGAAGAGACTGGACTGCCATCTGTCAGAAATGGTGTAGGGTCTCCTGCTTGGGCGGGGGTGGGGTTGGACTAGATGACCTACAAGGTCCCTTCCATCTCTATTCTGATTGATTGGAGGTTTCTTTTAGCAACCTTCTGTTGCCAACTTCATTTGTAAATATTAGTATTTGGCTTCTATGCAGCCCTTTCATGTGTTGAAAGCTCATTCTTTGTATCACGGATGAATCATTATGAGGACAAGCATCTTCAATAAGAACATGATACACCCCTCCCCCTTGATCATAGATTGGAGGAGAGGTGGGGGGGGGGCTGAGGGCAGAGTGACTTGCCCAAAGCCATCTTGTAAATTTCATGGCAAAATAGTGATTCGAACTGCTCTGGATTGCGTTATTTACCGTTTAAGCAGTGAGCAATAAAATTAAGATCAAGGCAGTTTGGCTAGATGAGACCTTAGCTAGACGGTCACCTGGACAGTGAGACCTATCTGTGGGCACGCGAGGCGTTGCCCTATGTCAGCTCCAGCGCACATGTGCATGCTAGCTGATTTCCGGCCTTTCCGGCCCTTTTTTGCTGTCCCCAGGGTTCAGGAAAGCCTCCTGAAGCCTGGGGGCAGTGAAAAATGGCCCAACAGCCCAACCGGAAGTTCGTTTCCAAACTTCCGTTTGGCCCGTTTAGCCATTTTTCACTCTCAGGAGGCTTTCCTAAACCCTGGGGAGAGCGAAAAACAGCCCAACGGGCCTACCGGAAGTCCGGAGGCTTCAGTGAGTCCTGTGCGCATGCTCGGGGGTAGTGCAGGGGGATTGTGCACATGTGGGAGGGCAGCACACATGCACAGAGGGGAGGGCATTGCATTATGGGTGTGGGCACACGCGTACACGGTATCTCGCACGCGCGCACTCTTTTGGCACCCGAGCCAAAAAAAGGTTCGCCATCACTGCTCTATGGCATCTTAAAGAATAGAAGATTTCTTTGATAAGAAATTAGAGATTGCCCAGGCAGCTGAATCATTCTGCCTGTCCATGATCTCCCTCTCCAACCCACTCATTGATGCTGGTTGATTTTGCATATTATCCAGGTGCCAAGAGAGGATGCTTTCTGAGAAACTGGGAGGAACATGTAAACAGAGACATATGGTGCTGTGCCCTGTGAATGGGCAAGGCCATTTTTAATATTTGCTTTTGCATCCCCCAGCTCGGTAAGCTGCCAGCGAATGAGTAAGTTGCCCAGTGTGCGTGCTGTTCAATCGCAAGGAATACACAGGTAGTCTTCAATTCACGACCACAATGGAGCCCAAAATTCATGTCGTTAAGTGGGAAATTTGTCGTTTTGCCTCGTTTTACGACCTCCCTTGCCACAGTTGTTAAGTAGAGCCCTGCAGCTGTTCCGTTAGTCACCCAAGTTGTTAAGCGAATCTGGCTCCCCTATTGACCTTGCTTGTCATAAAGTCACAAAACGAGCCCGAGACACTGCGGCCGTCGTAAATATGAGTCAGTTGCCAAGCATCTGAATTTTGATCACGTGACCATGGGGATGCTGCAACAGTCGTGGGTGTGAAAAATGGTCGCAACTCACTTTTTTTCAGTGCTGTTTTAACTTCAAATGGCTACTAAAGGAACAGTTGTAAGTTGAGGACTACCTGTATTCTCTGCAACCAAGATCAGATAGACTGAACATTACACAAATTCTGCAGCTGTTTATTTTTTTTAATAAACCTCCCTCTTTTATGAAACAAGACATCATAGGTAAACTCATGAACCTCATGAAGATCTGTAATGACTATAAAATGGCAGGGAAAGTAAACACATTATGAATTCATTTTTAATTAATAAACAAGGAGAGATTCAACCTGGAAATAAGGAAGAATTTTCTGACAGAACAATCAACCCTTGGAACAGAAGTTGCCTTCAGAAGTTGTGGGAGCTTCATCACTGGAAGCTTTAAAGAAGAGACTGGACAGCCATCTGTCAGAAATGGTGTAGGGTCTCCTGCTTGGGCAGGGGGTTGGACTAGATGACCTACAAGGTCCCTTCCAACTCTTTTAATCTGTAATCTGTAAAAATTCAGTTTTAAAAGACTTAGTGATAGGAGTTCTCATGTTAAAAACCACGTTGGTTGGTTGGTTGGTTTTCAAGAAGCATATAATTGGTCCTTGACTTACGACCGTATTTATTTAGCAACTGTTCCAATTTACAATGGCACTGGAAAAAAAGTAAATTATGACCGGTCCTCACACTTATGACTGTCACAGCAACCACGTGGTCCCGTGATCAAAATTTGTGCATGGTCATGTGATCGCTATTTGTGACCTTCCTGTTAGCTTCCAACTAGCAAAGTCAATTGGAAGAACCAGATTTGTTTAATGACCACCTGATTCACTTAACAAGTGCGGTGATTTACTTAACAACCATGGCAAAATGGTCATAAAATCAAGTGTGACTCACTTAACAACCGCCTTGCTTAAGAACAGAAGTTCTGGTTCCAGTTGTGGTCATAAGTATTTTTGATCCCATTTGGCTGTAAGATTACCTGTGATCTTATTTGGGCTTCATAGCATAATTTAAATTGGATTGCAACTAAATTTCCTTTTTCTTTTCTTCCTTTTCCTCCTTGATTTTATGAAATTATGAGTTATAGTTTTTAACTCTAATCAAGTTCTTTTGCAATAATAATAACAACACTGTCTCTTTATATAAACATTGATTGATTGATTGATTGATTGCCTGCTCCTAATTTAAGGGGGCAAAAGGTAGCATTCATAATACAACACCTCTGCCTCATACGACACCTGTCTGAAAACAGTTTTTCCTTGGATTACAGCATTCTATAATTATCAGCTGAGCTTTTCGAAATGAAAACAGCAATTTAAAAAGCACAGCATAGAAGCAGTAAAAGACAGAAATGGTAGTCATGAGTGGTTAGGAAGCTATCTTGCAGTATAAAAATTAAGAGATTAACATGATTATGATTAATGCCATGATTAGAGAATGCAGCCATTTTAATTAAGAAAAAAAATCTTTAATTCAAACAATGGCTGGCTGGCTGGCTGCCTTGCCTTCTCCTGTTACCTTTGAACACCTGCTGGCTGCATGTTACTGTCTCCTTGTCAAAGCACTTTAAAAAAAATGTTGTTGTTAGTTGCGAAGTCGTGTCCGACCCATCGCGACCCCATGGACAATGTTCCTCCAGGCCTTCCTGTCCTCTACCATCCCCCGGAATCCATTTAAGCTCACACCGACTGCTTCAGTGACTCCATCCATCCACCTCATTCTCTGTCGTCCCCTTCTTCTTTTGCCCTCAATCGTTCCCAGCATTCGGCTCTTCTCCAGTGAGTCCTTCCTTCTCATTAGGTGGCCAAAGTATTTGAGTTTCATCTTCAGGATCTGGCCTTCTAAAGAGCAGTCAGGGTTGATCTCCTCTAGGACTGACCCGTTGGATCGCCTTGCAGTCCAAGGGACTCGCAGGAGTCTTCTCCAGCACCATAGTTCAAAGGCCTCCATTCTTTGGCGCTCAGGCTTCCTTATGGTCCAACTTCCACAGCCATACATTGCAACTGGGAAAACCACAGCCTTGCTATACACACCTTTGTTGGCAGGGTGATGTCTCTGCTTTTTAGTATGCTGTCTAGCTTTGCCATGGCTTTCCTCCCCAGGAACAAGAGTCTTTTAATTTCTTGGCTGCAGTCCCCATCTGCGGTGATCTTGGAGCCCAGGAAAATAAAATAAAATATGTCACTGCCTCCATTTCTTTCCCATCTATTTGCCAGGAATTGAGAGGGCCGGATGCCATGATCTTAATTTTCTTAATGTTGAGTTTCAAGCCAACTTTTGCACTCTCCTCCTTCACCTGCATCAAGAGGCTCTTTAGTTCCTCTTCACTTTCTGCCATTATAGAGTGGTATCATCTGCGTATCTGAGGTTGTTGATATTTCTTAAATGAATCTTAAATGAAACTGCTTTCTTTCTTTCAGCAGTGGCTGTCACTTATGGGAGTTCCCTAATCTTTTCCATCTCTTCATCTTTGTCTAATTGTACAGGTAGTCCTTGACTTTCAACTTCGTTTAGTAACCGTTTGAAGTTACAGTGGCACTGAAAAATTTGACTTGCCCGTTTGTCACACTTATGACCGTTGCAGCATCCCTATGGCCACGTGATCAAAATTCAGACTGATATTTATGATGGTTTCCCGGGGTCATGTGATCTCCCTTTTGTGACATTCTGACAAGAAAAATCGATGGGGAAGCCAGATTCACTTCAGAACTAACTTAAGGCCTCAAGCTTCGTAAATACATGCCAACTGACAATTGCCCAAATTTTCATCATGTGACTGTGGGGATGCTGCGATGGTCATCAATGTGAGGACCAGTCATAAGTCACGAAACGAAAGCTGGCTGGGTGCCTTTGGGCAAATCACCAGAAGGCCATGAGTTTTAGTCCCGCTTTAGACATGAAAACCAGTTGGGGGACACTGGGCCAATGTCACTCTTTCAGACCGACCCACTTCACAGGGAAAGAGGAAGAGGAAGGACTACTTAGAGGAAGGTTATGTTTGCCCAACACCTCACAGGGCTGTTGTTCTGAAGAAAAAGAGGAAGAGGGAGGTTATGTTTGAGTTAACTTATAAAGTAATGAAGGTGGGATAAAAATCAAATAAATTATGGCTGTAATCAATTGTAGTTCTGCTCCTTATAGAATAGAATAGAATAGAATAGAATAGAATAGAATAGAATAGAATAGAATAGAATAGAATAGAATAGAATAGAATAGAATAGAATAGAATTCTTTATTGGCCAAGTGTGATTGGACACACAAGGAATTTGTCTTTAGTGCATATGCTGTCAGTGTACATAAAAGAAAAGATACATTTGTCAAGAATCATGAGGTACAACACTTAATGATTGTCTTACATATGCTGCATATACATACCGTAATAAAGTGAGTGATCTTTAGTGCTCTCTGCTTGGTTGTTTTCTTACAGATGTTTCTTTACCCAAACATCTAACATATGTTGGATAATAACAACCAACATTACCCAAATATCTAACGTATGTTGGATAATAATGTCCAACATTACCGAAATACCCAAGAAAAGTAACAGCATCAATGCTCGAAGGGAGTGGTGTTTGCGCTGATTATGTTACCTCTGCTAGAAAACATGCAAGCTCGGAGAGTGCCAAGGACCCCTCATTTCAACCCTGAGCTACAGAATATTCTCCTTTATTGGTCCATAATAAAGCCGCAGGTGTTGCAGCCTTCCATCTTGGCTTTTCTGCATCCCCTACGGATGCCTCTGGTTCCATCTCGAAAGCTGAAACTGTACTGCTGATGCTTCCTTCTTTCTGTGACATTAAAGCATCTTAGCCAATGGCTGTACATCTAAATTAGGCCCCTAACTGGCAGCTGCAGAAAAGTATGAACAGCGCACCCTTCTTTGCCGACAGCTGCAAGGAAGCTTCAGATTGTGGTTGTGAGGTTGTGTGGTTGTTCCTCAAAACACTGGCTTTCTCTTGCAGATGAACGAGAAGCGGTACAGAAGAAGACCTTCACCAAATGGGTCAACTCTCACCTGGCCCGGGTCACCTGCCGCATCAGTGATCTGTACAGCGACCTACGAGATGGACGCATGCTGCTGCGACTCCTGGAAGTGCTCTCAGGGGAGCAATTGGTGAGTGTGGAGGAGGTTGGGGCAGGGGTGGGATTCTGCCGGTTCGAACAAACCGGGTGCTCCGACGATCAGCTGGGAGCAAATCGGTTCGCTCCAACGATCAGCTGGGCCCGCCCGCCCACCCCTGCGCTTTATTCACCTATATCTTCTCAGCTGATTTGTGCGGCACAGCGGGTTGCCACGGCTCAGCTGTGTTACGCCCCAGCAGCAACGAGGAAGTTCAAGTTTTTGTTAAACTTGTTAACCGGTTGTTAAACCGGCACGATCCCACCACTGGGTTGGGGGAAGCCCAAAGCAGCCCCCTCCCAAAATTGATAAAAAAAGTCTGCAAATTTAACAAACGAACAAACAAAATTCCCAACATTTTTTGGTATCGTGGAGAGGGGACTCTTTTTAGGGATGCGGTGTCCAATGTGCCCATCCGTCTGTCATTAAAAGCATTTAAATCGCCAAGCATGGAACCTGTTTGTGTTCATCTGGTCATTTTAAATAGTGGCGCCACAGTGGTTAGAATGCAGTACTGCAGGCCAATTCTGCCGACTGCCAGCAGTTCGATTCTCACCGGCTCAAAGTGGACTCGGCCTTCCATCCTTCCGAGGACGGTAAAATTTGGACCCAGATTGTTGGGGGCAAGAGGCTGACTCTGTAAACCTCTTAGAGAGATTGTTGCCCCCAACAGTCTGGGTCCTCAGTTTACCCATCACGGAAGGCTGAGTCAATCTTGAGCCCGTTAGTATCGAACTCCTGGCAGTGGGCAGAGTTAGCCTGCAATACTGCATTCAAACCACTGCTCCAACAGGGCTCCTGTGCTTGAATCTCAAACTCATAAGGCACAAACGGTCTTGCATGATTTCTGACCAAAACATGGCAAAATTGCCCTTTGCTGAGAAAATAACGGGATGGAGTGGGAGGTAGCCTTTTCCCAGCTGGGATGGGACCTCTTCCAGCTTCAAAAGTGCCATGCTGCTTAGGAATTCAAGGAGGGGCAGTGCCAGCCTGCCGAGATCAGGCCGGGCTTCGAAAAAGGCAGGCCCAGCCGGGTGGTTTTTCTCATCTCTTGCCACGTCTCTCTCTTTCCTCTTCTCCAAGCCAGCCGCAGCCACCACCCACCTCGTCGGGAAAGCCGAACACCTGTTTCCCAGAATGCCATGCTTTGGCTCGTTTTGCAGCCGGGAGGGGAACAGCCTGTTCTAGCTCAAGCGAGGCAGAATTTCCAGTTTCCCTGTTGGCAGGCAGCAACCTACATACACCCTGCCTGGCAGCTTGGCAGGTGCTTCTGTCCTGGCAGCTGAATTTTTCGGCTGGTGTGGCGGGGGAGGCAAAGGAAAGGAAGATGCTGAAGCAGGCTGGAAAATGTTAGAAGCATGTAGAAAATTACGCAGATTTCAAGAGCGTCGTCTCTGACTGTGTTGGCTCCATGTCTAGTGAAAAGAAGGACCAGGGGAGACATGATAGTAGTGTTCCAATATCTGAGGGGCTGTCACAAAGAGGAGGGGGCACACCTATTCTCCAAAGCACCTGAGGGCAGGATAAGAAGCAATGGGTGGAAACTAATCAAGGAGAGAAGCAATCTGGAATTAAGGAGAAATTTCCTGACAGTGAGGACATTTAACCAGTGGAACAACTTGCCACCAGAAGTTGTGGGTGCTCCATCACTGGAGCTTTTTAAGAAGAGACTGGACAACCACTTGTCTGGAATGGTATAGGGCAGTGATGGCGAACCTTTTTTTCCTCGGGTGCCGAAAGTGCATGCGCGCGTGCTATTGCACATGCGCAAGTGCCCACATCCATAATTCAATGCCTGGGGAGGGCGAAAACTGTCTCCCTCGCCCTCCCGGAGGCCCTCTGGAGGCCGGAAATGGCCCGTTTCCCAACTTCTGGTGGGCCTGGTAGGCCCATTTTTCGCCCGCCCAGGCTCCAGAGGCTTCCCTGGAGCCTGGGGAGGGCAAAAACGCCCTCTCCCGTCTCCCCGGAGGCCCTCCGGAAGCTGAAAACACCCTCCCAGAGCCTTCGTGCAAGCCAAAAATCAGGTGGCTGGCACGCACATGCCCGCTGGAGCTGAGCTAGGCAACGGCTTGCGTGCCGGCAGATATGGGTCCGCGTGCCACTTGTGGCACGCGTGCCATAGGTTCGCCATCACTGGTATAGGGCCATGATGGTGAATATATGGCACATGTGCCACAGGTGGCACGCAGAGCCTTCTCTGTGGACACGCCAGCCGTCGCCCCAGCCCAGCTCAACCACGCATGCGGGCGCTCCTCCCGACGGCCAACTGGTCTCCGAGTCTCTGCCGCGTATGTGTGGGGGCAGGGCGCATGCCGGGGATGTGTGTGTGCATGCGCGGGGGACGGGGCGCATGTGCAGAGGGTGCTCACATTGCATTTTGGGGGTTTGCACGTATGCGCGCAGCCCCCCTGCACCCCATTTTGGACCTGGAAGGCCTCCTGCACCAACCTGGAAGCCAAAAATGGGTGGGGGTGTGGGGCGCATGCACGGCGGGTGCTCGCATTGCATTTGGGGGGGGGTGCATTCGCGTGTGCATGCTTGTGTTTTGGGCACTCGGCACCAAAAAGGTTCGCCATCACTGGTATAGGGTCTCCCGTTCAAGCAGTGGGTGGACTAGAAGACCTCCAGAATGGTTATTCTGTTATTCTGTTATTCCTGGTTGGTAGGGTGATATTTGAGACTGACCAGTTGGCATTGATTTCCCGTTGTTGGCTGAGATTTTGTTCATTCTTGCTGATTCAAAGTCTCTCCACTGAGATTGGATCAATTCTGGGTTTTTCTCCAGGCTTTGGGGTCAGAGGTTATGTTAGAACAAGGATCCCCAACCACAGAGGAGTACAGGTCTGTGGCCTGTTAGGATCCAGGCCACATAGCTGGAAGCGAGCGACAGGCAAGCGAACCCTACTGTAAAACTGTGTGTGAGGGATCTAGGTTGTGCACTCACACACACACATGGGTCCGGGGAAAAATTGTCTTCCATGAAACTGATCCCTGGTGCTAAAAGGTTTGGGAACCACTGTGTTAGTGGAACCCGATTCAGGAAATCCTCAACTTATAACCATTCGTTTAGCGACTGAAGTTATCATGGCACTGAAAAATCTGACTTACGACTGGTCCTCAAATTACGCCCATCGCAGCATCTCCGGGGTCATTTTATCAAAATTCAAGTGCTTGGCAACCGACATATACCGTATTTTTTGGAGTATAAGACGCACCTAGATTTTAGAGGAGGAAAACAAGAAAAAAAGTATTCTGAACCAAATGGTGTAGTAATATATTATTTAATAAAATACCTGTATAGCAGAATACTTTTTACAACCATGTACACTTTTTACAAACTTCAAACTTGACAGCTTTAAGACTTGTGGACTTCAACTCCCAGAATTCCTCCTCCAGTCATGCTAGATGGGGTAATTAGAAGGCAAAAACACCCCCGTTTTTTGCGAAAAATGGCCCGTTTTTAGGCCTTTTTTTTTATTTTGCAAAAATGAGGCATGCAGAGGTTTTGGGAAGCCTGCAGAGCACTCCTAGTGGGTGGGGGAAGGCAAAAACACCTCCGTTTTTGCAAAAAACGGGCCATTTTTTGCAAAAATGGTACCTGGGGGCAGGGCTTTGGGAGGCCAAAAATGGCTGTATTCGGTGTATAAGACGCACCAACATTTCCACCCTCTTTTGGGGGGCAAAAAAGGTGCGTCTTATACTCCGAAAAGTACGGTATTTATGATGGCTGCAGCATCCTGGGGGTGGGGGTGGGGGTGGGGGTCACACGATCACCTAGCCAGCTTCCAAGTCAATGATGGAAATTAGATTCGCTTAACAGCCATGTGATTCACTTAGCAACTGTGGCAGAAAAAGGTTGTCCGATTGGACGCAACTCCCTGCTTAGCAACAGAAATTTGGATATCAATTGTGAGTCGAGGGCTACCCGTGTTGGCATCGTGCAGTGCTTTATTTGGGTCATTTTTCAACTAAAACTTCTGTTTTGTTTATAGGGATTTTAATATGTTGGTTTTTCCCCAGGTGAGCTTGTTTGTTAATTGCCTGGAGTTATGTACTTAAAATGGGTGCCTGTATAAATATGCACATTTTAAAAAAAAAAAATCCATTTAAATGAGTTGAGTTGCCTTGAAAAAACACTGAAAGGTATTGAAAGAGGAAAGGAAGTCATTAAAGGGAGAGATGGCAACACCCAGCACCCTTAAAAGCAGAAACAGTTGGCCTTATTTGATTATAGATCTCTTCCAATGTGAACATCCCGTATCCTGTACTAGACATTTAAATTTCTCTCTCTCTTCCTCCTAAAGGAAACACTCCCACCTTTCTAAAACCACATTTTTAGTATGTTTTCATTTTCTTAACTTCAAGTCTGTTTTTATACTTATACTTGTTGGATACGATTGAGCCCAAAATTTCTGTTGCTAGCTGAAGACATTCGTTAAGTGAGTTTTGCCCCCATTTTACGGCTTTTTCTTGCCACCGTTGTTAAGTGAATCACTGCAATGGGTTAAGTTAGTCACACGGCCGTTAAAGTAAATCTGGCTTCCCCGTCAACTTGGCTTGTCAGGAGGTTAACAAAAAAAGGAGCACAGGACCTCGGGACCCCACAACCGTCATAAATATGAGTCGGAATGAGCCAAACGTCAGAATTTTGATCACGGGGATGCCGCAATGGTTGTAAGTGTGAAAAACGGTAAGTCACTTTTTTCAGTGCTGTTGTAACTTTGCACGGTCACTAAATGAACTGTTGTAAGTCGAGGACTACCTTTGCAAAATGCATATAAATTCCTAAGTGCTGTGCAAAATTAAGGACGGCCTTAAACTAGAGGTCTTCAAACTTGGCAACTTTAAGACTTGTGGACTTCAACTCCCAGAATTCTCCAGCCAGCATAGCTGGCTGCAGAATTCTGGGAGTTGAAATCCACAAGTCTTAAAGTTGCCAAGTTTGGGGACCCCTGCCTTAAACCAAGGATCAAGCAGTACACCTTAGGAAAGAAAGAAAATATGTAGAGGAGGAGGGACAACATGGGTGAGGACATCTCAAGAATTTTGGTGAATCAGAGCAATGGTCCTAGTGGAATCCTGTTTCAACCAGTTTCACTGCAGCTTTTAGAAAAACTCCCCCCCAAAAATAGCCCCAAAGACCTCAATTTGTTCTCAGTTGCTGCTTCCTGTTTTTGACCTGTTCTAAATATCTAATATACCTGCGCGAAGAACAATGGCTGACGTCCGTGAATGTGCGGGAGCTTTTTTTTAAAGGCTTCTGAGCTAGACTGGGAAATGGAAAAAACCCCAAATGCCGTAGCAAATCCCTTCGGATCCCGTGGTCAAGAGGGCTAAATGGGAGTGCCCTTGAAATGAGACAAGGGCCAAGCTTAACTTCAAGAAAACTTTCTCCTTATCTTAAGCCACTGGCCGTTAACCGCCACTGATGGCTTTGAACTCCCAGCTACCTATAACCAAAATTCCTCTCTTTCTGACCATCCTGAATTGCTGACTGATGAAGTAAGCAAGTTTTGCTTTAGTGGTTAGACCAGGCTTGAAAAACGAGAGACCAGGAGTTCTAGTCCTGCCTTAAGCATGAAAGCCAGCTGGGTGATTTTGGGCCAATCACCAGGAGAATATGAGTTCTAGTCCTGGCTTAGGCATGAAAACCAACTAGGTGACTTTGGGCCAATCGACAGGAGATGGGGATTTCTAGTCCCACCTTGAAAGCTGGCTGGGTGACTTGGGGCAGTCACTCTCTCTTAACCCAACCCATCTCACAGGTTTTTGTTGTGGGGAAAATAGGAGGAGGAGGAAGGCATGTTGGAGATGTTCGCCGCATTGAGTTATTTGTAAAAAGAAAAAAAATATGGGATACAAATAAAAAGCAAAAGGTCATCGCCTTCTGGATGACTATGAATTCCAATTCCTCGAGGGCTTGGAATTTCTGTTCCAACTTGTCTTTAATCAGTGTAGAATTGTATAAGTCTAACCTTGGTAATAGATAGCGATAGAGGTTAAATTTTTAACTATAACACTTGAGATTAGCACCGTGGATAAAGGTTTTCAAGAAAAGATTTGTCCAAGATAATATGAGGACTCCTGCCTTGGTCTAGAAGACCTCTAAGGACCCTTCTAGCCATGATTCTATGATTGGAAGAGCTACATCCAACATTAGGTGAGGCCATTCCTGTTCCCCTCCCAGATATACAAATTCCATTTACAAACACAGAAACATACCCACCACACACCCTTATCCAGATATACAGTACATTGATGATATATATATGAGAGAGAGAGAGAGAGAGAGAGAGAGAGAGAGAGAGAATGTGTGTGTGTTTGTGTGTGTGTGCTGTCTGTCTGTCTGTCTATTCATCCATCCATATCTATCTATCTATCTATATCTATCTATCTATCTATCTATCTATCTATCTATCTATCTATCTATCTATCTATCTATCTATCTATCTATCTATCTATCTATCATCTATCTATCCATCCATCCATCCATCCATCCATCTATCTATCTATCGCCTGTATCTGTCTGTCTATCTATCCATCTCTCTGTCTATATCCATCTATCCATCCATCCACCCACCCACCCACATCCACCTACCTACCATCTGAAATATTTTGTATTTCAGTGGAAAGTGAGAATCGATAACATAGATCGATCCAGTAACTCCTAATTAAGCCTTAGGAGGCAATCTGCTATCCTAGATTCAAGATTTGTCATGTTGGATGAGCTCAGCCACCGGGTGGTGGCATCTGAAAGTCTCCATGCCCTGTAGTGGAAGCCCCCTCCCCCATTGCCTCCCCCTCCCCATTCTTGTGAAAGGATAGGGATGAATGGAAACTTTGCACCATTGCTTCAAAGTAGAGTTAGCCCTTGACTTACTGTATCCCCACAGTTGGGAACGGAATTTCAATTGCCAAGCGATGTGGTCTTTAAGCAAGTCGCTACGGGACCGTACCTGGTTTTCTGACCATTTTTTACCATGGTCGTTAAGCGAACCCCACGGTGGTTAAGAGAACGCGGCTTCCCCATTTGCATGCCCGAAGGCAGCGGGAAAAGTTGCAAATCGCAATTGCGCCAGAGCCGAGTTGCAAATCGTGAGACCTTAGAGGGGGTGCGCTGGTCATAACTTCAAGGATGGGCCATAAGTCACTTTTCCCGAGGCCGTCATAACTTCAAACTCTGGTTAAATGGACAGTTGTAAGTTGAGGAATTCCTGCAGCTTCATTCTCCCCTTGGAAAGCTCTAAACAGGTACATTTTTGTAAGCAGAAGTGGCTTGGGGAAAGGACCCCAACAGGAGACTGGATTTTACCCATGTGTTGGCGCTTTATTTTATTTTATTTTATTTTATTATTATTTTTTATTTTTTATTTTTTTTATTTAATTTTTTTATTTAATTTTTTTTATTTAATTTATTTGTCAAACATGAACAAGATAGCAGGTATAGGTATTAACATAAACATAAACAAAGGAAGTAAGTACAGATAAATGGGGACAGTAGGACAGGGATGGTAGGCACGCTGGTAAAGTTGAAGCTGTGGGGGTTTGAGGATGTAACAACGGAGTCCGACAGAGCATTCCAGGCGTTGACCACTCTGTTGCTGAAGTCGTATTTTCTGCAGTCGAGTTTGGAGCGGTTTACCTTGAGTTTGTATCGATTGTTTGCCCGTGTATTATATTATTTGTTGGCTGCATTGGTTTGAGACATAAACTGGATTCATTCACCCCTCCAAGGTGCCATTTCGTGGTTCCGTTTTTGGCGTAGCTTGTTGGGCCAACTCAGTCTTGCATTTTTACTCCTTAAATCAGTGGTGGGATTCAAATTTTTTACTACCGGTTCTGTGGGCATGGTCTGGTTTGGTGGGCGTGGCTTGGTGGGAATAGTTGGGGAAGGATATTGCAAAATATCCATTCCCTCTCCACTCCAGGGGAAGGTTACTGCAAAATCCCCATTTCCTCCCGATCAGCTGGGACTCGGGAGGCAGAGAATAGATGGGGGTGGAGCCAGTCAGAGGTGATATTTACCGGTTCTCCGAACTACTCAAAATTTCCGCTACCAGTTCTCCAGAACTGGTCAGAACCTGCTGAATCCCACCTCTGCCTTAAATGAAATATGGGCTTATTTTCACATGCGAACCATGTTTGATGCACAGAGGAAATCTCAGATTAAATTAGAATTTAATCTCATTTGCTGCTTTTGGGGGGGGGGGAGAAATCACAACCGAAGCTGGAAGTGGAATAACCCTCGGAGTCTTCCATGGTATCCTCTCTATTGGATCGGGTTAGGAAGTCCAAAGCTGACAGTTAAGGAGAAGGCAAGGATTGGTTACTCTCTTTCCTATTGACCTTCCAGGGGGAGGAAATTCACCATTTCCTTCCCATGACATTTTCATGTCGCAAGCCCATTCGTGGAACGTGGTGGGATTTCTTCGGTCCGAGCCCACGCCACTCTTCCCAACTCCCCATACCTGCTTGGGGACTGCCAACTTTCCATCCACCTCCTGCTCCATTCCATCCCTCTGTGGTTTGCAAGCACAGGGAAAAGGAATTCTTGGGTTGGGATTAGTTGTCTGATTCCACCCCTCCCTCCGGGTTTTGTTTTGTTTTGTTTAAAAAAAAAAAACCTCGGTGACAAGCAGACCGAACTCTTCCGACAGCTCAGTCTGGGCTAGAGGCGGGAAGGCGGTTTGGCTGCCAGTTAAACCGGCTTCCTGCCTTGTGCAACCCAGTTGGCAGGACCGGATCGCAAGGCTGTGTTGGAAAGTAGGGGATGGGTCAAACAGGAGGGCCAGCGGACTCGGGCACTTACTACTTAACCTGAGTGTTGAGAAGAAAGAAAAATCTCAAGAAACGAGCCAAATACAAATACTTTTATTTCTACTTGGAAACCACTTCTTTGTGCTTGAGGCGGTGGGGGGGGGGAATGAAACTTTGATTCTGATAGATTTTTTGTTATAGAAATGGCTAGTTAATACGATTATGTAAAAGTAAAAAGTTGAGGTTTGATGTTAATGCCTTATTCTACTGCACCAAAGGGAGTCAATGCCTTTTTATTTTATTTTTTTCCCCTTTTTTCCCCCTCACTTTTCCTTTCCGTTTTCCCTTCCCTATTTTCCTGTTTTCTTTCTGTGCTATATTTACAAACTAATACATAAATAATAAAGAAACAAACAAACATCTCTGGTGGTCTCATTGTAGACAAAATCAGGGGCTTGCTAAACCATAGAATCCTAGGGCTGGAAGGGACCTTGGAGGTCTTCTAGTCCACCCCCGCCTGCCCAAGGCAGGAGTCCTTATTGCATCACAGACAAATGGCTGCCCAATTTGTTCTTGAAGACCTCCGTAGTCCTCCCCTCTACAGGTAGTCCTCGATTTACAACAGTTCATTTAGTGACCGTTCAAAGTTACAACGGCACTGGGGGGAAAAAGTGACTTAGGACCGTTTTTCACAGTTACGGCCTTCCCAGCATCCCTATGATCATGTGATCAAACTTCAGATGCTTGCGAACGGATTCATATTTATGACCGTTGCTGTGTCCCGAGGTCACGTCGTCCCCTTTTGCGACCTTCTGACAAGCAAAGTCCATGGAGAAGCCAGGTTCCCTTAACAACCGGGTTACTAACTCATCCACTGCAGCGATTCGCTTAACATCCGAGGCAAGAAAGGTCGCAAAATGGGGCAAAGCTCACTTAACACGTGTCTCACTTAACGACAGAAATTTTGGGCTCCATTGTGGTCGTAAGCCGAGGACTTTAACAGCAGGAAACGAATGAAACGCATAGAGACTGAATGTCTAGGAAAGCCGCCTTTGGAATTAAACCTATCCAGGCTTCTTGCTTTGCTTGCGGCATTTGCACAACACGCCAAACCCTCCTTGACCCAGTTAAGCTTGTCCCGTGCCGAGGCCCTATGTCTTCATCAATATGCAAAATTGAGCCTCACGCCTCTTTTGTGAATGAATGGCTGACGCCCGAGGTTGTTCTCGGTTGTATTTACTGATTTATAATTTTATGATATGCCACAACACTTGGAACCGGCGCTGGGCAGTTTCCATCTCTGACTTTCAGCAAAGTACAATTACAGCAATAAGCGTAATGAATTAGCTGCTGGTTGTGTCAGAGGTCGTGTACATAGAACCTTTGTAAGACCATGCTTCATGCAGCTTCTAAAGTCGTCTGCCACGACTTTAGAAGTTTTTCAGCGGCTGCAAAATCCCCCCCCCCCCCACTTAATCGTATCCGATGCTCAGAAACTGCCTGGAGAAGTCCCTGCAGTTTTCTCAGCAAGGTTTTTCAGAAGTGGCTTGCCATTGCTTCCTTCCTAGGGCTGAGAGAAGGTGACTGGCCCAAGGTCACCCAGCTGACGTCATGCCGGCAGGACTAGAGCTCACCGTCTCCTGATTTCTAGCCTGGCCCCTTACACCACTAAAGCAAACCATTACGGCTCCCTGGCTGATTAATTTCCTGGATTCACATAGCATACTGAGCCATAAACTGATCAAACAGTTTAGATTTGCCAGGGTAATAATAGCTCAGATTAGTGTCTTCTGCAAAAGGTAAATGGTTAGAATTCAGTATTGCAGGCTAACTCTGTCCACTGTCAGGAGTTCGATCCTGACCAGCTCAAGGTTGATTCAGCCTTCCATCGTTCCGAGGTCGGTAAAATGAGGACCCAGATTGTTGGGGGCAACAGGCTGACTATGTAAACCATTTAGAGAGGGCTGTAAAGCACTGTGAAGCGGTATATAAGTGCTATTGCTATTGCTAAATGCTGATTAGTTTATGCATATTGTATACAGTAGCCTTCGTTTGCTGGAACAGACTGGCATGGTTATGCATCTTAAGACAGTTTTCTCAACCTTATCAACTTTTAAGATATATGGATTTTCAACTCCCAGAATTCCCCAGCCAGCCTTTCTGGTGAGGGAATTCTGGGAGTTGAAGTCCACCTATCTTAAAGCATGCTGGCTTGGGGATTCTGGGCGTTGAAGTCCACCCCTCTTAAAGCATGCTGGCTGGGGGACTCTGGGAGTTGAAGTCCACCCATGTTAAAGTTGCTGAGTTTGAGAAACAATTCATTTGGAAGAGCCCTTCCCAGGAATATAAACAAGATTGGAGGAATACAGAGGACCTTCTGCTTATGCTCAGAAGAAATTATAACCTGTTTTTCCTTCTCCTCCTCAGCCCAAGCCAACCAAGGGCCGAATGCGAATCCACTGTCTGGAGAACGTAGACAAAGCCCTCCAGTTTTTAAAGGAGCAACGCGTCCATCTGGAAAACATGGGCTCCCACGATATTGTGGATGGCAACCACCGACTCACGCTGGGCCTCATCTGGACAATCATCCTCCGTTTCCAGGTATGTTCCGGAATGTTCCTCCCTCATTCAGGCTTTCGCCTCTGAGGGCTGCAGCGCAGCTGAGGACATTGCTGCAGCAAGAAATAGAAGCCAAAAGATTGAAAGGGAGGTTCTTGCTCTGCTTTCATTTCAAAATCAAGTTTCTAGTTCTCATGACGGAAGAATAATTAAAACGATCAGGGTGTGTTGAGCCTATGGGATAAATGATTAAGGGGAAGTCATTTTGAAATACCTGAAGGATTGTCGCACACCCGAGGGAGTGGATTTATTTTCTGTTTTTCCAGAGGGCGGGAATAAAATCGGTGTGTTAAAACTACAAGGAAGAAGTTACCAACTACAAGGAGGAAGTGTCAGTTGTCAGCTTATGGGTGACTTGCCACCTAGCAAGTAATTGGACTAGATGACCTCTGAGATTCCTTCCAACTCAACAGAAGAATCTCTTTAAGCAATTCTCTATTAAGGGAGGAGATTTACCATTGTTGGCCCTCCCTTTATAATAAATTATGCAAAATACCACACAAGCAGCACCAGTGCTGCCAAATTTTTCTAGATTCGTGCTTGTTAAGCAAGATTTGGGATGTTTTTCTTCATTTTTGCCTGGCCCGCCTGACATTTTTCTGGATGGGTGCAGGTTTTCATCATTATTACCGTATTTTTCGGAGTATAAGACGCACCTTCCCCCCCCCTAAAAGAGGCTGAAAATGTGGATGTGTGTTATACTCAGAATGTAGCTTTTAGTAAGCTTTTTTTCAGCCCTAACGATGTGCTAACCAGTGAAGCTAACCAGTGAAGCCATCTTCTGTGCTTTGCTAGCCAAGCGATCTTCCCTTTGCCTGCTTTTCTCATTGTTTCTCTCTCTGAAGAGAGAGAGAAGTGAAGTGTTTTAGAAACTGTTTTTTATCCCCAACCAGGGGATAAAAAGCAAGCAGGAGCGCTCAAAACCAGCAAACTAATGTGCTGAAGCTGACCAGACTAAGGACTAGCCAGATGAATACATGATAGGCAGATTATTTTTTCCCTATTATACTCCGGTGCATCTTATACTCCAAAAAATACAGTACTTTAAAAGGAAGGGGGGAAAAATACATACACTCACACTGACTGGTAGTGACTCTGATCAACTGAGATTCTTTTTCGATCTTTTCTCATAGATTCAAGACATCAGTGTGGAGACAGAGGATAACAAGGAGAAAAAGTCAGCCAAAGATGCCCTGCTGCTTTGGTGCCAGATGAAAACAGCTGGGTAAGGGGATAAACAAGACAATGCATGTAGGCGAGTCTCCCCTTCCCGGCTAACACTTAACTGGGATTTTCCTATCTTGCTTTTTAATGCCATAAAGAATTAGTGGTGTAGGAAGCCAGCCGTGTGCTGCAGCTGCCGATAAAAGCCAATGCAATCCTAGGCTGCATTAACAGAGGGACAGAATCAAGATCACGCGAAGTGTTAATACCACTTTATAATGCCTTGGTATAAGGCCACACCTGGAATACTGCATCCAGTTTTGGTCGCCACGATATAAAAAAGACGTTGAGACTCTGAAAAGAGTGCCGAGAAGAACGACAAAGATGGTTAGGGGACTGGAGGCTAAAACATATGAAGAACGGTTGCAGGGACTGGTCATGGCTAGAAAAGAAGGACTGGGGGTGACATGATTGCACAGTTCCAATATTGGAGGGGCTGCCACAGAGAAGAGAGGGGTAAACCTATTCTCCAAAGCACCTGAAGGCAGGACAAGAAACAATGGATGGAAATTAATCAAGGAGAGATCCAATCTAGAAATGAATACGGGGGGTCCTCTCTTCTGCTTTTTACAGGTACCAAAATGTGAATGTCCATAACTTTACCACAAGCTGGAGAGATGGCCTGGCTTTCAACGCAATTGTCCACAAACACAGGTCAGTTGACTGAGGTGGGACTAGAACTCACTGTTTCCTGGTGACTGGCGTAAAGTCATCCAGTTGGTTTTCATGCCTAAGGCGGGACTAGAATTCACCATCTCCTGGTGACTGGCCCAAAGTCACCCAGCTGCCTTTCATGCCTATGGCGGTACTAGAACTCACCATCTCCTGGTGATTGGCCCAAAGTCACCCAGCTGCCTTTCATGCCTATGGCGGTACTAGAACTCACCATCTCCTGGTGATTGGCCCAAAGTCACGCAGCTGCCTTTCATGCCTATGGCGGGATTAGAATTCACCGTCTCCTGGTGATCAGATCAGAGTCACCCAGCTGGCTTTTATACCTAAAGCGGGACTTAAACTTACAGTATTCAGCTTTCTAACCTGTGGTACCTCAACCACTAGACCAAACTTTTTTTCGATTTCTAGTTCTCGCCCAGAAAGTCATATATTTGCATGTATGTGTTTTCATGTCGGTGTCCTCAACAGGCCAGATCTGATAGACATTGATACCTTGAAGAAATGTAACGCACACTACAATCTCCAGAATGCCTTCAATGTGGCTGAAAAGGAGCTCGGCCTTACCAAACTCTTGGATCCTGAAGGTGGGTCCAGCTAGGTTCCTTTTCCCTGCGTCTTTCGTTTGGGTTGGGTCTGTGCTATCTCTGAGGGGTGGTTGAATCCTATTTTAATTTTCCAAGTTTTTTCATGCGGATAAGCAAAAAGTCTATCATGGTCTTATGAGAAACTTTAGCAACTAGGAGGCAGGTCTTTAAAGCTGCTTCTATCCAACAGAGAACATGGTGCTTGAGTGGAAACTGAAAGAATGAAGTACTAATGTCTCTTTTTCTCTTGCCACCTCCTTTTCTCCTTGCCTTCCTACCAGACGTGAATGTAGACCAACCTGACGAGAAGTCCATCATCACTTATGTCGCCACCTACTACCACTATTTCTCTAAGATGAAGGCCTTGGCTGTGGAAGGGAAGCGGATTGGAAAGGTACCACCAGGAGGGCTGAGCCATGGAATATGTGTGTGCCATATTGAGGGCTGGGGAAATAGGAAACCCAGGCAGGGCAAATGAGAGCTGTAAGATAGACATCAGTTTGTGGGTTTGTGGTGGGTTAAGCCGCCGATTGTCGAACTTAAAAAGCCTAGGTTGGGTGTCAAACACAAGGCCTGTGGGCCGGATCCATCTTGGAAAATGTAAGGGGCCGGCCCATGTTCGTTCGGCCTGGTCTACCCAAGCGAAGAGGAAACATCAGACCAGCGTGGTCTGCAGCTTGAGTGACATCAAACTGGCCATGCTCAGCCAGTCAGCCACGCTCAGTGAGTGGCGTCAAACTGGCTACACCTACCCAGTTGGCCACGCCCTCCCAGGTCAACCACAGCCCTGAATGAAATTGAGTTTGATACCCTTGGCCTAGGTACAGGTAGTCCTCAACGTACGACCACAGTTGAGCTCGGAATTTATGTTGCTAAGTGAGAAATTTGTTAATTTGTGAGTTTCGCCCCATTTTACGACTTTTCTCGCCACAATTGTTAAGTGAATCACTGCAGTTTGTTGAATTAGTAACACCGTTGTTAAGTGAATCTGGCTTCCCCCATTGACTTTGCTTGACAGAAGGTTGCAGACGGCGATCACCTGACCCTGGGACACTGCAACCATCATGAATGTGAATCAGTTGTCAAGCATCTAAATGTAAATCGCGAGACCATGGGGATGCTGCAGTGGTCGTAAGTTTGAAAAACGTTCATAGATAACTTTTTTCCAGTGCCGTTATAACTTTGAACGGTCACTAAGTGAACCCTTGTAAGTCAAGGACTACCTGTATACAAGTAGTTCTTGACTTGCAACAATTCACTTAGCAACCCAAGTTACTGAAAAAAGTGACTTATGACTGGTCCTCACACTTACAACCATTTGCAGCATCGCCACGGTTGCGTGATCAGAAGTCAAGAGCTTGGCAATCTGCATGGATTCATGAAGATTGCAGCATGACAGGCTCATGAGATCACCATTTGCGACCTTCCCAACGAGCAGAGTCCATAGGGGACGCTGGATTTTCTTAATGGTTGCATGATTCACTTAATGACTGCAGTGATTCACTTAACAACCATGGCAAAAAAGGCCATACGATCAGTTGTGATTCTCTTTAGCAACCCACAGGCATTCTACTCCTAATTGTATCTATATTGGGATATACTGTATATAGTACTGTATACAGTACTATACTGTAATTATCTCTTCAGGTAGTCCTCGATATACAACAGTTCATTTAGTGACCGTTCAAAGTTACAACGGCACTGAAAGAAGTGCCGATTTATGACAGTTTTTCACATAACCGTGTAGCATCCCCATGGTCACGTGATCAAAATTCAGACGTTGGGCAACTGACTCATATTTATGACAGAAGCAGTATCCTAAGGTCACGTGATCCCCTGTTGCGATCTTCTGACCATCCGAGTCAATGGGGAAGCCAGATTCACTTGGCAACCGTGTTGCTTACAACTGCAGTGATTCACCCGACAACTGTGGCAAGAAAGGTCGTCGAACGGGGCAAAACTCACTTAACAATTGTCTCAAGAACAGAAATTGGGCTCAATCAGTGGTGGGATTGAAAAAAATTAGCAACCGGTTTAGCTGCCTGGTTGCTATGGGGGTGTGGCCTACTCGGCCTCCTGCACCACGGCGGGGGGCGGGGTTCACCCTCCCCAAGCTCCAGAGGCTTTCCTTGAACCTCCAGGAGGGATAAAATGGCCTCCCCCGGGCACTGTAGGCCCTCTGGAAGCCGGAAATGGGCCTGTTTCTGGAATTCCGGTACTTCCTTTAGGCCCGTTTTTCGCCCTCGGGGGCACCAGAGGCTTTCCTGGAGCCTCCAGGAGGGCAAAAACGGCCTCACCTGGGCTCCGGAGACCCTCCAGAGGCCGGAAATGGGCCCGTTTCTGGACTTCCGGTAGGCTTGTTTTTCGCCCTCCCAGAGCCTCCACGTGAGCCCTGTACTTACCTGGCATCCAAAACGGGCTGCGTGGGGACTCCTGGGAGGGGTGGCCGAGGTCAGCCAGTCCTTGGAACAACCTGTTTGGCAAACCAGATTAAAATTAACATCTGGTTCGCCCGAACCAGTCCGAATTGGCTGAATCCCACCCCTGGGCTCAATTGTGGTCGTAAGTCGAAGACTACCTGTACATCTTCGAAAAAAGGTCTTCTTGAGGTCTTCCCAAAGCAACTGGATAACTTGGGGTTTTTTGGGGGGCCAGGTGCTGGACTATGCCATTGAAGCTGACAAGCTCATAGAGAAGTACGAGACTCTGGCTTCCGATCTCCTGCAGTGGATTGAGCAGACCATCTTGACCCTAAATGACCGGAAGCTGGCTAACTGCCTGAGTGGAGTGCAGAACCAGCTGCAGGCTTTTAATACCTATCGCACGGTGGAGAAGCCAGCCAAGTAAGTTTCAACAGGTTTGTTGGATGTGCTCTTGCTCCTATGGGGGCTGTCCAGAAATACGGTGATTTTCCTAACATCCAAAGGGTCTCATGCCGGGAGATGGAGGGGCCTTGTGGTAAGCAGCTGCTTGCATTTAAAAAATGTGCATATTTGTGCCTCCGCTGCTTTTTAGTTAACAACTATTCTGGGTCCCCCCCCCCCGGTTTATTTCGCACTTAGATTCACGGAGAAGGGGAATCTGGAAGTTCTGCTCTTCACCATCCAGAGTAAAATGAGAGCCAACAATCAGAAAGTTTACACACCGCGGGAAGGCAGGCTGATTTCTGACATCAACAAGGTGAGACGGTCCGTTTTGCAAAGGAGCGTATGCTGTCAGCTGCCTTCAGGGGGTGGGAGGGCTGTATTTCTCACTCAACCAATCAGATTCCGGCTGCGTTTGCACTTTGCGCTCTCAAGCATAATGTGGCTTGTTTGGTTACGTTACTGAACCCAGGCCTGGAAGGTTGTAAACCATCCTTTATGACTTCATAAAAATTGCGAGCCTCTTTCAGTTATCCATCCTGCCTTTTATTGCCTCTTTTAGACAGGAAAAAAGCCAGTCTTTAGAAAACAAATCACAATATATTCCTGATGTATTCTTTTGCGTATTTTCTGCCGCCTTAATTTTCATTTGAAAGAGAACATCAACCCGTTAAGCAGATAAACAAAGCAAATATTATTAATAGGGGAAAGTTGCAAGAATACCTTAAAAATCAAGCGCCAGTGCTTCTGGATTCCAGTGGAAGCTATCAGCTAATCGTGATTAATGATTAATAGACTAATCCACTCATTTTGAAATCTGGGTTATAGTTAAGGCCAAGGCAGGAGGCTGTCATTTTAACTTGGTTTTGAAAAACAGGGTTTTCTAAGCACATCAAATGTTCCTCGCCCTTGAGGTGCTATTATTATGATATGCACATGAAATCCTGGAGCTCTGAAAGCTTCCCTTCTCTTCACCCATTCCGGTTTCCAATAAATACATTTTTTTTTTACTTTCCATCAAACTCTCTGCAGGGTTGGGAGCGTCTGGAAAAGGCAGAGCACGAACGGGAGCTGGCGCTGCGCAATGAATTGATTCGACAAGAGAAACTGGAACAGCTGACGGCTCGCTTTGACCGCAAAGCAGCCATGCGAGAAACCTGGCTGAGTGAAAACCAGCGCCTCGTCTCCCAGGTCAGTCCTGAATGGGAAGATCATCTACCTGGCTCTCTTGCAGGTGGAAACCTCACCTGGATATTCCCTGAGATTTCCACGGACTCTTGAATTCCACTTTGCATCAAGGTGGGTTGATTCCAAGGGGATAGACTTCAGAGGTGGTTATTCAGCCAGTTCGGACCACCGGTTTGGGCGAACCGGTAGTAGCAACCTGCGGGTGGCCGCCAACCCGCCTCGGCGCTATGCTGTCCTATTCACCATATTTTTCGGAGTATAAGACGCACCTTAGTTTTTGGGGAGGAAAATAGGGGAAAAAATCTGCCTACTAGGTATTCATCTGGCTAGCATCCTTAATCTGGTCAGCTTCAGCACATTATTTTATCCCCTGGTTAGGGCTGAAAAAAGCCTTATTCGGAGCGAGTAGCAATGAAAAAAAGCTTGCAAAGACTTAGGGCTGGAAAAAACCTCCTCCGAAGCCCGTAAGAGCCGGGAAGATCTTTAGCGCCTCGTTAGGGCTGAAAAAAAAGGCTTCAAAAAAAGCTACTGTATTTTCGGAGTATAAGACGCACCTTTTTCCTCTCTAAAAGAGGCTGAAAATTTGGGTGCGTCTTATACTCCGATTGTAGCTTTTTGGAAGCTTTTTTCCCCAGCCCTAAGGAGGTGCTAACGATCTTCCCGGCTTCCTATTCTGTCTTTGCAGGCTTGTTTTCATTCCTACTCCCTCTGAAAAAGGTCTTTTCAGCCCTAACCAGGGGATAAAATAATGTGCTGAAGCTGAACAGACTAAGGACGCTAGCCAGATGAATACCTGGTAGGCAGATTTTTTCCCCTATTTTCCTCCCCCAAAACTAAGGTGCGTCTTATACTCCGCTGCTCCGAAAACTACAGTAGGCACATTTTGAAGCTGTGTGCATGCGTGTAAGCCCCGTGCATGCACGGAGGAGGAGGGAAACCAGTAGGGAAAGTAAGTGAATACCACCTTTGATAGACTTCACCTGTCCTTGGTGCTCAGCTGTTAATCAGAGTGAGGCAGCTGGGAGTATCTTAATGTCAAGATTTCAATTCTGGTGCTGGGATAGAGATTGCTGTGATTTCCGCCGCCCCCCCCCCCCCCCGTTTTATACAAGGATGCTTGGAAGTTGAAAAGTGGAAATTCTCAAAAGATATTGGTGGTTCCTTTCAATAATTTTTTTGTTTTGGTCTGTTTTGGAAAACGTCAGAAAATCATCTCCGATGTTCACCAGTGCATTGGTGTCCACAGATGTTTAGCTGCTAACTTCCTGGTCTTGCTCTGAAGTGAAATTGCATTCAATATCTTAAAATGGGTCTGTGTATAAAACAAAGAGAATTGCCATCATGTCCTTTATGATGGAATTAGAGACAAATCATTTCAGGAATGCAAAGATGTCCAAGATGTTTCTCCCTGCCTACGCAGTGTTTATTGCTTATATACAGTTTTCCAAGCAGCAAAAAGCAGAAATGAGCAACAGCATTCCCATTGGTGAATTTCCCCCACAATATTCCCCCACCCACCTTCTCTATGAACATCTTTGTTGTTGCAACCTAAATAAGATCATGTACCCCCATTAGCTTTTCAATAAGCGTCCTATTGTTTCAGCCTAGATAAGATGTGCCGGCCAGGGCCGTGTGAACTGAGCAAAATGATTTAGGAGCAAGGGGCCCGTTTAAGGCAGGCAGTTTTCTACTCTCACCCCTTACAGGTAGCCCTCATTCCTACATCTTTACCCCAGCAGTAAAATCCCTTGGTTGAGCCTTGGGTTTCTTTGACACTTGGTGGCCAGAAAGACAAAGCAGTTCCATAAAGCACAATAGCATTATTTATAGGCATGGGGTGTGTCACTTTAATTGAATGTTCCTTCTTCTTCTTCTTCTTCTTCACAGAAGCCCACCAAACACTTTACACTTCCCAACTCTCATTCATCCCTCACATAGCATCCTGATTATTGATCTCCTTGTTCTCCCGCATCTGACTATTGATCGAGTTGGGTGTGGGAAAGACAGACAGAGAGCCAGTGCTTAAGATGCTGGCTTAGAAACCAGGAAATTGTGAGTCCTAGTCCTGCTTTAGGAACGAAATCCAGCTGAGTGACTTTGGGCCAATCACCAAGACACCAATGTTCCCTGTAACAACAGAAAAAAGAGTGCGGCAGTTAGAAACTGTCGCGCGGCGTTCTCTTTTCATGTGCGTGGTCACGCAGGCGCACAGCCTCTGCCATTAGAAAATGCTGCGCGGAAGTTAGAAAATGCTGCGCGGAAGTTAGAAATTTCCACGCGGCATTCTCTCGTTATGTGTGCAGCCTCGCGGCCGCACAGCTTAAAGGGAATAGTGCAAGACACTATGAACTCTAGTCTTGTCGTAGCATAAAAACGAACTGGGTGACTTTGGGCCAATCACCAGGAGACGGTGAGTTCTAGTCCTGCCTTAGACACGAAAGCTGTCTGCATGACACTGGGCCAGCCACTCCATCTCAGCCCAACCTACCTTGCAGCAGGAGGAGGAGAAATAGGAGGAGAAAGGTATTAGTTATATTTGCTGCCGTGAGTTATTTATAAAAATAATAAAGGCGTGATATAAATAAATAAATACCTTTCCTGAAGGATGATACCCCATGTCTTTGCTCTCCCCCTTCCAACCTGCAGGACAATTTTGGCTCAGATATTTCAGCCGTGGAGGCTGCCGTGCGCAAACACGAAGCCATCGAGACGGACATTGTGGCCTACAACGAGCGGGTGACAGCTGTGAATGCCGTGGCCGATGAGTTGGAGGCAGAGGGCTACCACGACATCAAGCGGGTGCTGGCACGCAAGAATAACGTGGTACGACTCTGGGACTACCTCCGCGAATTGGTGGCTGCGCGTCGCGAACGCCTCCAGCTCCATTTTGAGCTGCAGAAGATACTTCAGGACTTGACCTACCTCATGGACTGGTTGGAAGAAATGAAGGTAAGCGGGCTGGAAGGTTGATGGGGGACGGTTGGGGGAAGGATGGAGGAGAAGAAAGTCTAGGAACGGTCCTCCGGGAACAGCATCAATCATTTTAACTTGGGTTACAAAAAGCCACCGAAACAAACAGGAATCTATTTCCTCCAATTTAGGGGTTTACCGATACAGATAGTCCTCAATTTATGAGCACATCTGAGCCCAAAATTTTTGTTGTTAAGCAAGACTGTTGTTAAGTGAGTTTTACGATCTTTCTTGCCTCAGTTGTTAAACGAATCAGTTCAACTGTTAAATTAGTAACACCGTTGTGAAGTGAATCTGGCTTTCCCCGTTGACTTCGCTTGTCAGAAGGTTGCAAAAGGGGATCACGTGACCCCAGGACGCTGCAACCGTCGTAAATATGAGCCAGTTGCCAAGTGGGCGAATTTTGATCGTGTGACGATGGGATACCGCAACGGTCATAAGGGTGAAAAATGGTGATAATTCACTTTTTTCCCCAGTGCTGTTGTAACTTTTGAACGGCCACTAAACAAACTGTCGTAAATTGAGGACTACTTGTATACAAGAGAGACAGAAGTGTTTTGCATAAACATTGAAAATATGCTAGGAAAAGAAGAAAATTGAAAATATATACATAGACACAGAATATATATCAAAGAACGGGGGTGGGGCTGCTGGGGGTTTGCAGGGGTTCGGGAGAACCTCTAGCTAAGATTCTGTGCAGTTCGGAGAACCCCCAAATCCCACTCCTGGCTGGCCCTGCCCACCCCTCCCATCCCAGGAGTCCCCACACGGCCCGTTTTGGATGCAGGTAAGAGCAGGGCACGCGCGGAGGCTCAGGGAGGGCGAAAAACGGGCCTACTGGAAGGGGGAGGGCAAGCACACACACACACACCACCGTGGTGCAGGAGGCTGACTAGGCCACGCCCACCATGGCCACGCCCACCCAGCAACCAGGCACAGAACCCCTTGGTAAAATTTTTGAAGCCCACCCCTGTCAAAGAGGTGTCCTCTCACCCATTGAAGTGTTTTCTTGCAGGGTTGTCTCCAATCTCAGGACTTTGGGAAACATTTGCATGGTGTGGATGACCTGCTTCAGATCCATGCTCTGGTGGAAGCCGACATTGCTGTTCAGGCCGAACGGGTAAAAGCCATCAGTGCTGCCGCTCAACGTTTTGCCACTCCTGGAGAAGGTGCTTACCCTTAATCAAACAATATTGTAGTTAAGGAGCACACAGAACCGCAAAGCTTGGGTTGCCAACAAATACATTAGGATTGGCAATGCTAAGACTTGTGGACTTCAACTCCCAGAATTCCCCAGCCAGCCATGCTGGGAGTCCACAAGTCCACAAGTCTTAACATTGCCAGGAATGAGTTTTAAACTAAACTAGATTGTCTGGTTTGAGAAATATGGCTCTCGTTCTCTTTAGCTCTGAACTCTAAGCTCTTAGGCTGAGTTTTCACAGAATCACTTAACTTTTATGGATACACTGCCCAGATTCACTTAGATGAGATGAGCAGTGTCAAAACTGGATTGCTGGATGGATGGAGGGATAGATGGCTGGAAAGAGAAAGGGAGGGAAGAAAGAAAGGAAGGAAGAAAGAAAGAAGAAAGAAAAAAAGAAAAAAAAGAAGGGAAGGAAGGAAGGGAAAGTCAGAAAGAAAGACAAAACAAAAAGCAAGCAAGAAAGCAAGAAAGAAAGAAAAAAAAGGGAAGGGAAAGGAAAGGAAAGGAAAGGAAAGGAAAGGAAAGGAAAGGAAAGGAAAGGAAAGGAAAGGAAAGGAAAGGAAAGGAAAGGAAAGGAAAGGAAATACTGATGATCCTTGGCTTAATTATTTGGCGAGTGTCCAAAGTTAGAACAGCACTTGAAAAAAGCGAATTACGACCAGTCCTCATGCTTATCACCATTGCTGCATCCCTATAGTCACTGATCAAACTTTAGGCACTTGACAACTGGCATATATTTATGACGGTTGCCGCATCCCAGGGTTATGTGATTGCTATTTGTGACTTTCCCAGCCAGCTTTTGAGAAACAAAGCCAATGGGGAAATCCGGATTCCAGTCAGCCATGGCTGCAATGATTTGCTTAACCATGGTGAAAAAAAGGGTGCAACTCACTTAGCAACCATCTTGCTTAGCAACAGAAATTCTGACCCCCCCCAAATTCTTGTATCTGTAAATAACATTAGTTAACAATGCTGCACATTTGAGACTGCACAAACTAAAAGAAGCTTAGCATATTGTGCAAATGCAGTGACTTAGACCAGGGGTCCCCAACCTCGGGCCACAGTCCATTAATAAGCCATGACCTATTCAAATCTGAGCCACACGAGTGGCAGGCAGGCGCGCGTGCACACGTGTGCGCAGCTCAACTTGAGCAAGTCAAGCCGTCCCCCACCCCCCGCCAAGCCGCAAAGGTTGAGGACTGCTGATTTAAGGTTTTTACTGAGCCCCCGAGGACTGTCAGGCGAACCTAGCCCTAACATCAATTTTCTGTCCCTGCAGGATACAAACCATGCGACTCCCACCTTGTCGAAGAGCGGGTGGCAACGCTGAACCGGTGCTATCAGGAACTGGTGGCCTTGGCCGCCCAACGCCGCGCCAAGCTGGAGGAGTCGCGCCGCCTCTGGAAGTTCTTCTGGGACATGGGAGAGGAGGAGGCTTGGATCCGCGAACAGAGCCAGATTCTCTCCTCCGATGACTTTGGCAAGGACTTGACAAGCGTGCTGCGCCTTACCAGCAAGCACAACGCTTTCCGTGACGAGATGACGGGCCGGGCCGGGCCTTTGCAGCAGAGCATTGCCGAAGGTCGCCAGTTGGTGTCCGAGGGCCACTTCGGAGCTACCGAGGTGTCCGAGCGGATCCAGGAAATTGAGGAACAGTGGGAACAGCTGGAGGCTTTGTCAAGTGAGCGGGAACGGCGTCTTCTCCAAGCCTCCAACCTTTATCAGTTCCAGGCCGATGCCAACGACATGGAGGCCTGGTTGCTCGACACTCTCCGCTTGGTCTCCAGCTCGGACATGGGCCACGACGAATACTCGACCCAAAGCCTGGTCAAGAAGCACAAGGACGTGGAGGAAGAGATTCACAACCACCGGCCGGCCCTGGATGCCCTCCACGAGCAGGCCCGCAGCTTGCCCACCAACTTTGCCCATTCCCCTGAAGTGGACGGGCGCTTGCCTGCCCTGGAGCAGCGCTACGAAGAACTGGTGGAACTGGCCGAGCATCGCAAGCAGGCCCTGCAGGACGCGCTTAATCTTTACAAAATGTTCAGCGAGGCCGATGCTTGCAGCCTTTGGATCAGCGAGAGGGAGTACTGGATCGAAACGATGGATGTGCCGGAGAGGTTGGAAGACCTGGAAGTGGTGCAGCAACGGTACGTGGCCCCCTTTTCCCGAGGGGCATTTGGCCCTTCTTTTGCTGGCTGTTAACATAGTAGGAGAGAAGCAGGCTACAAAACTTCACTCTGGCCCAAAGGGGCAAGAGTTTAGTTTAGTTTACTTTATTGTCATTGCACATGGTACAACGAAATGAAATGCCGTCTTCAGTGTACATTATAACTATAAAAAATAAAAACACAAACACACATCCTTCACATTCTATACAATTGAACTGAAAACCCCTGATACGGCATTAATATTACACGATACAGTAGAATTCAATATAGTTAACTGCCCTGGGAATAGAAGCTGTTTTTCAGCCTATTTGTCCTTGTTTTTATTATCCTGTACCGTCTGCCAGAGGGTAATAGTTCAAAAACAAAAAGGGTGCCCAGGATGAGACGGCTCTTTAAGAATGTTTTGAACTTTCTTAAGGCAGCGGGAGCTATCAAGCTCTTCCAAAGAGCGGAGAGGGCAACCAATGATCCTCTGGGCAATGACATTAACCCTCTGGAGTGCTGTCCTATCTGCCACTGTGTGATTGGCAAACCATACACAGGTGCAGTAAGTTAAAATACTCTCTATGGTGCAGCGGTAGAAGGTCACCAGCAGTTTTCCATTCAGTTGTTGTTTCCTGAGAAGTCTCAGGTAGTATAATCTCTGCTGGGCCCTTTTGACCAGAGTGAAGTTTTGGAGGAAATCTGGGGAAGGGGGAGGACTTTGCTTTGTTTTTATTTACATACTTATCCCACCTTTATTACTTTTATGCATAACTCAAGGTGGCAAACATATCTAGCACGCCTTTCTCCTCCTATTTTCCCCACAACAAAAGTCCTGTGAGGTGGGTTCTGCTGAGAATTAGTGACTGACCCAGAGTCACCCAGCTGGCTTTCATGCCCAAGGCAGGACTAGAAATCACCGTCACCTGGTGATTGGCCCAAAGTCACCCAGCCAGTTTCATGCCTAAGGTGAGACTAGAACTCACTGTCTCTTGGTGATTGGTTCAAAGCCACCCAGCTGGTTTTCATGCCTAAGGCAGGACTAGAACTCACCGTCTCCTGGTGATTGGCCCAAAGTTGCCCAGCCGGCTTTCATGGCTGAGGCCAGACTTGAACTCCCGGTCTCCCAGTTTCTAGCTTGCTGCCTTAACCACTAGATCAAACTTAACCACTACTAGACCAACCTGCATGTTCTTCCTCATTATATGAGGAAGTCAAGGGTAGTGGGATCATGACCCTATGCTATTAAATAAGATACAGATTTTCTCTTTTAAGGAAACCATCCTGTTCACATCAGTGTTTCTGATTTAATATTGGTCAGTCTAATGGTAGCAGAACTTGAATTGCAAAGACAGGAAAGCTAGTCTTCTGCCAGTTTTGAGAGGGTTCTACCCCTTTATGTTACCTTGCTACTTTCTTCCATAAAGTGACAAAGTTTGGACAGACGGTCCTTTTTAATTTTTCTTCCTGTCCCCATCTCTATTTTTCCCTTCGAAGTAGAATACAAAATCTCTGTTTTCCAGAAGTAAAATGCTTATTTAGGCTTCAGCCCTTCAGCATGTTCTTTTCCCCAGAATGCTGCTAAGGAAGCTAAGCATTCTGGTGTTTATAAAGATCAGTAGATAGTCCCAAAGGTGCTTTTTCAAGAGGCAACTGGACTTTCTTGTTTTTTTTCCTTTTGAAGACATTTCACTTCTCATCCAAGAAGCTTCTTCAGCTCTGACTGGATGGTGGGGAAGGAATTATATCCCTTGTGGACAGCTGGTCATTTGCATCCTTTTAGAGAGTCGTTGAGGCCACTTGGGGGTTTGTCTGTGTCCTCAGGGTCACCTGAGTGGTGCAAATGGATGTGGAGCCATCTTGGAACTGTTGAAAGGATTGTGTTGTAGACTGGAGATAGACAATGCTGTATTCCTCCCCCCCTCTGTTGAGAGAGGACTGTTCAATTTTGGACACAGATGGCTTCTCTGACCCCTTTTTCAAACCATCGGTCCTCTCTGTCCGAAATGTGGACTTTGCTGTCTTCAAAAGAGCGGCCTTTGTCTTTCAAATGGAGATGGACCGCTGAATCTAGTCCTGATGGGTTTGTTCTCCTATGTTGTGCCATGTATTTGTGAAGTGGTTGTTTTGTTTCCCCAATGTATAGATCTGCGCATGGCTCACTGCATTACACTGCATATACCACGTTTGCTCAGGTTGTGTCTGGGTGTTTTATCCTTGGGGTGGACAAGCTTCTGCCTTTTAGTGTGTTCTTGGGTTTGAAGTGTGCATGTATGTTGTGTTGGCAAAGATGGCCTCAACGACCCTCTAAAAGGATGCAAATGACCAGCTGTCTACAGGGAACATAAATCCTTCCTTCCCCACCATCCGGTCAGAGCTGAAGAAGCTTCTCGGATGAGAAGCGTAACATCTTCAAAGAAAAACCAGAAAGTCCAGTTGCCTCTGGAAAAAACCCCCACCTTTGGGACAACCATGACTTGGATGACTAAGAATCTCCCTAGACATCAGTGGATAGATTCCCACCTTGCTTGGCACTGGGCTTCTAAATAACACAGACCCAGCAAAAAAAAAAAAGGAATCAATAAATCAAGTGAAGAAATTGAAAATAAAACGGGAACAAAATCCCAACCGTATTTGGGAGTCCAGGAACCAAATGTCCCTACATGTTGTTCAGCATGCCAGGGATTGGTGCCAAGCCCTTTAGGGAAGTATTAATTTACAGATTTTATATCCTGCTCCATCCTAGCCCTGCAGCAAGGAAAGCAGGTGCCTTGGCTGCTGGCTATTTCCGCTGTCTTATTTCTCACCGCCATTTTAAAATACGAAAAGCCCAAATGATGTTCATTTGTCGGGCAGCTGTACAGATGGTCCTTTCCTTACGACCACATTTGGGAGCAGAATTTCCATTGTCAAGCAAAGTGGCTGCTCCGTGAGCCGCACCCCATTTTATGACCTTTTTCGCCACAATGGTGAAGCTTATCTCTGCCGTCGTTAAGTGAATTGCGTGACCGTTAAGTGAATCTAGCTTTCCCCATTGACTTTGCTTGTCCGAAACTGGCTGGGAAAGTCAAAAACGGCGATCGCATGACCCCCAGGATGCTGCCACCATCATAAATACACACCGGTTGCCAAGCGCCCAAATTTTGATGTTTCAGTGGTTGTAAGTGCGAGCACCGGTCATAAGACACTTTTTACAGTGCTGTTGTAATTTCAAGCAGCAATGAGAGGTTGTAATTTGAGGACTAAATACCTGTGGAGATTCTCAGTCATCCAGGTCATGGTTGTCTCAAAGGTGCTTTTTTTCAAAAGGCAACTGGAATTTTTTCCCTTGAAGACGTTCTTCAATTCTGTCTTCAAGGAAAAACAGAGTCCAGTTTCCTTTTGGGGGAAAAAACCACCTTTGGGACAATTTGGGGAATACTTGGTAATGTCTAAAACAACAGACCAAACTTTATTCTATAATCTATAAACTATAAAGCCTTAGTAAGACCACACCTAGAATACTGCACCCAGTTTTGGTCACCACACTATAAAAAAGACGTTGAGACTCTAGAAAGAGTGCAGAGAAGAGCAACCAGGATGATTAAGGGACTGGAGGCTAAAACATAGGAAGAACGGTTGCAGGAACTGGGCCTGGCTAGTCAAGTGAAGAGAAGGACCAGGGGAGACATGAGAGCAGTCTTCCAATATTTGAGGGGCTGCCACAGAGAGGAGGGGGGTCAAGCTATTTTCCAAAGCACCCGAAGGCCAGACAAGGAATAATGGATGGAAACTGATCACGGAGAGATTCAACCTAGAAGTAAGGAGAAATTTTCTTACAGTGAGAATAATTAACCAGTGGAACTGCTTGCCACCAGAAGTTGTGAGTGCTCTATCACTGGAGGTTTTTAAGAAGAGATTGGACAGCCACTTATCTGAGATTAGTCAACTGAAGCTAGTCTAGCTAATCTAGTGAAGAGAAGGACCAGGGGAGACATGATAGCATCTTCCAATATTTGAGGGGCTGCCACAGAGAGGAGGTGGGGTCAAGGTATTCTCCAAAGCACCCGAAGGCCAGACAAGGAATAATGAATGGAAACTGAACAAGGAGAGATTCAACCTGGAAATAAGGATGAATTTTCTGACAGTGAGAACAATCAACCCGTAGAACAGAAGTTGCCTTCAGAAGTTGTGGGAGCTTCATCCTTGGAGGCTTTCAAGAAGAGACTGGGCTGCCATTTGTCAGAAATGGTGTAGGGTCTCCTGCTTGGGCGGGGGGTTGGACTAGATGGCCTACAAGGTCCCTTCCAACTCTGTTAACCTGTTATTCCTGCTGTGTGTAAGAGAGAGAGAGCTGGAAGGCTGCAGGCTTTCCTTCTCACGGTTTTCCTTCTCCTTTGATTCTCGGTGACTCAGGTTTGAGACCCTGGAGCCAGAAATGAATAACCTGGCTTCTCGCATCGCGGCAGTCAACGAGATTGCAAGCCAGCTTTTGGGCGCTGATCACAGAAACAAGGAAAGCGTCCAAGCCACCCAGGAACAGCTCAATATTCGGTAAGTGCCCAGAGGTGCGAGAAAGAAGGGATGGAGACCAGACAGAGAGAGGGGAGCTGTCGGCTTGGGCAGTCGAACGGGAAAAATCAACTCCTGCAGACTTCAAAGGAAGCCAACAGCTTCTAACGCTTTGCCCCACCTGCCTTAAAGCTTGTCGAGGGTTTTAATTAAAAGAGATGAAGGGGACGCAGGCATGTTGTAAAGCAAAGCAGCAGCTTTCAGCTGTTTTCCAAAAAAAGCCAATTTGCTGCCTGTGAATCCCCGAGGCATTCTCTCAGAAAATAAAAATTGAGAGTGGAGGCTGAAACTGCCTGTTCTTCTCACCACAAAAAAATAAATAAATAAGAATAAGAATAAGATATGATGGTAAGAAATGTCCTCATGACTGGGTCCTGGGTGCTCTCTGAGCTCAGTGGTTTTCTTGTAGACGTTTCATGACCCAACTAGGTAACATCAACAGTGCTAGAAGGGAGAGGTTTTTTTCTCTACACCAGTGGCCCCCAACATTTTTGATACCAGGGAGCGGTTTCGGGGGAAACAGTTTTTCCATGGAGTGGTGACGGTGGGGGGGGAGGGATGGTTTTGCATGCCACCTATATCTTGTGCATGCGCAGATAAAGCTTCGTGGTGGCCCAGTGGTTAGAATGTAGTACTGCAGGCTACTTCTGCTGACTACCGACTGCCAGATGTTGGGCAGTTCGATCCTGACCGGCTGAAGTTTGACTCAGCCTTCCATCCTTCCGAGGTCGGTAAAATGAGGACCCAGATTGCTGGGGGCAAGAGGCTGACTCTGTAAACCGCTTAGAGAAGGCTGTAAAGCGAAGCGGTAGATAAGTCTTAAGTGGTAGTGCTATCTTCCTCCCTCCCTCCCTTCCTGTGGTTAGAATGCAGAATTGCAGGCTAACTCTGCTCACAGCCAGGAGTTCAATCCTGACTGGCTCAAGGTTGACTCAGCCTTCCGTCCTTCCGAGGCTGGTAAAATGAGGACCCAGATTGTTGGGGGCAAGAGGCTGACTCTGTAAACCACTTAAAGAGAACTGTAAAAGCACTGTAAAGCGGTATATAAGTCTTAAGTGCTATTTCTGTTGCTTGCACAGACAGGTTCCCAACAATCCAGTTAGGGGCCCTTGCTCTACACCATTCAAAGGAGACAATTAGAAATACATTTGGAATTTTAAGACTGTACTACTAGAGGAGAATAGTTGTGGCTCAAAAGCTTAACTATGGGGTCCTGGGTGCTCTCTGAGCTCGATTGTTTCCTTGCAGACATTTCATTACCCAATTGGGTAGCATCATCAGTGCTAGAAGAGAGTGGGGTTTGATCTCTGTTTACATACTAGTGGGAGTATTCCCAATGATTTTTTCTCTTCTATCAGTACACCCTGAGGGCTAAAAGTTATGACGGGGGCATCTTTACTTATTTGCCAGGCAGACAATATTTTCCACATGGCTGCCAATTTGTGAGAAGGCCGACAACCTGTTTTTAAAGGCCCCCATTAGCCTCAAAAGGTTGGGGAATCCTTAAACCGAGGTGGTGGTGGTGCTGTTCTCCGACCTTGGCAAGTTTAAGACTTGTGGACTTCAACTCCCAGAATTCCTCAGCCAGCCATGCAGCCTCTCCTTTGGACTCCTCTCCTTCCCTGTTTCCAGGTGGCAGCAGTTCCAGTCCTTGGCGAGCCAAAAGAAGGAGGCCTTGACCTCGGCCCTCAGCATCCAGAACTACTTCTTGGAGTGCAACGAAACCAAGGCTTGGATGCGGGAGAAAACCAAGGTGATCGAATCGACCCAAGGTCTGGGCAACGACCTGGCAGGGGTGATGGCTCTGCAGCGCAAGCTGGCTGGCACGGAACGGGATCTGGAGGCCATCCAGGGCAAAGTCAGGGACTTGCACGAGGAGGCAGACCGGTTGTCGGCCCAGCACCCGGAACAAGCCGCTGCCATCTCCAGCCGCCTCGCCGAAATCGACGGGACTTGGGACGAGCTGCGGGGAACCATGCGTCGTCGCGAGGAGTCTCTGGGAGAAGCCAGCAAGCTTCAGGGTTTCCTGCGTGACCTGGATGACTTCCAGGCGTGGCTCTTGCGCACCCAGACCGCCATCGCCTCCGAGGACGTCCCGGCTACCCTGCCAGAGGCAGAGCAGCTGCTGAGCCAACACGAGACCATCCGAAACGAGGTGGAGCACTACAAGGGCGACTACCAGCGGTTGCGGACCATGGGGGAAGAAGTGACGCAAGGCCACACCGACGCCCAGCACATGTTCCTTCAGCAGCGCCTTCAGGCCCTCGACACGGGCTGGAACGAACTCGGGCAGATGTGGGAGAACCGGCACCAGCTGCTTTCGCGGGCTTACGGCTTCCAGATCTTCCTGAGGGACACCAAGCAAGTGGAAGGAGTGCTCAGCAACCAGGTAAAGCAGAGAGAGGTTTGGGGGGTGGGGGGTGGGAAACGAAGTGGGGGGTTTGCAGACAGAGGCTGAACTTTTGTTTAGCTACTTCACAGGACCAATTGTTTGCTTGTGTTGTGATCATTTTTTTGTGACCTTCCTCTTTCTTTTCCTTCTTTCCTTCCCTCCCTCTTTTTCGTCCCCTCTTCCTTCTTTTTCCTTTCCTTTCCTTCCCTTCCCTTCTTTTCCATCCTTTTATTTGCCTCCCTCCCTCCCTTTCTCCCTTCTTCATTCCTTCCTCCCTCCCTCCTTCCCTTCTTTCTTTCCTCCCTCCCTCCCTCCCCCCACTTCCTTCCCTCCCTCTTTTTCGTCCCCTCTTCCTTCTTTTTCCTTCCCTTCCCTTCCCTTCTTTTCCATCCTTTTATTTCTTTGCCTCCCTCCCTCCCTTTCTCCCTTCTTCCTTCCTCCCTCCCTCCCTCCCTTTCTCTTTGCCTTCCTTCTTTCCCTCCCTTTCTCTTTCCCTTCCTTCTTTCCCTCCCTTTCTCTCTTTCCCATCCCTCTATTTCTCTGTTTGCCTTCCTTCCTCCATCCCTTCCTCCCCTTCCCTTCTTCCCTCCCTCCCTCCCTCCCAGGAATATGTATTGACTCACACCAGCATGCCCAGCTCTCTCCAGGCTGCCGAGGCTGCCATTAAGAAACACGAAGATTTCATGACCACCATGGAAGCCAACGGAGAGAAGATCAAAGGCCTGGTGGACTCTGGGCGGAAACTCATTCTGGAAGACAGCCTGCACTCTGACAAGATCCAGGAGAAGGTCAACTCTATCGACAGTCGGTGAGCAGGAAGACTCTTGGTGAAAAACGTAATTCCAGGCCAGGGAACACAAGTGTGAGAAGGAGGTGGTTTTGCCTCCACAGGCTCTCTTGCCAGGGAATTTATAGAGCAAGGGTGTCAAACTGGCGGCCCGCAGCCCGGATGCATCACGCACAGGCCACGCCCACCCCAGCTCCGTGAATGGGGGAAAATGTCGCAAAATGTCATGCGACGGCAACGTGACACCGCTAGTTTGACACCCGTGTTATTGAGTAACCTGGTTAGGGAATGTGATTTCCTAGTACTATAAAAAGAAAGCACAAGGAGCTACAGTCAAAATCTCCACTCAGCTGTGAATGGTGAGCCAGTTATTCAGGCTAATCTACCTCGTAGGATAATTGTCAGGATAAAGTCTGAAGGAGAGCCACCCACATTGCCCTGAGCTGCTCAGAGGAAGCGAAGGATAAAAATGTGACCGGCCGACAGGAACGGTTTAAAACATGTTAAAATCCCTGGATATTGGTTTTGCTATTTTACATGGCACGAGAGTTATTTTGCTTCGGGCTGTTAAGAGCGTACGCGTACCAGTGTATATGATAGTTTTAAAAGGTGCTCGGTCAGATCCAAGCGCTCATAAATTGAGGTGCGGAGTGGGCTTCTGAAATGTTGAGTCCGCTTGGATAGCAAGACATTAGGGAAAAGCCACATACAGGTACTCCTCAATTTCCGACCCTTCGTTTAGTGACCATTCAAAGTTATAGCGGCACTGAAAAAAGTAACTTAAGACCATCCGTCACGCTTAATGATTGTGGCAGCATCCCCGCGGTCACGTGATTTACATTGGGATGCTTGACAACTGACTCACATTTATCACGGTCGCAGTGCCCCATGGCCAGGTGATCCCCTTTGGCGACTTTCTGACAAGCAATGCCAAGGGGGAAACTGGATTTACTTAACAACTGTGTAAATAGTTTAAGAACTGCCGTGAATCGCTTAACAAAGGGGGGGCGAGAAAAGTCGTAAAACGGGGCAAAGCTCACTTAACAAATTTCTCACATAGCAACATAAATTTTGGGCTCAATTGTGGCCGCACGTTGAGGACTACCTATAATAATTACATATGCAGGCCTGAGTTCTCACCGCCAAAGCCCATTGCAGCTAATTGCATTAGGGCCCAACGAGGGATTAGTGACAGAAACTCTGCTCCTGTTTCTTGGTAGTTTAAGGCATGACCGGCTGGGGAATTCTGGGAGTTGAAGTCCACACATCTTAAAGTGGCTGAGGTTGAAAAACACTCGCCTTCCCAAAGGCGGCATTCCCAGATGCATTAGGACTGCAATCCCCAGAATTCCCAGACAGCAAGGTTCAGGACGTAAGTGCATGGAATCAATCTCTTCAAATATTAATGATCCCCATCCTCTTGCAAGTGATGCTGCTCTGGGGAACAGTATAGGAGTAACTCACGCCCTTGTCTTCCTTTCTGCTTCTCCTCCTCCATCCTAATTGCTTTCAGACACAGAAAAAATCAGGAAGCAGCTCATGATCTCCTGGCCCGGCTCCGGGACAATCGAGTCCTTCAACATTTCCTCCAAGATTGTCAAGAGGTAAGATTGATTCAGTCTCCCGGTGGAAGGTTCAAGGCTGAGGGGGGGTGTAACTGGGAGGCCATTTATTAGTCGATGTGAAAGCTGGTACTATATGGCCCCCAAGGAAAATGGAAACTCTAATCCAACTTCGCCGTGTAAGTAGTCCTCAATATTCAACCATTCGTTTAGCGACCATTTTAAAGCCACAGCGGCAACGGCAAAAGTGACGTACAAATGATCCTCCCAGTTGAGAGCAGCTGCTTTGCTTATCATCAGAAATTCCGGTCCCAAGCATGGTTATAAGTCGAAGAGTACTTGTATGCCTATCCTTAGCAGGAGAAAAACACAGTTAGTGGCAGGCAATTCCCATAGAAACATATGAAGGTTAATCAGAATTCATCTTAGTTCCTTATGTCCATTTTAAGATTGTTTGGGTTCCTGTATCCCCCAAAGATGATTAGAGGACTGGAGGCTAAAACATATGAAGAACGGTTGCAGGAACTGGGTATGTCTAGTTTAATGAAAAGAAGGACCAGGGGAGACATGATAGCAGCGTTCCAATATCTCAGGGGTTGCCACAAAGAAGAGGGAGTCAAACTATTCTCCAAAGCACCTGAGGGTAGAACAAGAAGCAATGGGTGGAAACTAAACAAGGAGAGAAGCAACCTAGAACTAAGGAGAAATTTCCTGACAGTTAGAACAATTAATCAGTGGAACAGCTTGCCTCCAGAAGTTGTGAATGCTCCAACACTGGACGTTTTTAAGAAGATGTTGGACAACCGTCTGAAATGATATAAGGCTTCTTGTTTGAGCAGTGGGTTGGACTAGAAGACCTCCAAGGTCCCTTCCAACTCTTGTTATTCTGTATTCTATTCTAACTGCCCCCACAGTAAGGATATGCAGAGAAGGAAGGTTAGGGGTCCTTTGAGTCTCTCTGAGCTTGGTTGTTTTCTTGCAGACATTTTATTAACCTGTTACCTACCTTGGGTAATGAAACGTCTGCAAGAAAACCATCAAGCTTAGAGAGCCCCAAGAAACATTCATTTCAACGCTGAGATAAAAAATTCTCTTTTAAGGGGGAGATTCTCCAGTCCTAAATTTTGAAACCTGGCTTTTCCAGGGTAAGTTCATGATTGAAGCCATTGTTCTGTCTCTCCTCCAGCTCACTCTGTGGATCAACGAAAAGATGCTCTCAGCCCAAGACATGTCCTACGACGAAGCCCGAAACCTCCACACCAAGTGGCAGAAGCACCAGGCCTTCATGGCGGAGTTGGCCTCCAACAAGGGCTGGCTTGAGAAGATCCAAAAGGTGGGCTTAAACATGGACGACGTCTGTTGCCCTTGGCTCGGCTTGCTCCTCTTTCTCCTTTATCTCGTCCTTCTCATGGGTGGGCTGCTGGGGGTTCACAGAGGTTCAGGAGAACCTCTAGCTAAGATTCTTTGCAGTTTGGAGAACCCCCAAATCCCACTCCTGGCTGGCCCCATCTTCCCTTCCCCTCCCAGGAGTCCCCACACGGCCCGTTTTGGATGTAGGTAAGTGCAGGGCACGCGTGGAGGCTCGGGGAGGGTGAAAAACAGGCCTACCGGAAGTTCGGGAAGGCAGGAAATGGGTCCGTTTCCAGCCTCCGGAGCCTGGGGAGGCCGTTTTCACCCTCCCAGAGGTTCGAGGAAAGTCTCCGGAGCCCGGGAAGGGCAAAAACGCCCCTATCTCCCGCCATGGTGCAGGAGGCCAACCACGCCCATGGCCACGCCCACCCAGCAACCGGGCAGAGAACCCCTTGCTAAAATTTTTGAAGCCCACCCCTGGTCCTTCTTCCTCCTTGGAAGATATTTCTGAAACCACCTCTCCTCCTATATTTCCCTTTTGGCAGGAAGGGGAGCAGCTGGTGTCAGAGAAGCCCGAACTGGAACCCGTGGTGAGAGCCAAGCTGGATGAACTTCAGAAGCTCTGGCAAGAATTGGAATCCAGCACCCAGAGCAAGGCTCGGTGCCTCTTCGATGCCAACCGGGCCGAGCTCTTCACCCAGAGCTGCTCGGCCCTGGAGGCTTGGCTCAGTGGCCTGCAGGCTCAGCTACTCTCCGACGACTATGGCAAGGACCTGACCAGCGTCAACATTTTGCTCAAGAAACAGCAGGTAAATGAGTGAAACGTTGCATCATGACAAGGACATGATGATGTCAAAAGAAATCAGCTCTCCAAACCCTTCTGATAATAGAATAGCAGAGTTGGACGGGACCTTGGAGGTTTTCTAGTCCAACCCCTTGCTCAAGTAGACCATTCCAGAGAAGTAACTGTCCACTTTCTTCTTAAAAAACCTCCAGTGTTGGAGCACCCACAACTTCTGGAGGTAAACAGTTCCACTGATTAATTTACTGTCAGGAAATTAACCCTCTGCCCAAAACCTTGAAGTATTACCAATACTTGCTTTCATGACAATAATGGTTTGTTGACCTGGAACGTAGGAAAATGTTCCACGTTGTACCAGTCGCATCTCTGCAACAAAACATGAATATTGCCCTCACCATAGGCATGAATTTTGTGTGTAACAAAGGCTGTGAATTATAAGCCAGAGAGTTTATTACACATTGCCCTAGATCACAGGTTGTGTAATCAATGTTTGTTTTGGCTAACAAAAGAATCTCTAAAACCACTCTACCCACACAGACAAGCAAGTCACCAGAATGCAAACTGACAGCAAACTGCACTCCTTACTAGCACTGATGATGTTATGTAGTTGGGTCACGAAACGTCTGCAAGGAAACAAGCAAGCTCAGAGAGCACCAAGGACCCTCCTCCTCTTCCTCCTTCTCCACTCCACAAACCCCACTCCCTTCTAGCACTGATGATGTTACCTAGTTGGGTCATGAAACGTCTGCAAGGAAACAAGCAAGCTCAGAGAGTACCAAGGACCCTCCTCCTTCTCTTCCTCCTTCTCCTCCTCCACTCCACAAACCCCACTCCCTTCTAGCACTGATGATGTTACCTAGTTGGGTCATGAAACGTCTGCAAGGAAACAAGCAAGTTCAGAGAGTACCCAGGACCCCTCAGGTCAACCCTGAGCTACAAATATTCTCCTTTATTAGCAATGCAGCCTTCAGGGAGATCCCCCTTGAAAGGTGATAACCAGCACCTTAAAACTTACCTGGAAGCAGACTGGCAGCCAGTCCAGTTCCCGCAAAAGAGGTGGGCACATACGCAACTCTAGGCTTGTGCAATTCTGAACCAACTGAAATTTCCAGATCTTCAAGAAAAGCCAGCCCCACGTGGAATTATTGCTATTGTAAGAAAAGAGGCGTTTTTTTAAAAAAGTGCGCGTTTCTGGGTGTGAGCTTGTAGATGTGGTTGAGAGAATTCCGTAACTCTTTTCTTTCCTCCTTGCCTCCAGTTGCTGGAGAACCAGATGGACCTGAGGGAAAAAGAGGTGGAAGGGCTGAATGCTCAGGCGTTAGCCCTCAGCCAGGAGGATTCCAACACGGTGGAAGTGGATGGGAAATTGCGGTCTGTGGAGGGCAAATTTACGGAGCTGAGAGCGCCGCTGCGGGAACGTTGTGAGAAGCTGCTGGCCTCCAAGGAGGAGCACCAGTTCAACCGTGACCTGGAGGATGAAATTGTGAGTTGACCTGGAAGGGGAAGGGGATAGATTCCCACAGACTTTACAAAAAGATGTTTCATGAATCAGATAACTTTATTGCGGTCATTCACCAGCAGAAAATAAGAAGGGAAAAGAAAATCGTTTTCAAATATCCAGAGCATCTCAAAATAAATGAGGAACGATGCATAGAAAAGTTTGCTCAAAAGCTTCATTCTTATTGGCTAAAACTAACTTAAAATCCAGAATTATAAGAGTCCCCTGACAAATTTGAGAAAGGTAGCTGACATTAAAAACAAAAACAAAAAAACAGTGGGTAAAGCTGAGACAAAAGCAATTCCCTACTCAAACAAGTTCAATTCCTCGTGATTATTCTTTGTCTCATTTTGTAGGCCACCACATAGAATCTGGCAATCCTATACGTTATTTCAGGATTAAGTAAGAATTATTTGCACTGCGGGTCTGTTTTACTAGCCAGAAGTGGGGCAATTAGAGCATTTTGAGATGCTGTGTAAAACTGAACGTGTTCAAAAGAAGCGTTTTCAAAAAAAGAAAAATAGGGTGGGGCATATAACCTTGCAAGATTAGTAAGATTGGTCCCGCAAAAGAGAGCAATCCAAAGTGGGATTTGTCCTACAGAATTACTTGGATTTTTTTACGTTTTTACCTCTGTTCTCGTCCTACAGTTATGGGTGAAGGAAAGGATGCCCATGGCTGTTTCCACTGATCATGGCAAAGACCTGCCCACCGTCCAGCTGCTGATTAAGAAGAACCAGGTGAGGACAATCTTTGAAAGGGAGTGAAGGTTATCACCATTATGTAGCAAAACGTCAATGTTCCGACTGATGAACCCAACCAAAGCAAAGACGGTCGAGACGTTCCAATCTCCCAATGCAAAACTTTATTGAGTACATCACTTCGGCAACGATGAGGGAGAAACCAGATCTAGTTAATTCCCGCGCAAACCCACATAATTAAAATATGAGAAAAAGAGCCAAGGTGGCGCAGTGGTTAAAGTGCAGCACAGCAGTTCAGCTGTTCAAATCTCACCGGCTCAAGGTTGACTCAGCCTTCCATCCTTCTGAGGTCGGTAAAATGAGGACCCAGATTGTTGGGGGCAATATGCTGAACTCTGTAAACCGCTTAGAGAGGGCTGTAAAGCACTATGAAGCGGTATATAAGTCTAAGTGCTATTGCTAATATAAGATTCTCCCTCCCACTATTACATTGGTCCAATTGAGTCTCTTTGTATTGTTATGAGAAAAAGTCTTTGGCTTTGGCAAATACCTGCTGGTGTGTCCTTGGCTCTCACGGTTCAGCTTCCTGATGTCTGGAGCACACATTCCATCTCACCTTTCCCTCACCTTTGGTTCGTTGGCAAGCTGAGAAGTAATAATGGTTGCAACAGCAAAAACGCGGTTCGAACTTGACACAAAGGTTGTATTCAGAGAATGCACTTGTTTTAGTTCCAGAATTAACCGATTGTGGGAATTTACATAGCATATTGAATCCTAAACTGATCAAAAGGGCTGTGATTGTACATCGCCCTAAACAATAAAGGAAACCAAACAATACAGATAGTCCTTGACTAACAACCATTCATTTAACAATTGTTTGAAGTGAACAGCGGCACTGAAAAAAGTGTCTTATAACTGGTCCTCACACTTACGTCCATCAGAATATCCCCATGGTCAGGGGATCAGAATTTTGGCGCATGGCAAAATCAGGTATTTATGAGGGTTGTAGCATCCTGGTGTGTGTGTGTCACATGATCCCCACTTATGATCTTCCCAGTTGCCTTCCAAACAGCAAAGACAATGGGGGAAGCCGGATGTCAACTTGCAAAGCTTTCAAGTTGCCATAAAAAGGAAGGGGGGGGGAGAACTGATGGAGTGGCTGATTGCACTAACTGAAACTGCATTCCACAAATGTTTCTTTTAATGATTGTGTCCTAGGTTACCGGAGTCAGAAGGAGGGGTATGGGGTTCACAGCCCGCCAACGTGGTTCATTGGAGAACATGATTTATGACATGTCCAATGAGAAGGGGGGTAACAGGGTCATGAGGGAGCGTAGCCTACGTGAGCTCAGTTCTGACTGCATCACCGAAATGTCGCTCCTAATAAATCGTTATATTTCTTTTGGAGTTTGGCTCGTGGCTCATGAATTAATTAGGGCATCTTTCAGAAACTTCACACCGGATTTGTTTCACAGCTGCATGATTCACTTAACAACTGCAGGGATTCACGTAACACCCATGGCAAAAGAGGCTGTAAAATCAGACACAATTCTCTTAACAACAGCCTTGCTTAGTGATGGAAATTCTGCTCCCGATTTTCATAAGTCGAGGTTTACCTACTGAAGATGAACAAGCAGGATGCATGTAGCCATTAGATTTGTAGTTAACCTGGTTGTATGAATACAGGTAGTCCTCAACTTATGACCACAATTGAGCCTATAACTTAATGTTGCTGAGAAATTTGTTAAGTGAGTTTTGCTCCATTTTACGACTTTTCTCGCCACATTTGTTAAGTGAATCACTGCTGTTCTTAAATTAGTAACACGGTTGAATCTGGTTTCCCGTTGGCTTGTCAGAAGGTCGCAAAAGGGGATCACATAACTCGGGGATGGTGCAACCGTCATAAATGTGAGTCAGTTGTCAAGCAGCCAGATGTAAATCACGTGGCCATGGGGATGCTGCAACGGTCATAAGTGTGAAAAATGGTCATGTCATTGTTTTCAATGACAAAAGTGACTTCTGACCATTTTTCACGCTTACGACCGTTGCAGCATCCCCATGGTCACGTGATCAAAATTCAAGTGCTTGGCAAATGATTCATATTTATGACGGCTGCAGTATCCCAGGGTCATGTGATCCCCTTTTGCGACCTTCTGACAAGCAAAGCGAATCCAGATTCACTTAACAACCATGGAGCTGAGATAGCGCAGTGGTTAAAAGCAGCATTGCGACCTTCAGCTGATTGCTAGTTCAGCAGTTCAGCTGTTCAAATCTCACTAGGCTCAAGGTTGACTCAGCCTTCCATCCTTTCGAGGTGGGTAAAATGAGGACCCAGATTGTTGGGGGCAATATGCTGAACTCTGTAAACCGCTTAGAGAGTGCTGTAAAGCACTATGAAGCGGTATATAAGTAAAGTGCTATTGCTATGTTCCCAACTTAAACAACTCGATTCGCTTAACGAATGTGGCCAGAAAGGTCGTAAACTGGGACAAAATTCACTTAACACATGTCTCACTTAGCAACAGAACATTTGGGCTCGATTGTGGTCATAAAGTCGACTACTTGTATGAACGTTTCTTTGAAGACTGCTCTTCAGCTAATTCTTTCTCCTGGACCCTCTCTTAGACTCTGCAGAAGGAGATCCAAGGCCACCAGCCGCGGATCAACGACATCCTGGGGAGGTGGCAGGGGCTGGCGTGCAGCGGCCTGGAGGCGGAACTTCAGGGCCGGGTTGAGACGCTAGAGGAGATATGGCGGGAGCTGCAAGATCAGGTGGACCAGCGGCGCGGACGGCTGGAGAAAGCCCAAATGGCCCAGCAGTTTTACTTCGACGCTGCCGAAGCCGAGGCCTGGATGGGTGAACAGGAGTTGCACATGATGTCAGAGGAGAAGGCAAAAGTAGGTCTGCCAACTTAAAATGAGGATTTGCTTGGTTCAATGAAAAGTTTATCGTTTATACTTTAAAGTTTGGCTTTCATTTATTTGTGTTTTAATGTACATGTATAGCAGGGGTGGGTTCCTACCGGTGCGGTCTGGTGCTGGTGCTCTGGCCGCATGCATTTTTTCGCCCTCTGCGGATGTGCAGAAGGCATTGCGCATGCGCAGAGAGTTAAAAAATGAAAATGGCGGTGGGTGGGCAGAGCCTCACGCTGCCGCCGCTACCGGTTCTCCAAACCACCGGCGTCCACCGCTACCAGTACGCCCGAACCGGGCCGAACTGGTAGCATTTCACCCCTGCCCCTGTTCCAGGAATTAAAAAACAACAGTGTGGTTTTATTTTCCTCAGGATGAACTGATTGCTCAGGCTATGGTCAAAAAACATTTGGGGATGGAGCAGGCTCTAGAAGATTATGCCCAGACTGTCCATCAACTCTCCGTCCAGAGCCGGGACATGGTGAATAACGGCCACCCTGAAAGGTAAGGGTTCCCTGCCTTTAGCTTTTACATGCGGATGGACAAAGCACTTTTCTTCGCCTAACTCAGGAGTCAGCAACCCCCGGCTCTCGAGCTGCATGTGGCTCTTTCATCCCTCTGCTGCGGCTCCCCATCGCCGGTCGGCACCACAATTTTGAGAGGAGCTTCCGGTTAGGGTGGGGGGGAAGCAGGGCACGCCAGGAGGAGACTCTATGGCAAGGGGCGGGTTTTCCGGTCAGCTCCACAATTGATAGGGCTTTCGGTTAGGACAGGTAGAGGAAAAAGGATGCCGCGCTAGGAGAAGACTCTATGATGGGGGGAACCGGACTTCCGGTCGGCTCCAGAATTGAACGGGGGGGCTTCTGGTTAGGACCTTTGTGGCTCTTTGAGTGTTTAAGGTTGCCGACCCCTGGCCTATCTTATCAAATTAAAATCTTATAAAACTCATTCGTTGGGATTGATGGAAAGCTTCTTATGTACAGGTAGTCCTCAAATTACGACTGCAATGGAGCCCAAAATTTATGTTGCAAACTGAGAAATTTGTTAAGTGAATTTTGCCCCATTTTACAACTTTTCTCGCTACATTTGTTAAGTGAATCACTGCAGTTTGTTAAATTAGTAACACGGTTGTTAAGCGAATCTGGCATCCCCATTGATTTTGCTTGTCAGAATCATCGCAAATGGGGATCACATGACCCCGGGACACTGCAACTGTCATAAATGTGAATCAGTTGTCAAGCATCCAAATGTAACTTATGTGACCATGGGGATGCTGCAACGGTCATAAGTGTGAAAAACTGTCATAAGTCACTTTTTTCAGTGCTGCTGTAACTTTGAACGGTCACTAAGTGAGCTGTTGTAAGTCGAGGACTACCTGCATTCATTTCATTCATTAATAGTGCCTCCTTCGGGTGGTGCGGTGGCCTAGAGGGTGGAGCTCTCGCCTCACAATCAGGAGGCTGTAAGTTCGATCCTACGTAGAGGCAGATATTTCATATCTCTGGGCATGATGAGAATATATCTGCTGAACAAAACTCCGCATTGGCGACAGGAAGGGCATCCGGCCATTAAAACGCTCTGCTAGCTCCATTCAGTTCCGCAGACCCCACCCCGCAAGGGATTATGGGGTCGTTAAAAGATGATGATGATGATGATTAATAGCGCCTCCTTCCCTTTTCCTCGACTTTCAGTGAGCGGATCAATCTTCGGCAAGGCCAGGTGGACAAGCTTTATGCCAGCCTGAAGGACCTGGCTGAGGAGCGTCGGGCCAAACTGCAGGAGCATCTCCGTCTCTGCCAGCTGAAGCGGGAAGTAGATGACTTGGAGCAGTGGATCTCGGAACGAGAAGTGGTGGCAGCCTCCCACGAACTTGGCCAGGATTACGAACATGTTACGGTGAGTCTCACCCTCGGGCCTGTGACATCTGGAGTGGCAGGAAGAAACCCCTCAAATCTCATTCTGATGATTTTAAAAAAATAAAATTATGCCCCCAAACACCCCTTTCATCTGCAGCTGACTCCTACCTTAGGCTATAGAATGACCTGCTGGCCCCGTATTGTCAGTTCCAAGTTTGGCATACTCAACCTCAGTAACTTTAAGATGGGTGGACTATAACTCCCAAAATTCCCCAGCCAGCATATTTTAAGATGGGTGGACTTCAGCTCCCAGAATTCCCCAGCCAGCATATTTTAAGATGGGTGGACTTCAACTCCCAGAATTCCCCAGCCAACATGTTGAAGTCCACCCATTTTGAAGTTGGCCAGGTTGAGAAACATTGCTCTAGGTGGGATAGGCTTCAACTCCCCAATTTGTTTCCAGCGGCCAGGATTGTTATGAATTCTGGGAGATGAAGTCCTTACAATTGGTGGGCACTCTATTTCCCTTTATCTGCTTCTTTGTTCTTTAAATACAAGTGGTCCCACTGCCATTCTTTCCCCTCTCCTTTCAGCTGTCTCTATGGCTTTAACCACTGGATCCTTTATACATTATGCCCCATCCTTCTCTACAGATGCTGCGGGACAAGTTCCGGGAATTCTCACGTGACACCAGCACCATTGGTCAGGAGAGAGTGGACGGTGTCAACCGGCTGGCGGACGAGATGATCTCCACTGGCCATTCCGAGAACGCCACCATTGCGGAGTGGAAGGACAGCTTGAACGAAGCCTGGGCAGATCTCCTGGAACTCATTGACACTAGAAGCCAGATGTTGGCAGCTTCCTACGAGTTACACCGCTTCTACCACGATGCCCGGGAGACCCTCAGCCAGGTCCAGAACAAACAGAAGCAGCTCCCGGATGAAGCGGGGAGGGACCTCAACACAGCCGAAGCCCTGCAGCGGATGCACACCGCCTACGAACATGACATTCAGGCCTTGAGCGCTCAGGTTTGTCCAGCGGGGATGAATAAGATTCAGAAATGGTCCCACAGTGTACAGGTAGTCCTCAACCTGCGACCGGTCGAATAGGGACCGTTCAGAGTTCCACCTGGGGGGAGCGGCGGGTCCTTTGTGACCTGGTTTCAAAGTTCTGACAGTGACCCCCGGCCCAATCACCCGCCCACAGCAGGCACAATGAAACCAGGCTCAAAATGAAACCAAATCAAAAAATCGGAGAGCCCAGGTTATAGGTAGTCCTCGATTTGCAACAGTTCATTTAGTGTCCGTTTGAAGTTACGACGGCACTGAAAAAAGCGACCTGTGACCATTTTTTCCACACTTAGGACCGTTGCAGCATCCCCATGGTAATGTGATCCAAATTCAAATTTATTTATTTAATTTATTTATTTAATAGATTTGTATGCCGCCCAACTCCCAAAGGGACTCTGGGCAGCTCACAGCATATTGAATACAAAATCTAAAAAACAGTTAAAAGATTTAAAAGCAAAATTAAAACAATGTAAAAAATTAAAACATTTAAAAGCATTTAAAAAACCACAATTTAAAAACCCAATAATTCACTCACGGGGCCAAGAATAATCGGTGTTGTATTAAAATTATTGGTCCCAGGCCTGTCGACAAAGCCATGTTTTTAATGCTTTTCTGAAGGCTGGCAGGGTGGGAATTATGCGGATCTCGGGGGAATTATGCTCGGCAACTCATATTTATGACGGTCGCAGTGTCCCGGGGTCATGTGATCCCCTTTTGCGACCTCCTGACAAGGAAAGTCAAGATTCACTTAACAACTGTGTGACTAAATGTAACAACTGCAGGGATTTACTGAACAGCTGTGGCCAGACAGGTCGTAAAACGGGGCAAAACAACTGTCTCAGCCACCGAAATGTAGGGCTCAATTGTGGTTGTAAATCAAGGACTACCTACACAAGGTCCAAACATTTTTTCAATAATGTAATATTTTTAGGAGCCACCCATCCACATTTGGGAGGAACATAGTACATGCAAAGTTGTGGATGGGAACTGAGCCTTGTCCTCCCCCACCCCTTCCTTGGTCGTTCACAGGTAAAACAGGTGCAGGATGACGCAGCACGCCTGCAGAAGGCCTATGCCGGGGAAAAGGCTGATGACATCCGGAAGCACGAGCAGTCGGTAAGCGAGGCCTGGTCTGACCTACTCAGTGGCAGCAGCGACCGTCGCCAACTCCTTGTAGACACTGTGGACAAATTCCGCTTTTTTGGCATGGTGCGGGACCTTCTGCTATGGATGGATGACATCAACCTTCAGATAGATGCACAGGAGAAGCCCAGGTAAGTGTATTGTCGGGGAAAATGTTGGATTCCTGTAGAGGCAATCATTGACTTAACAGCGACAATTGGGACAGAATTTCACCAGTTTTTAAGTGAGTCACCCAGTCTTTGAGCAAATCTGGCTTTCCGATTGACTTTGCTTGTCTTAAGCCAGCAAATGACCCTGGGGCACTACAATTGTCATAATTTTATTATTTATTTATTTATTTAATTGTATTTGTATGCCGCCCAATTCCCAAAGGACTCTGGGCGGCTAACAACATGTGCAAATGCAAAAGCATAAAAACATTAAAAACAAGTACAGCAATTTAAAAATCAATACGTTCACTTTTGTAGCTGGATCTCGCCAATTTCGGTCGCGAGATCAAACGGTCTCAAGCCTTTCGGAAAAGTCTTAACTGCCTTACGGAAGGCCAGCAGGGTGAGAGCAGTCCGGATCTCCGGAGGTAGTTGGTTCCAGAGAGCCAGGGCCGCCACAGAGAAGGCCCTTCCCCGCCAGTCAGCATTGTTTAGCTGACGGGACCCGGAGGAGGCCGACTCTGTGGGATCTTGTCAGTCGCTGGGAGCTGTGTGGCAGAAGGCGGTCTCAAAGATAGCCTGGTCCTAAGCCATGTAGGGCTTTAAAGGTAATAACCAACACCTTGAATTGTGCCCAGAGACTGATAGGAAGCCAGTGCAGCTCGCGGAGAATTGATGTAGTGTGGGTGTACCTAGGTGCACCCACGATCCATGCCAGTTGATGACAAATTTTGATCATGTGACTTTAGGGAATGCTGCAACAGTGGTAAGTGTGAGGAACCTTCATAAGTCACTTTTCGGTACTATTGCAACTTTGAATGGTATCTGAATTGAATGGTTGTAATTTGAGGACTGCCTTTAAAGAAGAAATGTATAAAGAGAGGAGGATATAGCAAGCTGAAAACAGAGACGCCCTGTGATACCATTCTCCTTGAATTTAAATTAAGGTATCATCACCTTTTGTCCTGTCTGCAACTGTTGCAGGTTTCTTTAATACCTTCAACCACCTTCTTTGCAAGGCTCCAAGTATGAATAGAATAGAATAGAACAACTTTATTGTCACTTTGAATGTACACTAATTGGCATACATTAAAAATGAAATTTCATTGCATGCAGCTCTTAAAGTGTCACCACCTCCAATTTTACACTACATAAACATGACAAGATAAATAAATAAATAAATAAATAAATAAATAAATAAATAAATAAATAAATAAATAAATAAATAAATAAATAAATAAATACAAAATTATGTATATATCCATATATATTACCCTGTTTCCCCCAAAATAAGACATCCCCTAATAATAAGACCAATCGGGCTTTTGAGTGCATGGCAATAAGGCCAAGCGCTTATTTCAGGGTTCAAAAAAATATAAGACAGGGGCTTATTTTCAGGGAAACATGGATATATGACCCAGAGAAACAACACAGCCTAGTTCGGATGTATATATGTTTATGGTGAGAAAAATGAATCTTGCGGGTTTGCCAGACGGATGGCCTAAGGAACAAAGCTGTTCCAGAATCTGGTAGTCCTGCTAGAAATACTTCGAAACCTCCTCCCAGATGGGAGCAACAGAAACAGATCATAAAGTGGGTTTGTGCAGTCTCTAATAATGCTTTGAGCTCTAAGCACATAACGCTTATAAGCAGTATCCTGAATAACTGGAAGCGAGCTTCCTATAATCTTCTCCACTGTCCTTACCACTCTCTGTAAGGACTTTCTATCTGAGGCAGTGCTGCCACCAAACCAAACAGTGATGCACTTTGTTAAAACGCTCTCAATTGTGCCTCTGTAAAAATAAGATATGTGCAAAAGTTGACCTCATGTCTTGGGGTCTTGCTTTTCCTGCTGTCTTCTGCCCCTTTGCCAGAGCTGAGGCGGATGACCAATTTTTTTTCCTTTTGCACTTCAATATAGGGATGTGTCAGCTGCCGACCTGGTCATCAAGAATCACCAAGGGATCAAGGCCGAGATGGAGGCCCGGACCGACAGCTTCAACGCCTGCATAGCGATGGGAGACGACTTGCTGGCTAAGGGGCACTATGCTTCTACGAAGGTTTGTGTAGTGGCAGTGCAGAAGACCACGGTTATTGCAAGGAGCTAGTGACATATTTTGAATTTTTCTTCCTATTAAGAAAAGTCTAGAAATGCAATGCTCATTCTGAGCAAACCTGTTTGTTTTCCACTCTTGCTTGCTGAACATGGTGAATCTTCAAGCAGCTTCAAAGTTTTTCCTGCTCTGAAAGTCTCAGACTTTGTATTCTCAGAGTCATATGCCTGCCAGTCAAAGTCAGGTCTTATAGTCTCCTCCCTATGGCAGGATCATGAAATCAGGGTGCCAAATTTTGATTAAAAATAATGTCTTGGGGTTGGCTTTGTTCGTTGGGAGCGTCTGCAGTGGAACCTAACTCTACTGTGGAAAAATTGGCCACCCATTGGGGCATCTCAACTGTTTGTTAACTCGCAAAGCATCCCTGCCTGCTCTCGAGTTGCCATTGGGAGGGGGATGGGAAACCGAAGAAGCAACATGGCAGCCAAAGACAGGAGCACATTCCAGACATATCTTTCTCAAGGCTGTCTCCCAGGGTTACCCACAGCCGGAGGGGAGTGATCTCTACAGCCCGGGAAATTGCTCCATTGGAATGTGTTTGATGATATACCCTGGAGTGAGGAGGGAAACAGGGTCATGATTAGGGCCGCAAATTACATGAGGTCAGAGTTGGCTTCATTTGGGTACGTGCTGACATGGTGCTCCTAATAAATAACTGGATTTCTTTTGAAGCTTGGCTCCAGGCTCATGATTTAATTAGGGCATCCGTGGGAACCCTGACACTGTTCTTATTAAGGAGATCCTGACAGCCTGTAAGAGAGTTGGGTATTATCTTGCTTGGCATGTGTGCTTTTTACGTTACGCCTTTCAATCTTATGCTTTAGCTAATAATGAAGCTTAAAATCCGGTTATTGCCTCGGTATCCAAAAGAACAAATAGCCTGGGCTGATCACTGTCCTGACACTTAGCAAAACAGTTAGGCATGGGAAGTTTTCTCTTTAACCACATCAAAACAACAGCATCCATTGGAATTTTCACAGTCTTACTTGGAGAAGTTGAGTATCAAACCTAAGTCTATCTGTAGAGAAAGCAAGTTTAGTCTCTGGCATCTCCAGTGATCCCAAAGGAGCGGTGCGGTGGCCTAGAGGTGGAACTCTCGCCTCACAATCGGGAGGCTATGAGTTCGATCCTAGGTAGAGGCAGATATCTCTCTGGGCACACTGAGAATTTATCTGCTGAACAAAACTCCGCACTGGCGACAGGAAGGGCATCTGGCCATTAAAACACCCTGCTAGCTCCATTCAGTTGCCCAGACTCCACCCTGCAAGGGATTATGGGGTCATTAAAAGATGATGATGATCTCCAGTGATCACAAAACAAGAAAAGCCAGGCTCACCAAGCTATAATTCAGCAAATGAGGACCCTGATTGTTGGAGGCAATATGCTGACACTGTAAACCAATTAGAGAGGGCTGTAAAGCACTTTGAAGCGGTATATAAAAGTCTAAGGGCTATTGCTATCTTGTTTTCCATAGTTACTAAGCTGAGGGCTCCACATGCAAGATGGTAGTGCAGAGCCACCTGTCCTGTCTGCAAAATGCCATGTGTGCAATCGCTTCCCCTTGCTAATGTTCCTTAGCAACAGTACTCAATGCGTCTGAATATGCAGGTCAGAAGTAGCTATTTTGCTGAGGAGCCATTGATATGTTTTCCTCCCTAAATTTGCTTAAATCCAACCAAATTATCCCGAAGTTGTTTTATCAAGAGGAAACTGGACTTGTTTTTCTTTGAAGATGTTTCGCTTCTCGTCCAAGAAGCTTCTTCAGCTCTGACTTGGATGGTGGGGAATGGAAAGATTTACGTTCCTTGCAGGCAGCTGGTCATTTGCATCCTTTTTAGAGAGTCATTGAGGCCACTTGGAGGTTTTTCTGTATCCTCAGGGTCACCTGAGTAGTTTCAGCAGTTCTAAGAAGGCTCCACACCCCATTTGCAATACTCAAGTGACCCTGAGGACACAGATAAACCTCCAAGTGGCCTCAATGACCCTCTAAAAAGGATGCAAATGACCAGCTGCCTGCAAGGAGCATAAATCCTTCCTTTCCCCACCATCCATCAGAGCTGAAGAAGCTTCTTGGACGAGAAGCAAAACGTCTTCAAAGAAAAACCAGAAAGTCCAGTTGCCTCTTGAAAAAAGCACCTTTGGGACAACCACGACCTGGATGACCGAGAATCTCCATAGACATCCAACCAACTTAGTTTCTGTTTCTTCTTGTGACAGTGAGTTTCACAGGTTAACAATAGGCAACTCAGGAGAATCCGTGTTGTCTTAAAGCTCCCACCACTCGTATGAACGGTGTCCTTCTGCTAAATATTCGGCCAGCTAAATTCCTTCCTTTCCCCCCCCTTCCCTCCTTTCTTTGTGACTCAGATTGTGGAGAAATTATCTCAGTTGCAGGAACGACGCAAGGAGACCAACGATAAATGGCGAGAGAAAATGGACTGGTTGCAAATAGGTAAGAGGGGGGAGAAGGCAAGGGGTGGTGGAAGGGGTTGGAAGTTTGGAGGGAGGCTTATGGCAGTGGGCAGCATGTCCATGGCATAATTGGACTGACTTACACAATAGAACAGTGTTCTAAGTGGCATTGGGGGAAAAAGTGACTTAGGACCATTTTTCACACTTATGACCATTGCAGCATCCCCGTGGTCACGTGATCAAAATTCAGCCGCTTGGCAACTGACTCATATTTGTGACGGTTGCAGTGTCCCGGGGTCATTGGATCCGCATTTGCGACAAGCAAAGTCAAGAGGGGAGCCAGATTCACTAAACAAACCGTGTTATTAACGTAACAACAGCAGTGATTCACGTAACAATTGTGTCAAGGAAGGTGGTGAAATGGGGCAAAACTCACTTATCAAACATCTCACTTACCAATAGAAAGTTTGGGGTTCAGTTGTGGTCATAAGTCGAGGATTACTTGTAGGCATGAACAATAAATCATCTTGACAGCAGTTTAACCTACTTTCCTGACTCTTTGCGCTTGACATGTTCTAATCTAAATGGCATTTAAAAAGGAAGCCAAATCCAACATGCTCCTCAGAAGTCAAGTGTTTGACAAAACATCTGCTTTGTGAAAGATTCAGGAAAGATGGCTGATTTGGGCACTGAAACTACCGTATTTTTCGGGGTATAAGACGCACCGGAGTATAAGACGCACCTTAGTTTTGGGGGAGGAAAATAGGGGGAAAAAAATCTACCTACCAGGTATTCATCTGGCTATCGTCCTTAGTCTGGTCAGCTTCAGCACATTATTTTATCCCCTGGTTAGGGCTGAAAAAAACCTTCGGAGGGAGTAGCAATGAAAACAAGCCTGCAAAGACTTAGGGCTGGAAAAAAACTTCTTTGGAGGGAGTAGCAATGAAAAAATCCTGCAAGCAGGGAAGATCATTAGCACCTCGTTAGGGCTGAAAAAACCTTTTTCGGAGTAGCAATGAAAACAAGCCTGCAAGCTTGCAAGGGAAGAGCTGGGAAGATAGTTAGCACATCGTTAGGGCTGGGGAAAAAAAGCTTCAAAAAGGCTACATTCGGAGTATAAGACGCACCCAAATATCCAGCCTCTTGGGGGGGGGAAGGTGTGTCTTATACTCTGAAAAATACGGTAGTTTAAAATCCAGAAAATGGCTGAATTTGTCTCTCTCTCTTTCCTCCCCGTGCAGTGATGGAAGTGCTGATGTTCGGGCGGGATGCCAGCATGGCGGAAGCTTGGCTTGCCAGCCAGGAGCCAATTGTGCGCTCCACTGAACTGGGTGACAACGTGGACGAAGTTGAAAACCTGATCAAGCGACACGAGGGCTTTCAGAAATCGGTAGCCGCCTGGGAGGAGCGTATCCTGGCACTGGAGAAACTCACCACGGTTTGTAAAGAAGAAAGCACATGGCTTAGCTCATTATGTGAATCCAGCCATTGAGGTTTATAGACCTTGGTTTATAGCAGAGGTGCCAACCTTGGCATCTTTAATGCTTTTGGACTTCCAACTCCTGGAATCCTGGCTGGGGAATTCTGGGAGTTGAAGTCCATAAGTCTTAAAGTTGCCAAGGTCGGATACCCCTGGATTATAGCTTAGTACAATTGTATGGACCTGATTTATTACTGGTAGTCCTTGCTTAGTGACCATTCGAAGTTACCAGGGACCCACACACAGCTACTCACAACCCAGATTCAACGTTCTGATGGATGTTCCCCCCCCCAGCCCCCAGGGGTGAAATCCAGCAGGTTCTGACAGGTTCTGGAGAACCGGTAGCAGAAATTTGGAGTAGTTCAGAATGTCAGGGTTCCAAATAGCATCAAAAATTAAATCAGAGTCCAAGGCAAAGGATTCCTCAAAGTTCCAATGTATTAATAGAGCCATGCTGGCACATCTGGGTGAAACCAGAATCTGAAGTCCCCCGGGTTTCACCACCCAGTTGAAAGTTCAAGCCCTTGTCCCCACACCCACAAATCCATCACGTTGTCCAATCTTCTATTGCCATGCTGGCAGAGTTGTTCCAGGGACTGGCTGACCCCGACCGCCCCTTCCCTCCCAGGAGTCTCCACGCGGCCCATTTTGGATGCAGGACCCGCACGGAGGCTCTGGGAGGGCGAAAAACGGGCCTACCAGAAGTCGAGAAATGGGCCCATTTCCAGCCTCCGAAGGGCCTCTGGAGCCCGGGGGAGGCTGTTTTCGCCCTCCTAGAGGCCCCAGGAAAGCCTCCAGAGCCCAGGGAGGGTGAAAGCAACCCCCCCCCCCGCCGCCATGGTGCAGGAGGCCGAGTAGGCCACACCCCCATGGCCATGCCTATCCAGCAACCGGGCAGCGAACCGGTTGCTAATTTTTTTCAATCCCACCACTGGGGGTAATGATTTTTCCCCCCACCAGCTGGAAGAGAAGGAACATCGTGAGCGTGAGGAGGAAGAAGCGAGGAAGAGGACATCTCCGACGCCAACCCCATTGGAACCCACTGTCCTGATACCGCAGACACAGAATACAGACGAGCATCATCTACCCAGCAGCACTCAGACCAATGGGTAAGAGCTGGGCCAGTGTGGCAAGAAGGCAGCCGCAAGATCGGCAAGGAGATGGTTGAACCTTGAGAATTACGATAACAAGAGTTTCCTGTCCCAAGATTTGTAAGTGAGAAATAAAATTAGAATTAACAGAAGCCCTTTCCAAAATTAAAAGATAATCCTTGATTCACGACCACAATTGGGAACAGAATATTCATTATTAAGCACGCCAGTTATTAAATGAGTCTTGCCTGATTTTACGATATTTTTGGCCATGGTTGTTAAGCACATAGTAATAAGACTTATATACCACTTCACAGTGCTTTACAGCCCTCTCTAAGTGTTTTACAGAGTCAGCCTGTTGCCCTCAACAATCTGGGTCCTCATTTTACCCATCTCGGAAGGATGGAAGGCTGAGTCAACCTTGAGCTGGTCAGCATTGAACTGCTGGCAATGGGCAGAGTTAGCCTGCAATACTGCATTCTGGGAAGGAAGGAGGGAGGGAGGGAGGGAGGAAGGAAGGGCATTAGCACTTAGACTTATACCGCTTTACGGTGCTTTACAGCCCACTCTAAGCATTTTACAGAGTCAGCCTGTTGCTCTCAACAATCTGGGTCCTCATTTTACTGACTTTGGAAGGATGTAAGGCTGAGTCAACCTTGAGCTGGTCAGGATTGAACTGCTGGCAGTGGGCAGAGTTAGCCTGCAATACTGCATTCTGGGAAGGAAGGAAGGAAGGAAGGAAGGAAGGAAGGAAGGAAGGAAGGAAGGAAGGAAGGAAGGAAGGAAGGAAGCTATAGCACTTAGACTTATATACTGCTTTACGGTGCTTTACAGCCCTCTCTAAGCGATTTACAGAGTCAGCCTTTTGCCCCCAACAATCTGGGTCCTCACTTTACTGATCTTGGAAGGATGGTTGAGCCAGTCAGAATCGAACTCCTGGAGTGAGCAGTGAGTTAGCCCGCAATCCTGCCTTCTATCCACTGCACCACAACTGCAGTTTTTAAGTAAATCTGGTTTCTTCCATTGACTGTTAAAAGGTCGTAAATGATGATCACATGACCCTAGGATGTTGCAACCATCATAAATACATGCCGGTTGCGAATTGCCCAAATTTTCACTGTAGGCATGCTGCAACAGTCATGTGCGAGGACTGGTTGCAAGTCTTTTTTTTCCAGTGCTGTTGTAATAACTTAAACTCTAAAGTGTACGGTTGTAAGTCAAGGACTACCTGCATGCAATCACTTTGCTACTTTGAAATTTCGCACTACCTGGCACATCCTTTTCTTCCCCCAGGAGCCCTGGAGAGCAAGGCTTAGCTCTGGAGTTGCCCTCCCAAAATGGGCTTGACCCCGACTCTGAATCTCCGCAGGTAATGGAGAGGGGAATGATCACAAGGTTGGGCGGGAAACTGGGGGGAAAAAAGACAGAAAGGGCTGGTTGGCTCCCAGAAACTATTATATTTTCTTTAATGTTCCAAAGTGCAAAGCACCCTTCCTTGTACCGGGACTCAATTAGCAATTCCCAGAAAATAAGAATGCTGCCTTTGAGCAGGTGGGTTGACCCGCGATTCTCTAACCCAACCCCAATCTGTTAACAGATTTCAGAATCATCAGCTGCAGTCAATGGGTCACAGCTGGATTCTGTATCCAAGGGCAAAGAGCCAAGCCCATCCGCCTCACCTAAGCTCAGCTCCAAGCCAGCTGTTTTCGGCACGGATCTCGCGCAGTCGGTCACGCTGCCCCCACGGACGCCAGACAACTCCGCTTCAGGGCAGATGGGAGGTATATTATATCGGAAGCAGGAAATGGAATCCCACGGCAAAAAGGCAGCTAACAGGTGACGTGTGTGTGCGCGCCGGTCCGAATAATAAAAGCTAGGTGTGGAAGGATGTGACAGAAGGGGTTAGAATAGCCCATAATTCCACCTAAGCTGCTGGGTCCAGAGGTTGCAGGACATGAGAATGATCTGATGGAGACCGAGAAGCCACCATGTTGGGGAGCTTGAAGATGACCTTCCCCAGCGTGGAGGAAGGGCTCCATTGTGTGGACTCCAGTTCCCACAATCCTTAACCAATATCGACCTTGCTGAGAATCCTGGGAGCTGATATCTGTGCTTTTTGTAAGTAGCTGGGATGGAGGAGGCTGCAGCACCATTGGTTCTTCGAGAACTTCCGTGCAACTCGGCGAAGTGATAAACTTAGGAAAATGTAAGAAGTGCACCAGCAGAACTCAAAGAGATGATGATTGATGATGATGATGATGATAGGTTTATAAATGGTTTCAAACAACAAGAAATGAAAAAAGGGGCAGAGATGGCCATTTGACAAACCAGGCAGACACAAAAGACAACCGAAGTTAAAAGGCGGCTTCAGTCATGGTGGGCCACAACAGAGCATTCGAGTGGGGAGAACAAATGGGAAATGCTTCTGCTCATCCGTCTTGTCTTCTTGTCCTTCAGGTCTTGGCAGACCATCTATTGTGTGGTGCAGAAAAACAGCTTTGGGTTCTACAAAGACGGCAAACACGCCACCAACAGCATCCCCTACCACGGGGAAGCGCCTGTCAGCTTGCAGGGCGCGCAGTGCAACGTGGCTCTGGATTACAAGAAGCGCAAGCATGTCTTCAAACTCGGGTGAGCTTTCCTGAGTTATCGCCAAGTAGCATCGGCCGGATTTTGTTTTTTACATTTACTTTTTAAAAAAAAAAAGTTTTAAAAGTGGAGGATTTAGACATTCCTCCGTTGACACCAGTTGATTCTTGGTTCACTTCTCTTCTCTTGGCAGATTAACAGATGGCAAAGAATATTTATTCCAGGCGAAGGATGAGGTGAGTCGCAGTCTAGAAGTTTGTGCTAAATCAAGAGTCTCCAAACCTTGGCAACTTGTTAGATGTGTGTGTACTGGCTGGGGAACTAAAGTCCACCTGACTTAAAGCTTGCTGGCTGGGGGATTCTGGGAGTTGAAGCCCACCCGACTTAAAGCATGCTGGCTGGGGGATTCTGGGGGATTCTGGGAGTTGAAGCCCACCCGACTTAAAGCATGCTGGCTGGGGGATTCTGGGAGTTGAAGCCCACCCGACTTAAAGCTTGCTGGCTGGGGGATTCTGGGAGTTGAAGCCCACCCGACTTAAAGCATGCTGGCTGGGGGATTCTGGGGGATTCTGGGAGTTGAAGTCCACCCAACTTAAAGCATGCTGGCTGGGGGATTCTGGGAGTTGAAGTCCACCCATCTTAAAGCATGCTGGCTGGGGGATTCTGGGAGTTGAAGTCCACCCGACTTAAAGCATGCTGGCTGGGGGATTCTGGGAGTGGAAGTCCACCTGACTTAAAATTGCCAAGGTTGAGATTCTAAATGATCTTCTACTCCATCTTCCGGTTTTATCTTCCTCTTGGTTGGGGTTTGGACGATTGGCGGGAAATATTCTTTTGTTCTTCATGGCGCCCTCACTTTTCCCCTCCCCCTTCCAGGCGGAGATGAGTACTTGGATGCGAGTGATCAATGCCGCTGCTGCGTCCACCCTCACCCCCCAAGACCCCGCGGAAGATCAGCCTGCGCTCATCAGCAAAGGCATGACGCGAGCCATGACGATGCCAGCCGGAGCCCCGCACAGCGCCTCGGAAGGGACTGTCACCCTGCGTAGCAAAGAGGCGAAGGAGAAGGACCGCGAGAAACGTTTCAGTTTTTTCAAGAAGAATAAATAGGAGTCCTCGGTGGGAGAGGGGCAGGGGGGCTCTGCTGCTGTTGGCGAAACCTGTACAGGCCTGAGCAGTGATATGGGGTGCGGCGAGGGGCTTGAGTTCGGCAAGGGGAGCCGGGTTGGGGGCGCAACCAAAGCGGCCGTCGCTCTTTTCATAAAAATCCTGCAGATTGCATGAAGCATCTCTGACGTTTCCAAGGAATGCCTTCCGTTCTAGCCCCCTCCCTTCCCCCTAACAACAACAAAACCAAACACCAAAACAGCCCACGTCGTCTGGGTTGAAACGGGAGGGTTGACACAGTGGCAAAGACGGTTGTGGCGGCGCAAAAGGCTGGGGAAAGGCCTCACAAGGAGCCGGGCAGCAGATTGTCAGATGCTGGACATCTAGTGGGGAGGGGGCGGGTCCGTGGGTCTGGCCAAACAGGCCACTGGAAGAGACGTGGTACGGGGATGATCCCAGACCGGCATTTTTAACGACGCTGGCCTTTTGTGGGTTCTGGTAGCAGCGACACCCCTGGAAGTCCCACAGCTACAAAATTCGGGCTTCGGGAGTCGATTCTACTACCTTTGCTCCCTATCTTCCTCCTCCTCCTCCTCCTCCTCCTCCTACTTCATCTGTGCTCCAAGGCTGTGAGATTTCCCCCCTCCCCTCTCTCTGCTGGCAAAATCCCGTTGGAAAAAAGTCGACAGTCTATGCACCACTTTGGCCCCCGTGCAAAGCCAAGAGAAGCCTCTTCTAAACATCCGAACAATCCCCCCCCCCTTTCAAAGTCCCTGCCTGTATACACACACCACACGCACACCCTCTAAAAAAAAATCGAACCGAGGATGCACAACGCAGTGCCATTGGTCCCCGGAGCTTAAGCGCTGCTTGCGCGTCTGTAGTTTAGGAGTGCGGCCTCCTTCCGTGGGAAATGAAGCCGGGCCAAGGATGCTGAGCTTGCCATGCGCCTGGCGCTCTTTGCGCGCATTTCTACGGCTTGCCATATCCTGGAGGCAGCAGGGTATGGAGGCAGGAGGGCAAAAACATTGCGGAGGATGGTATATACGCCCTGCCAGCCGAGTCTTGGGACCTGGCTGCCTGCCCTCCGAAGTTGCCTCGCAGTGCCTAAAAGTTCAGATCGCTCAGGCGCTCCACAATAGGTGGGGGATCATCAGTTAAGATCCCCCCCCCCGATGCTTGCTAAGAGATTCTCAACTAGGAAACCCGAGCTAGATCCCTCTCGACCAAGGGAGCAGCAATCAATGCCAGCCCCTTTTGCTTTAAAATCCCCTCCCCGTCCACGCAACACGTGGCAGCGCTGTTATAACCAATTCTGTTCTGGATTTGGGATTCCTTGGGCAAAACTTTCCCCGACTCGCACCCTCCAGCCCGGGTGATGCCGGCTGAGAAATCAGAAGGCGAGGTACCGATGCACATGGTGGATCTTCAAGCTTGGGAAGGCTGGTTTCATAGCCCCCCCTCCCTCCCACCCCCAGCCTCTATTCTATGCAAAATTCATCAACCCACACACCCCTTCTGTTAAGTCTCTGAGTCCTCGGAGTTAGGACCAAAAAAAAACACCAATAAGGAAGATCGCCAAGTGGTGGAGTTTCCTTTCCTCACACAACCTGGGTAAGCAGCATCGCTCTCCGGTCGATCACCTAAGAGATTTAAAGGTTGATCTTTGCCTCCTGTGGCTACGTGCCACGGATCTCCGCCCCACCCCACCCCCCAAGCGAGCCCACGCTCTGCAATGTTCACACGTGGCAGAAGAGAACGGCTTGCAGAGGCTAGCAGAGAAACAGGAGGGCGAAAATTTCCCCTAGAGCTGTTGTAATTGCAATCAAATTCTCATTCATCCACCGGCGGGTGACCAAGTTGGCACATTGGGTTGGCTGGACTCCTCTCGCAGTTGCTTGTCAGGGTCTCGAGAAACCCACCCACCCCCTCTTCCTATCTCCCCGGCCTTGGTCCCTGGACCTGGGTGTGCCTTCCATTTGTCCTCTGATTGTCACCCTGCATTGCCACCTCGCCTCTGCAGCCTTGCCTGGCGCAGAGAGTATCGCCTCTCTTCCCTTCGGGCAAAAAAGGATGCCGAAAAGCTGCCCTGGCGCACAGATGGGGTTACAGACAGACCCAGAGGGACGGCCCGCCTGCCTTTTGATGCGCAGGAATGTTTTTTTTTTTCTTTTCTTTTTCATGCTGCTTAGAGGAGGCGGAGGGGGAGGCCTGGCCTACAAGTGAGACACCCTTGCCTTCTTCGGCTCGCCCCTCAAGGGCCCCCAGCAGTGTTCTCTGTGCTTGTTGGGGACTGTTATCCATGTGTTTGCAGTGACATCTGTTCCAATATTTTTTTGGAGAAATAAAAAGAATCTGTGGAGAGTCGCCGGGCTTCTTTCTCTTCGTTAGGGACGGGTCGCAAAAATGGAGCTTTGGGGCCCTTTGCTTGTTCTACGAACGGACCAGGTTCATCTCTTGCTAACCCATCGTGTTTTGCCAGCTGGTGGCGTGAAACGGCTGTTGACACTTGCCTTCCAGGGATCCTGATTTAGCAGTTCTCCATGTGCACGAGATGGTCCAGCTAGTAAAAACATCCGCAGTCTCTCCCTGCTCTATGCTTTTAAATCAGGGGTGGACAACTATGGACTTCCAACTCCCAGAATTCCTGACCAAGCACGGCTGGCTCAGGAATTCACAGAATAACAGAGTTGGAAGGGACCTCGAGGTCTTCTAGTCCAACCCCCTGCTCAAGAACACCCTACCACCATTCCAGACGGTTGTCTAATTTCTTCTTAAAAGCTTCCAGTGTTGGAGCACCTACAAGTTCTGGAGACAAGTCCAGAAATCATTGTTCTCACTTTCCACCCCTCTTACTTTGTTCTGATCAATGACTTGCTTCAGCAATTCAGGGATCTAATGAATCAATTCAATATATCTATATATTTTCCTCACAACTGGCTTGTCTTTCCGGATTATAAGAGAAAAAGTTAAATACTTCCTTGAGGCGAGCTTGACTCCTGGTGACTACAGACACAACTCTGATATTCTCTAGACAAACACCTGTTAGATGATTTCTCCCCCCCCCGAACTTCACCTGGGATCGCCTGGTGGTCTCCCATCCAACCTTTAACCAGCCTGATCATTAGTTTATTTTCCTTTGATGTACTTCACCTGTTGAGCTTATTACTCCAAAGGATTAGGGCTGTAGAAAGGTGGAATAACACAATTTTCCAGCCTTCTCAACAACTTTTATGATATCCCAATCAAAAACATTAAAGCTAGGGTGTCCACTCTGGGCAACTTTTAAGACTGGTGGACTTCAACTCCCATAATTCCCCATGGCTGGCTGAGGAATTCTGGGAATTGAAGTTCACTAGTCTTAAAGTTGCCAAGGGTGTGGACACCCTTTGCATTGGAGAAAGGCTGAGAGACCAGGCTTCGAAGTCTCGTTAGCAGGGTTGTTGTGAGAATAAGTGGGATGCTTGGGGGAGAAAGAATAATAGTTCAACGATTGCATATAAAGAAACTTCCTTTCCCCCAAGAACACACACCCATAGACTTCTCCCCCCCCTCCTTGTGGATCGTTCCAGTCAGTGCTTCTTCCTTTTTCACCCCTTTAAAAAAGTCATCATGGAACCGTCCAGTTCCTGGTCTTCCCTCCTCCTTGAACTGTATGGCCTCCCCCCGGATCCTCCCGCATGAGACAGTCTGCCTTTTCCCCCTCGCATTTTATCGAATGGAACAGTCTGGCCTAACTCCTCCCACTTCAACAGTTTCGTCTTCCCCCCCTTTCACCCTTCCATTGGCAGTGGCTAACATTCGGCCCTCCCTACCCACGTGTCAAACTTCGGATGACCTATCATCTTCCCCGCACACGGATTTATGACCTCCTTTTCCTGCTGACTTCCGGCAAGCGTTGACATCACTCGCCAAACGTCAAGGGTTGACGTAAAACGCAAGCGAAGGAACGGTCGCTTCCCCTCCCGCCTCACACAAGACGAAAGCCAATCGCCTTGGGACTTTGCTAAAGACGAAAGCTGATTGGGTAAGTCGTCTTCCTAGACACTTTCCGCTTTGGCCATTCGTACTGCCCGGCGTCTCTTGACGGGACCAATGAGAACTCAGCGGAAGGCGAGGAGGCGGGCCAAGACCTTGGAGGAGGAGGTGAAGTTTAGTTGCCGCCGCCGCCATTTTGTGCTGAGGGCTGTTACTGAGGTTCGTGAGGGGCTGGGCCGGGCGGGTGGAGGAGAAAGCGGGCGGCGGGGGAAGGTGCGTGATGGAGGGACTCAGCTTGCGGAGGCCTGCATGCAAAACTGAGACCTTGGCCTTCTGCCTCGACTAAGTAACAATATTTTCTGATACTAATACTGAGGGCGCACATAGAATAGAAACACGCCCACAGCCATACACTCTCCACAGGCATACACAACCATGGCCTCTGCTCGTATAAAGTTCGACTGCTATATTACACAAACACACACACACACACACACACACACACACACACACTCGTACTGATATATAGATAGATATAGAAATATAGAAATATAGAGATACATATACACGCATACACACACCATAGCCTCTGCTCGTACAAAGTTCTGGTATATTTACACACACATATACATACATATATACATATTTCTCTCTCTATAGATAGATATATACATACGTATACACATATCACACACATGGCCTCTGCTGATACAAAGTTCTGGTGTACTACACACATACACACACACATTCTCTCTCTCTCTCTCTCTCTCAGATATTGATAAATACATAGACACACGCATACACACACACCACACATCATGGCCTCTGCTTATACAAATTTCTGCTGGTATATTACACACACACACACTTATAAATACTACCGTATACACACATATATATACACACACACATACATGCCCTCCACTTACAGAACGACCTATATATTTTGCCTGTGTTTTCCTGGTATCCTGCTGCATGTTCATAAGAACTTTCTGGACGATTTAGGATTCTGATTGCATAATGTGCTAAATCAAGAGATGCCTTTTTCAATATAGTAGGTTTTTTTTAATAGTGCTTAAAAACAGTGGCTTCTTCCACAGAATTAGGATCACTTAAAATCAGTGCTTAAAGAGGCTGACGAGATTCCCCGAGCAAAACTTAATTGTCTTCGATCAGTATAATCTCTTGGGCTTTTTTTTTCTGCTGCTGAATTGCCTCATGCTGTTCGATTTTGGTTGATCAGAGCCAACTAACCCTTCCTTCTTTTGCTCTTCAGCTCTAGCCAACATGGTGAAACTTTTCATCGGCAACCTTCCCCGGGAAGCCTCCGAGCAGGAGATCCGCGCCCTTTTTGAGCAGTACGGCCGAGTCCTGGAGTGTGACATCATCAAGAATTATGGGTTTGTGCACATTGAGGACAAGACGGCTGCCGACGATGCCATCCGCAACCTGCACCACTACAAGCTGCACGGCGTCTGCATCAACGTCGAAGCCAGCAAAAACAAGAGCAAGGCTTCCACCAAGCTGCACGTGGGCAACATCAGCACCAGCTGCACGAACCTGGAGCTGCGGTCCAAGTTTGAGGAATACGGCCCCGTGCTTGAGTGCGATATCGTGAAAGATTATGCCTTTGTGCACATGGAAAGAGCTGAGGATGCCGTCGAGGCCATCAGAGGCCTCGACAACACGGAATTCCAAGGTGGGAAGTGCGGCTAGGGTGGGGCTTGGGAGCTGGAAGCCAAAGTTTTCCCCCTTCTGGCTTTTCTCCCCAAGAGGAGGTTATTTCCAGAGCTCCCAAGGGTCATCTGGGGGACCACAGCTGGTAATGTTGTCCTCTAATTCACTTCCATCCTTGAGTCGGATATCTGGCCTGGAATCATTTTGTATGAGAGTTTTGAGGCCCGTGAGATTAATAATCATTCTCTTTACTACGGTAATATCCTTTCTGTTCATTGAATGCTTAACAGAATGCCGTTAGGATAAGGCAATTAAAACCACCGTAAATTATAAATGCTATATCACTGGATGCAGCAAATACATTAGAAAAAGACTCTTAAAATTCAAAGGCTTTCCCCTATGTCATTAGAGTGGAAAAGAGAAAGGACTTCTTTATTGCCCCCTTTTTAAAAGGCTTTTAGAACAAGCAACACCATAGGGATTGTCTATACTTATACCTTCCATTGATTTAATTGATAAACATTATGCAGGGTGGTTGATCCAAGTTGTTTCGATTGGTGGTTGGCTTCATGTGATGCTTGACCTTGGGATATTTTGAGCAGAGTTTATCGAGTAAACCATAGTTGGCTGGACCTGCATGGGATGCCAAGCCATCTTAAACAGTCTACAATGACTAGGTTCTGAATATCAAGCTCAGGAAATCAAGAGTCCAGACAGTTCAATTGAATATATAGGTTTTATTGCACTCCAAATTTCTCTACAAGAATCTGAGCTACTAAAGGTCAAAGCAAGTTGGCGGTAGGTAAGAGTCAACAGAATTCAAGGTGGGCTGGCCTTAGATCTCTTGTGGGCATGAAGGGACTCGAGACTGATGATGTGTTTGACCCCTCCTTCGGGCTCATCCTGGCCATCTCCCATACTGGCTTAGAAACATGAGGGCAGTTGGCAGGTGAGATATTGAAGTATATCAATCAGTCAGTTTCTCGAGGCCTCTGACAGAGGGGTGGATCTTGATCCTAGTCTCCTTCCCTGCTCCATTTCCTGTCTGTACATTAATAAATATGTGGAAAGGCTTCCATGCTTCGTGTTTTCCCACGGCCTTTGTACTCCTGTCTGGTGTTCCCTGTAGCCAACATTACCCAGCCTTCTGCACCCTTCTCTCTATTTATCTCCTGTTGCTTTCAGATTGACCATCCGCCTAGCTGTGATTTGATGCCTTCTTCTCGCTACCATTAGCAATCTGTTTCCTAATGCCCTGCGTTTAGATTTTTTTTCAAGTCAACTTGCTTTTTTAAATTTCTGTCTCAGAAGTTGCAGAATTGAAACAGTTTTCTGCCCAGGTTGTTAACCGCTAATGTTGAGCGCCCTAATAGGGTTGGGGTCAGCTACCGTGTTTCCCCGAAAATACAACCTACTCAGAAAGCAAGTCCTAGCTTGATTTTTACACGTGCACCCAATATAGGTCCTACCCTCCAAAATAAGCCCAAATTAAGACCCTGCCCACTCCAGGGTGCATTGCTAAAAATTAAGCGGGTGGGGATGGAGGGCGGTGGAGCTACCCTACTACTTACCTTGGGATAAATTATTATTATTATAAATGCTGCCAGGTCTCGCACACCTCAGCCCATTTCTTTCGCTGCAGCTGGCAAGGCTTTCCTGAAGGCCTCTGTAGCCGATAACACAGCTCTGAATTGATCCGGAGCTCTGTTATCTGAAGGCCTCTGATAGCGAAAAAGAGGCCAGGGGTGACAAACAGAAGTGAGGTGAGTCAATGGATGACATCCCCCCCCGCCCCTTGAAAATAAGACCTGGTGCCTTTTTTTGTGGCAAAAAATATAAGATAGGGTCTTATTTTCGGGGAAACACGGTATTAAAAACCCACCAGAGAGGTCGTTGCAAATGCATTAAAACAAAGCAAACTTTGGCTGTATTTTAGGATAAATCCCGTTCCCCCCCCCCCCACACACTGATAAGTTAAATTCAGGTGGCAATTGTAGGTGACACAGTGGCAGTTTGTTAATGTTTCCTACTGGTTTGCACAAATATAATTATTTCAAGGACTTTGACCATTTCATTTTCCTTTAATTTACCTGGAAGATTCTTGAGTATAGTTTGATGTTAGTGTGGTCAGGAGAGGGATTGGTGGCAGTCTAGAAATGGGCTTGAGGCTAGTTCATTGGACATTATTTTGCAAAATGTATTTAATCAATTTATATGGCCTTCCCCTCTTTGACGCAGTGGCCTAGAGGTGCAGGTAGTCACCTCCCACTCGGAAGGTTGAGAGTTCAATCCTAGGTAGCAACAGATGTTTCTCTATCAGGACCCAAAGAGAAAATATCTGCTGTGATCTCGGCTTAGGCGTCAGCAAGGGCCTCCAGCCAGTAAACGCTCAGCTCCATTCCACTCCAATAAAAGGGATTACAGAGTCGTAAAAATAAAAAATGGCCACTCCACTAAAAAATTCTTTTTTATGACCCTGTAATCCCTTAATTGGCCTAAAATTGAGAAGTCAAAAGAATCCTCAAAGCAATAAGAATAAAAACATGCCGGTAGCATTACGTCATGATGAATTAAGGATCTGAACAATTAAGGGAAATACTTGGTTGGTCTAGCTAGTGCATTAATAACATGTATGTTTCTGCTAATAGCATTTTACGGTCTCACTGATTTGGTACAGACCAGTATCAAATACAGGTAGTCCTCAAATTACAACTGTTTGTTTAGTTTGTTTAATGACCGTACAAAGTTACGATGACGTTGGAAAAATTACCTATGACAGTTTTTCACATTTACGACAGTTGTGACCTTCTCTTGGTCATGTGATCAAAATTGAGATGCTTGGGAACTGATTCCCCATTTCTGCAGTCTCCCGTGTCACATGATCGCTTTTTGCGACTCCCTTGCAAAGTCAATGGGGAAATCAGATTCACTTAACAACTGTGTTATTAATTTGACAACTGCAGTGATTCCCTTAACAAATGTGGCAAGGAAAGTCGTAAAATGGGGCAAAATTCACTTAACAAATGTTTCACTTAGCAACAGAAATTTTGGACTCAATTTGTGATAGTAAGTTGAGGTTTTACCTGTATGCGCTATTGTTGAATTTCAGAACCGTGAAACAACAGTATCGGCATTTTAAAAAAATGATCCAGGATAGAGTCTGATTGTCTAGATCTCTTAAATAGATGGAGAAAGTGATACGAGTGGCATGTGGTTTTTCTCCCTTTACTCGGTCTCTTGATTTCAATGGATGAAGAAAGCACAGGCCACTGGCATAGACCTGGACTGGTGTTGTCTTTGTAGCTCCGTATCTCAAGAGCACTAAGTTTCCCAGGGCCGTTCCACAGAATAAAGGAAAGGTATCTGAATCCTCCCAGATGAGCCTGCAAACGAGTAAAAGAACAATTACTTTAAAATCCAGCAAATCTGATTTTTTTCGGAGTTCCTACAAAACACGGGCAGTTGCATGACCCCCGTAGGTGTCTCGGAAGTAAATCGCATTTCACAATTCTGGCCAACAAAACACAATTCTCGGGTTTTGATTTGCAATCCACTTATCCACTTTCCGGGCCTGTAAAAACATTTCCGGGTCTTCGTGGCCAGCATCAAATTGGGGAGACGAATGAAACTTACCTTAAAAGAGAGTAGAATCGGTTTCTCGCTGCCAAACTCTTCCATTTCCTGAGTATAACTCTCTGGTCGCTCCAGACCAGAAGATGCATTGGGTCCTCTAACAGCTGTTGGCTTCCCTCTTTGACCCACTGAGTCATAAACAGTGATTTCCTGGTTTGTTAGCTTTTTTTTCTTTTTCTTTTTTTTTAATATAAAAATAATTCTGAGCTGCTGTGCTTTTGCTTTGAATTGTCTTTAACAAATCTTTATAGCTGCCCTTCTTGCGTCTGTTTTTTCAAGGCAAACGAATGCGCGTGCAGTTGTCCACCAGCCGTCTCAGGACCACGCCCGGGATGGGATACAAGAGTGGCTGCTACCGGTGTGGGAAGGAGGGTCACTGGTCTAAAGAGTGCCCGGTAGACCGTACGGGGCAAGTGGCCGAGTTGACCGAACCTTATAGCGAGCAATACGGAATGATGCGCACCCCGTACCCTACAGGCTACGGGGATTCCATGTATTACGAGGACCCCTATGGAATGGTGGATTACTATAAACGGTATCGCGCGAGAAACGCTGCGGCCTATGGGGCCTCTGCATACGACACTTATGCGGAGCACACCATGGCCCAGTATTCCCAGTACGCCCAGTACTCGCAAGCCACAGCCATGGCCAGTCGCCTTTCTACCACCTTAGATTCCTACGAGAGGCCCCTGCTGCCAAACCCGGGAGGTGCAGCTGCGGTAGCTGTCGCGGCCACCTTTTACACCCGGGATAGAAGCCCTCTGCGTCGCTCGGCCGCTGCGGCTTCCACCGCTGGAGACGTGTACGGATACGAGCGCGTTCAGCTGTCTCCCGTCCCGCGATCCTCTCTCTACGATGTCCAGCGTTTCGGGCGGGATGCAGGCGCGGACAGGTTGCGATACTCCGCGTATTGAGTCTCGAGGTGAGAGCGTTTTTTTCATGAGTAGCTTGGAGGAGGAGGAGGAGGGGATGGCGCATCAGTGTGTCGCTGCTGGTGAGACGGGGGAAACAGGCCTGCGGCTGGGTGGGTCTTCGGAGGATACCTGCCGGTATCTGCAGCTCTTAACTCGTAGCAGCCGGAACAGATCAGGCTGCTTGGTGGGGGAGATGAAACAGAGAGAGAGGCCACCATAGACCGGGGCAAAACACATCAATTAGGAACGTCACTTTCCTAAAATGGTTCTGTAATCTTCCAAATTGAAAGTGCTTCAGAGTGTCCCAGGGATAAGTTGGCTCCCAAACCCACACGCCATGTCCAGGACATCTCAGATTGCTTCTGGTACAAAGGATTTACTTCTAGGAACAACCAACCCGTGGCCATTTCTGAGTTCCCCGGAATATTAGTTCCTCCTTACTTGTGCGCTTCGTTACAGTCAGATTCAGGGAGGTCTTGCCCGAGAACACTGACTTCCGCTGTCTTATTCCTAAAATCCTGGCTAAGCTTGTCCCGTTGTTGTTTTCCCTCCTTCCTCTTCTCCTTCCTCTTCTGTTCCCATTGCCCCATATATTGCACTCTGCTCCCATCACTGTGGGTGCCTCGTTCCTTTTTCCTTGCCTGTTTCTCACTCTGCAACTGTAAAACTTGAAATTAAGGGTGCAGCGACTACACCCCAACAGAAGATGGAGCGGCTTTTAACCAAAGCCGCTTGGAAATTGAAGAGCGAGTTTAGATTACACAAGATGCCCCAGTGTGAAGTCTCTTGAGCCCCACCTGGGCCTGAGAGAAGTTCCATTTTGACTTTCTTGGTGGCACTTCAAAAATTGCCTGCCAATTGATGGGACAAAGATGCATATTTGGCACGTTGTTAGCCGAATCAAATCAGTCAATCCAGATCATTTTCTCCCACCAGTGGCTGAACCAGGTGCTTTACGAGCAGAAGCGAAATTCCCATCCGTGAAATTACATTTGTGGACCTTTTCCTTTCACCACTGTGGCTAATAGTTGCTAGCACCAGCCAGCCCTCTCTGCAATTATGTCCCAATTCTTAAAAATGCACGGATGCTTGTGGGCCCCAGCAGACTTTCTGGTGGAGGAATTCCTTTCATTCATGATGTTGTGATTGCTTTGTTTTTGTCCTATCCTTAAGCCTGTGATTTATTTTCACTGGGTGACACCCCTCACCTCCAAGGTTGAATTCTCCTGAAAGATAATATTCTATTCTTTTTTCCAAGTGGTTCATAATTTCTATTCCCTTATTTTTTAAAAAAATAGAAGAACATTCTAGTTATTCTCATGCCTTGAGAAATTCTTAGCTGCACTTTCTTCCGGGTGTTTGGTGGCCTTTCACGTAAGAGGCAACCGGAGCAATCTTACGCATCCTTCCTATGACCAAGCAACAGATGTCTAATATGAAATGTTCATTTGCAGTCCTTTCCCAACAGATCCAAAGAGTGGATTCCTTTCCCTCCAGTGTTTAAATTACAGCATTTTCACTGAGTTTTCTCTCACTGTCCCCTAATGTCCATGCCCCTGAGAAGAGCCATCAGTATTACTGACATTCATCCAAAAATGTAATTTTGTGGGCTCTGAGGGTTGGGGAAGGTGAGCAGCCAGTGTTGAATATCCCACTTGTTCCCTTTGACTTGTCACCGAGAGGAACGATCAAGGTTTTGTGGTTCTTGTGCATTTTTGATGAAAAATTAAGTTGGGCTGAATTGTGGCCCTAAGTCGAGGTCTACCAGCAATCCAGCCTTCACAGGGACGGTCGCTCATGAGGAGGATCCACAATTTTCACGTACAATGGCCGAAGTTCAGTTCCCAATCTTTTCGGGGAGACAGCAGTAAGAACGACATTTCTCTTAACACAAGACATGGGGAAACTACTGCCAGTGTGGCAAACAAGATCCTTAGCCATCTGACCAAATGGATCCCAGCCTTAGATCTGTTCCAGCTTGTGGCCAAAATCAACCTTTCCGAAGACCCCAAAAGCATCTAACACAGGAGGGGACATTTGCACTGAGGCTTGCTTAGTAAAATGGGGAGATACTCATCTCTTAATGTCTGTTTTGAAATGTTTTAGTTTGAAAATAACATCTTTCTGCCCTGCCACTCCTCCTGAAGGCAGTCCATAGTCCCAGGGAGGAAGAGATCCTTCCAGAAGGGGTGCAAAAAAAGCGGTTAATATTCTGACAATCTCCCACCCCCCTTCAATCAAATACACTTCCCCCTTAATTTCCCACCTGAGTTAATGCCCTAAGGCATGGATCTCCAACCTTGGCCACTCACTGGCTGGGGAATTCTGGGAGTTGAAGTCCCCAAGTCTGAAGAGTTGTCGAGGTTGGAAGACCCCCCTGCTCTAAGGAATGCGGGGTGGGCTCAGCCACGGAAGGGCTGGGGTTTTTTTTTTCTTTTCTAGGCAGCCCCCAGCACTGAGCCTGCAAATGAACTGTGTCTTTTATTTTTCAGGTAGGCTATTTGAGGGCTGGACATCGGGATCCTGCGGCGCGTTCACGTCAAAACTATGCCAAGCTTCACGATGTGTCGATTTTGTGTTTAGCATGGTCTCACTAATGGACATTCTGTGTCTCTGCGAAGCTTAGTGACAACTAACAGTCCCTGTTCTCTTTTAAAAAACAAAACAAAAAACGTCCCCCACCAAAGCATTATTGGAAAGGGGAGGGCAGGGCTGTAGGGATTGGGGAGAGGAGGTTGTTGATAACTAGCTTTGTGCTCTGGGCTTTGGTCGAATGCTCACTAACTTTGAGCATAGACAGAGGGACCCCCAGAATAAACAAGAGACAAATATGTGGCCTTCCAAGGATAACTTTGGGCCGATTCGTTCCAGTTTGATTTTTCAATTTCTCCTCCCTTGCGTAGGCTCGATTTTGGAATGAAATAATTCCAACTGATCCAGGTGTTTTTTTTTTTTGTATTATGAGAAGACATTGTCATATTTGGTAGCTGCCTGCGTTTGGACTGTAGAAAGCTTCCTTTTTGCTATTATTAACCTGTGACTTTTTGTTCTTTTGAAGTTGACATTTCTCTCCTTTTTTCCCCCTTCTCCAATAAAATAAAACATTTGTAACAGATCCTTGAAAGTGTCTGCGTTGTGCAATTTGGGGGTTGAAAAGATGAGCTCGCCTATTGTCAACACGCTTTGCAATTTTGCATCCAAGTAGAATGGGCTGCCGGGAAGAATGCGGTCCTTTTCAAGAGCCACAAGCTCAAAAAAGTTTATTTTCCTGGGTTAGGGTTCATTTTCATTTAGAATTAGGCTTTTTTGAGCCGGGTTTTTTTAGACAGGAAAAGAATGTAAGATATTTTATATTTTAAACTGCACAAACTAGATTTGAGCTCTTGCTGCTGTTTTTTGTCCCTCAGTTTCTGCACATGTGAAGAAGGGCTGAGAAACCAGGCTTCGAAGTCTCGTTAGCAGGGTTGTTGTGAGAATTAGTGGGATGCTTGGGGGATAAAAGAATAATGATTTTTCAACGATTGCATATAAAGAAACTTCCTTTCCCCCAGGAACACACAGCCATAGCCTTCTCCCCCCCACTTCCTTGTGGATCGTTCCAGTCAGTGCTGCTTCCTTTTTCACCCCTTTAATAAAGTCATCATGGAACCGTCCAGTTTCTGCTCTTCTCTCCTTGAACTGTATGTCCTCCCCCCGGATCCTCCCGCATGAGACAGTCTGCCTTTCCCCCACGCATCTTATCGAATGGAACAGTCTGGACTAACTCCTCTCCGCTTTCGTCTTTCTCCCCTTCACCCTTCCTTTGGCAGTGGCTAACATTCGGCCCTCCCTACCCACGTGTCAAACTTCGGATGACCTATCATCTTCCCCGCACACGGATTTATGACCACCTTTTCCGGCTGACTTCCGGCAAGCGTTGACATCGCTCGCCTAACACGATTGGCCGAAGGGTTGACGTACAACGCAAGCGAAGGAACGGTCGCTTCCCCTCCCGCCTCACACAAGACGGTAGCCAATCGCCTTGGGACTTTGCTAAAGACGAAAGCTGATTGGGTAAGTCGTCTTCAAGACACTTTCTGCTGGCCATTCGTACTGCCCGGCATCTCTTGACGGGACCAATGAGAACCCAGCGGAAGGCGAGGAGGCGGGCCAAACCTTGGAGGAGGAGGTGATGTTTAGTTGCCGCCGCCGCCGCCATTTTGTGCCGAGTGCTGTTACTGAGGTTTGTGAGGGGCTGGGCCGGGCGGGTGGAGGAGAAAGCGGGCGGCGGGGGAAGGTGCGCGATGGAGGGACTCAGCTTGCGGAGGCCTGCATGCAAAACTGAGACCTTGGCCTTCTGCCTCGACTAAGTAACAATATTTTCTGATACTAATACTGAGGGCGCACATAGAATAGAAACACGCCCACAGCCATACACTGTCCACAGACATACACAACCATGGCCTCTGCTCGTATAAAGTTCTGGTATATTACACACACATATACATACATATATACATATTTTTCTCTATAGATATATACATACGTATACACATACCACACACAACGCCTCTGCTGGTACAAAGTTCTGGTGTATTACACATACATATACAAACATTCTCTCTCTCGATATAGATTAGATATTGATAAATACATATGCACAAGCATACACACTACACACATGGCCACTGCTCATACAAATTACTGCTGGTATATTACACACACACACACACACACTTATAAATACTATACAAACATATATACATACACACACATGCCCTCCATTTAAAGAACAACTTATATATTTTACGTGTATTTTCCTGGTATCTCCTGCATGTTCATAAGAGCTTTCTGGATGATTTAGGATTCTGATTGCATAATGTGCTAAATCAAGAGATGCCTTTTTCAATATAGTAGGGTTTTTTAATAGTGCTTAAAAACAGTGGCTTCTTCCACAGAATTAGGATCACTTAAAATCAGTGCTTAAAGAGGCTGACGAGATTCCCCGAGCAAAACTTAATTGTCTTCGATCAATATTATCTCCTGGGCTTTTTTTTTTCTGCTGCTGAATTGCTGTTCGATTTTGGTTGTTCAGAGCCAACTAACCCTTCCTTCTTTTGCTCCTCAGCTCTAGCCACCATGGTGAAACTTTTCATCGGCAACCTTCCTCGGGAAGCCACCGAGCAGGAGATCCGCGCCCTTTTTGAGCAGTACGGCCGAGTCCTGGAGTGTGACATCATCAAGAATTATGGGTTTGTGCACATTGAGGACAAGACGGCTGCCGACGATGCCATCCGCAACCTGCACCACTACAAGCTGCACGGCGTCTGCATCAACGTCGAAGCCAGCAAAAACAAGAGCAAGGCTTCCACCAAGCTGCACGTGGGCAACATCAGCACCAGCTGCACGAACCAGGAGCTGATGTCCAAGTTTGAGGAATACGGCCCCGTGCTTGAGTGCGATATTGTGAAAGATTATGCCTTTGTGCACATGGAAAGAGCTGAGGATGCCGTCGAGGCCATCAGAGGCCTCGACAACACGGAATTCCAAGGTGGGAAGTGGGGCTAGGGTGGGGCTTGGGAGCTGGAAGCCAAAGTTTCCCCCCTTCTGACTTTCCTCCCCAAGAGGAGGTTATTTCCAGAGCTCCCAAGGGTTGTCTGGGGGGGGCACAGCTGGTAATGTTGTCCTCTAATTCACATCCATCCTTGAGTCGGATATCTGACGCCAGGTACAGGTAGTCCTTAACTTACAATAGTTCATTTAGTGACCGAAGTTACAATGGCACTGAAAAAAGTGATTTATGACCGTTTTTCACACAATGACCATTGCAGCATCCCCATGGTCACGTGATCCAAATTCAAATAGCAATAAGACTTACATATCGCTTCACAGTGCTTTACAGCCCTCTCTAAGCAGTTAACAAACTCTGCATATTGCCCCCAACACTCTGGGTGGTCCTCATTTTACTGATCTCTTGAGGGTGGAAGGCTGAGCCAACCTTGAGCCGCTCAGAATCGAACTGCTGGCAGTTGGCAGGATTAGTGTGCAGTACTGCATTCTAACCACTGTGCCACTATGGCCCCTCCTTCCTTGGCAATTGAGTCATATTTATGACAGTTGAGGTGTCTCGGATCATGTGATCACCTTTTGGGACCTGACAAAGTCATGGGGAAGTCAGATTGTTACTAGCTTAACAGCTGCAGTGATTCACTTAACAACTGTGGCAAAGAAGGTTGTTAAATGGGACAACATTCCCTTAACAAATGTCTCACTAAGCAATAAAAATTTTGGGTCCAATTTGGTTTAAGATGTGTCTTGCTGCTTGTTAGAAAGGAGATACAGTTTCGTCCAAATTGGGATTGAAAAACAAGGCCTGGAATAATTTTGTATGAGAGTTTTGAGGCCCGTGAGATTAATAATCGTTCTCTTTACTACGGTAATATCCTTTCTGTTCATTGAATGCTTAACGGAATGCCGTTACGATAAGGCAATTAAAACCACCGTAAATTATAAATGCTATATCACTGGATGCAGCAAATACATTAGGAAAAGTCTCTTAAAATTCAAAGGCTTTCCCCTACGTCATTAGAGCAGAAAAGAGAAAGGACTTCTTTATTGCCCCCTTTTTAAAAGGCTTTTAGAACAAGCAACACCATAGGGATTGTCTATACTTATACCTTCCGTTGATTTAATTGATAAACATTATGCAGGGTGGTTGATCCAAGTTGTTTTGATTTGTGGTTGGCTTCATGTGATGCTTGACCTTGGGATATTTTGAGCAGAGTTTATCGAGTAAACCATAGTTGGCTGGACCTGCATGGGATGCCGAGCCATCTTAAACAGTCTACAATGACTAGGTTCTGAATATCAAGCTCAGGAAATCAGGAATCCAGACAGTTCAATTGAGTATATAGGTTTTATTGCACTCTAAAGTTCTCTACAAGAATCTGAGCTACTAAAGGTCAAAGCAAGTTGGCGGTAGATAAGAGTCAACAGAATTCAAGGTGGGCTGGCCTTAGATCTCTTGTGGGCATGAAGGGACTCGAGACTGATGATGTGTTTGACCCCTCCTTCGGGCTCATCCTGGTCATCTCCCATACTGGCTTAGAAACATGAGGGCAGTTGGCAGGTGAGATATTGAAGTATCTCAATCAGTCAGTTTCTCGAGGCCTCTGACAGAGGGATGGATCTTGATCCTAGTCTCCTTTTCTTCCCTGCTCCATTTCCTGTCTCTTCATTAATAAATATGTGGAAAGGCTTCCATGGTTCGTGTTTTCCCACGGCCTTTGTAGTCCTGTCTGGTGTTCCCTGTAGCCAACATTACCCAGCCTTCTCCACCCTTCTCTCTATTTATCAGCCACCCTTCTATTTATCTACTGTAGCTTTCAGATTGACCATCCGTCTAGCTGTGATTTGATGCCTTCTTCCCTTCTTCTCGCTACCATTAGCAATCTGTTTCCTAATGCCCTGTGTTTAGATTTTTTTTTAAGTCAACTTGCTTTTTTAAATTTCTGTCTCAGAAGTTGCAGAATTGAAACAGTTTTCTGCCCAGGTTGTTAACCGCTAATGTTGAGTGCCCTAATAGGGTTGGGGTCAGCTACCGTGTTTCCCCTAAAATACAACAAAGAGGCTGGGGGCGACAAATAAGTGAGGTGAGTCAATGGATGACATCCCCCCCGCCGCCCCTTGAAAATAAGACCTGGTGCCTTTTTTTGTGGCAAAAAATATAAGATAGGGTCTTATTTTCGGAGAAACACGGTATTAAAAACCCAACTGAGAGGTCGTTGCAAATGCATTAAAACAAAGCAAACTTTGGCTGTATTTTAGGAGAAATCCCATTCCCCCCCCCCACACACACACTGATAAGTTAAATTCAGGTGGCAATTGTAGGTGACACATAGTGGCAGTTTTTTAATGTTTCCTACTGGTTTGCACAAATATAATTATTTCAAGGATGTTGACCATTTCATTTTCCTTTAATTTACCTGGAAGATTCTTGAGTATAGTTTGGTGTTAGTGTGGTCAGGAGAGGCATTGGTGGCAATCTAGAAATGGGCTTGAGGCTTGTTCATTGGACATTATTTTGCAAAATGTATTTAATCAATTTATATGGCCATCCCCCCTGAGCGAGGCAGTGGCCTATAGGTGCAGGTCACCTCCCACTCGGAAGGTTGAGAGTTCAATGATCGCTTTTTGCGACCACCTTACAAGCAAAGTCAATGGGGAAACCAGATTCACTTAACAACCGTGTTATTAATTTAACAACTGCAGTGATTCCCTTAACAAATGTGGCAAGGAAAGTCGTAAAATGGGGCAAAATTCACTTGACAAATGTTTCACTTAGCAACAAAAAATTTGGGCTCAATTTGTGGTCGTAAGTTGAGGATTACCTGTATGCGCTATTGTTGAATTTCAGAACCGTGAAACAACAGTGGTGGCATTAAAAAAAAGTCTTTTAATGATCCAGGATAGAGTTTGATCCTCTAGATCAGTGGTTCTCAACCTTTCTAATGCTGCGCCCCGCCCCGCTGCCGCGGCCCCCACCATTTGGGTTCTTTTACCCTCTGCGCACGTGCAAAGCGTTCTGCACATGCGCAGAGGGTAAAAGAACCCAAATGGTGGTGTCCGGGCGAAGACTCCTGACCCCTGTGAAAGGGTCATTCGACCCCCCCAAAGGGGTCGCGACCACCAGGTTGAGAACAGCTGCTCTAGATGTCTGAAATAGATGGATTTGGCATTTGGTTTTCCTCTTTTTCCCTGGTCTGTGATTACAATGATGAAGAAAGTACAGGCCACTGAGAGGGACCTGGACTGGTGGTGTGTTTGTAGCTCACGAGCACTAAGTCTCCAAGGACCGTTCCACAGAATTAAGGAAAGGTATCTGAATCCTCCCACATCAGCCTGCAAACGAGTAAGGTCAGAGCACAGCCATGCCTCCTGAAGAATAAAACTGGAGAAAGAAGGAAGAACAGATCCTGCTGTGTCAGCGGGAAATAAACCTCAAAATGGTTTAGCTTAAGAACCATGACTTTAAAATTCAGCAAATCTGATTGTTTCAGAGTTCCTAGAAAACACGGGCAGCTGCATGACCCCCATAGGTGTCTCAGAAGTAAATCGCATTTCACAATTCTGGCCAACAAGATTCTCTGGTTTTGATTTGCAATCCACTTATCCACTTTCCGGGCCTGTAAAAACATTTCCGGGTCTTCGTGGCCAGCATCAAATTGGGGAAATGAATGAAACATACTTTAAAAGAGGGTAGAATCGGTTTCTCGCTGCCAAAACGCTTCCATTTCCTGAGTATAACACTCTGGTTGCTCCAGACCAGAAGATGCATTGGGTCCTCGAACAGCTGTTGGCTTCCCTCTTTGACCCACTGAGTCATAGCCGGTGATTTCCTGGTTTGTTAGCTCTTTTTTTTTAATATAAAAATAATTCTGAGCTGCTATGCTTTTGCTTTGAATTGTCTTTAACAAATCTTTATAGCTGCCCTTCTTGCGTCTGTTTCTTTAAGGCAAACGAATGCGCGTGCAGTTGTCCACCAGCCGTCTCAGGACCGCGCCCGGGATGGGAGACAAGAGTGGCTGCTACCGGTGTGGGAAGGAGGGTCACTGGTCTAAAGAGTGCCCGGTAGACCGCACGGGGCAAGTGGCCGAGTTGACCGAACCTTATAGCGAGCAATACGGAATGATGCGCACCCCATACCCTACAGGCTATGGGGATCCCATGTATTACGAGGACCCCTATGGAATGGTGGATTACTATAAACGGTATCGCGCGAGAAACGCGGCCTATGGAGCCTCTGCATACGACACTTATGCGGAGCACACCATGGCCCAGTATTCCCAGTACGCCCAGTACTCGCAAGCCACAGCCATGGCCAGTCGCCTCTCTACCACCTTAGATTCCTACGAGAGGCCCCTGATGCCAAACTCGGGAGGTGCAGCTGCGGTAGCCGTCGCGGCCACCTTTTACACCCGGGATAGAAGCCCTCTGCGTCGCTCGGCCGCTGCGGCTTCCACCGCTGGAGACGTGTACGGATACGAGCGCGTTCAGCTGTCTCCCGTCCCGCGATCCTCTCTCTACGATGTCCAGCGTTTCGGGCGGGATGCAGGCGCGGACAGGTTGCGATACTCCGCGTATTGAGTCTCGAGGTGAGAGTGTTTTTTTCATGAGTAGCTTGGAGGAGGAGGAGGAGGGGATGGCGCATCAGTGTGTTACTGCTGGTGAGACGGGGGAAACCGGCCTGCGGCTGGGTGGGTCTTCGGAGGATACCTGCCGGTATCTGCAGCTCTTAACTCGTAGCAGCCGGAACAGATCAGGCTGCTTGGTGGGGGAGATGAAACAGAGAGAGAGGCCACCATAGACCGGGGCAAAACACATCAATTAGGAACGTCACTTTCCTAAAATGGTTCTGTAATCTTCCAAATTGAAAGTGCTTCAGAGTGTCCCAGGGATAAGTTGGCTCCCAAACCCACACGCCATGTCCAGGACATCTCAGATTGCTTCTGGTACAAAGGATTTACTTCTAGGAACAACCAACCCGTGGCCATTTCTGAGTTCCCCGGAATATTAGTTCCTCCTTACTTGTGCGCTTCGTTACAGTCAGATTCAGGGAGGTCTTGCCCGAGAACACTGACTTCCGCTGTCTTATTCCTAAAATCCTGGCTAAGCTTGTCCCGTTGTTGTTTTCCCTCCTTCCTCTTCTCCTTCCTCTTCTGTTCCCATTGCCCCATATATTGCACTCTGCTCCCATCACTGTGGGTGCCTCGTTCCTTTTTCCTTGCCTGTTTCTCACTCTGCAACTGTAAAACTTGAAATTAAGGGTGTAGCGACTACACCCCGACAGAGGATGGAGCGGCTTTTAACCAAAGCCGCTTGGAAATTGAAGAGCGAGTTTAGATTACCCAAGATGCCCCAGTGTGAAGTCTCTTGAGCCCCACCTGGGCCTGAGAGAAGTTCCATTTTGACTTTCTTGGTGGCACTTCACAAATTGCCTGCCAATTGATGGAACAAAGATGCATATTTAGCACGTTGTTACCTGAATCAAATCAGTCAATCCAGACCATTTTCTCCCACCAGTGGCTGAACCAGGTGCTTTACGAGCAGAAGCGCAATTCCCATCCGTGAAATTACATTTGTGGACCTCTTCCTTTCACTACTGTGGCTAATAGTTGCTAGCACCAGCCAGCCAACTTTGCAATTATGTCCCAATTCTTAAAAATGCACGGATGCTTGTGGGCCCCAGCAGACTTTCTGGTGGAGGAATTCCTTTCATTCATGATGTTGTGATTGCTTTGTTTTTGTCCTATCCTTAAGCCTGTGATTTATTTTCACTGGGTGACACCCCTCACCCCCAAGGTTGAATTCTCCTGAAAGATAGTATTTTCTTTTTTCCAAGTGGTTCATAATTTCTGTTCTTCTTTTTGAAAAGAAAAGAACATTCTAGTTATTCTCATGCCTTATTTATTTATTTATTTATTTTGTTATTCTTATATGCCGCCCAACTCCCGAAGGACTCAGGGCGGCTTACAACAAGAAGAATACAAGAATAAACAAAATTATATGGAATATAAAAACAAATACAAAATTTAAAACAATTATTTAAAAACAACAACATCCATTCAGCACATACATACTTGGGGGGTAGGCTCAGGTGGAATTAAGCTGTCCCCCCCCCCCACCTGCAGGAAGAGAAATTCTTTTGAAATTCTCAAGAAATGCCTTGAGAAATTCTTAGCTGCACTTTCTTCCAGGTGTTTGGTGGCCTTTCACGTAAGAGGCAACCGGAGCAATCTTACGCATCCTTCCTATGACCAAGAAACAGATGTCTAATATGAAATGTTCATTTGCAGTCCTTTCCCAACAGATCCAAAGAGTGGATTCCTTTCCCTGCAGTGTTTAAATTACAGCATTTTCACTGAGTTTTCTCTCACTGTCCCCTAATGTCCGTGCCCCTGAGAAGAGCCATCAGTATTACTGACATTCATCTAAAAATGTAATTTTGTGGGCTCTGAGGGTTGGGGAAGGTGAGCAGCCTGTGTTGAATATCCCACTCGTTCCCTTTGAATTGCCACCAAGAGGAACGATCAAGGTTTTGTGGTTCTTGTGCATTTTTGGTGAAAAGTTAACCAGGATTACTGGTAGTCCTCGATTTATGGCCATTCATTTAATGACCATTCAGAATTATGAAAGCACTGAGAAAAGTGACTTACTACCAGTTTTCACGGTCACATGATCAGACTTTGGATGCTTGGCGACCACTTGTATTTACGATGGTTGTTGGCATCCTGGAATTGTCATCTGGGACCTTCTGACAAGTGGAGCCAATGAGGAAGCCAGATTAGTTTGGACGCTCGTATGTTTTAACAATGGTAGTGATTCACTTAGCAGCCAGGTCAAATGTCATAAAATGGGACAGGGCTCACTTAGCAACTTGCCTAGCTTAGCAATGGAAATGTTGGAACTGAATTGTGGCCGTTAAGTCGAGGACTACCAGAAATCCAGCCTTCACAGGGACGGTCGCTCACGAGGAGGCAGTACAATTTTCACGTACAATGGCCGACGTCAAGTTCCCAATATTTTCAATGAAAAGGATCGGGGAGACAGCAGTAAGAACGACATTTCTCTTAACACAAGACATCGGGAAACTGCTGCCAGTGTGGCAAACAAGATCCTTAGCCATCTGACCAAATGGATCCTAGCCTTAGATCTGTTCCAGCTTGTGGCCAAAATCAACCTTTCCGAAGTCCCTAAAAGCATCTAACACAGGAGGGGACATTTGCACTGAGGCTTGCTTAGTGAAATGGGGAGAGTGGGGACATCTCTTAATGTCTTTTTTGAAATGTTTTAGTTTGAAAATAACATCTTTCTGCCCTGCCACTTTGAAGACAGTCCATAGCCCCAGGGAGGAAGAGATCGCAAAAAAAGTGGTTAATAGTCTGACAATCCCCCCCCTTCAATCAAATACACTTCCCCCTTAATTTCCCACCTGAGTTAATGCCCTAAGGCATGGATCTCCAGCCTTGGCCACTCACTGGCTGGGGAATTCTGGGAGTTGAAGTCCCCAAGTCTGAAGAGTTGCCGAGGTTGGAAGACCCCCTGCTCTTAAGGAATGCGGGGTGGGCTCAGCCACGGAAGTGCCGTTTTTTTTCTTATTTTCTTTTCTAGGCAGCCCCCAGCACTGAGCCTGCAAATGAACTGTGTCTTTTATTTTTCAGGTAGGCTATTTGAGGGCTGGACATCGGGCTCCTGCGGCGCGTTCACGTCAAAACTATGCCAAGCTTCACGATGTGTCGATTTTGTGTTTAGCATGGTCTCACTAATGGACATTCTGTGTCTCTGCGAAGCTTAGTGACAACTAACAGTCCCTGTTCTCTTTTAAAAAACAAAACAAAACACGTCCCCCACCAAAGCATTATTGGAAAGGGGAGGGCAGGTCTGTAGGGATTGTGGAGAGGAGGTTGTTGATAACTGACTATGTGCCCTGGGCTTTGGTCGAACGCTTGCTAACTCCAAGCATAGACAGAGGGACCCCCAGAATAAACAAGAGAGAAATATGTGGCTTTCCAAGGATAACTTTGGGCCAATTCGTTTGTTTTATTTTGCAATTTCTCCTCCCTTGCGTAGGCTCGATTTTGGAATTAAATAATTCCAACTGATCCAGTTCTTTTTTTCTTTTTGGTATTATGAGAAGACATTGTCATATTTGGTAGCTGCCTGCGTTTGGACTGTAGAAAGCTTTCCTTTTGCTATGGATATTATTAACCTGTGACTTTTTGTTCTTTTGAAGTTGACATTTCGCTCCTTTTTTCCCCCTTCTCCAATAAAATAAAACATTTGTAACAGATCCTTGAAAGTGTCTGCGTTGTGCAATTCGGGGTTGAAAAGATGAGCTCGCCTATTGTCAACACGCTGTGCAATTTTGCATCCAAGTAGAATGGGCTGCCGGGAAGAATGCGGTCCTTTTCAAGAGCCAGAAGCTCAAAAGTTTATTTTCCTGGGTTAGGGTTCATTTTCCTTTAGAATTAGGCTTTTTTGAGCAGGGTTTTTTTTAGACAGGAAAAGAATGTAAGATATTTTATATTTCAAACTGCACAAACTAGATTTGAGCTCTGGCTGCTGGTTTTTGTCCCTCAGTTCCTGCACATGTGAAGATTTCTCCAAAATGTCTATTTTCCAAGGGAAAAATCAGCTTAGCTTCAGTCATATTCAAGCGTTAGAGGAGTGTATCTCAATTTTGGCAATTTTAAGACACATTTCCCAGACAGCCAAGCTGGCTGGGGAATTTTGGGAGTTGAAGTCCATTACTCTTAAACGTGCCAAGGTATTAGGCATGTTCGCTGCATTGAGTTATGAAATTAATAAAGGTGAACTATTAAATAAATACACGAGCACTTCACCAAATAGACTGGGTTTATCCAACAACCAACCAGGTAATCAAGGTTACCAGTGATCGCAGTTAACTCGCCAATGGAACTACCATGGCTTGAACTGACTCAATTCAGTGGTAGCGCAAACCCACTGCACACCAAAAGGGAGACTGGGCAATGTGGATAGAGAAACAAAACAAGGCTATGTGACCTGGCCCACCCAATATGGGGGTCTAAGCCATATCTACTTTTGGTACTGCATAAAAAAATGGCCACTGCTTTGAAACCATGAGGACCAGAAACATGTTTTTTAATGAAAGACAAAACTTCTCAGCAAACACAAATTATATTGGCAAAGAAAGCAAAGCTGACAAGCACCCAACTGCCGTTTTGCTATTCTTCCTGAGGATATTTTGCAGGGTGTCGGCTTTGTCCCCAATCACCTTCTGTCTAACGTTCGTATCTCCGGCTCATCCTTCTTGAACCTAAGGAAAAACTACTTTCATTTTTCCATCAAAGGGATCTTAACTGACGCTGTCTCCATTGTTCTCAGCCTCCTAAACTCGGGGGGGGGGGGAGATAACGGAGGGCGGAATCTGGATCCATGTGGGAATGAGTTGTCTGAATGTGTTTTCAAAGCACCAGATAGTGAAGCCAATCTAAAAAGGAGAAAGCCTTCCCCAGCTCCTGCTCTGGACTGCTTTCCTCAAAACCACGGACCGACGCTGCTGCTGCAGCCAATAAAGCATCTCCACTATGTCCCTCTCCATTTTATCTTGGTACGGGCGACCCTTGAAAGTCACCGTATCGTTGAAGGCATCTTTGATGTGTTTCAGAATCATGCGGAGTTCGAAGTTGTACTGGTCCAACTCTGAATGCAAGTGGCTTCTGATGTTCGACTCTTGCATTCTGGTGGGAAACCAGTCGAGCTCCTTGGCGAACAAGCGGTTAGGATCCGAAGCAGTCTGCTCAAACTCTTCTATTTCAGCCAGCAGGAGCTCCCTATCCTGGATAAACTGGGCAGCCACTTCCCAAGAATTCAGCATGTCTGGAAGCAGTAAGTAATACTGGTTGGAGCTGTACTTGATGGCCATATCTAGCCTTTCCCGTTCAGAGAAATGAAGGACGGTCCATAGTCTTTCCAATCTCCTCTGCAGGACATTGCAATCTTCAAACCTATGGTCATTAGTAGAAGTTCCCAGGCCATCCAACCAGGTGCTGCTGACATTCCACAATCCGGTGTGGTACAGTTGTTTCTGTGACTGAAGGTCGGCTGCTTTTAGCTGTTTCCTCTTCACTTTCTGTTTCTTCACTTCATCCTCGTTTAACACACCTTGTATGTCTCTCTCCTTCCCGTCTTTAACTTCTTCTTCAGGGTTGTACAAATGAAATATGACCGGAAGATAGTCAGCGGTGTTGCTGCTGATGTATTTCAAGTACTCATCGATGTTAAACGTGGCTTTCCACCATTTCAGCCAAGAGGCATATTCTTTTGAAACTAGCTTCTTCTTGGATAGATTTCGGCCTTGGGGTGCCTCAACCATTTCCTCTGGGATGAAGGGCCCAGTTGGGATAATTTGACTCAGCTCTGTATTAACGATCTGCTCACTTTTTCTCTTTGTGAGCGTTGAGGAAGCAAAGCAGGACTGACGAGACAGGATAGTTGCAGGACACTCTATCAAGGATCCTTGGTCAAACTTCAGGTGCTCTTTAGGAATCGTATTCATCAGTTCCCTGTAGATCTCCTTGACTTCTTCTCCAGTAGAAAGGTTTGCATCCAGTATCTTCATGGTAGCAGGACTTATCTCTCCCAGGAGGTGATTGTAGATTGGTAAAGACCTATCCATCATCACATTGTCCAAATAGTGTCTTTCAGACACCTGCAGATCAGCTGTCTTTACCACCATCCTATCATGGATTCTGACATTCACCGTCGCCGCCTGAGGATGAGAGGCCGGGGCGGCGATGATGGTGTTTCTCCGCTTCATCTCAGAACGCTCTTCCTCATGCAGGGACTTGAGTATTCTCTGCAAATGCAGCTGGCGATTCTCGTTGGCTTTGGTCCACGTCAACGCTTTAATGAGGGGAGGGAGATCTAAATCGTCTTGCTCCTCTTTCCATGGAGTCTTCTCCAAGACGGAGCCCCGGACCAGCCTCTGAAGGTCTTCGGCCAGGGCTGCTGGACCTTTCAGTTCGCCATCTTCAGGGGATTCAGGGCAGCGACAAAGCAGATCAGGGCTGATCCGGCGAGGGATCAAATGGATGCCGAGTTCATCGGCTAAAAGCTTCCCTACCCTCATATTGGGCAGAGACTGGGACTTGAGTAGGACGGAAGGCGCCGGGAGAATCTGAGGCCTAGACCAATTGCGTGAGGACCCACGGGGATAAGGGGCGGCGACAGCAGCGCAGGCCATTTCCTGCAGGAAATCAGCTTTCCTGGCCATGGGTAGATTCAATTTCTTTATTTTGCTCATGTCCAGCAAGGGTAACTCCTCCAGCTCTTTCAAATCCTGGGCTACTTTTTCCTTCTCCGTCATAGTATGGGGCTGGATGTATCTGATGAAGTAAGAGATGGTGATGCCCAGGCGGTTGCCCAGGGAATGGGTGGTCATGGGGCCAAAAGGGCTGGAGGACTTGGTAGGAGAATCGGGCGGGTGGTCCGCCACCCTCTTCATCTCCCACACCAGGCGCTGGCGCACTGCCACCACATTAAGGAACTTGGAGCAATCCAGGGCCAGCTGGGCTGAGAAGCGGATGATGTTGGCACACTCGGTGAAGATGTACCGCAGCCGGCAGCACTCCATTAGGCCGACATAGTGGCGGAAGAGATGCTGGGACACCAGGCCGAGGTAGCTCAAGAGGTGCTGGTACAGCTCTCGGTTGGCGTCGGGGCTGAAGGCCGGGTCGTGCAGCAGGTGCTGGAGGTCCTTGTGGGCGTGCTTGATCTCGGTCAGGATGATGTCCCGGAAGGCCCGCAGGTGCTGAGGGTGGGCGTGGGCCTCCTGAGGCCCCGGCTCCAACCGGGCCTTCACCAGCTGCATCAGGGCCGAGAGCGAGATGGGCACCGGCAGCTCCTCCTCCTCTGGCGGGCCCAGAGCAGAGTCGGAAAGGGAAGGCTTGACTCGGGAGAAAGTGGTGGGGAAAAGCGAGAGCGGCGTCAGTATGCGCTGGTACTGCTTGTTAAGCTGCTGCGTCCATCTTCCCGTGTCCTCCAGCCGGTACAACGGCCGCCCGGGAGGCGAAGCGCTCGACGCCATGGCGGGCAAAATACCAACCGCCGCACAGCCGCGCTTTCGGCGTCGCCTTGACAACCGAGCGTCCAGCGCCCATAGTCGTCCGGCCGGAATGCTAAGCCGCTGCGTCCGAGTTCCGCTCTCGGTTTCTACTGCGCATGTCCGCCTCTTACTGTACAACCAAGCGCGGAACGCGGCAGGGCCTTCCGGTTGGCGTAGGGGGGGTGTCTCCTTCAAAGTGGTCCGGATGGACCGCATTTTCTTGTTCTTTTTATTCTTGAAGGCAAGATGGACGAAGCTCGTGAAAGGGGCGGAGACCTCCGCTGCACGGTGGGGGAACCCTCCCGGGTGGGAGAACCAAGCGCTCTTTCCTCCTTCTCTGTCCGACGCTTTGCGCATGTCCGAAGAAGTTGAGGGGGCGTTTTGAAAAGCAGGAGCAAAGGGGGTGCAGCTGAACCGGTTGAACTACCTGCTGGGTCATTCTTAGAAATGGCACCTTCTCCGGGGAGGGGGTTCTTAGATCTGGCTGGGGGAAGAAGTACAGGTAGCCGAGTTCGTTTAGTGACTGTTCAAAGAGTTCGTTTAGTGGTTGTTTAGAAGAGTTCGTGTAGAAGACTTCGTTTAGTGGCTGTTCAAAGTTACAGTGGCACTGAAAAAAGTGGCTTATGGCCGTTTTTTTAACACTTAATGACCGTTGCTGCACCGCCATCTGATCAAGATTCAGTCACTTGGCAACTGACTCGTATTTATGACGGTTGCAGCATCCTGGGGAACCTTTTGTGATCAAAGTCAGTGGGGAAACCAGATTCTCTTTACAGCCGTGATAATAATTTCATAACGGCAGAGATTCACTCAACAACTGCGGCAAGGAAGGTCACAGAATAGGGCAAAACTCACTTAACAAATGTCTCGCTTAGCCACAGAAATTTTGGGGGTCAGTTCTGGTCGTAAGTCGAGGACTACTTGTATGCGGCAGGCAGAAGTGTGGCCCAGAAGGGGCAAATGCAGGAGAAACGGCCCCTGCCTTTCCAGGTTTCCTGTGGAGCCTCATTTTAAATCAGAATTTTGGAATTAGGTCAGTATTTCTCAACTTTGGCAGTTTGAAGATGTGTGGACTTCAAATCCCAGAAGGGTTCCGGTATATAGGTCAGGCGAGCCCATATTCAAAGACTTTTATATTTTGCACTGACAGTTTTGTGTTACTTTCTCCTTCTCTTATCGTAGTTGGAGTTTGCTGTCGAGATGACTTGTCAAAATTGTGTAGAGGCGGTCCAGAAAACACTGCAAAAAGCACCAGGTGAAATCAAGCCTCAGAACGATCAACCTTCTTTTCAATGTTGATTTTATTTTATATTATAAATTTCTATCATTTATAAATTATGATAAATATCATAATTTATAGATAACTCAAAGTGGTGAACATATCCAACACACCTTCCTCTTCCTTCCTTCCTTCCTCCTGTTTTCCCCATAGGAACAACCCTGTGAGGTGGGTTTTGCTGAGGGAGAGTGACTGGCCCAAAGACATAGCAGCCAGTTTTGTGTCTTAAGGCAAGACTAGAACTCTCCATCTCCTGGTGATTGGCCCAAAGTCACCCAGCTGGTTTTCATACCTAAGGTGGGATTAGTTCTCCTAGTCGCCTGGTTTCTACCGAATAGTTTACTTCCTCATCACTTCATTTTATCTACCATAGTATCAGAAAAGCAACTCAGTTTTCCATCCAGCTGTTTTCTGGCTGAGTAGGAAGGACTCCTGGAATACTCAGCCAATACAGAGCACCAATTTTGGGGGGAAAAAACAAACCTAAATCCGTTCATTATTGGAAGCCTTGTTCCAGATCCAAAATTATTTTCATGAATTGCTAAATGTAGAAATGTTGGTGTTGGCTTTGGGACTTTTTTTTTTAGATTTATATACCGCCTCACAGTGCAAGCACTCTCTAAGCGGTTTACACCAGTAAGCAATGTATTGCCCCAACAATCTGGGTCCTCATTTTACCTACCTCGGAAGGATGGAAGGCTGAGTCAACCTTGAGCCGGTGAGATTTGAACCGCTGACGTGCGGATCACAGTCAGCTAAAGTGGCCTGCAGTACTGCACTCTAACCGCTGTGCCACTCTCGGCTCTGACTTTTTCCGCAGGGTGATGAAACCAGCTCAGGCTTTTCTCAGATCCAGCTGCAGGATGATTATAGCATGTTAGAAGTTGTCTTTTGGCTGGAAGTGACCAAAAAAATGTTGAAAATCAGTGTCCGCGTGACCCCAGACTGTTGCAAATGGCCATAAATACGAGCCAATTGCCAAGCACCCGAACTTCAATCACATGATTGCAGAGTGGCATGTAGTAGTCAGAACTTACAAAACGGGTCGTTAAGTAGTTCTGACGAGGTGCATTGTAATTGGAATGGGTGTTAAGGGACCGGTTGTTAAATGGGGACTGCCTGCACAAGGAGACATAATGAGTGGTTGGAGGAAGACAGTTAATAGACTAACCCAGGAAACAAGAATTTTAGTATCCCAACATTACATGATGTACGTTTACCGCCTTGAATTACTTATGGGTTACTTATGAATCTAATGGATTAATTACATTTATGCAGAGAGCAAGTTTGATCTCATAGTTAAGGTACCATGCTAGAAACCAGAAGACTCTGAGTTTGTCAGGCCCCTGTCTGAGTCTGAGTCTGACTCTGCGTTGGAAGATGAGCTGGAACAAGACCTGAGAGAGAGAGAAAGAGGGCAGCTCCGTTGGCCTTGGAGGAAACTGGGGAAGGGCAGAGTCAGGCCAGGCCACGCTGTTCGGAATTAGCAAGGCCTGAAAGCAGGCAGGAACAGAGCTCAGCCGAGGAGCATGAACCACCCCCTTCTGATGCAAGAGCTTGGAGAGTGCAGAGGAGGCAGGATCAGCTCAGACGGAGGGGGCCCTCTCACGAGGAGAGTGCCCCGCCCAGCTTCACCAGGCACACCTGGGGAATGACACTTAAGGAGACACTGTGGGGATGGGCATTTGTCAGGAACAAACGCTGGAGTGTTGTGGACTTTTGAACTTGCCAAGAATCCTTGCATTCCTGTGTGGCCTTCTGGACTGATTATCTGTATCTTTTGCCCCCTGAACTCCTTGCTTTGCTCTTATTTTGCTAGATAAATTTGGGATTTATTGCCGTGCAGCCTTGGTGCAGACAGCGCTGGGCTGAATCAATTACGGCCAGAGGCTGTTTGAGGTTTGTTTGGGGGAGATTTGGAGCACTAAAGGGGCCGGTTTGAACTGCCAGCTGTTTGTGTTATCTCTGTGCCGTGCCCTGGGTCATCACAGAGTTATAGTCCTGCCTAGGTATGAAAGCCATCTGTGTGACCTTAGACCAATTCCTCTCTCTCAGCCCAACCCACATCACAGAAGTTGTGGCGGGGAAAAATAAGAGGAAGATGTGTTGGATATGTTCACCATCTTGACTTATTTGTAAAAATAATAAAGGTAGGATATATAAAATTGCTAACATTAGCGTGTCCCAGTCTTGGCAATGTGAAGAATTGTGGACGTCCACTCCCAGAATTCCCTAGCAAGCTTCTGTGCAGCCAAGCTGGGGAATTCTGGGAGTTGAAGTCCACGCGTCTTCACGTTGCCAATATTGGGAAGCCCTGCACTACATGTTTCTCTCTCCGTTTCCTTACAGGCCTCCGCATAGTTGACATCCAGCTGGATTCCCAAACTGTCTTGGTGGAGACAAGTCTTGCTACTGAGGAAGTCCAGAACCTTTTAGAAACTACGGGGCGCAAGGCTGTGCTGAAAGGAATGGGAAGTAATGTTCCAGGTAAATGCCAACACAATCTTCCACCTCCTTTTCCTGGAATACTCTATGGCAGGGGTAGGCAAAGTTGGCTCTTCTATGACTCATGGACTTCAACTCCCAGAATTCCTGAGCTAGCATGATTGGCTCAGAAAGTCTGGGAGTTGAAGTCCACGAGTCATAGAAGAGCCAACTTTGCCTACCCCTGCTCTATGGTGTACAAGCTCTTTTCCCCCCGAAGTGACTGGTGTGAAGTGGAGGGGAATCGTTGGAAAATGTCTGATGGGTTTAAAGCATTGTCCCTAGAAGTGATGGGATGAGCTATAAACCCCTCAGAACAGATCTGCTACATGATCTGGATTAGTGTTTCTCAACCTTAGCAACTTTAAGATATGTGTGTCAGGGTTCCAAATAGCATCCAAACTTAAATCAGAGTCCAAGGCAAAGTATTCCTCAAAGTTCCAATTTATTAATGATGCCACAGTTTGGAGAAAGCCCCGGTTTGCCAATGTGGGCTTCAACTCCCAGAATTCCTTAGCCAGCAAGGAACTGCCAAACAAGCTAAAATAAAAAGCCTAACCACAGAACCTCCAAGATCATTCCCACCGACACTGACAGGACAAACCTCTAGTATATAAATGGAGAAGAAACCCTACTCCCTACTAGCATTGATAATGTTTCCTAGTGGGGTAATGAAACATCTGCAAGAAAACATCCAAGCTCTGAGAGCACCAAGGACCCTACAGTCCTCCTCCTCCTCCTCCTCCTCCTCTTCCTCCTCCTCCTCCAACCCAGCTCCCTTCTAGCACTGATGATGTTACCTAATTGGGTAATGAAACGTCTGCAAGAAAACCACCAAGCTCTGAGAGCACCAAGGACTCCACAGTCCTTTTCTACTTCCCCCCTCCTCCACTCCGCAAATCCTACTCTTCTAGCACTGATGACGAGTAATAAAACATCTACAATAAAACCACCAAGCTCAGAGAGCACCAAGGACCCTACAGTCCTCCTCCTCTTTTTTCTCCATTCCACTTCCTTCCAGCACTGATGACATTACCTAGTTTGGTGATGAAACGGCTTGCAAGAAAACCACCAAGCTCCGAGAGCACCGCTCAGATTGTTTTCTACTACAAAAGTCTCTCTCTCGCGCGCACTGTTGACCTCCCCTTTATTTCCAAGGATTGCTCGGTACTGCCGCCGTGGCCATAGTGTCGGGCCGTGGACTGATCCAAGGCGTCGTGAGATTCCTGCAAGTCTCGCCTGAAAAGTGCCTTGTGGAGGGCACAGTCGATGGTCTTCAGCCGGGGCTGCATGGGCTTCATGTGCACGAATTTGGAGACCTCAGCCGGACTTGTGACAGGTGAGAGGCTCTAGAAGAGGGGTGTCAAACTCAAGGACTGCAGGCTGAATCCGGCCCACAGGGTGCTTAGATCTGGCCTGCAAAGGACCGGCCCGTAATGCCTCTGCCAGCAGAAACGGAGCTCAGGAGGGCGGGGGGAGGCTCCGTTTTCGCTGGCAGAGGGCTAACAAAAGGAGAAATGTTTCCCCTTTTGCATTTGAACATCCAAGAAGGGACAGGAAAGGAAAAAGGGAAAGAGGGAAGACGAAGAAAAAGATGGGAAGAGAGCAAGGAAGGAAAAAGAGGGGAAGGAAGAAGAAAGAATTAAGAGGGAAGGAAGGAAGGAAGGAAGGAAAGTCCTGCCTGTAGTAATCATAGACACGGAAACATGGTTTTCTTGAGCAAAGCAGTTCCGAGCTAGGAAGACCTCCTCTCTGGGTGCGAAGCCTCTGCTGTTCAGAGACCTGTTCTCTCTGGGTATGCTTGTTCAGATCTGTCTTGCTCGGGACTTGCGTTTATTCTTATAGCCATTTTCTTTGTGCACACAAGTATAAAAGATTAACTTTTGCTAATTTAGTTACAATGAATAAATGGTTAATACATAACATATAGTATACAGACAGACCATGTCAAGGTGTGATTGCTAACTAAACAGAATAATGTCTAATTTACTTTTACCATAGACAAATAGAAGAGTTTTAATTAACTTAGACAAACAGAAGCTGAGTAAATAATCATTTCCTTAAGCAGGACAGAGGGCTGAGTAAATAAGTTAGATGATCAGTCAATATCAACCAGACAGGCATTCCACATTCTTTGGCAGAGATTGATAATCAACCTACACTGCCTTAGCACTTGGCCACCAGCAGACAGCAAGCCTCCTCTGTAGGACAAGCTCTCCCTGGTCTCGCTTTCCTCTGCTGGAGACAATGGATCCCCTCAGCCCTACCCGGGCCATCAGAGGTGTCCCCAACAGGGCTGACGTTGAGCTGGCCATGGCCCCCCCCCCCGGCTACGCTCCCCCCCCAGGTCAAACACAACCCTGATGCGGCCGTCAATGAAATTGAGTTTGACAGCCCTGCTCTTGAAAGTGTTTCTCCCCCCCCACCCCCAGTTGGTTTCTTGTCACGTAGTGAATATTGTCAGTTGTATGTCTATGCAGGTTGATGCACCTGTATCTAATATTATGGTATACAAGCAGAACACGTGATATGAAGTGTATGCATGTCTACATTCCTAATCCACCATTAATTCTTCTTCTGACTTGGCTCTTGACCTGAACGGTCGTGTTTTCTTAGCAAAGATGTAATTATTCAGGATTTATTGTTTTTGTACTGAAATAAATACTTTCTATTAGACATTTAATCTCAGTTTTATTTCTAACTGTCTGAATTCCAAGTAAAGATCCAAACGTCGCCTCTGTGAGATTTTATTCTCATCCTAACATTTCTGGGCTTGTAAAAGTTGGGGAGAACTTTGTTTTCCTGACCAACAAATCTCCCACTCTGATTTTATCCTAAACAGTTGCGGGGACCACTTCAATCCCAAAGGGGAATGCCACGGAGGCCCCCAGGACCTGCACAGGGTGAGTTTGGCCACCGCTTGCTTTTTTTAAATTTTTCTTGGTTTTATTGTTAACCTCGTATGGACTTCCAGGTTGGGTTGGCAGGCAACAAGTTGTGGCTGCTCCCAACACTGGAGGTTTTTAAGGAGGGATTGGGCAGCCGTTTGTCTGGGATGGTATACAAGGTTTCCTGCTTGAGCAGCGGGTTGGACTAGAAGACCTCCAAGGTCCCTCCCAACTCGGTTATCCTGCTATGCTGTTAGTTGTGACTGTAAGTTGAGGACTTCAATTCCTTTTTCAGCATGCAGGTGATCTTGGGAACATCTTGGCCACGGCTGATGGAAGAGCATCCTTCCGGGTGGAAGATCATCTCCTGAAGGTGAGTCGCTCCGGAGCAAAGAAGCCGTCCAGCAAATGGGTGGATGAAAGAACTCACTGGGGCAACTGATCAGGTAGGGTGGGTTTTCAGCAGCTGCTTATATTCCCCCCCCCTTTTTCCCCCCCCAAGCTGGAAGCGGCCCATTCTCTCAAACTGGCCTAGAAACTGTGAGTTCTAAAGCCAGTTTAGGCATAAAACCTGGCTGGGTGACTTTGGGCCAATCATCAGCAGAATGTGAGTTCTAGTTCCTCCATAGAATAGGGATAGGGATAGAATAGAATTAGAATAAAAAGAGAATGGAATGGAATATAGAACAGAAGAGAAGAGAAGAGGATATAGAGTATAGAGTAGAATAGAATAGAATTAGAATAAAAGTGAATAGAAAATAGAAGAGAATATTATAGAATATTATAGAATAGAATGGAATAGAATAGAATATAGGAATGAATAGAATAGAATAGGATTCAGAATAGAATAGGATAGGATAGGATTCTGAATAGAATAGAAAATAGAATAGAATAGAACAGTGATGGCGAACCTTTTTTCCCTCGGGTGCCGAAAGTGCGTGTGCGTGCGCTATCATGCACGGGCGAGTGCCCACACCCTTAATTCAATGCCTGGGGAGGGCGAAAACGGCCTCCCCTGCACCCGCAGAGGTCCTCTGGAGGCTGGAAACGGCCCGTTTCCCGACTTCCGGTAGGCCCCGGTAGGCCCATTTTTCACCCTCCCCAGGCTCCAGAGGCTTCCCTGGAGCCTGGGAAGGGCAAAAACGACCCCCCAGCCTCCCCAGAGGCCCTCCGGAAGCCTGATGCCCTCCCAGAGTCTCCGCGTGAGCCAAATACCAGCTGGCCGGCGCGCACATGCACGCTGGAACTAAGCTAGGGCAACGGCTTGCGTGCCGGCAGATATTGCTCCGCGTGCCACCTGTGGCACGCGTGCCATAGGTTCGCCATCCCTGGAATAGAATAATAGAATAGAATAGGATTCTGAATAGAATAGAAGAGAAGAAGAGAAGAGAAGAGAATTCTGAATAGGATTCTGAATAAAATAAAATAGAATAGAAAATAGAATAGAATAGAATAGAATAGAATAGAATAGAATAGAATAGAATAGAATAGAATAGAATAGAATATAGGAATGAATAGAATGGAATATAATAGAATATAGGAATGAATAGAATAGAATAGGATTCAGAATAGAATAGAATAATAGAATGGAATAGGGTTCTGAATAGAAGAGAAGAAGAGAAGAGAATAGGATTCTGAATAGGATTCTGAATAAAATAAAATAGAATAGAATAGAATATAGGAATGAATAGAATGGAATATAATAGAATATAGAATAGAATATAGGAATGAATAGAATATAGGAATGAATAGAATAGAATATAGAATAGAATTGAATAATAGAATAGAATAGAACAATAAAATAAAATAGAAAATAGAATAGAAAATAATTAGTATAGGATAGAATAGAATAGAATAGAATAGAATAGAATAGAATAGAATAGAATAGAATAGAATATAGGAATGAAAATAGAGTAGAGTAGAATAGAATAATAGAATAGAATAGAAGAATAGAATAGAATAGAATAGAATAATAGAAAATAGAATAGAAAATAATAGAATAGAATAATAGAACAGAACACAGAAATGAAATGAAATGAAATGAAATAAATGAAATGAAATGAAATAAATGAAATGAAATTGGGTAGGTTCCCACGATACCTCGCTTACCCACTATGCCCTTTAATGATGAATCTTCGATCCCTTTCGTGGTCATGAATCGAGGACTTCCCGTACAGATACTTGTTTGGCCGTCGTGGAAGAAGGCCGGGTCCACTCAATGTTGTTGTCTTCTTCCCCTCCTTAGGTGGACGATATCATCGGCCGTTCCTTGGTGATAGACGAAGGAGAGGATGACTTGGGCCGCGGGAATCACCCGCTGTCAAAAATCTCTGGAAATTCTGGGGAAAGGTGAGGAATCCAAGATGACTTAGGTTTTTTGCTGGAAGATGAGGGTTTTCTGAATGTGAAGAAGCAGGAAGAATCCAGAGATTGGGATCTACTGTTTGCACGTATAGGTAGTCCTCAAATTACATCAGTTCATTTAGTGACTGTTTGAAGTTACAACAGCACTGGAAAAAAGTGACTTAGGACCGTTTTTCACACTTAACAACCGTTGCAGCATCCCTGGGATCACGTGATTAAAATGCAGCCACTTGGCAGCTGACTCATATTTATGACGGTCGCAGTGTCCCGGGGTCCTGCGAATCCGTTTTGCGACCTCCTGACAGGCAAAGCCAATGGGGGAAGCCGGGTTCACTTAACAGCGGTGTTAGTAACTTAACCGCTTCAATGATTCACTTAAGAACTGTGCGAGAAAGCGTGGTAAAATTGGGCAAAGCTCACTTAACAAATGTCTGGCTTAGCAACAGAAATGTTGGACCAAATTGTGGTCGTTAGCCGAGGAATACCTGAATTGTACCCAGGTAGTACTTGAGTTATCACGGTGCAAGTGGGGGTTGATTCTCAGACTTTAAAACTGTTACATAAGTTCCCTCTAGTTTAGAAAAACAAATATGGAAAATCCATATCATCAAGGGTGACATGATAGCAGTGTTCAAGTATTTGAGGGGCTGCCACAAAGAAGAGGGGAGGGTCAAACTATTCTCCAAAGCACCTGAAGGCAGGACAAGAAGCAACAGATGGAAACTAATCAAGGAGAGGAGCAACCTGGAATTAAGGAGAAATTTCCTGACAGTGAGAACAATTAACCAGTGGAACAGCTTGCCACCAGAAATTGTGAATGTTCCAACACTGGAAGTTTTTAAGAAAAGACTAGACACCATTTGTCCAGAATGTACAGTCTCCTGCTTGAGCAGGTCTAGACTAGAAGACCTCCAAGGTCCCTTCCCTTGTGGCGCAGTGGTTAGAATGCAGTATTGCAGGCTAACTCTGCCAACTGCCAGTAGTTCGATCCTGACTGACTCGTCCTTCTGTCCTTCCGAGGTGGGTAAAATGAGGACCCACATTGTTGGGGGCAATACGCTGACTCTGTAAACCGCTTAGAGAGGGGTATAAAGCATTGTGAAGCGGTATATAAGTCTTAAATGCTATTGCTATTGCCCTTCCTTGCTTCCTACGCTGACTCTGTAAACCGCTTAGAGAGGGCTATAAAGCACTATGAAGCGGTATATAAGTCTAAGTGCTATTGCTATTCCAACTCTGTCATTCATTCTAAACCAGCTTTCGGTCTAGATAAAAGATTATTTTTGTAAAAAAAACACGACTTGATCTTTCTCTCCCTGTTGTTTTTTTGGCAGAGTGGCCTGCGGAATCATTGCTCGCTCAGCCGGCCTCTTCCAGAATCCCAAGAAAATCTGTACCTGCAGTGGAGTGACCCTTTGGGAAGAACGGGAAAGATCTGGGAGCAGGCTAGGCCAGGCCGCTCCCGAACAGCCCGCTCCTCATCTGTAGGACGTGGACTTCCGCCGCTGCTCCCCTCGCTCTGGAGTTTGCAAAGGGGGTTCATCGATTCTCTTAAGGGGCGGAGATCTCAGTTGGCTTCCCGGAACGATCCCAATAAGGCAGGTTCGGTGCGTGTGTTTGTGTTTGTGTGTCTGGACAGAGACACAAACATACAAATTGGCTTTTGATGGCAGGGGGAAAGATTGCACTTGACAGATTTTCCCCTCTGAACATTCCAATAAAGCACATCGCTTTCAGATTTTGTTTCGGTTTTCCCACACGCACAATTTTTTTAGGCTTAAGGTTTGGGATTTTTTTTCTCCCCCTCTTTTGCTGCTTCTTCCTATGCCCCCATTTTAGGATTGTGGGAACAGTGCCTTTCCCCTTCTGTGCGGGGCACGGAAGGAAGAAAATCAACAGATCTGGTCCGCAGCCATAGATGAGGCTTAACGCTGGGGGAGACTGCAGTGGGCAGTTTAAAAGGGAGCAGTTCCCTCAAAATGGGGAACTTTCTCTGTCAGGTTGGGGCAATATGAGACGGTGTTCTTTGTCCTGTCGTCTTCATCTCAAAAAGAATATATTGAGAGGCGTGGAGGTTGCTACAATACCAAAAATTGTTAGCACAGGCAGTCCTCAGTCCTTACAATAGCTCATTTAATGACTGAATGGCATTCAAAAAAGTGACTTACGACCGCTGCAGCTTTTCAACAGTCCCGCGATTAAAATTCGGATGCTCGCCAACTGGCTCCTATTTATGACGGTCGCAGTGTCTCAGGGTCACGTGATCCCCTTTTGGGGCAGCCTTCCGACACGCAAAGTCAACGGGGCGAAGCCAGATTCAAATGAACAGCCGTGTCCCTAACAACTGCAGTGATTCCACTTAACAGTTGCGGCAAGGAAGGTCGTAGAAGGGGGCAAATTTCACTGAGCTAACGTCTCACTCAGGAACAGAAATTTTAAGACTCGGTTGTGGTCGTAAGTCGAGGATTTCCTGTATCCAAGCCGGCTGTTTGTAAATCAGTCTGACCTCAGACTTCTTGGGATATGTGTGACAGTCCCTTAGTGTCTGTAAAATGGAGCTGGGCTCAGAGTTCCAAGATCACTTCCAACTTTGTTATTCTGTTAATTGTGTAACGCGTGGGAAAGTGGGGGAGTGGGACAGATAGTCCTCATCTTACCACCATTCATTTAGTGACCATTCGAAGTTATAGCGGCGCCGAAAAAAGCGGCTTATTCACATTGTTCACATTTAAGACCGTAACCGCATCCCCAGGGTCACATACGCGATCAAAATTCAGACGCTTGGCAGCCGGCTCGTATTTATGACGGCTGCAGTGTCCTGGGGGGGGCCACATGATCCCCTTTTGAAACCACCTGACAAGCACGTCAAGGGGAAAGCCAGATTCACTTAACAACCGTATCACTTAAGTTAGCCAACTACAGGGATTCACTTAAACCACTGTTGCAAGAGAGGTAAAATGGGGGAGGACTCACTTAACAACTGTTTCGTTTAACACTGGAAATTTTGGGCTCCATTGTGGTCGTAAGGCGAGGACTACCTCTGTAGTACAAAATCATTGTGTGTTAGGGTGGGCTTGGGAGTGGATTTTTCACGCGAGGGTTCTGTCTGGGGCAGTGGTGCAAATTGAACTGCGCCTCTTGTTTTCTTTGGTTCTTTTTATTTCTTTGACCATCCATTAAATTATATAATCTTCTTAAGCAGCTGCTGTGTGTGTGTGTGTGTCTTTTCTGGGTTTAATGCATTGCTGATGGGTAAGATGGATCTCTCTTTGTGATATATCCGTTTCGGAAATTCCGTGGTGATGCTAACTATTTTGTGGCCGGTTTTTTTGAGAGCTAACTCCATGTTTTCAAACAGTGTTTTTTCTCTCCCCCCCCCCCCAAACGTGGCAACTTTTAAGAGGCCTGGACTTCAACTCCCAGAAGTCCATATATCTTAAAAGCAGGGGTCCCCAAACTTGGCAACTTTAAGACTTGTGGACTTTAACTCCCAGAATTCTCCAGCCAGCTATGCTAGCTATGCGGGCTGGAGAATTCTGGGAGTTGAAGTCCAGAAATCTTATTAAAGTTGCCAAGTTTGAAGACCTCTGGCTTAAAAGCTTGAAAAATTACTGCCTTAAATCTTTTTTTAAGATAGGCAGCTGTAGGGTAAACCTGAAAGGTTCAGCAAATGTTCTAGTTATACTGCAACCTTTTTATTGCAGAACTCTCATAAATGATAAGTTGCATCAAAGGAGAGCTGCTAGTGTCTAATCAGAGGCCGAAATTTCGAATTTGTTTTCATTAATTATGTAGCTGTCACTATGCAACCCTTGGAAAGAAGAGTCTCAAAAGTCCCACCCACAGATAATAAAAATCTTCTACCATTTTATATCTATGGAAAGCGGGAAGAGCGCTATTGCGCAAGCGCAGTGAGAAAAGCTCGCGGAGGTGGGGGTTGTTTCAGAGTAGGGTCCCATAGAGCTATTCATATAGAGCGGCGCATCTTGATCAAGAGTCCTCATTTTCCCTTATAAGAAACCTCCCCCGAAGTGAATCTAACGCTTCTCTCGGGTTTAGTTTACCCGAAGCTTCTTGTTCGTACGAAAGCACATCATCCCGGGCTCCCTAAAGGAGCGCGGTCTACCGCGCATGCGCCGGAGCAGCCCGTCTCGCGCCGGGCGAGAGCGCGAGGCGAGATCTCGCGCTCGGAGGAGAAAGAGGGCGTGTCCGGGCTCCGCGCAGGCGCGTCGACGCATTCCCCCTTTTTCCCCTCAGAAAGCGCATCGCTTTCGCGGGCGCCATTTTGAGCGGGCCGCCTCGCCTTCTTTCCTTCTCCATTTTTTTTTTCCTTCCTTCCGCCCCGCCTCGCCCTTCTCCGGTTTCTCCTCTGGACCCGCCGGGCGCGCGATGCAGGCGGGCGTGAAGGTGTTCGTGGGCAACGTTCCGGAGGAGGCTTCGCAGGTGGAGCTGCGCGACCTCTTCGAGGCGGCCGTGCCGGGCGACGTGCTGAAGGTGGCCCTCATGAAGCAGTTCGCCTTCGTCCACCTGCGCGACGACGATGCGGCCGACCGCGCCATCCAGAAACTGAACGGCCACCTGCTGCACTGCCACCGCGTCGTGGTCGAGCTCTCCCGCCCGAGGCCCACCCACACCGTCAAGATCTTCGTCGGCAACGTCTCGGCCGCCTGCACCAGCGGCGAGCTCCGCGTCCTCTTCCAGGAGTTCGGGCCCGTCGTCGAATGCGACATCGTGAAAGGTAGCGGGGCCTCTCTCTCTCTCTCCGCTCGGCCGGGGGCCTCGAAAGGAGTGGGGGGGGGGGGGGAAGGCGCCCTTCCGGTCGCGCAGATAGGCTGCCTCTGGACGGGGAGGCTCTCCGCTCCCGGCGCTCCGTTCGGCCGATTGCGAGTAGTCCTCGACTTACGACCCCAGGAATCTCCCTTTCTCTCCCCCCCCCGCCCCAAATTTCCCCGGCCACGCGAGGCAGCTGTGGTGAATTTGGCCCCGTTTTAGGACAATTCGTGCCACGGTGGCTTAAAGTGAATCGCAGTACAGGAAGTCCTCGACTTACGACCCCGGAGGTTAATGCCGAAACGTCATTGGTTGAGCGAGTTTTTTGCCCCGTTTTGCAAACTTTCTTGTTAAGTGAATCGGTGCGGTTGTTAAATGGGTAACCTGGTTGTTAAATGAATCTAGTTTCCTTCCCCATTGACGCAAAAGGGGATCTCGTGGACCCCCCCCCCCCATACAGCCATGAACCGGTCGCCAAACATCTCAGTTTTGATCACGTGATTATGGGGATGCTGCAAGGGTTGTAACTTGAAAACGGTCACAAGTCACTTTTTTCTGCACCGTTTTAAGTTTGAACGGTCACTAAATGCACTGTTGTAAGTCGAGGATTACCTGTAATTGCTAAGTTAGTAACACGGTTCTTAAGTGAATCCAGCATCTTCCTTGAGTTTGCTTGTCAGAAGGTCGCAAAAGGGGATCACGCGACCCCGGGACACTGCAACCGTCATAAATATGAGCCAGTTGCCAATATCTGAAGTTTGGTCACGTGACCATGGGGATGCTGCAACCGTCACAAGAGTGAAAAACGGTCGTAAGTCACTGGCAGTCAGGAACCCTGACTCACTTTTTTCAGTGCTGCTGTAACTTTGGTCACTAAACAAACGGTTGTAAGTCGAGGACTACCTGCGGTGGAGGATGGCAGAGGGGGGCATGTTAACGCATTGGACTCCAGGGTGGGGTTTTTTGCTGTTTTAATTCTCATTGCTCTGTTTCCCCTTTTCATCTGTTCATTAGCTTTTGCCACAGCTCCGACGCCGACCAAACGCACCGGCGGGCGGCGGTTTGCAAAGACAAGCGACAAGGCTGCCCTTTAATCCTTTGGCTCGGGCGCCGCCACACACGACGGAAAGGGCTGGGGAGGTAGAAGGGGGGCTTTTTGGGGGGGAGGTTGGATCGGACCCCGGTCGCCGATTGGCACCAATGACGCAGTGCAGTGGACGTCTCTCCTTTGGGTGGCCTTGCGGCGGGCAAGAGGGGGCATTTTGGCAAAGAGCGAGCGTGGCTCGGTAGGGACCGATAGGCCCGTCTTCTGCCAGCTGGTTCCTGTTTTTTAGTGTGAATTCCTTGCTGGGGATGGGGGTGGGGAGATACAGCCTCCAGTCTCGGCCAGATTTTTTTTATTTGTATCCTGCCTTTACTATTTTGACAAATCACTCAAGGCGGCGAACATATCCAAACACAACTTTCTCCATATTTTCCCCACCTCAACAATCTCTGGAAAACGCGTTGGGCTGAGAGGTACTGGCCCAAAGTCACTCAGCTGGTGGGACTAGAACTCATCGTCTCCTGGTTTCTAGCCTGGTGCTTTAATCATGGTTTGCTTCTGTTATAGATGGCAGCAATTCCCAGAAGGTTGGGGGGGGGGGGAGGGAAGATGAATCTCTCTGCCCACACTCCCACCCTTTGCCTTGGGAACCATGTCAGCAAAATATTAAGAACCAGAAGTTGGTGGTGGTTGATGTACTTGAACCTTTTTTCTTCCCACTCCATCTTGGAGCCAGACAAATATTTATCCTGTCTGGTTCTTCCAAGAGTCCCATTGTAGAGGTTAGATATACAACTGTAGCTCATTGGTCTTTTTTTTCTTTTCTTTTCTTTTTTGCCATTGTTGTGAATCACTGCACTTTTTAAGTGAACAACGTGGTTGTTGAGTCAAACCAGATTTCCCCACTGACTTTGCTTGTTGAAAGCTCACACGGGCAATCATGTGACTCCAGGGCACTGCAACCATTGTAAATACACGCTGGCTGCCAAGCATGCAACTTTTGATCACAATCAAAATCGCATGGGATACTACAACGGGCATAAGGGCAAGCACCAGTCACAAGTAACTTTTTTCAGTGCCGTCGTAACTTTGGTTGCTAAACAAGAGGCTGTAAGTCAAATACTTCAAAGAAGTTGAGTGGTTGGAGATATGGGTCTAGATATTTTTCTGCCTGTGGTTAAAAAGAAGACCAAAACTTGTGCCTAGTAAAAATCTTATTATTTTTCTGATAGTGCTTTTTTCCCTACTTGCAGTGCAAGTAGTCTGAATGTGAGGTTATGAAAGCATGGATTGATAGTCTATGCTAGTAGTCATTGATAGAAAACCTCCATGGTCCCTTCTGGAAATTATAGTTGTGTGAAATCCAGCATGATTCATCAGTGAACCAACTCAAGTATAAAATAATTCGGCAAACGTGACATAATTAAATCCCCATGGAAACGGAAAAACGACATGTTGGGAAAACAAGTGAACCAGGTCAACATTTTTGTGGTAGTTATGGATTAATATATTCTTAAGGCTTAATGGGGAAAATATTTCGTTTCCATGAAAAAGCTGAGAAATATCCTCAAATGACAATATTTATAGTATAAATATAATTTTTAATCTTTTTATTGTATTTAGGTGCCGCCCATCTCACTCTGCAAAGTGACGCTACGGAATTGTAGAATATGTAAACTTAAACTCCATACAATTTGCGGTTGTTGTGCTTCCCTGATTTTTTTCTCCAGTAATAGTTGGTTTGAAAGAGCTGAATGTGACTCAACCACTGAATGAGTATGTATGTATGTATGTACCGTATTTTTCGCACTATAAGACGCACCGGACCATAAAACGCACATTAACTTTAGAGGAGGAAAACAAGAAAAAAAAATCTGCCTCTGCCTCCCAGCATTCATCTGACTAGCGTCCTTGCAGCAAACAGCCTGGTCAGCTTCAGCACGCTATCGTAGCCCCAGCATGTGGCTCATCAGGGCTCCGCTCGGTTGCGCCCCCCACCAGTCAACTGAGTTGAGCTGCTGCCGACACCAGGCAACAATGAAGCCTTTGCTGCCGAGCAATTGATTGGCAGTTGGATCGGCCTCCCAAAATACTGCCAATCAGCTGTTCTAGGCGGTGGTCTGTGACAATCCATCCCCGCCGCCTAGAACAGCCGATCGGCGGTATTTCAGGAGGCTGATCCAACCATTGATCTGCAGCAAAGGCTCCAGTGTTCCCCAGCGGTAGTGAATGGCGGCAACAGGCGGTTAATGCCGCCGCCGCTCCAACCCCCCGCCGCAACATTCACTCTTAAGACGCACAGAAATTTCCACCACTTTTGGGGGGGAAGTGCGTCTTATAGTGCGAAAAATTATGTATGTATGTATGTATGTTAAAATGTTTCTTTTGGAGCTTTCTCAAGTCTGCTGTACAGTTGTGGGACCCGACTTTACAGCACAAAGTACAGAACAATGATCAGAGGCAGCTGCCTTTTTATCTCCAATCAGAAGGTTCTTAGCATTGCAGACATCGGTTTTATATCCATCCATGGCTATTATGCTATTCCCCTTTGGTATAAGCAGTTAGTTTTTTGAAGAATAAAGTTGCTTGTTACCCAAGAATTATAACCCTTATATCATACTTTCCCATAGTTTCTGATTAATGGATAGCTGGGTCCATTGTTTAATTTAAAAAAATTGATTAGAGTTGAAAGCCATCAGTTCCCACTCCTAGTTGGTTTCTGGTTTGCACTAACTTGGAGAAGCAGAAAGACATTTTGATAACTTGTTCCTGAGAGTTTTGATGATCTTGAGTCTATATAATCACCAATGTGTTTATATGTCACCAACAACTTCTGTTGTTACTTGAAATTCATTTTCGTCAAAGCTATGAATTAGGTCTACTGATTAAAGCCATGTAAAAATATAAATTTAATATGGGCTGTCCAAATTAGGCCACAGCTTTTACCTTAAAAGATCATCTTTAAGCCTTTTTAGCACAGTTCTAAGCACACTATTTTAAAGTGTTTCTAAAAGACAAAGGCCCAACTTAATATTAAAAGCTGTTAACAGTTTCATCGTGCTTTGCACATTTAGGTTCAGTTGAAGTAGCAGCATGGAAATCAGAAGCAACTCCCCCCCCCCCCAACCCTATTATTCTGGGTTCTGCGTCTTCTCCATTTTTGGCTGGGGATGACATACTGATAGCATTCAAAGTCTTTTATTTAGGATTAATAGGGTGAAATAAAAAGATGGAGCCAACATGGAGATAACTGTTTTGGAAAAAACCTGTGAGATTCTTTAGTCCCTCTTCAGTTCAGTCTCTGACGCATGGCCTGTTCAACTTCTGCCTAAAGGGCTTCCAGAGAACAACAAGCAGCTCCTCAGGAGGCAGTCTGTTCTACTGCTAAACAGCTCTCACAGGAACTTTCTCCTTAGTTTTCCCCGAGCCCAGTCTTAGTTTTGCTCTTGGGAGTTTAAAAAATCAAAATCAAACCTGTCTTCTGCATGGTGATCTCCTGGGGATTAATCCTCCTTTTCGTGAACCAGCTAAGCAAATCGTTCATACCCTAGAAGCATTAGTGGGTGAGAGGGGGACCCTGGTGCTAAGGCAGCAGATATTCGGTATGAGTCACAGTGTCTCAGTGGTTACTGCAGGCTACTTCTGCTGACTGATAGCTGCCTGCAATTTGGCAGTTCAAATCTCACCAGGCTGAAGGTTGATTCAGCCTTCCATCCTTCCGAGGTGGGTAAAATGAGGACCCAGATTGTTGGGGGCAAAAGGCTGACTCTGTAAACCGCTTAGAGAGGGCTGTAAAGCACTGTGAAGCGGCATATAAGTCTAAGTGCTATTGCTATCTTGTGCCTTGCTAGGTTCCAGTGGCCTCTTCGTTGTTCCTTGTAGTAGTTAGAATTGCAAAGCTGTCCTCTATTGGACAGCCATTTGTCCAGGGTGGTATAGTCTCCTGCTTGAGCTCCAAGGTCCCTTCTCTGGTGGCGCGGTGGTTAGAATGCAGTATTGCAGGCCAATTCTGCCGACTGCCAGGAGTTTGATTCTCACCTCAGCCTTGACTCAGCCTTCCACCCTTCCTAGGTCGGTAAAATGAGATTGTTGGGTGGCAATATGCTGACTCGGTAAACCGCTTAGAGAGGGCTGGAAAGCACTGTGAAACGGTATGTAAGTCTAAATGCTGTTGCTATTGCAGACAGGCTGCTTCCCAGCGGATACCCGCCGGTTAAGGCCTTTCTCTGTACCGAAGGCGTATGCCGATAGAAATGGTTTCCACTAATGAAATGTCATGTGTTCCTTATTGATAACCTTCTGTCTGCTGCTTTATCAGACTACGCGTTCGTGCACATGGAGAAAGACGAGGATGCTAAAACCGCCATTGAACACCTTGACGGAAGAGAAATCAAGGGCAAAAGGATTAACGTGGAACTTTCCAATAAAGCTCATAAAAGGGGGATTGCGGGATACATTGGCCAGTTTGGCGGAGATGAAAAGAACAAAATACCAACTTTAGAGAATGTGCCGACCAGGAATGATGGCCTGAGATCCGGTAACCATGGCTTCTCAATGGGGAATACGGCTTATTCTTCACTTGACTATGACTATCAGCAGCAGCGGATGAACAGTAAGACCAAATTTGACTCGAATGGCCAAGCCAGGCAGATCTCCCCTTCTTTCTACAGAAGGGACCGGAGCCCACTAAGACGCTCGCCCACGAGAGCAGGCTACTCACTTCCCATGACTGGCCAGCAAGCTTCCTACAGAGACCAGCCTGCAGCATCGCTTGGGATGGCCTACAGGCCTCAACCTACCACTGGGCAGGCGGCCATGTACCGAGCCCAGCCCTCGACCATGCTGGCAAATGCATACAGAGCCCAGTCCTCCAGTACTCAGGCAGCGGCGGCGGCAGCCTCGGCATTAGCATCCTATAATACTCAAGCCTATGGAACCCAGGCCTCTGCTTCCCAAGCTGCCACTTACGAAGCTCAGCCCTCCACAACGTACGCTGCTGCTGTTGCTGCTTATGGGGCCCAGACCGCTGCCTCCTACGCAGCCGCCTACGGGGCCCAAGCAACTGCTCTCTCCGCCTCTTACGGAGCCCAGCCAGCAGCCAGCCAGTCGGCCTTGTACGCAGCTCACTCTCTCTCAGCCCAGCCTGCGTCCTATGGAGCCCAGTCCGCTGCTTCCTACGGGACTCAGGCTTCGTCTGCGATACAATCTGCTTACGGGACCCAGTCTGCAGCCAGCCTGGCAGCTGCTTACGGCATGCAGGATGCTGCTGCGGCAGCTGCTTACAAAACGCAGCTGTCTGCGGCCTACAGAGCCCCAACAGAATCAGCCTATGCAGTCCAGCAGTCTGCTTCGGCCCCCGTAGCAGCAGGGTATAGGTCTCAGGCTGCAGCGTACAATGGGCTGGCCCAGACGGGGCAGCAGGCAGCTTCCTATGCGGGAATGTCCCAGGCAGAAACTGCCTCTCTCCACCCACTCTATGAACGCACACGTCTCTCCCCGCCGCGCGGAAGCCGTGAGGATCTCTACAGAAAAGCGGCTGCATTGAGCAAGAGGTATGCAGCTTTGATCATGCTTTGCGCAGCAACCCTGTCTGTCTGTCTAAGGAGCTCTCTGTACTTCCAGAGGGACTCAAAACGAGACTCCCATTCTGCCGTTCCTAGCAGGTGGCAGTTCCTTGAATTTGGGGTGTGCCTGAAAACAGGAAGGGGTGGGGAATGGGGCTCGCTTGCTTCATTGATTCTGTCTTTAGATTCCCCCCCTTCTTTCAGCCCTTTTTTTGTGCTTTTTCTATTTAAGGGGAAAGGGAACAAAAGAATAGTTACACTCATAATTTACCTCTCCCAATCTGCATTATTATAAATACATGCATCTAAGAAGCAGAGACATCCTAGGAACCAAAAATACCTGGGCAATTTGGTGGAAGGTGCATAGGCTCTTCTGCTTCCTGAACCTCCCCTATCATATGAAAGTGAAGCTAGGCACTTTAAATTAGCTCCTTAACTCAGCTTGAGCACAAAGGTACTTAAGGGATGTGTTTGGTTCTTACCGGATCCAAAGAGTCTCTAAGTTTTCTATGTTCCAGTCAGCTTGGGAAAAACATCCCCTGCTCACTGTGCCCTCTATTTTGAGCCACGTTCAACATCCAGGAGCCGGGATTTTTTAAGGGTTATTGGGTAATTGGATAAGGGTAATTGGATAGAATTTGAGTCCAAGATACAGATGTGGAACGTGAGACACCATAACCAAATCCTTTAAAAACTTTTAAATGTTTTCCTGGCCAGATTATTAACGGGGAACTTTCCCTGCCAGTCCTGGGAGTTAGAAAGGCTAGTACCTGAATGCAAGTGAGGATCCTTTATTCATCTTCCTGGAATTTAATTTCTGGACTGTAGTTTCATTAAGTCTGGAAGAGCTTAAGTGCTTTTCTTAAGCAGGACTTTATAGTTTAAGTCACTAAGGGATTCTCTCCATCCTCTCAAACAGGGGTCTCCAATCTTGGCAACTTTAAAACTTGTGGACTTCAATTCCCAGAATTCCTCAGCCAGCTTTGCTTAAAGTTGCCAAGATTGGAGACTCCTGGCTAAAACACAGTTAAAAGGGCTCTAATTCTTATCAGATAGCAGAGGGGAAAAATTCTCCTTTATATGAATTCTTCTAAAAAGTTCCTGTCTGTGCTCACACCTATCAGTGCTCTTCTCTACCAGATTTTTGGGGGGGGGGAGTGAGTGGGGGGAAGGCGCAGCATATATTTAATTGGGGCATTTGCCACGAGCCTCTTTTTCTTTTCTTTTTTTTTCTTTTTAATTCACCAAATGTCTCTTCTCTTAACCAGGTACAGTTCTGATCTCTCAGATGACCGCCGTTTATCTGACCTCTCTGATTTCCGCCGCTTATCCGACTCCCCCCATGCGTACCGCCGCTCGCCAACAAAAGCTCAACTGGATTATCGCCGCCTCCCCGAAATGCAGTCTGATGCCCGTTACGCAGGTGCCTATGGCGATTACTTGCGTAACGCACAACTGCAGCTGCATGCTAATTACCAGCGCCGTCTGTAGAGGAAATTCCCCGCCTTCTGGGGTGGGGACTCTGTTGCCGTGGCCTCCGCCGTTGTAACCGGTAGACCATAATCCCACCTGCTGCCTCCTCAGTCAGCAGTTCGATTTCCGAAGATTCTTTTAGTCCTGACATTTCTTGATCATGGGTGCCCTAGGCCACGTTAGCTCTTAACATTTCTTTTTTTTGTTGTTGTTGTTGTTGTTCTTCCTTATGCCATGTAAAGGGTGTGCTATTAGTTGAGTCGTATGTGCTGCCCCAAGGCGAACAATTTTATGAAACAAATATAATGGGTGATTGCCTTAACCTTGGCACTCTGTTCAGCCTCAGGAGCATCGTATATTGGTGCACACTGGACCTCTTAAAACCAAAGTATGGTGTGTGGGGGGGGGGAGGGGGGTTTGTTTCGCACCAAGAACAACTATCACTTCAACTTCCTCGGTCTGGCCTTTCTCGAGATCCCGTCCAATGAGAAAACAATTCCACCTGGTTAACCTTCATTTAATGATGAGAGAATCACCTTTTCAAATCGGCTCAGTTGCTTTTATGTAACGGCATCCTTCCTTGATTTATGACAACCTAGGCTGGGCAAGTAAACCTTATGTTAGAAGTGAGTTTAGGGTTTTTGGTTTTTGTTTTTGGTATTACTATAAATAAAATGGACTCACAGACATTTAGACCACCCAGTTGTGTTATGATTTTGGTGTGCGTTTGTGTATGTGCGCCAGTTCCCATTTGTTCATCTTCCTTTCATCGGTACGTCTGTAAAACCAGCCTCGCCCAGCTCTGTTCCACCGGAGGTTTTATCCTGTGGCTCCTATCATTCCCGACCATTTTCCCCATACATGTTGTGGATCAAGACATCCGTGATCCAGAATTGCTGACTGGGGCTTAGTCTGGGAACGAGTGCTCTAAAACAGGGGTGTCAAACTCAAGGCCTGGGGGCCGGATCCGGCCCGTGGGGTGCTTAGATCTGGCCCGCGGGGCTGCCCTGGAAACAGGAAAGGACCGGCCCGCGGTGCCTCTGCCAGCAAAAAAGGAGTTCGGGAGGGCCGCGTGCTCCATTTTCGCTGGCAGAGGGTTGCGGGTTGCAGGAGGCCGTCCCAGCCAAAAACAGTTCAGGAGCCCGTTTTCACTGGCAGGTGAATTATTCCTATCGAGGCGATATAGGATCTTGCTTCCTTGAAGTCATCCTTACTCAGAAAATAAAACCGAGATTCAATTCTAATTAACAAAATATTTATTTCAGTACAAAAGTAACAAAAGAATATAAACCTTATTAAGCTACATTGTCTCAGCTAAGAAATCACGTCTGCCTCGGGCGAGGCTCACAGGAGAAGAAGGAAGCTTCTGGAATGCACACATGCGCAGTAATACATGTCACATGTCTGCTTTTTAAAAAAATACAGAAACCTAGAAATATGGCAGAGGTGCTCAACTGGCAATGTTCACATCGTGACATGCCGCCTACACGAATGACGGCAAGCTGGCCACGCCTACCCTGGCGACGCGCATCCCAGCCCCCTGAGGTCAAACACAACCCTCAATGAAATCAAGTTTGATACCCCTGCTCTAAAACATTCCCATGGAGGACTTCATTCTGCCTGGGGGTCCTGAAAGTGCAGACCAGGCGTACCAAATTCATTTGAATCCAGCTTTCCTGCTCCAAAGTGCGTAGCGTTAACAGAACCGGAGTTACCTTTCTGTACGTGAGGAACTCGGGGCGCCTACAGCATTAAAAGAAATCGCAGTTGCTAAGCCTTGTGTAATACAGTACAGGAAGTCCTTGACTTAGGACCACAGTTCAGCCCAAAATTTATGTTGCTAAAGCGAGACATTTGTTAACTGAGTTTCCCCCCGGTTTACGACTTTTCTCGCTACATTCGTTAAGGAAATCACTGCCGTTGTTAGTAACACGGTTGTTAAGTGAGTCTGGCCTCCCCATTGACTTGGCTTGTCAGAAGGTCGCAAAAGGGAATCACATGACCCTGCAACCATCGTAAATACGAGTCAGTTGCCAAACGTCTGAATTTTGATCACATGACCATGGGAATGCTGCAACGGTCCTAAGTGTGAAAAAATGGTCATAAGTTGAACTGTTGTAAGTCGAGGACTACCTGTAGTTGCAAGTGCAAAGCTCTGTCCGCCCATTGTGTTCTAGAGATAAATCACCATTTTCTTTGTCCCATTTGACCTCTATTTGTAAACAAAAAACAAAAAAAACCAGACAATGTAGCCTCTCTTGGGTGTGAGGCAAGGTGAGTTCTCAAGATAGGGGGCAAGAAGCGTGTGGATGTGACACTGGAAGACCGGGAATACTTTTGTTTAAGGGGAGCTGTTGTGATTCCTGGCAACTCACTGTGCAAGTGTGTTGTGGCCTGTTGGCCACCGGCCCCTCCAGCAGCCGAATCAGAGGAGGAGGAGGAGGCGTGGGAGTCAGGGTCAGCATCGGCAACCTGTCAGAGAGAGAGAGACAGAGGCGGAGCCTGGGCCGTCCGTCAGCCCTCAGATGGAGAGTCAACAGCCCCCAGGTCTGGAGGTGACTGATGAGGAAGAGGAGGAACAGCTGGGTCCAGTGCCTGACACGCAGATGGCAGAGGAGAGGAGAGCAGTGGAAATCTATGGGCTGATTCTTGGGAAGGAAGAGCTGCCCCACCCTAGCTCTGGGGATAAAAGGCAGGGGGCGGAGATGAATAGATTTGGCAGACAACTATTCATCTGGCTGGAGGGGCTTGTCAGCCCAAGAGAGAAACTTTTTGCTGGGGCTGCCGGCACTCCTAATAAAGGAATCTCTTGAGTTCACGTCAAAGGGTTTGTCGTGTTTGGGGAACTGGGTCAGAACGAAGTGACGAGGGTTGCTTTTTCCCAAAAACCAATGCTTGGTTTATTCATTGTGCTAGACCGTGGCTTATTTAGCCATGGTTTAATAGCCAGGCTTCTAATACACATCAGTCAGATCAATCGGGTATAGACTCGTAATCAGTTACATCCATGAATTTCACTTCATGCAGCCTCAACAAGAGCTACCTCAGGACTCCAAACTATGTTGAAGATTAAAGAAACTGGTTCCCGTTAACACTAAACAATAAATCCAGGAGTTTGGGTCAGTAGGTGCTGAAGGACCCTGACTTTGGGTTCTCCATTATAACAAGGTTAGAAGTAGTTAAAATAACTTAGTTTTCCTTTCAACACAATCATTTTTCTGCTTTTCTCCCCTTCAAAAGAACTCCGCATTCGGCAACAAGTGACATTTGAGCAGTAAAAATAAATTTAAAATTGGGAAAGGCATTATGCACTGTAGCACCCCGACATTTAAATACTGCAAGGTACTTGGATAAGAAACGTGGTCCTGGCACTTTAAATTTGATTTTGATTTTTGTTAACATTCAACTTAGCCGGTATTGTTTCTTGGCAAGATTTTTGTGGATTCTTATGGCATTGTAATATGGATCCTGTCATTCATCCCTGCTTAAAAATCAGTTAATGTTGATAAGTATTTAAGTGTGTCTGGGTTTTTTTTTTCCTTACAGTATGCAAACTTTTTAAAATTTGCTTCTGAGAGTTGGGCCATTTCTGCCTGATCCACTGGACTTGAGAGTACAAATAGTCCTTGACTTACGACCTCAATTGAGCCCAAAATTTATGTTGCTAAGCGAGACATTTGTTAAGTGAGTTTTGCCCCCTTTCATGACCTTGCCACATTGCCGTGATTAAGTCAGGGATACGGTTGTTAAGTGAATCTGGCTTCCCCATTGACTTTGCTGGTCAGAAAGTCACAAACATTGATCACATGACCCCAGGATACTGCAGCCATCATAAATGGGAATCAGGTGCCAAACTGGCTGAATTTGAATCACGTGACCAGGGGGATGCTGCAACGGTCATAAGTCACTTTTTCCATGCCATCGTAAATTCGAACTGTCACTAAATGAGCTGTTGCAAGTCAAGGACTACCAGTATAGCCTCCAAGTCTAAAAAACAGTGCCATTGGTTGTATAGGCTGACTAGCCAGGAAAAAACATTTATGACTTGCTTTAATTTTGGTCACCATATTCCAAAAACGATAAGGCTTTGGAAAAAGCACAAAGAAGAGCAACTAAGATGATCAAAGGCCTGGAGACTAAAACATAACAAAGAAAGGCTGCAGGATTTGGGTTTGGCCTAGTCTAGAGAAAAATAGGACTAGGGGTGATAACGTTAGTAGTATTCCGGTATTTGAGGGGCTGCCACAAAGAAGAGGGGGTCAAATTATTCTCCAAAGCACCCAAAGGTGAGACAAGAAACAATGGATGGAAACTGATTAAGGAGAGAAGCAACCTGGAATTAAGGAGAAACTTCCTAACAGTGAGGACAATTAACCAGTGGAACAGCTTGCCTCCAGAAGTTGTGGGTGCTCCATCCCTGGAGGTTTTTAAGAAGAGTCTAGACCAGTGGTTCCCAACCTTTTTTTGGCCATGCCCCACCTAAGCATCTCTAAAATCCTGACCACTACCCCATGACATATAATTCTTACTATACTCAAGCGGAGGAAGCCTAAAAGGCCATTAACTTGGTTTAAACAAGGTTCCAATTGCTCCCATTAAAAATCAAATTGCCCCCCTGTGGGGCATAGGAACCACTGGTCTAGACAGTCACTTGTCTGCAATAGTGTAGGTTCTCCTGCTTGAGCAGGAGGCTGGACTAGAAGACCTCAAAGGTCCCTTCCAGCTCATTCATTCTCCTCCAATTTCAACAACCCCACGAGTTGATTATTAACCTGTCCATTTTAGTGCTGCTCGTTGCATTAATCCCAAAGCTCAAAGCTACAAAATCAACAGTTGATCCGTGAAAATGCTTTAAGATTTCGTCCATGAATCCCTGGGCATCTCACGGGACAGAAGGGGAATCCTGGAGAAGAATAAGACACAAAGCTGCAGGTGAGAAGTAGGAAAAACTTGTCCTATTGGGCCAGTTTGAGTATTGAGTAATGTCAGAGTTTGAGGTGAAAGGAGGCGTTTCCTTTCGTCTCTACAGTGCTATAAAACTATGAAGCCTGTGGCTAACTGTGGCATGGAATGATTATCGTCTTTTCTTTTTTGGTCTTGCTTGCCTGGAAAAAGGGGGTTATGTTGGGAAATTTTATTTATTTATTATTAGGTTCTTCTATGCCGCCCTACTCCCGAGGGACTCAGGGCAGCGTACAGCATTGTGCAAGAACACTAAAACAATAAACAACTATTAAAAGATTAAAAAGAATTAAAAAGATATTCAGCAACATACATACAGGGGGAGAGCTCGGATGGAACTAGTCTCAACCCCCTGCCTGCAGGAAGAGCCATGTCTTGACGGCTTTTCGGAAGGCCAGCAGGGTGGGGATAATTCAGATCTCTGGGGGAAGTTGGTTCCAGAGCACGGGTCCCCACAGAGAAGGCCCTCCCCCTAGGGCCCGCCAGCCGGCATTGTTTGGCTGACGGGACCTGGAGGAGGCCCACTCTCTGGGCCCTAACAGGTCGAAGGGAAGTATGAGGCAGAATGCGGTCCCGAAGGTAACCTGGTCCTAAGCCATGTAGGGCTTTAAAGATGATGAGCAACACCTTGAATTGTACCCGGAGACCAATGGGCAACCAATGCAGCTGGCGGAGTATAGGTGTGACGTGGGTGTATCTTGACACACCCACCACAGCACGCGCAGCCGCATTTTGCACCAGTTGAAGTCTCCGAATACTCTTCAAGGGTAGCCCCATGTAGAGCGCATTGCAGCATTTTGAGACAAGAATTCATCTTTTGTTGAGAATGGGCATATGGATCTATTGTGTTTCAGTTCCTCTTAGGATACAAGTACCCCAAGTGTGGAGTTTTTTACAGAAATACCCAAGCCACTTTTAGGGTGGCTGACTAAGTATCTGCCTCAAGCTCTTTTTCTGGGTTCACACCTCCACTGAACTCCAGTCCCGGCCTCTATTACTGGTAGTCCTTTGCTACAATCGAGCCCAAAATTTCCGTTGCAAAAGTGGGACAGTTGTGAAGTGAGGTCCCCCCCCCCCATTTTTACAATCTTCCTTGCCACCGTTGTTAAGTGAATCACTGCAGGGGTTAAATTAGTATCACGGTTGTTAAGTGAATCTGGTTTTCCCCGTTGACTTGACTTGTCAGGAGATTGCAAAGGGGGATTACACAACACTTGGATACTGCAACTGTCATAAGTATGAGTCATTTGCCAAGCATCTAAATCAGGTGTTCAAAACTTGGCAACTTTAAGACTTGTGGACTTCAACTTCCAGAATTCATGCTGGCTGGAGAATCCTGGGAGTTGAAGTCCATAAGTCTTAAAGTTGCCAAGTTTGAGGACCCCTGATCTAAATTTTGTTTGACCACGGAGATGCTACAACAGTTAAGTGTGAAAAATAACCATGTCACTTTTTTTAGTGCTGTTCTAACTTTGAACGGTCACCAAACGAACTGTTGTAAGTTTCTTTCGGTTTAAGCTGCTGTGGCCTAGAGGTGGAGCTTTTGCCTCACAATCAGGAGGTTGTGAGTTCGATCCTAGGCAGAGGCAGATGTAAAGGTCTCCTACTTCGGCAGGGGGTTGGACTAGATGACCTGCAAGGTCCCTTCCAACTCTGTTAATCTGAAAGTCGAGGACTACCTGTAATAGAGGCTGGGGCTGCCTTTACAAGTTTGCTACTTTTAAGCCTGCATGTTTAGGTTGAACTGGTATTTTCGAAACCTGGTTTATTGAAACGGAGCCCATTCGCTCGCTTTAGGACACCCTGCCTGAGCCGACAACCGCGAGTCGCACCACGAAAGGGGGATTTGAACCCGGATCGCTCCCAAACCGAATTACGACTCCCGAAAGTGCCGGGAAAGATGCGCCACGAACCTCCAACCCTTTTGAGCCCAGCTTGGGCGCGCTGCGTGGCGGGAGGCTTTTCCCGGCCCTTCTTCGCCCACGTGGGAACCAAGTCTTCCCCTTTCCCACGGGTCCAATTGCGAGCGGAGGGGCTTGCATCGCGATCCTGCGCCTCCCCCCCCCCGGCATTGGAGACTACCATCCACCGACCCCATCCTCGCACCCGCCGGGGTGGGAAGGCGAGCGGCAGAAATGCGAGAAGCGTCCGGGCAGGGGGAGAAGAGGTGGGATCGGATAAGCGGAGACGTCCCGGCCACTCGGATCTGCGCGCCCGACGCTCCGAGGGGGGGGGGACCCGAAAGTCAGATCCCTTGTCTCGGGATCCCGCCCGGGAGAATTCCCGTCGCGGAACAGGAGGTCCCGCTTCGTCTTTCCGCGTACGAGGATCGGTGGGCGCCGCTTCCACAACCGACCTCTTGTTTCCCATCCCCCGACTCTAAAACCGTGGACGGGCGATCTTGCATTTCACGACCGAAAAAATATACTTGGATTTTACAGCCATTTCGAGGTCAAAGGGCCCCCTCCCCTCCTCTTTCGTCATCCTCCCCAATTTGCAGATTACACCCATTCTGGACTTTCGGCAAACTTTCAGCTGTAAACCTTTAAAACGGGGCGCTCCAACCTTTGGCAACTTTACGCCTTGCGGACTTCAGATATTGGGATTAGACAATTTACAACTACGCCGCCTCCGATCTGATCTAAATGTAGTTCGTAAAATCATATATCAAAAAGTCCTTCCTGTCAATGACTACTTCAGCTTCAACCGCAACAATACACGAGCACGCAATAGATTCAAACTCAATGTAAACCGCTCCAAACTCAACTGCAGAAAATAGGACTTCAGCAACAGAGTGGTCAATGCCTGGAATGCACTACCTGACTCTGTGGTTTCTTCCCCCAAACCCAAAACTTTAACCTTAGACTGTCTACAGTCGACCTCTACCCATTCCTAAGAGGTCTGTAAGGGGCGTGCATAAGCGCACCATTGTGCCTACCGTCCCATTGTCCTCTTATCGTTACTTTTCACTTATGTTTACAAACAACTACTATACTGTACAAGTTTGATAAAATAAAAACAATGGACAATGTTTAAAGCCAAGCCAACTCCCAGAATTCCTCAGCCAGCCTAAAATTCGTCCACAAGTCGTAGAGTTGCCAACGGTTGGAGAGCCCTGATTTAAAGGATGTTTCTCCCAAAAGCCCCCGAGGCTGTCAGTGTCTTATTCTTGGTTTCCCGTTTATTCCCCCCCACCCCCCACCCCAAAAAAAAAATCTGGCCTGAAACCCTTGCAAAGCGTCTTCCCCAATCAGGAATCCCTGATCAGAGTTGGACATCATAAAGAGGCAACCTGGAGAGGAATCTGCTAGCTAGGATGGTCCTGGGTTATGCTGATTTACATTTACACCCCACCTTTCTAAAGTCACCCCAAACGCTTCTGTGTCACTCAGGAGTGACCCAAGGAGCCTTGAAGGCATCGTTCCCAACATGTGCATTTAATGAAAAACTATTCCCCCTTTGCTTCCTGGGGAATTCTGGGAGTTGAAGTCCGCACGCCTTCAATCTGCCAAGGTTGAGACACAACTGGGTTAAAAAGGGGTTTGAAAGGGGATGGTTTCGCAGTAGCCATTAACCAGCAACAAACTATTACAGGTTTCAGAGTTGCCATTTTAGAATAACAAAACTATGCGGTCAATCTTGGCGCCAGAGATTGCCAATCCCATCAAAAAAATGCAGCTATCTTTGAAACACTGGGCTTTTGGCATATTACAATTGCCGATGCAGTGTAGATAAATTCTCCCACGTGTAACTTGCATTTCCCTATACGCCCTGCTTTCCTCGGTCTCCTGTTCGAATCCCACATCGCTTGAAACCTTCCATGCATCCGACGAAATTATCTGCATCTTAAAAAAAAAAAGTTCGTGCCGTTAAATGCAGTCCGGTCGCTGGTTGCAAAAGCTACCATTTCCAGGAAGCTCCTGTGACTTAGAGGAAAATTAGAATCGGAGTCCTATCGCACATTGACGGCCAGCATTGAAATATTGGCTCATAACTTTGATTTTAAAAAATAAAAATAAAGACCTCCATGAAATTCTCTTAAAATCGTATTAGATGACGGGAACAAACTTTTCACGGAACCTTTGCGCGGCCGGTGAAGTTGCCGGGGGGAAGTTGAAAGCCGTTGGGCCTTTTTTTCTCTCTCACGTAGAGAAGTCCTACCAGGAAGCGGGCGGCGCCTGCGCCAATGACGGAAGAAGGCGTGGCTAGCGGCGGAAGTTGCTGCAGAGGGGAAACAACATGGCGCTGAGCGCGACAGGTAACGCGGGGAGGGGAAGGCGTCGCCATGGCAATGGGCCTCCATCCCGGCGACCAGCCAGCGGCGATGGACAGCGGGGAAGAGCAGCGGGGCGACTCGGGCTCCAGGCCCGGGCCTCGCCCCCAACGCGGCTTCCTCCTTCCCGGCCCAGGTCACGACGACATAGAGTGGGAGCCGCCTTCCGAGGCCGAGCTGAAGGTGATTCAGGCCCGGCGCGAGCGGCAGGACAAGATCAGCAAGCTGATGAGCGAGTACCTGCTGAAGGGCTACCGGATGCTGGGCGAGTGCTGCGACGAGTGCGGGGTGAGCGAGGCCTCCACGGGGCGTGTGCAGAGTGCACCCTCACGGTCACATGCAAAAAGTTGGGGGGCAGGGTTTCTGCCCGAGGAAAGGAGGCAACTCGGTGATCAGACAAGACCAGAAGCTAGAACAATCAGTCTGAAGGAGATGCCATGGGTGATGCCAGGCTAGGCTGGGCCCGGCTCCCTGGTTTTTCTGATGTACGGACTGCTTCTTTAAACTCTTTGATAGGGAGTTGGTTGTGGGGGTGTCATTTGTGTTGGGCAGGCCCAGTATGAAAAAAGTAGTTTCCTTCAGCAAGGGGTCAGTGGGTGGGCTTTCCTTGTTCTCCCTTCAATGCACACCCATCACGTGGCTTGGGCAAACAAACCCTGACTTCTACCCTTTTCTCCTCCCACCCACCCCTCTTGCTTTGGTCACCGAATTTCCTTCCAGACCATTTTGCTGCAAGATAAGCAGAAGAAGTTGTACTGCGTCGCCTGCCAAGAGCTTAATTCTGATGTGGACAAGGACAATCCAGGTACGGTGGGCAGTGGAAGCGGGGAGCTGTTTCTCTTAAATCACCTGTCCCGCTTGGTGCAATCTGGTCCTCTCGGGGTATATTGCCCTGTGTGTTACCAAAAGAGACGATGGGAGCTGTTCTATGCTTCTGCGGCACCAAATGGGAATGGCCTGGCTGGGCATCACAACATAAACGGGACCTCCCAAGTCTTAATACACTGCCATCCGTAAATTATAAACGCTGAAATGTAGTTCGTATGCAAAAGGAGCAGGGCGTTTTGTGCAATTGCTGCTTCAGATAAAAACTGCGCATTTTGTGCTGCTCTGACAACTGAAGTAGTATTTGTATTTGTGCTGCTCTCTTTGCAAGTGGGGAAGAGACCCCCCCCCCCTTTCTGCTGTGGCCTGAAGCATCTCTGTGTTAAATTGCTGCCGGAGAATCTGGACAGATTTTTCCGCGCCATACGAAGAGATCCCTGGACTTTAGCAACTGTCCGAGACAGCGCTTGTTGTTGCTGAACCCAGAAACAGCAGCCCGTGATCCCACCTCTTTGATCTTCTGTCTCTCCCTCTAGCGCTCAATGCCCAAGCAGCCCTTTCCCAGGTGCGGGAGCGTCAGCTTGCTGCCAACACTGATGAAATGGCGTCGCGCCCGGAGCATTGCGAAGGGGCAGCTTTGGGTCTGCGGTCAAACGCCCCTGACCCAGCCCTCCCAGCGTCCAATGCTGCACCTAATGCTCCGTTAGCACGCAACACCCTGGCTGCGGCAGAAGAGATCATTCTACAGAAGATCGGCTGGGCAAGCCGTCACCTGCAAGAAACGACCTCTGTTGAAAGGAGCATCCAGCTTTGTTCACTCATCCATTCCTGCACGGATGCTATCAAGGGCATCAGGGAGCTGCCACAGTGAGGATGCCCCAGCTTGTAATGGCAATGCCAGGCCTGGAATGGAGTGTAGGCCATGCCTGGGGTGCCAAAGGATCCCCCCCACCATTCATCATAGGGGCTGGGTGATTTAAATAAGACTGGGCTCTTCCTTCTGATTAAAATGTGAGCTTTTTTTTTGCCTCATACAAGTTGTCCTGACGTTTGAAGAATGTTTCAGAGAATTTGCACATATAGACCTTATCTAATCCGGGACAAGGAAAGCATAGATAAAAGAGTTAACCTGGTTTGGGGAAGGGTTATGTTGGGGCTAGCAACCATTATAGGCACCAAATTTTGGGCGGCTGCAGACAATTCAGCCTAGATCTGGCTTACCATCCAAAGATTTCAGGTTATCAGTAGCTCCCATGTGTTGTGGTTTTTTTTTTTGTGAAACATTAAACATTTCAGGCACAAGATTAATGATTGTGTTGTGTCGAATCTTCGCTGGTTGTGAAGGAATCAGGTTTGCCACGCGCTTTTGCCTCCATGGCGTGTCAGAGGCCACCCGTCTTAAAACTTTTAAACTTTAATAACCAATACTTGAAAAAAGAAGCTATAAGCTAAGAAATTGCATCTTTCTCCTCTTAGGCATCTTAGACATTCTAGGAAATAAAATTAAAGCAACTCAGAGGATGCCTTGTTTACCTTTGATGACAAGTGACACTTAAGAGCAGAGGTCTTCAAACCTGGCAACTTTAAGACTTGTGGACTTCAACTCCAATTTTACGTCACGTTTTTTTTTTTATTTTGCTGTGGGGGATTTCCCCCCCCCCCAAAGAAACCGGAAGCGAATTTTCCAGAAGGGAAACACTTAAAATTGTGGTCATGTGACTATGGGATAATGCAGATGGTCATAAATGCGAACCAGCTACCCAATGCCCAAAATGCAGTCACATGACCATTGGAGGCTGTTCAAATCTGCATTGTAAGTCTCTCTTCTCATTGTAACTTCTAGCTAAGTGACTGGTCATGTCAAGTAGATTCCCTTCTGCCTGGGTTTACATAACTAACAAGCTCAGGAAGGACTAGCCTTCTTCAAAAACAACCAATTGTATGATTAGATTAGATTAACAGAGTTGGAAGGGACCTTGTAGGTCATCTAGTCCAACCCCCCGCCCAAGCAGAAGACACCTACACCATTTCTGACAGATGGCAGTCCAATCTCCCCTTCAAAGCCTCCAGTGATGAAGCTCCCACAACTTCTGAAGGCAACTTCTGTTCCATTGGTTGATTGTTCTCACTGTCAGAAAATTTCTCATTTCCAGGTTGAATCTCTCCTTGGTCAGTTTCCATCCATTGTTCCTTGTCTGGCCTTCGGGTGCTTTGGAAAATAGGCTGACCCCCTCCTCTCTGTGGCAGCCCCTCAAGTATTGGAACACTGCTCTCCTGTCTCCCCTGGTCCTTCTCTTCACTAGACTAGCCAGGCCCAGTTCCTGCAATCGTTCATTGTATAATTTTTGCCTCCAGTCCCCTCATCATCCTGGTTGTTCTTCTCTGCACTCTTTCTAGAGTCTCAACATCTTTTTTATAGAGTGGTGACCAAAACTGGATGCGGTACTCTAGGTGTGATACGAATGCACTTGCTAGTTCTTTCTCCAACTAGGTGAAACCTATTGTGTAGACGCTTCAGTTATGTGGCGCAGGGCCGTAAGCATGGAAGTGAAAGAATACAATTGGCTGTCCGTCTTCGAGAGCTGCAGAGTGGGAGAAACGAACAAATTAACAAGTTTTTGTGGTCTCAAAGGATAGTTAAATGGAAAGTGGATGAGCAAGCAGGGAGATTTAGCCCTTGCCTTGATCCTTGAGGGGATGCAGTTCAGACATAGACTTTTAGAATAGAATAGAATAGAATTCTTTATTGGCCAAGTGTGATTGGACACACAAGGAATTTGTCTTGGGTGTATATGCTCTCAGTGGACATAACAGAAAAGATACATTTGTCAAGAATCATGAGGTACAACACTTAATGATTGTCATTCTATTCTATTCTTTCCATTTCTATTCTATTCCTTCTCCTATTCTTTCTATTCTATTCTGAATCCTATTCTATTCCATATTCTATTCTAGTCTTTCAATTTCTATTATAGAATAGAATAGAATTCTTTATTGGCCAAGTGTGATTGGACACACAAGGAATTTGTCTTTGGTGCATATGCTCTCAGTGTACATAAAAGAAAGGACATAAAAGTTCATCAAGAATCATGAGGTGCAACACTTAATGATTGTCATTCTGTTCTATTCTTTCCATTTCTATTAATTATATTCTATTCCGAATCCTTTCTATTCTATTCCGAATCCTATTCCATATTATATTCTATTCTTTCCATTTCTATTCTATTATAGAATAGAATGGAATAGAATAGAATAGAATTCTTTATTGGCCAAGTGTGATTGGACACACAAGGAATTTGTCTTTGGTGCATGTGCTCTCAGTGTACATAACAGAAAAGATACATTTGTCAAGAATCATGAGGTACAACACTTAATGATTGTCATTCTATTCTTTCCATTTCTATTCTATTCCGAATCCTATTCTTTCTATTCTATTCCGAATCCTATTCTATTCCATATTATATTCTAGTCTTTCAATTTCTATTATAGAATAGAATAGAATTCTTTATTGGCCAAGTGTGATTGGACACACAAGGAATTTGTCTTTGGTGCATATGCTCTCAGTGTACATAAAAGAAAGGACAGTGTACATAAAAGAAAAGATAACTTCGTCAAGAATCATGAGGTGCAACACTTAATGATTGTCATTCTATTCTATTCTTTCCATTTCTATTAATTATATTCTATTCCGAATCTTTTCTATTCTATTCCGAATCCTATTCCATATTCTATTCTATTCTTTCCATTTCTATTCTATTCTATTATAGAATAGAATAGAATAGAATAGAATAGAATAGAATAGAATAGAATAGAATAGAATAGAATAGAATTCTTTATTGGCCAAGTGTGATTGGACACACAAGGAATTTGTCTTTGGTGCATATGCTCTCAGTGTACATAAAAGAAAAGATAACGTTCGTCAAGAATCATAAGGTACAACACTTAATGTTGGTTTGGGTCCAAATAAGCAATCAATTTACCCCAAAACAAGCCCCAGAGCAAAGCCACAATGGTGTGGTTTCCCCTGTGGACTACTTTGAAACAGCGTGGTTCTGCGACTGTTCTGGATTTCCTGACTAGGAGGGGAGCAAATATTATTCATGGCACCCGTTCGTGTAATCTTTAAAATGGGCTTTAGGCTGGTGGGTAGGCATTGATCAAGAGTCCTTCAAAGGCCCTGCACGCCCCAGTCTTGGCAGGAAGCTCCTGATCTGGCTTCGGACTCGCCTTCCAGAAAGTGGGTCCACAAGTTTGAGGCCCCCAGAGATTGGACCTGATGCATCTTTTGCCCCTTCAGCATCCGACCAAAATAGGCAAAAGTCTGGCATTTTCCCCTTGGCCACACTGGAACCCGGCCTCTATTGGCACAACATGCTGATCTCTTTGGCTGAGTTCTGGCAAGCAACTCGATTAAACAATAGGTGGCATCATGAAACTGGAGCAACGCCCAAATTCAGAAAAAGAAAGAAAAAGAAAAATTAGGAGGAGGGAGGGAGGGAGGGACAGAGCAGTAGGAAGGCAAAGAGAAAGGAAAGAAAGCGGTAAAGAGAAATAGGATGGAAAAGGAAGGGAAGGAGAAAGGAAGGAACGACAGAAGGAAAAAAGCCAGAGATAGGGAAGGAAGGTGAAATGGAAAGAAAGATAAGGGAGGAATAGAGGTAGCGAAGGGAGGAAGGAAAAACATGGGAGAAAGGAAGGAGACAGAAGGAAAGAATGAAGGGAGGAAAGAATTAAAGGGTAGAGAAAACAAGGAAGGAAGGGAAAGAAAGGAAACCGCTCGATTTTAGTCGCAAGTTTGGCTCGTTGATCCCGGTCCTCGCAGGTGGGAACCGCGCCCAGGGCTCAGCACAGCCGGGGCCGCTTTGCGGGCTCCCTAGAGGGTCGCTGAGCGGAGCGGCTCCTGCCCCGCCGAGCCAGAGGCCGCGCTGCCTCCCGGGCCGCCCGGCGGGGCTCCTTTAAGCGGCGGCGGCGGCAGCGGCGTCCTTGCGCGCACAGCCGGGCGGGCGATCCGGGCGCAGCAGCCGCAGCCGCAGCAGACAAAGGCCGGCGTGCAGCCGATCGGGCACTGCAGCCGCGGGGCCGAGAGTGCCTCTGAGCATAGGCCGAGTGCCCCCATGGCCCGCGGGGGCGTCCGGCTGCTGCAGCTGCTTCCCTCGGCGGAGCCATGAGCTGCTCGCCCCCGGAGCCCCCGGCCGGCCAGGCCTGCGCGCTGGAGGGGCTGCCCCCGCTGCCCAAAGGGCTGAGCGGCATCCTCAACTCCAGCGGCGGCTCGTGGCGCGAGATCCAGAAGGTCTACAGCAAGAAGTCGCGCATCCAGGACGACCTGCGCCAAGCCCAGGCAGCCGCCGCCGCCCCCGGGGAGAAGCCGCCGGCCCCGCGACCCCCCAGGCCCGCCAACCTGGATGCCGCGCTGGCCGTGCTGCGCAAAGAGATGGTGAGCAATGCCGGGCTGGGGGTCCCGGGGCTTCTGATGGCTTTGCCCCCCCCTCCAAAATAGGCTCCCTGGGGGTCCTTAGGATGCCCATCGGCCGATCTCTACTTGGGGACATCCCCTCCCCGAGCCCACCTTGCAGGGTGGGTTGTCAGAAAAGACCTGGCAGAAGCCCACCTCCCAACTTGCCCACCTCCCACCTGGTGTATTTATTTTATTGACAGATAAACAGAGCTGGGAGGGACCTTGTAGGTCATCTAGTCCAACCCGCCCCCCCCCCCAGGCAGGAGACCCTACACCATTTATTAGCAGATTAACAGAGTTGGAAGGGATCTTGTAGGTCATCTAGTCCAACCCCCCACCCAGGCAAGAGACGCTACACCATTTATTAGCAGATTAACAGAGTTGGAAGGGACCTTGTAGGTCATCTAGTCCAACCCCCTACCCAGGCAGGAGACCTTGCACCATTTATTAGCAGATTAACAGAGTTGGAAGGGACCTTGTAGGTCATCTAGTCCAACCCCGCACCCAGGCAGGAGACCTTACACCATTTCTGACAAATGGCAGTCCGGTCTCTTCTTGAAAGCTTCCAGGGATGAAGCTCCCACAACTACCATTTGATCCATTAATTACATTCCCTCACCTCCCATCTCGCCCTAAGTGACCCTAAGTTTGCAGCCACCCCGTGTTCTTCGCCGCAGGGGACGGAAGCACCCCTTTTCCCGCGGCTCAAAGCAGACATTTTTTTAAAAAAAAGCGCCTTGCAAGGAACACAGAGGCCTGTGCGAATGGCTGAGCCGGGATGCTTTGAACCCAGGTCAGCACAAGTTGGAAGCGGGGTGCTTCTTCCCCCTCCCCCCAAAGACGGGAGGGCAGGCGTGATCTACAAGGTCCCTCTTGCCGCACAAAAGGCCATGAAAACTGCAGGTCTAAAATTAGCCACTGGCATCATGTCAAGGGCTAAATTTGGTGCAGTGGGGCTGTCTTGGTTTATTTGATGTAATTTGTCTTGTTTGTTCCTCACCTTTGTTGTTTTTACAAATAACTCAAGGCAGCAACTATATCCAACACACCTTCCTTCCTCCTTATTTTGCCCACAACGACAACCTTGTGAGGTGAAAGAGAGAGAAAGAGGGACTGGCCCAAAGTCAGCCAGCCAGCTTTCATGGCTAAGGCGAAACTAGAACTCACAGTCTGCTGGAGATTGGCTCAAAGTCACCTAGTCGGTTTTTGTGCTTAAAGCGGGACTAGAACTCACCGTCTGCTGGTGATTGGCCCAAAATCACCCAGTCAGTTTTCGTGCTTAAGGCGGGACTAGAATTCACCGTCTCCTAGTAATTGGCCCAAAGTCATTCAACTGGTTTTCAGGGCTAAGGCGGAACTAGAACTCACAGTGTCCTGGTGATTGGCCCAAAGTCACCCAACTGGTTTTCAGGGCTAAGCTGGGACTAGAATTCACCGTCTCCTGGTTTCTAGCCTGGTGCCTCAACCGCTGGACCACATGGGATGGGCGTGTTTTCTGGGTTTAACTGCACAACGACTTTGCAAGGTAGGCAAGAAAGAGAGGGAGAGCTGAGCAGGGACTCAGTGTTGCGTGTCCTCAGTGCCACGCAACACTGTTTTAAATAAACAACACTGTCAGTGTCTTATATTAAAAAGGCAGGATGCATGTTTAATAAAAGCCTTAGATGCATCCAGAAATGAAAAAGCAGGAGAGATAAAATTAACGCTGCAATTACTTTTCTTTGCAAGGATTGAGAGCTATCTGTCTGGAATTGGATCCAGGCAGAAATGAAATGATGGGATATTTGTAAAAGGTTGCATTTGCCGCTTCCCCACGAGAACTTTTGAATTATTATTTTTTTAAATAATCGGTAATTGGGATTTCACTTTCATCTAAAGCAATGAAATTAGATAGGGGAGAAAAATTAACAGTTCAAAACCTGTGCAGTACAAAGTATTTCCACCAGAGGGTAGCAAAATCCCATAGAACTAATTTAAAAGTTTTGTGGGTTTGAGAGCTGGGGCCATTTGGCTGATTTTAGTCTTTCTAACCTTGGCAACTTTGAGACTTTGTGGACTTCAACTCCCAGAATTCCCCAGCCAGCCATTTTGTCCCATTTGCTGCTGACAAGACCACAAATGCAACCTTTTACACCCCTTTGTTTAGTTTTTGTTTATTTACTTACTTACTTATCTATGGGACTTGAAGTCCACCCCTCTTAAAACCTGCTGGCTAGGGAATTCTGGGAGTTGAAGTCCATCCGTCTTAAACAAAGCAGGCTGGGGAATCCTGGGAGTTGAAGTCCATATGTCTTAAAGCATGCTGGCTGGGGAATTCTGGGAGTCGAAGCCCACCCATCTTAAAGCCTGCTGGCTGGGGGATTCTGGGAGTTGAAGTCCATCCGTCTTAAACAAAGCTGGCTGGGGAATCCTGGGAGTTGAAGTCCATATGTCTTAAAGCATGCTGGCTGGGGAATTCTAGGAGTTTTAGTCCAGACATCTTAAAGATGCTGGCTGGGGAATTCTGAGAATTGAAGTCCACCCGTCTTAAGTTGTCAACATTGCAAAGCACTAGAAGCTGCAGTTATCCATTGAGGCAGCCCTTTCCATCTAACCGCCACTGGTTCGAATCCTGGCAGCTCCAGAGCTCAACGTCTGCTTTCATTCCCTGCTGCAGGTGGGACTCCGACAATTGGACATGTCTCTTCTTTGCCAGCTCTGGTCTTTGTACGAGTCCATCCAGGAGTTCAAAAGCCTGTTCCAGGACATGTCATCCTCGCTCCACTCGGAAGGCAGCCTGGCTGCCGAAAACGGCTTCTCGGATGAGGAGGAAGATTTCGACCTGGACCCGTTAAGTCCGGATGGGCCGCGGGAACCCCCTCCGGCCCAGCAGCTGCGGTTCCTCCATCCCCAAAACTCCCGGGATCAGTGGCTTAAGGACTCTTTCCATATTGCAATCTGAGCCAGACTTGGGAAAACGACGTCGGGAAAGGCCAGCTGGGATTTTAGGGTTGGAATAAGGCATCCTGGTTTGTTTTCTGGAACCACCCCAGCCTGTTTTCAGCTTTCCACCTAGTTCCTGGGATTTTTCCGATCATGTTTCCCCTCGAGAAATCTACAGGATTTCGTTAGCCTTTCCAGAAAGAACATGGTTGCAGGGACAAAATGCAGACAGGCGCTTCGGAGCAGACAGTCCCAACGGCAACGCACAGGATCCCATTTTAAGATTTTTCTTCCTTTTGGGATTGTCTTCGAAAAAGCATTGGGCAAGACACAGGGAGGGTCGAAATTAACCGGAATATCACTTGAATTTCCTGGAAATGCCTCTTCCAGCTTCTCCCCACCCCACCCCACCTGCCCAAGGATGTGGGGCCTTTTTCTTCCCATGTGAGAATTTCCAATTTCCAGAATTTTTGGCCCACGAAGAGAACAAGGCGACCGTCTGGAATTGGGGCCAGATTTGGAGAAAATTGACCTGAAAATCGAAATGAAAATGCATTTTATTTATTCGGTCAATGACCAGCAACACTGACCTGAAACATTTTGTGAAGATTTTCCCTGGGGATAAAAAGGAAGGATTGCTTTGGGTCATCTTCGGAATGCAGGCCTATCATTCCTGGGTAAAATTTGAGTTTATCAAATTTACTGGTCCTTGCGTGGAGATGGGGGTCGCCTCTAAAGCTCTTCCGATATTTAGAGGATAAGAAAGGCTTGGCTGCATCTCTGCAAAATTCAGGCCCTTCCCTTGCCTCTTTCTTCTTCCCTACTGCCAGGTTTCCTGTGGCTGAATGAAATTTGTGGTACTGATCCTTTTTGCTCCCCTGCCGTACTAACAGCATCCCTAAAGGGAAGAAGAACTGCCACTCAGTGGCCGAGACTTTTCCTTGTCCAAACGCCTGGGTTTAATACCTTCCGATCTACCTAACTGGAATCACGAGGACTAGGAACTTATATTTCTTTTTGAAACAGAGATGGCCAGTCCAGCTTGCGTTCTGAAGATCCGAGCTTTGGGCAAGGACCCTAAACATAAAACTCTAGAGACTTCTATTTCAAATGTATTATTATTTTATTTTATTTTTTGCAAGTGGAAACTTGCAAGAAAGGGATGACCGGGTCAGAAATAGAGGGAGGTGGGTGGGTTGTTGGGGGCGGGGTGGGGAATGCTTCTGGACGCACCTTTTTTTTTTGCTTCTGGCATGTCGCTGCTGAAAACCTTTAGCATAAACATAGAATAGGGGGCTGGGAGGTGTGAATTGCCCCCACCCCGTGGATTTTATTTATCTTTGATTTAGCATGTCAGAGGAGCCAATGATTTAAGCTCTGATTTAAGGCTTAGGATAAGACACGTGGTGGTGTGGTTTATTCAGCAAAGCGGGGTCTTTGCACAAATGTGTGAACCCGCCCCAGGTAAGCCATCCAAATAGGCTTTTGCATGATACGTGTTAACTTCCTTCGTGGGGGCTGATGCACCCCACTTTCTTCTCAATTGTGCACTGAGAAGAAATAGTTAGCTTAGGAATGTGCTACATACAACATTTGTTTGGGTTTTAAAAAAATATCTGCCCATATTACCTTGGCTGGATTTTATGACTGCCCTACTGCCCTAGCCAGGTTACCTTGGCTAAATATTTAATTGCATACTGTTTTCTAATAGTATTATTTATGGGTTTTTAGAGGCTTGAAATTAACCCGAGAGCATTTGGGAAGAGGATAATGGGTTGCAAAAGGTTTTCTTCTCCTTCTTCCCATCCTTTGAAGGCAGAAGACAAAGTCGGATGGTTCGTGAATATTTCGGAAAGCTGGACGGGCCATTTCCCCCCCCCCATCCGTGGCAGCAAAAGGGGGAGGCACGAGAAATAAAATGACCGTCTTTGAACAAAAGGCCGGAGTGTGTTCCATTCCAAGCTGCGAGTTCAGAGCTTGCAAAGTGACAGGAATCTCAACAGGAAGTAAGGATTTCAAAGGCTGTTGCGGTGACCTGGATCTCGTTGAAAAATCAGGCCGAATTTCTGGAGGGTAAAAATCACTACAACGGTGGACGAATCTGTCTCCAGGGGTTGTGGCTACTTCAGGATAAAACAGATTCAGATTAACAGAGTTGGAAGGGACCTTGTAGGTCATCTAGTCCAACCCCCCACCCAAGCAGGAGACCGTACACCATTTCTGACAGATGGCAGTCCAGTCTCTTCTTGAAAGCCTCCAGTGATGAAGCTCCCACAATTTCCGAAGGCAACTTCTGTTCCACGGGTTGATTATTCTCACTGCCAGAAAATTTCTCCTTATTTCCAGGTTGAATCTCTCCTTGATCAGTTTCCATCCATTCTTCCTTGTCTGGCCTTCAGGTGCTTTGGAAAATAGCTTGACCCCCTTCCTCCTCTCTGTGGCAGCCCCTCAAATATTGGAAGATGCTATCATGTCTCCCCTGGTCCTTCTCTTCACTAGACTAGCCAGGCCCAGTTCCTGCAACTGTTCATCGTATGTTGTAAGACAAGGTTGTAAGACAAGGACTATCTGTACTCCACTCATGAGGAATTCATGAATAAAGGGGTCACAAGGTAATCCTTGATTCACCTCTGGTCACTTGGTGACTTCCAAAAATGTGGAAAAACTCGGTTGGTCATGTGGGTAACCCATTTTACAACTGTCATTACTTAATAACCCTACTGGGCAGCCTCATAATTCGAAAAACTTTTTCTAGCATTCAGAAAATACTTGTCATTGCGTTCTTTCAGGGGTATAAATATATATTCTTTCACCCCACTCTGGCCTCAAATGTTGGATTTCCTTGTAGTAGTACCCAGGGGTGGGTTCTAACTTACCTCGCTGATGGTTCGCTTCCTCACACATCGCATGTGCGCACACACCTTGCACGCCGCGTGGGTGCGCACGCCGCGCATGCGCAGTGCCTAAAACCCAGCTTCTGCGCATGTGCAAGATGGCGGCACATATGGCGCCGCCAAGAGAGCCGGTTCGGGGGGGGTGTCCAGCCGGCCATCGCTGCCGGTTCGGCGAGCGGGGGGGAATTCCCACTACTGGTTCTATAGAACTGGTCCGAACCAGCAGGAACCCATCTCTGGTAGTACCCCATCCAAATATTAGCCAGGTTCAAACCCTAATGCCAGGGACTATAGTTCCGCTTGAAGAAGCCAATTAAATTTATTTATTTATTTATTTATTTATTTATTTATTTAGTGTTCTTCTATGCCGCCCTACTCCATGAGGACTCAGGGCGGCGTACAACAATCCTGGTTTCCCTGCACAAATCTTTGCTGATGCCCTAGGTAGGTGGTACATTTACTAAAAAAAAAACACAGGGATGATGGGTAACTATGGTTACATTACGACCTGTGAACTCAAGTTCAACATGGCTGCCTCAGGGATTCTGGGAGTTGAAGTCCTCGGGTGGTAAAGATGCGAAAGTTGCCCACCCCTGCCATAACACGACCAAGCATCTTCGCCCCACACTCCTCTGGGCCCATCCTCCCTCACCCTGGTGCCCTGCAACTCATGGGTGGAGGATGATGGGAGTTGTAGTCCAAGGCACTTGGTAGCCTTGGAGTGTTTCACTCGGTTTGTTTTTAATAGAGGGGTCTGGAAGATTGTTCCGTTTGCGGGAAGCTGTTGGTTTTTCTCTCTTAACCCGCCAAACCGGGATGAAAAATTTCTCTCTCGTCTCGAGAAAAAAAGCAAAATTTCTCAGGAGCAGCTTCCAGCCACCACACCCATCCGAGAGTCTTTTGCAATCGGGTTTTGACTTCCTGGTTTTCTTTTCTTTCTTTTCTTTTTTTTTTCCCCGGGGAAGCCAGGAAAATGATTCATCGTTCTCAGCCTGTCCCAAGTTTTAAAAACAGAGATGTGGATTTTGAGCGGTGCTAAGTTAGAGGAGTTAAGAAAGAGAAGAATTATTCCACGTCCCGTCGGACATCAAACGTCCTCAGCTTGGTGGCCACGTGGCTTCCAGGATGGGGAGGTTTATAATAAATAGTGTAAATCAGGGGTCCCCAAACTTGGCAACTTTAAGACTTGTGGATTTCAACTCCCAGAATTCTCCAGCCAGCTATGCTAGCTATGCGTGCCTGGAGAATTCTGGGAGTTGAAGTCCAGAAGTCTTATTAAAGTTGCCAGGTTTGAAGACCTCGGTCTTAAAAGTTTGAAAAATTTACTGCCTTAAATCTTTTCCGATAGGCAGCTATAGGGTAAACCAGAAAGTTTCAGCAAATGTTCTAGTTAAACTGCAACTTTTTTATTGCAGAACCCTGCGTAGATCAGGTTGCAAACCATTTTTAAAACCCATCGGTAGCATTATGAGTAAAAGTGCCTAGGGGCGGTTAAAAAAACAGATTGCACTGGGATCAGAAAAGTAATGTCCGATTGCCACTGGATATCTATTCTAAAACCACTCCAGACATAACTCATCACAAATAATAAGCATACTCTTTCAAAGTACAACAGTTTGTTCAGTGACCGGCACTGAAAAAATTGACTTATGGCCGTTTTTCACAGTTTATTTATTTATTTATTTATTTATTTATTTATTTTGTGAGATTTATATACCGTCTCACAGTGCAAGCACTCTCTAAGCAGTTTACACCAGTAAGCAATGTATATTTACATTGCCCCCAACAATCTGGGTCCTCATTTTACCTACCTCGGAAGGATGGAAGGCTGAGTCAACCTTGAGCCGGTGAGATTTGAACCGCTGACCTGCGGATCAGGGTCAGCTAAAGTGGCCTGCAGTACCCCACTCTAACCGCTGCGCCACCTCGGCTCTTATGACCTTGTTAGCATTCCTGTAGTCACGTGATCAAAATTGAGATTTCCCCCCACCCCCCCAGGGTCTTCTGCTCAAAGAGTAAAAGACTATTCAATTCAGAATGGAGCTGGAAGGGACGTTGGAGGTCTTCTAGTCCAACCCCCTTCTCAAACAGGAGAACCTAGTCCTATCTAGACCATTTCAGACAGGTGTCTGTCCTTCAAAATCCTCCAGTGTTGGAGCACCCACAACTTCTGGAGGCAACTTCTGTTCCACTGGTTAATTGTCATCGCTTTTGGGAAGCTTCTCCTTAATTCCAGGTTGCTTCTCTCCTTGATTAGTTTCCGTCCGTTGTTTCTTGTCCTGCCTTCAGGTGCTTTGGGAAATAGCTTGGGACCCCCTCCTCTTTGTGGCAGCCCCTCAAATACTGAAAGACTACTAGCATGTAGGACAAGAAGCAATGGGTGAAAACTAAACAAGGAGAGAAGCAACTTAGAACTAAGGAGAAATTTCCTGAAAGTTAGAACAATTAACCAGTGGAACAGCTTGCCTCCAGAAGTTGTGAATGCTCCAACACTGGAAGTTTTTAAGAAGAGATTAGATAACCATTTGTCTGAAGTGGTGTAGGTTTTCCTGCCTGGGCAGGGGGTTAGACTAGAAGACCTCCAAGGTCCCTTCCAACTCTGTTATTCTATTCTATTCTATTCTATTCTATTCTATTCTATTCTATTCTATTCTATTCTATTCTATTCTATTCTATTCTATTCTAATTCTAATTCTAATTCTAATTCTATTCTAATTCTAATTCTAATTCTATTCTATTCTATTCTATTCTATTCTATTCTATTCTATTCTATTCTATTCTTATTTATTTATTTGTCAAAACGTGTACAAGACAGCAGGTATGGTATAAACATAAACAAAAGCAAAGTAGATACAGGTAAATTTAGACAATAGGACAGGGACGGTAGGCACAGTGGTGTGCTTATGCACGCCCCTTACAGACCTCTTAGGAATGGGGTGAGGTCGACTGTAGACAGTCTAAGGTTAAAGTTTTGGGGGTTTGGGGAAGAAACCACAGAGTCAGGTAGTGCATTCCAGGCATTGATTATTCTGTTGCTGAAGTCGTATTTTCTGCAGCCGAGTTTCGAGTGGTTTACATTGAGTTTGAATCTATTGTGTGCTTGTGTGTTGTTGCGGTTGAAGCTGAAGTATTCATTGACAGGTAGGACATTGTGGCAGATGATTTTAAGAACTACATTTAGATCAGATCGAAGGCGGCGTAGCTCTAAGTTATCTAAGCCCAAAATTCTATTCTATTCTATTCTATTCTATTCTATTCTATTCTATTCTATTCTATTCTATTCCATTCCATTCCATTCCATTCCATTCCATTCCATTCCATTCCATTTATCTAAGCCTTTTATCCAGACTAACCATACCCAGTTCTTGGAACCTTTGAGTTCTCTTCCAACTCTGGTACTCTGTTGTTATAAATTTCATATATCAACTATTTGGGTTTGAACATACACACACAGACACCCATCCAACCCACCCAACCCTTTAGGGGCGTGCCTGGAGAAGTATCTGTCCCTCAGTTGCTAAATTTGGGGGCATGAGAGCACGTTCATCCGGGAGCAAGGCTGGAATCCAGGATCGGTTTACACAGGATTCTTTATTTATCACTCCTGAGTCAGAAACGAAGCCTCCAAAAAGGCAGACATGGAGGAAGGAGGTAGAAAGAAAGAAAGAAAGGCGAGGCCGCCTGGAAAGGAGTTTTTTGTTTGATTTATTTGTATTTCTTTTAATCCCGCCTGTGCACGTATACACACCGCCATTTTTTTCTTTTCTTTTCAAAAGGCTGCCAAAGCAATGAAAGCCAGGAAGCTCTATATCAGGGGTCTCCAACCTTGGCAACTTTAAGACTTGTGGACTTCAACTCCCAGAATTCCTCAGCAAAGCAAAGCAAAGCTGGCTGAGGAATTCTGGGAGTTGAAGTCCACAAGCCTTAAAGTTGCCAAGGTTGGAGACCCCTGCTCTATATGACCTCATGCTTTCCATCAGAGACCGTCAGCATGCAAAGAAAGGGCTGGGGAGGGAGGAGGAAAAATAAGGCGCCAACGCAGGCAGGCAGGCGCTCTTAGGCCGTGTTGACACAGCACCCTTGACCTGGTTACCGAATTTAATTAAATATTCAATACATGGAGTTTTAAAAGTAAATCGGCTGGGTTGATGCTTCTGCTTGCTTTGAACTGAAGTGGTTTTAAATTTAAGTATCTCAGTCCTGGTGACATTTATTTATTTATTTATTTATTTATTTATTTAAATGGATTTATATGCCGCCCAACTCCCAGGGGACTCTGGGCGGCTCACAACATGTCCATTTTCTGGACACATCGATGATTCTGGGAGGTTTTTTGGATTTCCCTGCAAACCTGTGCTTTCCTAGTGGCCTCCCATCCAGCTCCGATCGGGGACTCCATCTCTTGTGGGTTGGACTAGATGACCTCCAAGGTTCCTTCCAACTCTATTCTATTCTATTCTATTCTATTCTATTCTATTCTATTCTATTCTGAATCCTATTCTATTCTATATTCTATATTCTATGCTATGTTATTTTATTTTATATTATTTTCTATACTTTATTCTATTCTATTCTATATTCTATGCTATGTTATTTTATTCTATATTTTCTTTCTATGCTAATTTATTCTATATTACGCTATTTTCTATATTCTGTTTTATTTTTTAATTCTATTCTATTTTTAATTATATTCTATTCTATATTGTATGCTAAGTTATTCTATTCTATACTAGGGTATTTTCTATATTCTATTTTGTTTTGAATTCTATTCTATTTTGAATTCTATTCTATTCTATTCTATATTCTATGCTATATTACTTTATTCTATATTTTCTATATTCTATGCTAAGTTATTCTATTCTACACTACGGTATTTTCTATATTCTATTTTATTTTTAATTCTATTCTATTTTTAATTCTATTCCAATCTATTCTGAATCCTATTCTATATTCTATGCTATGTTTATTCCATTTTATATTATTTTCTATACTTAATTCCATTCTATTCTCTCTTTCGTTCTGTTCTATTCTATTCTATTCTATTCTATTCTATTCTATTCTATTCTATTCTATTCTATTCTATTCTATTCTATTCTATTCTATTCCATTCCATTCTATATTCTATGCTATGTTATTTTATTCTATATTTTCTATATTCTATGCTAAGCTATTCTATACGGGTATTTTCTATATTCTATTCTATTTTTAATTCGATTCTATTTTTAATTCGATTCTAATCTATTCTGAATCCTATTCTATTCTGTATTCTATGCTATGTTATTCTATTTTATATTATTTTCTATACTTTATTCCATTCTATTCTCTCTTTCATTCTATTCCATTCCATTCTATTCTATATTCTATGTTATTTTATTCTCTATTTTCTATATTTTATGCTAACTGATTCTATTCCTATATTACGGCATTTTCTACATTCTATTCTATTTTTAATTGTACTCTCTTGTTAATTCTATTCTAGGTGTAGCATGCAGTATCTCTTTTTTTTTTCTTTCCCCAAAGTTAAAAGTTTATTTTATTCTTGCCGGGACTCCCGTCGGGGGGACGGCGCCCGGCCACGCCCCCTGCCGGCCACGCCCACCCCTTTCTCGGCCACGCCCCCTCCTCCCGGGCTCCGGCGCGCCTCCTTCCTCCGCCTTGCAACTTTCTCGCCCGGACTTCCTCGCTTGGGCAGCTGGCCGGAGGCGTCGGGCATGGGGCGTCGGTGAAAAGGCAAAGGGGGGGGGGGGCAGCTCGGCCATGACCTCCGTCTGGAAGCGGCTGCAGCGCGTCGGCAAGCGGGCCGCCAAGTTCCGCTTCGTCGCCTGCTACCAGGAGCTGGTGGTGGAGTGCACCAAGAAATGGTGAATCGGGCCCCGCGTGGGAGTGGGGCGGGGTGGGGGTGTACGGTGCAAGGGTCGTGGGTGGGTGGGTGGAAGAATCTTCGGGGATCCCCTTTGGAGCCCTTTGGAAAAGCTGCCCCTTTGGGCTTGCACAACCGCCTTGCAAGGTAGGACAGGCGAGACTGCAGAGTTAAGCGAGCCCCTCCTAGGGGGTCTCTGTTTAATTTAATTTAATTTAATTTAATGGATTTGTATGCCGCCCAACTCCCAGGGGACTTGGAGGCTTAGGTCCCCCCCATACGCCCTCCTTGATATTTGGGGACAGATTTTGGGCATAGATCCCCATTTTTTGGATTTCTACCTCCCTAGAAGAAATGAATCCTCTCCCAAAAAAATCTGCTTTTATTTTTATTTATTGATTGGAGTTTGTCAAAAAAAAAAGCATACCCGAGAACAAGAATAAGAGAATAAAAATACAACGACAGAGGCGATAGATATAGACTTCATAGATTAACAGAGTCGGAAGGGACCTTGCAGGCCCATCTAGTCCAACCCCCTGCCCAAGCAGGGGTTTTAAAGATTTTACCAAATTTTAATTGTATTAAATCAGGGCCACATCGAATATTTTCTTTTCAATGTATATATATATTTTAATGTTTATATTGTGTGTTTTACTTGGCTGTTCACCGCCCTGAGTCCCCTGGAGAAGGGCGGTATATAAATTTAATTAAACTAAACTAAACTAAGCAGGAGACCCTTACATCTGCCGCTACCTAGGATCAAACTCACAACCTCCTGATTGTGAGGCAAGAGCTCTACCTCTAGGCCACAGCAGCTGGGTTAATGTTAGTGCACTTATGCACGCCTCCTCTGCTGATCACTTAAGGACGAAGTAATTTTGCAACCATCCGACACACACACACACAAAGGAAGCAACATTTAAACCGAATCGAGGCTAGGCTTGTCGTGTGAATGGCAGCCTCTTAATCTGTCATTGAAGAGGACTTGCAAAGAAGGCTCTTCCGCTTCCCGTTAGGCCTTCATGAGCCGGATTTCATGAGGACTAGAAGCATGCTTTCGAGTCAGGGAAGAAACCTCCGCTGTAAAGTTTTGTAACTGTTAAAAAAAAAAAAAGAACTCCCAAATTTCAGGGTTTTTTTTTTTGGCCTTTCCAGGTAGGGCAGGGCTAAACGGGGCAAAGCTTCGCGTGACACAACTTCCTCTCTGAGCTTTGAATCTTTAAGAGAGGGGGGGAAAAATAAATAAGATACAGAGAATTAATGGGTGGAGTTTGCACACCAGGAAGTGGTGAATGGAGGTTAGATAGAAAAGATATTATTATGGATTGTATCATGTATTCAAAACACCGTCCCGCTTCGTTATGTAAATAACTCAAGGCCTCGCGTCAGGATTAAAAGCAAGCCAGGAAGAATCTGGAAAACAGCTGTAAGGGACAAGCACAGCCAAATACTTTTTTTTTAAAGCCAAAAAAAATAAAATAAAAAATTCCCCCCCCCCGATTAAAAATAACCACAGAAAGAGACGGGACGGCCAAATGCTTGTCAGAAAAAGAATAATTGTGAAACTTTTCTGGAGGTGGGGAAATCCAAGTTTATTTGAGTAGAACTTTTTTTAGTTCAATTATAATTGCACAGGCATTGCAACTGTCTTTTATTTGTGCCGCAACTATGGGATGCCAGCTTTGGCTTCATATTGACTTCATATTTTTATATTTGAATATTGGTGAAAGCCTCACATTCCTGTCCCAGATGTACCAAGTCGCTAGTCCATAAGAAAATGTTCGAGGATTACGTTTTGACTTGACGAAGACAAGTTGACTTGACTTGTCTCCCTTGACCTTAAATTGAGACTACAAGTCCCAGAATTCCTCCTTGGTGGAAATTAGGGGGATTCTGGACTGGGTTAAAGTGTTTTGAAAGTTTTAAAATTGTGCGTGGCGTGATGCACTTGAATGAAACCCAGCCTGTGAGTGGGTGGAAAAGGTTTAATTGTGTTCATCCATCCTGGTATTTTTGATGTAGCGTGGTATTGTGCAGCTGGTGACACTTTGGGGCTGTCTTCAAGGGCAGCTCCATAGGCAGGGCCATGTAGTAGTCAATCCTGGAAATTATAGAGTGATGGGACAGCATAGCACAGAGAGGTCTGGTTAAACCTGGCATGACGTTATCTCTGAAAAACCTGGTAAAGCCCATCATTTCAACCTTAGCAAGTTTAAGAGATGTGGACTTCAATTCCCAGAATTCTCCATCCAGCACTAAATAATAATAATAAATAATAATAATAATAATAATATACATATACATATACATATACATATACATATACATATACATATACATATACATATACATATACATATACATATACATAACAACCCTGTGAGGTGGGTCGAGCTGTCACCTAGTCAGCTTTCATGCCTAACACAGAACTAGAACTCACAGCCTCCCGGTTCGTAGCCCAGCACCTTCACTACGACCCAGAACGGGCTGGAGAAATTGTATAGTGAAAAATACTGAGGTTATCCAATCCGAACCTGTTGTATGAATATTATGTCTGAGTCTTTCCCTAACCTGGTTAAGGGTCTTGCAAGAATATGGCCAGGATTGTCTTTTAATTTGATGGTCTGTTGGCTTTTGGGTTGCTAAACTGTCTAGGCTGGAACTGACTGATTGTTCGTTCATGGTTGTTTGTAGAATTGTAGATCAAACAACGAACAGAATTGACTTCCTTCTATAGCTACTTGGCAAGATCCATCTCTCGTCATTAGAATCAAATATGTCAGATTGGAGATAGTTTCATAGATAGACATGATTGAGAGGTAGGTAGGTAGGTAGGTGGTAGGTAGGACAGGACGATGGAGATAGAAGATAGATAGATAGATAGATAGATAGATAGATAGATAGATAGATAGATAGATAGATAGATAGATAGATAGATAGATAGATAGATGATAGGTAGGTAGGTAGGTAGGTAGATAGATAGATAGATAGATAGACAGACAGACAGACAGACAGACAGACAGACAGACAGACACATAATTGAGTGGTATGTATGTATGTAGGTAGGTAGGAAGGACAGGACAATGGAGATAGATGATAGATAGATAGATAAGATGATAGATAGATGATAGAAAGAAAGATGATAGAAAGAAAAAAGATACACACACACACACACACACACACACACACACACACACACACACACATATATGTTTTTCTGTCGTGTTATCCTGGTGTACCCAAATATAGGAGAGAAAGCATCACAGCTTCCTTTTTGCCTTTCAGCCCCTCACTGGGACCATCCAGGCTGTTTTTTATATAGCCGACACACTAATCTATATGTGTAGGATTGTTTGCTGATAAATGAAAATAAAGGGAGACTCCATTTATTTTCATTTATCAGCAAAAAATCCTACACACACACACACACACACACACACACACACACACACACACACACACACACACACACACAGAGAGATGATAGATTAAATGAGATAGATAGTATAGAAAAAGGAAGGAAGGAAGGGACGGACAGGACAGGACAGGCAGAGACGATGGAGATGATAGATAGATAGATAGATAGATAGATAGATAGATAGATAGATAGATAGATAGATAGATAGATAGATAGATAGATAGATGGTAGGTAGGTAGGTAGGTAGGTAGGTAGGTAGGTAGGTAGGTAGATAATAGGTAGGTAGATAGAGATAGATAGATAGATAGATAGACAGACAGATGGATGGATGGACGGACGGACAATGTTCAGCCTGTTGATATTAGTGGTCTCACATTCATAAAGTTCACTCTGCACAGGAATTTACGTTGTGCCTCGCCTGTAAAAGAATCGCCGTGGAATTTTACTGTTCTGGGGAATCCTAGAGGTCATTTAGCCCAACCCCTGCTCGGGGGAGGAGTGGCCGTGCTGAACACAACCGGGCTGACCTTTACAGAAAGAGACCACGTGGGGTTATAATGGCATCAGAGGCTTTGTTTATTTCCTTTCGTTTATTTGCTTGAAAACTTGGCAGGGTGTGTCTAATGTTAGCACAACAGTTGCTGAGTTTTCACCAGGCAAAGAAATGCACACTAGGTTAAAATTACTTTTGCCAAGGGTGCAGGCTGTGTTTCTCCACCTTGGAGACTTTAAGATGGGTGGACTTCAACTCCCAGAATTCCCCAGCTAGCATGCTTTGAGGATGCTTTGGTAAACCATGGTTCGGTTAAGCCAGGGTTAGTTTATACAAAGGCAGCTATCTTCCTAGGAGGTTTGACTGGAGAAGAAAATAAGAAAAGGAGAGAAAAAAGGAGAAATTGTGCAAGAGGAAAGATCCACCCCAGGGGAGCAACCCCCACATTTGGGGGGGGGTTCTGTGTTGCACCCACAAAGCTGGAGACACAGCTGTTGATTCTTCTGACACAGCTCTTCCCATCTTAAGTTGGATTACAACTCCCATCATCTTCCCATGCTGGGGATGCTTGGCAGTTTTGTGCCACGCAGGACAAAGACGATACCGGCCACTGTGCAGGTTTGGCTGGGAATGATAGGCATTGTAGTATCCGGAGGCCCCTGGACATCTGTGCAAAGATTTCCAAGTCCACAGAGAAATGCTGTTGTTTTTCTGGAAGCTTTTTTTTGGGTGGAGGAGAGGAGGAGGAGGAGGAGGAGGAGGAGGAGGAGAGCCTGGCTCCCAGAGCTCGTGTTCCATTTTTCCCCCTCCTCGCCCCATTCTGTTCCTCCTCCTTATAAGGTTTGGGAAACGATAAATATTTGAGCTGTAAAACGGAAAAGAAGGGGGGGAGGAAGGGGCAAGAAAAGAGAAATATTCTAGGGCTTGAGTCACGAGTCGGCGTGGACTAAAAAGGAAGAAGGGAAAGATGGAGGAAGTTTGCAAGAGAAAGAAACTCCAGCCTGGTTGGGGTTAGGGTCTCTTTGCGGGGGCGGGGTGTCTCAATTTCCTTGCAACGAGCCTGGCGTCTTCCCACCCAGCTCTCTGCTCCTGGTGCCACCCGGGTTGCCCCAACTGGGCACGGTTTGGTGCGCCAAGCCTCGGGCAGGAGAGGCCCCAACCTTGCATCGCGTACGGGCCAAGTCTGGCTTTGCGAGAGACGCCGGGGTTGAAGCGCCAGACTCCGTTGCGAGGCAGGTTTGGGTAATTAAATTTGGCAGTCTGTGCATGTTCTGAGACGCCACGCCTAAGGCACTGCCCGGAAGGAAGGCCCTTGGGTTCAGCCTTGGCTCCAGGGAGCGCCCAGATCTCTCTCCAGGACGGGGAAGAGCAATGGGCACAGCTGTTTGAAGGTGCCTGCTTCCCCAGCAATTCTGGTGTCTGCAAGGCAGCTGTAAATATACGCCTCCTGCAGAAAATGTCAGCCATTTTCCACAGCACGTTCCGGAAGGCAGAACGAGAAGCAACAGATGGAAACTAATCAAGGAGAGATCCAATCTAGAATTCAGAAGAAATTTCCTAACAGTGAGGACAATTAACCAGTGGAACTGCTTGCCACCAGAGGTTGTGGGCGCTCCATCGCTGGAGGTTTTTAAGAAGAGACTGGACAGCCATTTGTCTGAAATGGTATAGGGCAGTGATGGCGAACCCTTTTTTGGCTCGGGTGCCAAAAGGGTGCACGTGCGTACCCACACCCATAAGGCAATGCCCGCCCCCCGCGCATGCGCACAACCCCAGTGCTGCCCCCCCATGCATGTGCACAGGCCTCACTGAAGCCTCTGGACTTCCAGTTGGCCTGTTGGGCTGTTTTTCGCCATCCCCAGGGTTCAGGAAAGCCTCCTGAAGCCTGGGGAATGGCGAAAAACAGGCCAACGGGACAACCGGAAGTTCAGAAACGAACTTCCGGTTGGCCCGTTGGGCTGTTTTTCGCCGTCCCCAGGGTTCAAGAGGCTTTCTTGAAGCCTGAGGAGAGCGAAAATGGCCGAAAAGAAGGCCGAAAATCAGCTGGCCAGCACGCACATGCGCGCTGGAGCTGACATAGGGCAACACCTCGCGTGCCCTCAGATGTGGCTCCACGTGCCACCTGTGGCACGCATGCCATAGGCTCGCCATCACTGGTATAGGGTCTCCTGCTTGTGCAAGGGGTTGGACTAGAAGTCCTCCAAGGTCCCTTCCAATTCTGTTCTTCTGTTACAGGTAGTCCTCGACCTTCAACAGTTCGCTTAGTGACCGTTTGAAGTTACAACGGCATTGAAAAAAGTGACTTGTGACCATTTCCCACACTTACGACCCTTGCAGCATTCCCTATGGTCGCGTGATTTTCCTTCGGATGCTTGACAACTGATTCACATTTATGACGGTCGCAGCGTCCTGCGGTCACGTGATCCCCCTTTTGCGAAGTCAATGGGGAAGCCAGATTCACTTAACAGCTGTGTTACTAACTTCACAACTGCAGTCATTCGCTTAACAACTGCGGCGAGAAAAGTCGTAAAATGGGGCAAAAGAAACCCACTGAACAAATGTCTCACTTGGCAACATAAATTCCTGGGCTCCGTGGTGGTCGTAAGTCGAGGACTACCTGTATATGCCAGTTCCCAAATGCCCAAATTTAACCATGTGACTGTGGGAATGCTGCACCGGTTGTGAACACCGGTTGTGAGTCACTTTTTCATAACTACAATGGTTGTAACTTGAGAATTACCTGCACGAATACATCCATTTTAAATTCATTGCAAAAAGTGGGGGGGGAATGGATCCAGGAAATTATAGACCAATCAGTTTGACACCAATTCCTGGGAAAATCCTGGAAAAGAGGTTCAAGGGGAGGATTTTTGAGAATCCTTAGAAACGAACAAGGAGATTAATAGTAGCCAGCATGAGTTTTTTAAAAACACAACACGCTAGACAAAACCTCTGTGGCTTTTTTTTTATATAAAGAAATTAAGTTAGCCGATAAGGGAGATGGCTGTGGAGATATATAATACCCAGGTAGTTTTTGACTTACAACAGTTTGTTTAGTGACCGCTCAAAGTGGCACTGAAAAAAAGGGACATGACCATGTTTCAGAGTTACGACCCTTGCATATTGATCAAAATTCAGACACTTGGCAACTGACTCGTCTTTATGACGGTCGCAATGTCCCAGGGTAACGTGATCCCCTTTTCCGAACTTCTGACAAGCAAAGTCGAAGGGGAAGCCAGATTCACTTAACAACTGCAGTGGTTCACTTAACGAATGTGGCATGAAAAGTACCACTGAATAAACCCATTTTTTGGGGGAAAAGGCTTTGAATTCTGTGCCAACCAAACCCTAATTTTTAAGCCAGGCCTAAAATGAACCTGATGTAGGAAGTGGAGCAACGTAGCTAGGCAGCACACCCCATGCAAATAAATTTAATAAGTAAATAAATGAATATTGGGTCTTGCAAGGTTGTGCGAAGCCAGCCAGAGAGAGGGTCCCTAGGTTTCCTTGTGTCCCCCAACCCCCAGATCTAACCATGACTGAAATCTCTTCTCCAATGGCTCTGGATGAAATTGAATGGAATCCAGGCAGGAGGAATGTATGTGGTGAAGAGATCGGATTTCTTTAGCGACCAGATTTAAACCCAACACCTGACTAGATTAATGACTTTCCTACCTCCCCCCCCCCACCTCCCCCAGCTAAATTTAGCTTTTGGCCACTGGCCTGGAGAAATGAGAGAAGCATCAGATCTCTCCAAGCAACAAGGGGATGAGGAGAAAGGACGCTGCGGAGAAATTGAAGTTAATAACATACCGTAATCACTACCGTGGGGAGAAGGGTTTCTCAACCTTGACTTTAAGACGTGTGGACTTCAACTCCCAAAATTCCCCAGCCAGTCCATCCCCAGCCAAATTCATCCCCCCCCCCCATACCTAACAATTATTGCAATAATTGGGGTAGCAAAAAAATCTATCATGCTTACAATTTTAGAAGGCTCCTTAGAATTTTAGAAGGTTCCTTGGAGTCTTAGAAGGTTCCTTCAGAACTTAAAAGAGTCCTTAGAATCTCAGAAACTTCCTTGGAATCTTAGAAGTTTCCTTGGAATCTTAGAAGATTCCTTAGGAGTGTAGAAGTTTCCTTAGAATCTTAGAAGGCTCCTTAAGAACTTAAAAGAGTCCTTAGAATCTCAGAAGCTTCCTTGGAATCTTAGAAGTTTCCTTAGAATCTTAGAAGGCTCCTTAAGAACTTAAAAAGAATCCTTAGAATCTCAGAAGCTTCCTTGGAATCTTAGAAGGTTCCTTAGAATCTTAGAAGATTCCTTGGGATCTTAGAAGTTTCCTTAGAATCTTAGAAGGCTCCTTAAGAACTTAAAAAGAATCCTTAGGATCTTAGAAGGCTCATTAAGAACGTAAAACAGTCCTTAGAATCTCAGAAGCTTCCTTAGAATCTTAGAAGATTCCTTAGACTCTTAGAAGATTCCTTGGAATCTTAGAAGGTTCCTTAGAATCTTAGAAGTGTGGCTGGGTGCAGAGGAGGAAGACGTGCACTTCCAGGGGTAATGTTAACAGAAGGCAGGCTCTTGCAACACCCCAGTGCCACAACTGGGTGCGGCCCAGCCCTTCTCCCGAGGCGGTCAGGAACCTCGCCCACACACGACTGGGAAAGCAGATAAATCCTGACGCTGGACAGGAGGTGGTGCACAGCCCTCGATCTGGTTGCCCAGCTTTTGTGACGAGCTCTCTGAGACAGAGAACATAGACTAACAGAGCTGGAAGGGACCTTGGAGGTCTTCTAGTCCAACCCACTGCTCAAGCAGGAGAGCCTGTTACACTATTCCGGAAACATGACTATCCGTTCTTGAAAAGTGTGATTGTGATCAAGAAGAAGTGTATGGTTGTGCAATGCACATGCGTCAAGGGTCTCTCGGGGTCAGCAGCCAGCCGCCTCAGGCCCAGTTTGTCCCTTTCCTCGTTTCTGTAGCCCCTGCCCAACCTCTAGGCTGGTATTTCTTGCCCTCCACAAGTTTGGACTTCAACTCCCAGAATTCCCAAGCCAGCAAGTGTTAAACTCCACCCATCTTAAACTTGGGTCATCCTTGTTAATGGCCGTCACAGTGGCAAGTCAGATATTCTCACTCCAGGAAACCTGCCCCCACACTTGTGTCATTCCTTATTTCCTTGGAGACACAGTGGGTGACATTCAGGTAAGGTGTATGGACTTCAAGCCCCAGAATTCCCCAGCCACCCCATGTTGGTTGAGGAATTCTGGGAGTTGTAGTCAGCCCATCTTAAAGCATGCTGGCTGGGGGATTCTGGGAGTTGTAGTCAGCCCATCTTAAAGCATGCAGATTGGGGGATTCTGGGAGTTGAAGTCCACCCATCTTAAAGCATGCAGATTGGGGGATTCTGGGAGTTGAAGTCCACCCGTCTTAAAGCATGCTGGCTGGGGGATGCTGGGATTTTAAGTCAATGCCTTTTAAGACTTTCAAGTTGAGAAGTACTGTTCTAGACGAAATTGTAAAATTTCCCCAAATTGTGTGTGTGTGTGTGTACAGTATGTGTGTGAGATCCTACTACCAACCCTCTGGAGCTCCCCATTGGTTATACCACATTAACCTGCTCCCCGTGTGCTAAATTGCAACCCTAATCGCCAATGAAATCTTGTGGACTAGTGGCTTGGTCATTTTTGGTTTGGCGTTTGCGGCTGACTGTTTTTCTCTCTCCCAACCACAGGCAGCCGGACAAGCTAATCGTGGTTTGGACACGGAGGAATCGACGGATTTGCTCCAAGGTGATTTTCTGTGCTTAAAAATGATTTATTTATCTGCGGGATGAATTGCCTCAAGACGAGCGGCATATAAATTTAATAAATAATTAAAAAATAACAATGAGCTCAAACTTCTGCTAGAAGTTGAACTGGGTCTCCTACTACACCATACTAGGGGAGGATGTCTCAAAGGGGCTTTTGCAAAAGGCAGCTGATCTTTCTTGTTTTATTTTTTTCCCCCCTTTGAAAACATTACTTCTCCAAGTTTTGAAGAAGTTTCTTAGACGAGAAGTGAAACCGTTTTCAAAGAAAAATAAAGTAGAAAGTCCAGTTGCCTTTTGGAAAATCACCTTTGGGATAGCCGTGATCTGGATGATTGAGAATCTCCGCAGACAATAGGAGAGGCCTCAAATACAACGGTTGTAAGTTTGAAAAATGGTCATAAGTCACTTTTTCCATTGCCGTCGTAACTTTGAATGGTCACTAAATGAACTGTCGTAAGTCAAATACAGGCTTACGGCAGTTCATTTAGTGACCATTCGAAGTTACGACGGCAATGAAAAAAGTGACTGATGACCATTTTTCAAACTTACAACCGTTGCATGGTCACGTGATCAAAATTCAGACTCTTGGCAACTGACTCATATTTATGACGGTCGTAGTGTCCCGGGGGGTCACGTGATCCCCTTTTGCGCCCTTCTGACAAGCCGAGTCCATGGGGAAGGCAGATTCACTTAACAACCGTGTGACTAACTTAAACAACTGCAGTGATTCCCTTAACGACTCAGGCAAGAAAGGTGGTAAAATGGATCCGAAACTCCCTTAAACAAACGTTTCACTTAGCAACATAAATTTTGGGCTCAATTATGGTCGTAAGGCGAGGATTACTTGTATATTTTGTGTTATTTTGTGTTTGGTGGTTTTTGTTTTTTTAAATTAAGCTGTTTTTGTTTTGGTTGTTGGCAGGCCCACAGTTGGCAACCGGGCATTAAGAATCCTTACCGTGGCGAGGTGGTATGGATGGTGCCAGAAAACGTGGATATTATGGTCACGCTTTATCGGGTAAGACTAGAAGACCTCCAAGGTTCCTCCCAGCTCTATTCTGATTGATTGATCTGATTGATTGATTGATTGAGTCCTTCGGGAGTCCTTCGGGAGTTGGGCGGCATATAAGAATAACAAAATAAAAATAAATAATTGATTGATTGATTGACAGTGAGTTCAATTAACCAGTGGAACGACTTGCCACCAGACGTTGTGGGTGCTCCATCACTGGAGGGTTTTAAGAAGAGATTGGACAGCCATTTGTCTGGAATAGTATAGGGTCTCCTGCTTGAGCCGGGGGTTGGTCTAGAAGACCTCCAAGGTCCCTTCCAACCCTGTTCTATTAAATTGTGCCTTGTTGCTAATGGATTTCCCCTTATGTGAATGAGGATGGTGATCAAACTTTAGGTGTTTTTCGCGTTGAAGATCATTCCTCCTGCTGACTCCTCACCTTTCTGTCTCTCTCAGGACCCTCACGTGGAAGAATACGAAGATAAAGATTGGACTTTTGTGGTAGAAAATGTGCGTTTCAAATCTTGGATTTTATTTTGGTTGTGCCCAGATAAAGGACGGGGAGATTTCATAGCAAAGTTGGTGGGGGAAAATCCTTGTCTGGAAATTGGCCTCGGATCTTTCGTTGGCCGGTATTATTTTTTTATAAAGATCAAACAAAGAGTTTCTCATACACTTTGATTATAGGTAATCCTCGACCTATGACCACGATTGAGCCCAGAATTATGGTCATAAGTTGAAATGTATTTTTATGCAACCACTGCAGTAGTATTCAGCCAGTAGATGGCAGTGTTTACAAGTTTGGATCCATGGTATTTACTCTATGCTCTTTTGTTCTAAGTAGAGTTTCCTGTTTCCTGTTACAGTTGAGCTGTGCAGTAACGCACATGGTGACTGTACTCTTTGTTGGTGGTGCTATATATAAACAGAATTTCTAACATAAATCATTATGGTTCCTAAGTGGAAGTACTCATATGACCAGAAATAGATTTCCAGCCTTTTTTCGTGGTGGTCATTAAGTGAACCCATTCATTTGAATAAGCATTACAACATTGCAACTGTTGTAAATACATGCTGGCTGTCTAGTGCCTGAATTTTGATCATGTGACTGTGAGGATGCTATAACGGTCATAAGTGCGAGGACTGGTCCCAGGGCCATTGAAACTTTGAGCAGTCACTAAATGAATTATTATAAGTTGAGGAATACCTGTACATGTTGGCAAATGTTTGGGAAGAAATATAGAAAGCATCAAGGTACTTTTTTTATTAATTCTCTACTTCCTTTTAAAATCTTTTGTCGTCATTGTTCTTTGAGACAAGGATGGCTGGAACTCACAGAAGGTGACTTCTAAACTGTGGAACTCCCTGCCACTGGAAATCCTCTTTCCTTCTACCCAACTTTTTCACACAAATTCGATGGGTTTTAAGGCCTTCTTCAGAAAGCTTATTTAGATATCCATTTACATTTTCATTTTGAACTGGTCTTGATGGGAAGTGATTTCTGCTTTTATAATCGTTTGGGGGGAAGATTTCAGTCTTGTGTTCGAACGGTGACACATTCATTTTTCAAAACATTTTCAAAACATTCATTTTTCGAATGAAAAATTTGGTGGGCCAGGGAAGAATTTACCAATTAAAAAATTGTAAACCGGTGAACTCTCGTGCCAGGAATCAAAGGGGCAACGTAAGGTCCTCGCCTCAGTCGATGTGAACCTCAAGCGCTTCGCCAGCCAGACGCCCAACCAGGTGGACTTGAACCTGAAGCTGAAGCCCAAGTCGGTGAAAGTCGTGGCCGCCTCGCTACAGCTCACTCTCTCGTGCGTCTTCTTGTACGAGGGAAAAGCCACGTGAGTCACGGAGCAGGGAAGGAACATTCTTGGACGCCGGGACCTATATTCTCCTTTTGTGTATAGGTAGTCCTCGGCTT
>JALIGW010000011.1:7091339-7208839 GCA_023053685.1 Diadophis punctatus similis
CCGAACCGGCAGTGATGACCGGCGGTCCACTCTCCCGAACCAGTCCTCTGGTTGCTGCGGCTTGCAAAAATACCCTCTGTGCGTGCGCAAAGGCTTCTGCGCATGCGCAGAGGGTCATTTCTGTGAAGTGCACTTCCGTCGCGGTGCACACTTCCGTCGCGGTGCGCACTTCCATCGCGATGCGAACTGGTAGGGAAGGTAAGTAGAACCCACCCTTGCTCTATACGTTTCACACTCCGCAGCTCTGGCATCGGTATACGGGTCATTTTCCCTCCCCTCAGTTTTCCCTCTTTTTTTCTCTTCTCTTCCTGTCTCTCCCGTCCCTGTTCAGGATGCCTCAAAAGCGTTGTGATGAATTTTTTCTCAGGTAGGCCATCCCAGTTTGCAAGGCCTGTGTTTGAGAGTTGCATAATCCGGTCAAAATCGCGCATGTGCAGTGCAGTGGCCATTTGCACGACAGATAGTCCTCGACTTAGGACCGTAATTGAGGCCAAGATTTCTGTTGCTACGTGAAACGTTAAGTGAATTTCGGCCCGTTTTATGACATTTCTTGCCACGGTTGTTAAGTGAATCCCTGCAGTTGTTAAGTGAATGTGGCTTCCACTGTTGACTTTGCTTGTCGGAAGGTTGCAAAAGGGGATCACGTGACCATGGGACACTGCGACCGTCATAAATATGAGTCTGCATCCGAATTTTGATCACGTGACCACAGGGATGTTGCGACGGTCGTAAGTGTGAAAAACAGTTTTATGTTACCTTTTTTTCAGTCTGTTTTAACTTTGAACGGTCACTAAATGAATGGTTGTAAGTCGAGGACTTCTTGTATAAGCTTTGGGCAATTTTTTACAGAAACCCCAAGAGCTGGCATGTTGGATCGGAACACAAGGCCTTTAAACCTGACTTTTCAGCAGCAAATTCTTGGGTTTTTTTATGGATTTCTTATGGAATTGATGTGCCTATCTGCATTTTGTGGAAATGACTTTTCCTATTTTGTATGCTGTGTGGAATATAGTAGATAGATGATAGCTAGACAGACTGACAGATGATAGATAGATAGATAGATAGATAGATAGATAGATAGATAGATAGATAGATAGATAGATAGATAGATAGATAGATAGATAGATAGATAGATAGATAGATATGGTTGACGATAGAGAGAGAGATCATAGAGAGATGATTGATAGACAGATGATAGAGAGATGATGGATGATAGATAGATGATAGATAGATGATAGATAGATAGATAGATGATAGATACTGTAGATGTTAGATGATAGATAGATAGATAGATAGATAGATAGATAGATAGATAGATAGATAGATAGATAGATAGATAGATAGATAGATAGATAGATAGATAGATAGATATGGTTGATGATAGAGAGAGAGATCATAGAGAGAGGGATGATGGAAGATAGATAGATAGATAGATAGATAGATAGATAGATAGATAGATAGATAGATAGATAGATAGATAGATAGATAGATAGATACCAGTAGATAGATAGATAAAGATATAGATGATTGACAGAAGGATGGACGGACAGACAGACAGACAGACAGACAGACAGAGGATAGAATTCGAATCTTCTCCTGTGTGACAATCCATCGCAATTCTTTCTTCCTCTTTCCTTCATAATGACTGCCTCTCCTCCCAATGTAGACACATCACGGGATCTGAACCCCTTGGCTGAGGAGGAGGAAGACCCCTTTGGCCGTTCTCCGTCGCCTTCCAAGGCATGTCGCAAGGAAGGTAAATTAAAGGAAGTGGGGAGGAAGTGAATGGATTAAAATGGATTAAAAAGTGCCATTGTTCTCAGCCATGCCACTTCTGACCTTTGCCCCTTCTCGCAGCCGTGGCCGCGGTCTCGGAGCCAGCCCTGGAGAGCCACGGAAACGTCTCCAGAGGTTCCCCGCATCCCGAGCCAAAGGCTGCTTCTGTTGCTCCTGACACGCTCGTGTTTGACGTAAGTGGTGAGGAGTGTAAAACCGGGAGTGCGGGGCTCAGCGCGGCGAGCGGTTCCCGTACAGCACCAAATGGCATCCCAGGAGGGACGGGGACCAGGAACGGCATGCCGGACACTTCCCAAGCATCATCGGTGCAGGCAGGGGCTGAAGAGGAGCACAAAAGCACGGGGCCAGCGTCACCTAATGCCGTCGACACAAGGTGAGGACCCCTTCTTTCGAAAGTGGGTTTGCATTGCCGAAGTTGCAATCCCGTCGCAGGGATGAGAGGCAGAGGGGTGCGGCAGACTCTAACGGCACGCCAGGGGTTATCCAGTGGGTCTCGTTGGGGGAGGCCAGCCCACATCTTGGACCTCCTGCCTCTGTTTATCCCACGGATGGAGGCAGGATTTGGAGGTCATCGGCCAAGGACGTCTTTTTAATTTTGGCCAGCTTACAAGCAAGTGGCAGCACAAAGCAGGGCGGCAGCTGCCCACTTGTGGCTTCTGCTTTCTTTAGCTGGGGGGGGGGGGCGGAGGGGGGAAGCAGGCGAGATGGAGGAGGTTTACTGGATGTAATTTCCACCACCACCCCTTCCTCGCCTCACACACACACACACGCCTTGGAAGAGTTGAGTTGCTTCCACCAAGAATGGAAAGGAGAAGTTGGCAGGCAGAAGGAATGGGAAGTGAGAACACTGGGGGGGGGAGTAAGGGAGGGGGGCGTTTTGCAGTTCAGAAGGACGGGAGAGGCAGAGCAAGGATGCCGTCTCGGAGTCACTGCCTGGCTAGCCTGTCCTTGAGCTAAGTTAAACCTTAAAAAGAACATCAAGGGAGGGCAGTAAATTTTCCTTTTCATATTTTCCTGATTTAGGATCTTGAACTGGAGACTCCCTTCCTCCCTGCCTCATCCTTTTCTTTCATCCTCTTTCTTTCTTTCTTTTTTTCTTTCTTTCTTTCTTTCTTTCTTTCTTTCTTTCTTTCTTTCTTTCTTTCTTTCTTTCTTTCTTTCTTTCTTTCTTTCTTTCTTTCTTTCTTTCTTTCTTTCTTTCCTTCCTTCTTTCCTTCCCTCCCTCCCTCCTTCCCTCCCTCCTTCCTTCCTTCCTTCCTGCTTTCCTACCTACCTACCTACCTATCATCTATCTATCATCATTATCCAGCCAGCCATCATCATCCAGCCATCTATCGTTTATCATCTGTCTGTCTCTGTCTGTCTGTCCATCCGATCTATCTATCTATCTATCTATCTATCTATCTATCTATCTATCTATCTATCTATCTATCTATCTATCTATCTATCTATCTATCTATCTATCTATCTATCTATCTATCTATTTATCTATCTATCTATCTATCATCATTATCTATCTATCTATCCATCCATCCATCTATCTTCTATCATCATCATTATCCATCCATCCATACACCAATTTATCGTCTATCTATCATCTATCTGTCTGTCGCTGTCTGTAAGTCCATCCTACCTACCTACCTACCTACCTATCTACCTATCTACCTATCTATCTATATCTCTTTCTTTCCATCTGTCATTCTTTCCTTGATATGTCTAGTCTAATGAAAAGAAGGACTAGGGGTGACATGAGAGCAATCTTCCAATATTTGAGGGTCTGCCCCAAAGAAGAGGGGGTCAACCTATTCTAGAAAGCACCTGAAGGCAAGACAAGAAACAACGGATGGAAACTAACCAAGGAGAGATCCAATCTAGAACTAAGGAGAAATTTTTTGACAGTGAGAACAATTAGCCAGTGGAACAGCCTGCCACCGGAAGTTGTGAATGCTCCAACACTGGAGGCTTTTAAGAAGAGACTGGACAGCCATTTGTCTGGAATGGTATAGGGTTGAGCAGGGGGTTGGACTAGAAGACCTCAAAGATCCCTTCCAACTCTGTTACTCTGTTATCACTAATTCTCCCTTCCCTTCCTACCTCTTCTCTCCTTCCCTCCCTTTCTTTCGCACTCTTCTACTTTTCTCTTTTTCCTTCTTTCCCAGTAAAAAAATTTTTTTTTATTGTGGTTTCTTTGTTGAGCAGAGCACCCTGTCCCAGATGTTTCAAGCACCCTGAGGTTTCACTCCTTGGCTTCATGTTTTGCCTAATTTCACCCAAAAAATTTCACCTAGTCCGGAATTTATCCACGAACATAGGATAAATGGACCGACTCCCTTTTGCTTAGATTTGCCTCTGATTGTTGAATATTTGAATATATGAAGAGTTGCATATTAGCTGTCATTACTAATAACCATTAGAATCATAGAATCCAAGGGCTGGACGGGATCTTGGAGGTCATCTAGTCCAACCCCCTGCTCAAGGCAGGAATCTTACGCCATCCGTTTTGCTCCCATTCAGTCAGACCCAGTTCTTGGAGACGGATCCTGGACAAATCTCCACAGGTTTTTTTTTTTTTTTGGCAAGGATTTTTGGAAGTGGTTTGCCATTGCCTCTTTCCTAGGGCTGAAAGAGAGTGGCTGGCCTAAGGCCATCCTGCTGGGATTGTGCCCAAGGTGGGATTAGAACTCAAGATCTCCTACTTTATACCCTGATGGCTTCATCACTGCCCCACACTGGTTATCATATCACCTATCTGTCCGTCCGTCCGTCCGTCCATCCATCCATCCATCTATCCATCCATCCATTAAATAGATTTTTAAAACTGCCAACTCAAACAATGTGATTCTAGACAGCAACAAATCAAACAATGAACCAAAAATGAGCATATCCTGTTATGCAATATATAAAAGTAACACACATTGTTGCATGATTTAGAGCATTGAAACTCTCTTGGAAAAAATGAAGTAGTATTTTCCCCTTTTAATGAAGAAACGAAACAAGAAAAAAACCACTACAGACTTTGAAACAAAAATAAGCCAGGGGCAAAATGAAAAAGGAAGAGAGAAAAAGTCCATGTTTCCTATAGTACAGGTAGTCCTTGACTTACAACGGTTCGTTTAGTGACCATTTGAAGTTACAATGGCACTCAAAAAGAGTGATTTATGACTTTTTCACACTTACGACCATTGCAGCATCCCCGTGGTCACTTGATCAAAATTCAAACCCTTGGCAACTGACTCGTATTTATGACGGTTGCAGTGTCCGGGGGTCATGTGATCCCCTTTTGCGACCTTCTGACAAGCAAAGTCAATGAGGAAGCCGGATTCACTTAACAGCCGTGTTACTGACTTATCAGCTACAGCGATACGCTTAACGGCCGTGGCAAGAAAGGTCGTAAAATGGAGCAAAACGCACTTAACCCAATGTCTCACTTAACAACAGAAATTTTGGGCTCAATTTTGGTCGTAAGTCGAGAACTACCCATAGTCCTTGAGATTGGACTGTAATGGAACCTGCCCGTTGTGGATGTAAAGTGAGTCACCCAATTTTTGGACCTTTTTTTGAAGCAGTCGTAAAAGAAACGTCATGCTCACTAAGCAAATCCATTGCCAGTTTTTGCCAAAAATCAGAAGTAACTACCAGTTTTGGAGTCAAAAAGTGATAAAACACAGTTGTGTGACCACGGGATGTTGCAAACGGTCGTAAGTCCAGTCCGATTGCCGTATGGTCACGTGAATGTGGGGGGGACCATCAGAACTTCAGAACCAGGTCATAAGTGCCCCTAGGGAGATCAGTCGTAACTTCAAAAAGACACTAAGTGACCAGTCGTAAATCGAGGGCCACCTGGCCATAGTCAGATAGAAAAATTTCTCTTTGAACTGCCTCTAGGACAGAAGTCAGCAACCCAGCTGCTATGGCCTAGAGGTGGAGCTCTTGCCTCACAATCAGGAGGTTGTGAGTTCAATCCTAGGTAGAGGCAGATGCAGGGTCTCCTGCTTGGGCAGGGGGTTGGACTAGATGACCTGCAAGGTCCCTTCCAACTCTGTTAATCTGTAAACCTGCGGCTCTGGAGCCGCATGTGGCTCTTTCATCCCTCTGCTGCGGCTCCCTGTCACAGGTCGGCTCCACAATTGATAGGGCTAGTAGAGGAAAAAGGATGCCGTGCTAGGAGGAGACTCTATGGTGGGGGAACCACACTTCCGGTTGGCTCCAGAATTGAATGGGGGGGGGGGCTTCCGGTTAGGACCTTCGTGGCTCTTTGAGTGTTTAAGGTTGCTGACCCCTGCTCTAGGAAAAGTAGAATTTGGGAATAAAAGCCCCTGTTTTAATTAAACGTCATTCTGGGGGCTGATACTCTTTCTCCTATCCTTCCAAATCTGTGAAAATTGAGTTCTTTAATATTTTATTCGCTACAGGAGACAGCCTGCCATTGGGGGACACTAAATTCAGAATATCTCTTTTTTTTCCCCCCCATCCTCCAGGCCAACTGATATCTGGAAACCTAGAAAGGACCGCTCGGTTTCTCCGCCCCTCAGGAGGAAAAGTACGCCAAAGGAATCTGTTAAAAGACTCCTTTCGCCGCCGTTTACATCCAAGGATGCCTCCGTGCGGAAACGCAAAGTGGGGAAGGCGACGGGGTCTTCGGACCCCACAAGGCCTGCCGTGGAGACCCCCGCAATTTTGGAAGATAACGTGGTTCCTCTTCCCACACCCGTTATCCTGGATAACCCACCCTCGGAAAAACCAGGATATGAGAGTCTGAACGCAGCGGCTTCTTTTCCGTCGTCGTCCGGAAACCCCGTGGTGATGTATTTTATGGAGGACGCAGCCCTCGCCCAACGCGATCCTGTTCTCAACAGCGGGTCGGATTCCCGAGGATTGTCTTCGGACGCCGCCTACCTGGCGCTTTCTCCTTCTCTTGGGGGTCCTTCGACGGCGCCGTGGGGTTTTCGGGAAGCGGTGGCTGGCGAAGTGCAGGATGGCGCGGAAGAAGGAATGATGTTGACCGCCGTTCTGGAAGCCTCAAGCAATGGCGTTCCCTCGGAACCGGTGGAAGAGGCGGAGATGGTCACGGAGAAAGAAGAGCTGGCCAAAGACAGGTTGGGGGGCAGTGAGGCGGGGGCTTTGGAGTTACCAGCTGAGAAGGAAGAGGAGGAGAAGGAGAAGAAGGGTGAGGTTGAAAGGCAGGAGAATCGGAGAGGAGATGAAGACTTCGCGCCTGCCGTAGAAACCCTTCCTGGAGAAGAGGCGCACTGGATCGTAGATGAGGCAGACGGGAGTTCCACGAGAGTTGACGTCCCTCAAGGCAAAATTTCTCCTGCGTCGTCCTTGCAGGAAATACAACTGGTGATGGAGGACGAGGAAAGCAGGCCCGGATCTGAGGTTCTCTCTTCGTCGTTGAAGATGGGTAGGGAAGACATGGCCGGGGAGTTCCTGTGGGACGTACCCCGTTGCCGTCCTCCTGCTGTGCCCTACCTGGAGGAAGGTAAGAGTGGGGATCTGGGAGTTGCAGAGGGGGCTCCCCAAAGCCCTTTAGAAGAACCAAAGCTCCAGAGGTTGGAAAGTGAGGACGAGGGAGCCGGGGACAAGAGGGACGCAGAAGGAAACGGAGTCTCCGGACAGGCCGCAGAGCAGACGGCTGAAACGGAGCGTTCTGTGACCGAGGAAGGAGAAGTTGGAGGCCAAGGTCCGGGCCAAACACGGCCAGACAGTCCAGAAGCTTGTAGCTTAGGGTCATCTTGGAGTGGCGATCCCCTACACTCTTCCCGGAATGTCCTCCCCAGCCGAAGTCTGCCAGACCACGAAGAAGAAAGCCTAGAGAGTCCTTCAGAAGGCGATGGTTTGACCCAGAGACCCACAGAGACAGAAATGGCCCTCTTGGTTGCGCCCCATGCCTCCAGCCCGCCTGCCTCTCAGGATTCTGCCCTGCCTGCCCCAGGTCCCCGTAGGAGCGCTGGGCCCTGCCAGGATGCCCCGGTGCTGAGCCCCGTGTCCTGTATCACAACCCCCGATTTGGAACCCGAAGGGAGAGACCAGGTATAGCCGGCCGTGGTCTGTCCTCTTCCTTCCCTCCGCGGCAGCTTCTCTTGAGCCCACCAAGCCTTCAATTAAGTCGGGTTGGGTGGATGGCAAAGCGGCGATGTTGGGGGGTACCACCACTGGCGCAAGGAGGTGAGGGAGGGCAGCGGGTGGGTGGTCCGAGAAAGGGCAGAGACCCTTTCTTTGATGGCTTCCTATCAGAAGGACGCCGAGTGGTGTCCAGCAGCTTCAAACACGGAAATTTTGGGTCTGGCATTATTATAGGCAGCATGGCGAATAGTCCTCGATTTACGACCGTTTGTTGAACAAAGGTTTGAAGCCGGAAAAGTGATTTATGACCTGTCCTCGACGTTACGCCCATCGTACCTTGCCCGTGGTCCCAATTTAGGAGCTTGGCAGCTGCCCTGCATATTTTGAGATAGTTGCAGCGTTCTGGGGTTTTAACGTGATGGTCTCGGCTGGTTTCTGACAAAGTTGGATTCGCTTAATGACCCCATGATTCACTTAAGAACCGTGCCTTTCACTGAACGATTGCAGTCAAAGCGGGTCGCAAAATTGGATGGTGACTCACATAACGACTGCATGGTTTAGTTTAAATTCTGTTCCTGATGATGGTTATACGTTGAGGGCTATCTGTTTGGGTGTTTTATAAGTTAGGTTTAGGGTTAAATTACGTTGCTAAGTGAGATATTTGTTAAGTGAATTTTGGCCCATTTTACGACCTTTCTTGCCTCAGTTGTTAAGTGAATCCCTGCAGTTGTTAAGTTAGTCACACGGTTGTTAAGTGAATCCGGCTTCCCCCCCCCTTGACTTGGCTTGTCAGATGGTCGCAAAAGGAGATCGCGTGACCCCCTCCGGGACACAGCAACCGTCATAAATATGAGTCAGCGGCCAAGCGTCTGAATTTTGATCATGTGACCGTGGGGGACGCCGCAACGGTCATAAATGAGGAAAACATTCATAAGTGGCTATTTTCAGTCCCCGTTGTAACTTTGGTCACTAAATGAACGGTCGTAAGTCGAGGATTACTTGTACTTCGTTAATAAAAAAAATGCCACCCCTTGGCAGCATTGGGGATTTTGCTCCCTGAGCTCACAAAACCTCTTTTAATTTAATTTTGGCTTCTCCTCTTCTTAGGTAGAGTCGCTCAGCAGCCCCACTCTGGTGAACTCCAGCCATTGCCTGCTACAATGGTGCCAGGAAGTGACGGCCGGCTATCGGGGGGTCCGTGTGACCAATTTTACCACGTCCTGGCGAAACGGTCTGGCTTTCTGTGCCATTCTGCACCACTTCCATCCGGAGAAGATGTGAGTAGTGACGAGAAACTTACTCTTTATCAAACAGAGTTGCTGATCTGCATTCAGTATTAGATTTCAGGTAGTCCTCGGCTTGCGACCACAATTAAGCCCCGGATTTCTGTTGCTAAGCGAGACATTCGTTCAGTGAGTTTCGCCCCGTTTTATGACCTTTCTTGCCTCGGTTGTTAAGTGAATCACTTCCGTTGATAAGTTAGAAACCCAGTTGTTAAGTGAATCACTTCATTGATAAGTTAAAAACCCGGTTCTTAAGTGAATCACTTCAGCTGATAAGTTAGAAACCCGGTTGTTAAGTGAATCACTTCTGTTGATAAGTTAGAAACCGGTTTTTAAATGAATCATTTCCATTGATAAGTTAGAAACCCAATTGTTAAGTGAATCACTTCTGTTGATAAGTTAGAAACCCGGTTGTTAAATGAATCACTTCCATTGATAAGTTAGAAACCCAGTTGTTAAGTGAATCACTTCAGCTGATAAGTTAGAAACCCGGTTGTTAAGTGAATCACTTCAGCTGATAAGTTAGAAACCCGGTTGTGAAGTGAATCACTTCCATTGATAACCCAGCTGTTAAGTGAATCACTTCCATTGATAAGTTAGAAAGCTGGTTGTTAAGTGAATCACTTCCGTTGATAAGTTAGAAACCCGGTTGTTAAGTGAATCTGGCTTCCCCATTGTCTTTGCTGGTCAAAAGGGGATCACGTGACTGTGGGACACTACAGCCGTTGTAAATATGAGTCAGTGGCCAAAGATCTGGATTTTGATCACATGACCGTGGGGATGCGGCAATGGTCGTAAGTGTGAAAAACGGTCCTAAGTCACTTTTTTCAGTGCCGTTGTAACTTTGAACAGTCACTAAATGAACTTTGTAAGTCGGGACTGTCTGTATTCCCCTCTACCCAATAGAAATGAATTATTTGAGGATATTTATAACAATATTCACATTTTTCCCCTCTTTCTTTTCTCTTCAGCAACTACGAAGCTCTGGATCCCCTCGACATCAAAGAGAACAATAAACTGGTGAGTCGGGTTTCGAACTCGCTACACCACCTTGTCAGGCGGTTGCGAACGTCGCTGGTTCCTTCTCCCCTCCCTGCGTTTTTCCGGTGGCCAAAAATCATTCCCCTTTCCCAGGATTGTTCTCCGAAAGGAAAATCTAGATGAGAAATGAAGAAGTGAGCAATCCAGATTTTGGGGGATAATGGACAATTTTGGCCTCAGTCCTTCCACCTGTAAAATGGGCAGAGTTTCAAGATGACCTCGCATACAGAAGAATCTTGAGAAACATTTTGGGATTGAACGAAGCAACGGACAGTTGCTAAGGAAGAGCAGACAACATTAAACAGCATTGACATTAAGCGTCTCTTGGCAGGATGATGGATAGATATAGAATACATTTTAATATGGGATTTGTCTTATTAAAGACTAGAAAATAGAGGTAGAAAATTAGAAATTGGGAAAAATATTATGTATACTGTCACATAATATAATTCACTATAATTACTTTGTACATGTAAATGTTAGAAGTTGGAAGATTACTCCAAAAGTCAATAAGAGTTGAAATACTAAAAAGAGCAAGAGAGGATGGATAGATATAGAATATCTTTTAATATGGGATTTATTTTATTAAAAATTAGAAAACAGAGGTAGAAATTAGAAATTGGAAAAATATTATTATGCGTATTGTCACATAAATATAACTTACTACAATTACTAAGTATATGTAAATGTTAGAAGTTGGAAGGGTACTACTATATATACTTAAATAGTATTATTATTATTGTTATTAGTATTGTGTATAAAGTAAACTGACCCAGACAATATACTGTTCAGTAAGTAATTATGTATGTTAAAGAAAAAACTATAAAAACATTTTTATAACAAGAATCACTTGGAAGAGGAGATGGGTGGCATATTAATATATATATTATTTATAATATAATAATATATGATATGATATGATATGATATGATATTATATGATATGATATGATATGATATGATATTATATTATATTATATTATATTATATTATTATAATAATATAATATATAATTAATATAATTAATATATATAATATAATATAATATAATAATATAATATAATATAATATAATATAATATAATATAATATAATATAATATAATATAATATAATATAATATAATATAATATAATATAATATAATATAATATAATTAATATAATATAATATAATATAATATAATATAATAATATAATAATATAATATAATATAATATAATATAATATAATATAATATATATAGTATGTATATATATGTGTGTGTGTGTGTGTGTGTGTGTGTATATATATATATATATATATATATATATATATATATATATATATATATATATATATATATATATATATATATATATGTATATATATATACATATATATACACACTACACACACCACACACATATATATACATACATGCATGCCTACATACACACATACATACATACACAGGTGGTTGTCGACTTAACTTAACAGTTCATTTAGTGACCGTTCAAAGTTACAACCAGTGGCAGCCATTTTTCACACTTAGGACTGTTGTAATACCCCCATGATCACGTCCTCAAAATTCAGACGCTTGGCAACTAACTCATATTTATGACGGTGGTGGCACGTGATTCCCCATTTGCGACCATCTGATTGGCAAAGTCAACGGGGAAGCCATGTTCCCTTAACAACGGTGGTATTAACTTAACAACGGCAGCGATTCGCTTAACAACCGTGTGGCAAGAAAGGTCTTAAAACGGGGCAGCATTCCCAAATGTCTCCCTTAGCAACAGAAAGTTTTGGCTCCATTGTGGTCGTAAGTCGAGGACTAGGTGTATTTTCCTGCTGGGAAAGAGGCCATCGGTTCTGAGTGTCTTTTTTCTCCTTCTCTTATCAGGCCTTCGATGGCTTTGCCACGTTGGGCATCTCCCGGCTGATGGACCCGGCGGATATGGTTTTCTTGACGGTGCCCGATCGGTTGATCGTGATGACGTACCTTTGCCAGATCCGGGCGTTTTTCACTGGACAGGAACTCAACGTGGTGCAGTTTGCCAGCCATAGTAGTGAGACTACTTACAAAGTGGGTAAATTCGACACAGATTCCTCGGGATCCGTCGATCCGGCTGTGTTTTACTCCCAACATCTGCGAAGTAACACGGAGAAGCCAGGGAAGCTAGAAGCCAAGGGGGATTCTGGGAAAGCAGCAAGATTGGAGGAGAAGCGGGAAGCAGAAAGAGACACTGATCTCCTGGAGGATTCTGGGAAGCCTGAAGAGGCAAATGAGGCAAAGGATTCTGGGAACGAAGCCGTTGCGGAGACCGTCCCCCGCAAGGAGAGCGAGGCGCAGCCGGGCGCGAAGCCGAACAGCTCGGGAGTAGCCGGCAGCGTCATCTCCGTAGGGCCAGAAGTCAAAAATGGAGTTGCCCTGGAAGAAAATAAAACAATATTTCTTGGTCCGGTGGATTATAAACCGCACGAGAACGAGGCAGACGAGATCACCCCAAATTCACAGCGCCTTCTAGCGGAAATCTCCAAACCCGACAGGTTGATCAACGGTGCCCCTCCAGCTTTGGAACGGGAGGATTCTGGGGGCGAAACCCCAAGGCATGATGGGAAAGGACTGGCCAATGGCTCCTCGGCTGTCTCCAACCAGGACCCAGGGGATTCTGGGAAATGTGAGGCGGATGTGGAAAAGATCGGTAAGGAAGAGAAGATGGTTGCACCTCCCCGGCTCAAACGGCTCGCTTCCCGGGGCAGCGTGGAGCGTCCCCTGCAGCGCACCCCCTCGGCGGGCACTGCAGGCCCCGTACCGCCGCCCCGGGCCCACTCTGTCAAGTCCGCCTTTGCTCACATGCGCGACGCAGACCTGGTGAAGAAGCGACGGTCACGGTTGAAGAGCGAGTCTCTCTCGGTGGATGAGACGGAGGGAGGCGGGCAGGCGGAGGAATCCAGCCAGCGACGGACGACGGTGAGTGGTGCCCGGAGGGCGGTTTGGGGAAAAAGTTGGGTGGAGCTCACTGGGTTAATGCATTGTTGATTTTTGGGGTTCAAGTATTCCTCGACTTGCGACCACAATCGAGCCCAAACTTTTCATTGCTAAGCAGGACAGTTGTTAAATGAGTTTTGCCCCATTTTACGACCTTCCTCACAAGAGTTATTAAGTGAATCACTGCCGTTGTGAGGTTAGTACAGGTGGGTCCTTGACCTACGACCATAATTGATCCCAAAATTTAAGTTGCTAAGTGAGAAATTTGTTAATTTGCCCCACCATACGACTTTTCTTGCCACGCTTGTTAAGCGAATCGCTGCAGTTCTTCAATCAGTAACCCGGTGGTTAAGTGAATCTGGGTTGCCCCTTGACTTTGCTTGTCAGACGCTCGCAAAAGGGGATCCCGTGACCCGTCATAAATATGAGTCAGTCGCCAAGCATCCGGATTTTTGATCACGTGACCGTGGGGATGCTGCAACGGTCGTAAGTGTGAATCACGGTTCTAAAGTCCCTTTTTTTCAGTGCCGTTGTAACTTTGAACGGTCGCTAAACGAACGGTTGTAAGTGGAGGGCTACCTCTGTGGTTTGCTGGGATCGAATGCTCTCTGGGTTGAGAATCAATGCCTTTTATTCTGCGTTATCCAGGAAGATGTTTGCAACGAGGGGACGAAGGCCCGACAAACGAAACAACCAGGTGAGTTGGGGGCGGAGTGTCTACAAGCGGTTGGAAATAAATATTGTTGAGGAGAATAGCCTCAGGAACATGGGTTTCAGTGGCGGGTTCCTCTTACCTGCCTAACGGTCCACTGCGCGCGCATCATCTCGTTTTGCATGCACGCTTGCTACACGTGCGCATCCCCTCCCGCGGTTTTGCTTCCGCGCATGCGCAGGAAGCAAAAAAAGCCCAAAAATTCCAGAAAAAAGATGGCGCCGGGTGACTGACCAGTGAAGACGGCACCGGAGCTGTTGCGCGCAAATTGCGCAATCGGCGGGTCCCTACCGGAATGGCGCACTGGACCGCACCGGTTGGAACCCAACCCTGATGGGTTTGTGTCGTGAGATTCACAAGGGACACACTAGTAGCAGGATATAGTATTTAAAAATTGCCAAGACTGATTTTTGCTTTCTTTCATGTAGCTTCTCCCGCCGTTCTTTCCCCGGAACAATCTCTGGACTCCGAATTGAAAAACAGCAACCACGAAGAAGAAATTCCAGTAAGAGGCGGAATGATGGCTTTAGGATGAGGGGAGAGTAGATGGTTTGGTTTGGAGAGAGTAAGCGTTTGGCCTAGTGGTCAAAGGCTAGAGGCTAGAAAATGGGGAATATGAGTTCTAGTTCCACTTTAGGCATGAAAGACGGCTGGGTGACTTTGGGCCAATCACCAGGAGACGGTGAGTTCTTGTCCCGCCTTAGGCATGAAAACCGGCCGGGTGACTTTGGGCCAATCACCAGGAGACAGTGAGTTCTAGTTACGCTTTAGGCATGAAAGCCGGCTGGGTGACTTTGGGCCAATCACCAGGAGACTGGGAGTTCTAGTTCCACTTTAGGCATGAAAGCCGGCTGGGTGACTTTGGCCAATCACCAGGAGACTGGGAGTTCTAGTTCCACTTTAGGCATGAAAGCCGGCTGGGTGACTTTGGGCCAATCACCAGGAGACTGGGAGTTCTAGTTCCGCTTTAGGCATGAAAGCCGGCTGGGTGACTTTGGGCCAATCACCAGGAGACTGGGAGTTCTAGTTCCGCCTTAGGCATCAAAGCCAGCTGGGTGACTTTGGGCCAATCACCCGGAGACTGGGAGTTCTAGTTCCGCCTTAGGCATCAAAGCCAGCTGGGTGACTTTGGGCCAATCACCAGGAGACTGGGAGTTCTAGTTCCGCTTTAGGCATCAAAGCCGGCTGGGTGACTTTGGGCCAATCACCAGGAGACTGGGAGTTCTAGTTCCACCTTAGGCATAAGGACTGTCTGGGTGATTTTGGGCCAATCAGCAGATGATGGTGAGTTGAAGTCCTGCCTCAGACCATAAAAGCCAGTTGGGTAACTCTAGGCCAATCACTAGGAGGCTGTGAGTTCCAGTCCCGCCTTCGCCATGAAAGCCAGCTTCCTGACTTTGTCCCTTTCTCTGTCTTAGCCCATCCCACCTCACAGGGTTGTCGTTGCGTGGAAAACAGGAGGAGAAAGATGTGTTGGATACATCCGCCATCTTGGGTTGTTCGTAAAAAATTATAAAGGCGAGATATAAATAAACAATTTTTTTAAAAAAAAAATCATTTCTGCAAGATCTAAACATGGAGCCATACGGTTGAGCTGCAAAAAAATAAAAATAAACAAAAATCCAGCTGTAAAATTAACTCCAGGAAGTTTGGCCAGGAAGGAAGTTGGCAGGCCAGCCCTTTGTAAAACAGGAATTGTAAAACAAAGTGAATACAAGCCTAACATCTGAGGTGCTTTGTTTTGCTTTCTCATGTCCAAAGTTCCTTTTTATTTATTTTTTGCTATTAATTTGGAAGCCAGGCACCACAGCACATATCGGATCACATTCAATTCAAATTTAAAGATTTAAGATGTGAATGAATTCAATTTAAATTTTAAAACTGTAGCATTGCACTGAATTTACTTTCAGTTTAAAAAAAATTAAAATTAAACTGAACCTAAGCTTAAAAATCTAGCATTAAAAGGAATTTAATTTCAAATTTAACATTTAAATGATTTTCATGAATGACCACCTGATTCACTTAATGGCCGCAGTGATTTGCTTAAGTTCCTTGGCCAAAAAAGCTTGTAAAATTGAGCGGGACTATCTCACTTAATAAAACGACCTCGCTTAGCAACTGAAATTCTGGTCCCAAATGCCGGCATAAGACTTCCTGTATACTTAGAGATCATTTAATCCAACCCCTGTGGTGCCCAGGCTGCAGTTCACACAAATTCAAATTTCTCTTCTGGGTTTACACAACATGTTCAAACACCAAATGAAAAATTTCCCTCCAGGCCAGGTATTTTTTTGTAAAGGTATTTGCAAAAAGTGGCAGCTTAGAAGCTCAAAATCCCTTCAATTTTCTTGAGAAATTCAGCTTTTTCAAACCCGGAAAGTTTCTAGCCCTCGTGAGGTCTGAGAACACGAGCTCCTGGCGTAGGGCATCTCATGACGCCTGTCAAATCATGTGGAAATTTGAGCAATTGTTGTTGACTCAATTGTTGTTCCTCTCTTTGCGGTCGCTGGGCTGAAGGGGAAAGAACAAGGCCTCTGTTTGTTGTGATCATGGGTTGAAATTCAAAGAGAATTAGCTTTTTTTCCCCTTCTGGGCACAGCTGAGATGCCCAGGACTGTCTGTTTAAACAGGACAGGAAACAATTCATTTCACAACCGAATTGCAAGAACTCTGCGTGACCTCAGCCCTGGAAAAGTCATTCCCAATTCCCATGGATAATTTCTCCAGATCAGGGGAAAAAAATTTTTAAAGGAAAAAAAGAAACAATTCAGTTTGTCACATTGCAAAACAAGGGAATGCAAATGATAGATAGATGTTTTTCTTTTTCTTTTAAAAAAGTTACCCTGAGGACTAGAATCTTCATTTTTAAAATCAGGAGCCACATGCGAAGATATCCCCTCTGCCCCATATTTAAAGGGAAGATTTCCCCCCCCCCCCCGGAAGGGAAGGGGTTTTTTTGTGTGAAAGTCGGCCCAATACAGTTTCCTACAGATTAACCCAAACTTCAGATGCCTTAGTGAACCTGGGTACTGAATTACAGATTAACAGAGTTGGAAGGGACCTTACAGGTCATCTAGTCCAACCCCCTGCCCAAGCAGGAGACCCTACATCTGCCTCTACCTAGGATTGAACTCACAACCTCCTGATTGTGAGGCAAGAGCTCTACCTCTAGGCCACAAACCGGTTTTCTGGATTCGCACAACATTTTCTTATGGGCATCTTTGAGACAGCCTGCGTGTGAGCCTTTTAAGTGTTTTTCTAGGAAAGAAACAACTCAGGAATATTTGCATCTATATCGATCAATTGGATGGACTAAATGGCCTTCCATTTAGTCCATCCAATGGTTGTAAGTTCGAGGACTACCTGTGGCCTTCTGTTGTTTGATTGTAGAAATTTCAAGACACCAGCCAGTACGTGGTCGCCGAACTGCGGGCGCTGGAAAACGAACAGAAGCAGATTGACGGGCGGGCAGCAGTGGTGGAGAAGGAGCTGCGGGCTCTGATGCAAACAGGTAGGGGAAAAGCAGCAGCAGCAGCAGCTGGCAAATGTTCCCAGGTGTGCCCCTGGCTGTTGTGGCCTGTTGGCCGCCGGCCCCTCCAGCAGCCGAATCAGAGGAGGAGGAGGAGGAGGCGTGGGAATCAGGGTCAGCATCAAGACAAACTGGGAGCTCCGAGGGTGAAGAGGGAATGGAGCTGGCAGAGAGAGATACAGAGGCGGAGCTTGGGCCGTCCGTCAGCCCTCAGATGGAGAGCCAACAGACCCCATGTCTGGAGGTGGCTGATGACGAAGAGGAGGAACAGCTGGTTCCAGTGCCTGAGGCGCGGATGCGCAGAAGGCAGAGGAGAGGAGAGCAGTGGAAATCTATGAGCCGGTCCTTGGGACGGAAGAGCCACCGCTGCTAGCGAAGCCCCACCCTAGCTCTGGGGATAAAAGGCAGGGGGCGGAGATGAATAGGTGTGGCAGACAACTATTCATCTTCCGGCCGGCCGGACTTGTTAGCCTGTGGTGACAGAGAAACTTTTTGCCGGGGCTGCCGGCGCTCCTAATAAAGAAATCATTGCTTCAACTACAGAGGATTTGTCGTGTTTGGGGAGCTGGGTCAGAACACCGGCTGATCATTAGGTGTCATCCCAAAACATCTGGAGCACCAACTTGGACAGCGCCATCGGCATTGACAAATTCACTATCGGTCAATTGCCAAGGGCCGCTTGACTCGGAACAGCTTCCACCAGTTTTGGAAGTTTTGCCCCGTCTTACGACTTCTCTCGCCGCATTCATTAAGCGAATCCCTGCCTGTTCTTAAATTAGTAATACCGTTGTGAAGTGAATCTGGCTTCCCCATGGACGTTGCCGGTGAGAAGGTCGCAAAAGGGGGATCACGTGACTCTCGGACGCCGTGACCGTCATAAATGTGAGCCAGTTGTCAAGAATCCAAATGTAAATCATGTGACCCATGGGGAGGCTGCAATGGTCATAAGTGTGAAAAATGGTCCCAAGTTGCTTTTTTCAGTGCTGTTGCAACTTTGAACGGTCACTAAACGAACTGTTTTAAGTTAAGGACTACCTGTAATTTGTGGGCGTTATAGGGAGCTATAGTCCACTTTATAATGTCAGAAAATGAGAATACAAATATATCTCTGGGGTCATTTTGGGATTCTGCTGCCATCTACTGTCTGATTGTGGGACTGCACAAAGATCAACCTTTGAGCATCTAATTTAAAATATTCTCAATTTTGGGAAAAATTATTTGGACATTTTATTTGGACATCCTGGCAGTCCAGGATGGTCACTTCTTTATAATTCTAAGTTAAAGGAATTATAAAGTATAATTGCAGGGGGATAATTGCAGTATCCCCCAGCAAGCCTTAGCTGATTTGAAAAAAGTTAAACAGGGATTTTATATGTTTCTATTTGTTAAACAGTTCCAGTTTATCTTGTGACCCCCCCCGGGAAAATTAATTGCCCACTCCGGGTCAGGAAGCCCCCTCTGCCCACTTCACATACAGAATATCCCTAACTTCCATGCACACATCCATCAATGTGAAAAAAGCATAATGTTTTCATTCATGTGAAAAAGGAATACAGATGGTCCTTGACTTACAACCATTCATTTAATGACCGTTCAAAGTCACAACGGCGCTGAAAAAAAGTGACTTATGAAAGTTTTTCACACTTTACGACCGATCACAATTTGGACCCTTGGCAACTGGCTTATATCTGGTGCTGAGGCTGTCTAAACCCACATTTTTATATCTTATCAAGTCGAAGGTTGTGGTCTACTTTATCAAATGCCTTACTGAAGTCCAAGTAAATTGTATCGAACTAAGGAGACATTTATTATTTATTTATTTCTTTTAGTGTTCTTATATGCTGCCCTACTCCCTGGGGACTCAGGGCGGCGTACAACATGTCAAGAACAACTAAACAATATAAAAGATTTAATAACAATTTTAAAACAATTTTAAAAAAATTATATAAAAAACAAACATGTCCTGACGTTGAGAACAATTAATCAGTGGAACGACTTGCCTCCAGAAGTTGTGGATGGTCCATCACTGGAGGTTTCGAAGAAGAGATTGGACAGCCATTTGTCTGGAATGGAATAGGGTCAGAGGTGAAATGCTACCGGTTCGTACCGGTTCACCCGAACCGGTAGTAAAAAATGCTACTGATTGGGGTGAACTGGTATATCCCACGATCAGCTGTGCCGTGCGATCTAGATTAGCTAGAAAGCAGGATTTCCTGCTTTCTAGCTAATCTAAATCGCGCAGCACAGCTGATTCCCACCCCCCTCGCTGTTCTGCTTACCTTTGCAGACTCTGATGGCTTCAAAATGCTCCTTTTTCAGCGCTGCACGGTAATGCTTGTGGTGCGCATACGTGCGCAGCGCGCCTGCTCACACAAAGCATGTGCGAAGCGAAGCGGTAGCATACTTCAGAGGATTTCACCCCTGAATAGGGTCTCTTCCTTAAGCAGGGGGTTGGACTAGAATCCATCTGGTGGTGGTGCTATCTAACTCACATTTTTGTATCTTATCAAATTGAATGTCTACTTTATCAAACGCCTTACTGAAGTCCAAAAGCAAGTTTATTTATTTATTATTTATTATTAGGTTCTTCTATGCCACCCTACTCCCTAAGGACTCCCTAAGTTATATCCACAGCATTCCTTCGGTCCACTAATTTTGTCACTTTGTCAAAGAATGCAATAAGATTTGTCTGGCATGATCTGCACGATCTTTATGACGGTGGCCATATCCCCGGGGTCACCCGTGATTCCCCATTTGCATCCTCCTGACAAGCCGCAGTCCACGGGGAAGCCAGTTTCACCTTAACAACCGTGTTACCAACTTAATATCTGCAGTGATTCACATAAGAACTGTGGCAAGGAAGGTCGTAAAATGGGGCAAAACTCCTGTTAGCAACTGTCTCGCTTAGCAACATATATTTTGGGCTCAATTGTGGTCGTGAGAAGTATCTCAAGTGATCTTTTCTTTAGGGATTGAAGTTAGATGCTGAGAGGTCCAGGCAGACTGATGCGGTCGAGCACTAGAAGCCAACGGGCGCCCATCCGTCTTTCCTTGTTTTCCCTTTTAGGTGCGGATAAATTGAAGGAGGAAGAACTGATCCAGGAATGGTTCACCCTGGTCAATAAGAAGAACGCCCTGATCCGGAGACAGGACCAGCTACAGCTGTTGTGAGTAGGAGAAAGAACAAGCACGGTCCAATTACACTTACAATATACAGGTAGTCCTTGGAGGGGTGCGTTGGCCTAGAGGTGGAGCTCTTGCCTCACAATCAGGAGGCTGGGAGTTCGATCCTAGGTAGAGGCAGATATTTCTCTCTCTGGGCACAATGAGAATATATCTGCTGGGAAAAAAACTCCGCATTGGTGACAGGGAAGGGCATCCGGCCAGTAAACGCTCAGCTCCATTCAGTTGCCCAGACTCCACCCCGATGCAAGGGATTATGGGGTCATTAAAAGAAGATGATACGGTAGTCCTTGACTTACAACAGTTGATTTAGTAATTGTTCACAGTTACAACAGCCCTGAAAAAAAGTGACTTAGGACCATTTTTCACACTTAACAACCGTCGTGGCATCCCGACGGTCACCTGATCAAAATTCAAATGCTTGACAATTGACTCATATTTATGACCGTTGCAGCAGGTCACATGATCCCCTTTTGAGACCTTCCCCCAAGCAGCATCAATGGGGAAACCCGGTTCGCTTAACAACCGGGTGACTAACTTAACAGCCTCAATGATTCACTTAACAACCATGGCAAGAAAAGTCGTAACACGAGGCAAAACTCCCTTAACAAACATTTCAGAAATTTTGGGCTCAATCGTGGTTGTGAGTCGAGGACTACCTGTAGTCATTAAGTGGATCACGTTGCTGTTGAGTGAATCCGTCTTCCCCCCATTATCATCTTATCAATGCCCGTCAGTGGCCAAGCACCCAAATTGCAATCAAGCGACCACGGGGGTGATGCAGTGGTCATAAGTGCGAGGACCAGTTCTAAGTCACTTTTCCCACGGCCAACATACTGTAACTGAAAATAAACTTTGAGCTGTTATTAAAGGAATGACTGTAAGTCAAGGAACTAAATCAGTGGTGAAATCCAATTTTTTTTACTACCGGTTCTGTGGGCGTGGTGTGGCTTGGTGGGCGTGGTGTGGCTTGGTGGGCGTGGTTTGGTAGGCATGGCAGTGGAAGGATACTGCAAAATCCCCTTCCCCACCCCACTCCAGGGGAAGGATACTGCAAAATCTCCATTCCCACCCCACTCTGGGGCCAGCCAGAGGTAGTATTTCCTGGTTCTCCGAACTACTCAAAATTTCTGCTACCGGTTCTCCAGAACCTGTCAGAACCTGCTGGATTTCACCCCTGAACTAAATCTATTTGCCACTAAGATGAAAACCAAAGACATTATATCTCTGTTTCCCTGCCGTGGTTTGGGGGTGGATCTTTAAATGGGACACCCCCCCCCCAATTTTTTTTCCAATCCTCTTTTTTAAAAAAAAATTTTTTTCTCCACAGTATCCATATATACATCAATGCATATACCTTAAAACATATCAATAGCATACATAATTATACATTTTTATCTAATCAATCATAATTCAATATCCTATTTTTGCACCTATTTTGTGCTGTTATTTATCAGTCTGTTTTTCTTCTTTCCTTCACGCTCCCCTCCGTCTCCATCTCCTCCATCTACCTTCTTACTCCTTCTCTGCCCCTTCCTACTTCCCTTCACTCCTCCTCCTCTCCCCTCCTACTTCCTCTTTCTCTCTCTAAACCTTTCCCTGAGTGATCCTAATCCTAATACATCTAATATTTAACGGACTGATAACATATTACGATACATCTTTAAATTATCAGTGTCCCTTCTAAACTCATTATTTTTTATATCATATCTATACCTATTACTCTTTATTCTAAGTATATACTATTAACCAAGACGTACTATTTTTATCAAGCCGGGCTAGCGTGAAAAAGTTTTTGGGGTTTTTAAGATTTTACCAAATTTTAATTGTATTGTCTTAAATCAGGGCCACAGCTAATATTTTCTTTTAAATGTATACATATTTTAATGTTTATATTGTGTTTTTACTTGGCTGTTCACCGCCCTGAGTCCCCTGGAGGAGGGCAGTATATAAATTTAATTATAAATAAATAAAAATAAATAAATAAATCTAATGCTGCCTCCTCAAAAATCTAATTTTGTCATCTGGGTTACCCCCATTTATTCTCCATTTTTTCTTTTCTTTTAGTCATTCTCATTTAATTTCTACGTTATATTCATTTTCTATCCAATCATAAAATTTCATCCATACATTATATAATATTCCGAATCTTCCTTATATTTAATTTTCATTGTCAATCTGTTCATCGAAGCGTCCCCCACGTGCATCGCACCCCAATTTCTGTGGCCCTCCTGGAATTGGGCTTGAGGGTCACTGTTTGTATTTTTTTTCCAGGATTGAAGAGCAAGACCTGGAGCGACGGTTTGAACTCCTGAGCCGTGAACTTCGCGCTATGATGGCCATAGAAGGTGAGGGCTGGAATCTCAGCCAGATGGGGACCCCCAAGAGAAAGAAAATGGGCCCTAGGGCTCACTGTAGCTTCCTGGAACAAAAAGCTCAAGAAGGTTGGAATTCGGGCCTCCAGAGGGCCTACCTCACAGGGGCGTTGTAGTAATTCAGATCAAGAAGGTGGAGGGTGGGGATAAAAACAGAGGTCCCATCTGCCAACTGCTGACCCTGTTCTCCTTTTTTTAAAAAAATTTATTGAACATTTTCAACATTAAAAAACACATAAGACAAACAGTTTTCCTCATTAAAGCGACTTCGTACCGGTATCACTAGTATCCATAAATTGTCTAAATTCTAATTTTTAAAAATACATTCTACTATATTATTTAACTCATTGTAATCAATTAAAAATTGCACTGCTACTTACACACATATACATGTTTTAATACCTGCTACCATATTGTTAACTCATTGTAGTCAGTTACAAATTACATTACTTCTTACACACGTACACAGAGGTGTTCATATATCATTATCTCATTCTTATTTCATAATCATCTTTCTATTTTCTAACCAGGTATACCATCTACTCCAGACCTGATAATACTCTGATTCAGACCCTATTCTCGTTTTATTTGATTCATGAGGATATTCATACTCTATTCTGAATTGAAAAAATTGAGTCACTCGGCTGTTTTTATATTTGCTTTTCTCCCCCCGACTCAGTCAGGGAAGGCAGCCGGAAAATCTATTTAATGAACCACTTGATTGAAAGCCTGTTTTTTTCTGCTCTGTAGACGGGCTCAAAACAGAATCCCATCGGCAACGGGAGCAGCTCCTTCTGGAAGAACTGGTCTCACTGGTCAATCAGCGCGATGAATTAGTCAGAGATCTAGATATCAAAGAGCGTATGTAAGTTTGATCTTTTTCTTTTGTCTCTTCCTTTCTTTCCTTATTTCTTTCTGTTTCCTTCTTTCTATATCCTTCCTTATTTCCTTCTTCCTCTCTCTTGCCTTTCTCTATCCTTCCTTCCTCTCCTTTTCTTTTTCTTTCTTTCCTTGTCTCTCCTTTCTCCTTTTTTCCTCTCCTTTGCTTTCCTTTCTTTCTTTCTCTCCTTTCTCCTTCCTTCCTTCCTTCCTCCTTCTTTCTTTTTTCTTTCCTTATCTCTTTTCTTTCCTCTTCTTTACTTCTTTCCTCTCCCTCTTCCCTTCTTTCTTCTTTTTTTCTTTTTTCTTTCTTCCTTTCTTTCCCTCCTCTTTCTTTTTCTTTCTTTCTTTCTTTCTTTCTTTCTTTCTTTCTTTCTTTCTTTCTTTCTTTCTTTCTTTCTTTCTTTCTTTCTTTCTTTCTTTCTTTCTTTCTTTCTTTCTTTCTTTCTTTCTTTCCTGGGTGACTTTAGGCCAATCACTCTCTCAATCCAGCCCACCTCACTGGGTTGTTGTCGTGGGGAAAATAGAAGGAGAAAGGAATATTAGCTACGTTTGCTTCCTTGAGTTATTTATAAAAGCAATACAGGCGGGATATAAATACCTAAATAAATTAAAGCAAAAACCTAAGAAAGAAATAAAAATAAGGGAGAGGCCTAACAAAGCTTTCCTTGGTTCCGTCCCTCAACCTTTTCCCCCTGTCTTCCTTCCTGTCGCACTCCGAAATCTCTCAGAGCTTTGGAGGAAGACGCCAGACTGGAACGGGGCTTACAGCAGCGACGTCACAAGATGAGTCGGCGGGAAAAATGCCGCGTCAGCTGAGAAGGGCTCCTGCGACACCCCTGCAGTGTGGGGAAAGCCCAGCGGTTTCCCGAACCGCTACCCACCTTTTGCCTTCCAACGCTGCTTCGGCTTGCTGCGCTCTGTTCATGCCAAGGAGGAAGGACTTTTCCCCCATTTTTGAGCGGGGAGGGGGCATAAATTAAGATGCACTTAGATTTTTTTTTTAACCCCAAAGCATCCTGGGAAAAAAACAACTTTCAATGGGGATTTTTCTCTTGATCTGAGGAAGAGATTTGCAACGATCCGTTTTAGAACTATTTATTGGTTTGCGTGTGTGTCCATGTGTGTGCCTGCCTGCCTGCCTGCGTGCATGCCAGGCGGTTCTGAGTTCGAAAACGGGTCTTTCCTCCCATTTGGATGATCAGGATTTTGCCTTTTACTTTTTGAACGTTTCCTTTTTAAAAAAAAAAAAACAATTCACGCTTGATGGTACCAAAGCCACCAAGTGCCTTGAAATGCTCCTAGTGCCAATTCAGAGTGACGGGCAAAGCTTAATGCCCGCCTCTTCCTAAAATTTGGGCTCCTGAGTATTTGCACTAAATTTGTACTGGACTTCAGAATAAATTGTTTTGAAAATACGAACAACAGGTGAGTGAATGAAAGGGACAGAGGGAGGGGGTGGATTCATTCCCAGCACGGATTCCATCCTAATTGTACAGGTAGCCCTTCAGTTACAACTACTCATTTAATGACCGTTCACAGCTACAACGGGGACTGAAAATAAACTACAGCTAATCCTCGAAGTTATGACCACAATCGAGCCCGAAATTTCTGTTGCTAAGTGAAACATTTGTTTTGCCCCATTTTGCCACCTTTCTTGCCACGGTTGTTAAGTGAATCATTCCAGTTGTTTAGTTAGTAACACGGTTGTTAAGTGAATCTGGCTTCTCCGTTGACTTTGCTTGCCAGAAGGTCCTAGACTTACAGCACGTTCGTTCAAAGTGATAACGGCACTGAAAAAAAGTGACTTATGCTTTTCACACTTATGACCGTACCAGCATCCCCATGGTCACGTGATCAAAATTCAGATGCTTGGCAACGGACTCATATTTATGACGGTAGCAGTGTCCCGGAGTCAATAGGATCACCTTTTGAGAAGCAAAGTCAATGGGGAAACCAGATTCACTTCACCATGTTACTAACTTAAACTGCAGTGATTCATCAGATCAGATTAAGAGAGTTGGAAGGGACCTTGCAGGTCATCTAGTCTAACCTCCTGCCCAAGCAGGAGACCCTTACATCTGCCTCTACCTAGGATCGAACTCACAACCTCCTGATTGTGAGGCAAGAGTTCCACCTCTAGGCCACAGCAGCTGGGATACACTTAACAACTGGGCAAAGAAAGGTTGTAAAATGGAGTTACAACAAATGTATGTATGTATGTATGTTTGTTTATTATTTATTTATTTATTTATTTATTTATTTATTTATTTATTTATTTATTTATTTATTTTAGTGTTCTTATATGCCGCCCTACTCCCTTGGGACTCAGGGCGGCGTACAACATGTCAAGAACAACTATTAAAAAAAACCAGTGTCAATAAAAAATAATAACTGTTTAAAATTTTTAAAAAACATTCAAACCATACATTCATGGGAGAGACCTAAGATATTAAATGGTCTCCAATCCAAATGGTTTCACTTAGCGACAGAAATTTGGGGCTCAACTGTGGTCGTAAGTCATGGATTACCTACAGTATGTCACAGAAGTGAGTACACCCCCCTCACATTTTGTAAATATTTTAAGTATATCTTTTCATGTGACAATGCTGAAGAAATGACACTTGGCTATAATGTAAAGTAGTGAGTATACAGCTTGTATAACAGTGTAAATGTGCTGTCCCCTCAAAATAACGCAACACTCAGCCATTAATGTCTAAACTGCTGGCAACTGTTGTCACATGAAAAGATATACTTAAATATTTACAAAATGTGAGGGGGTGTTCTCAGGGTGAGTGTGCAGTGAGGAACACATTTAAGGGGCACCCCTTTCAGTTAAGGTTTTTGGGGAGCAGGGTCCAAGATTGGAGGTCAATGCAAGTTGATCCCTGGTCACGATTCCCACACAATCATCATCCTTCAGTGTCGGTCTGTGGGACGGAGCAAAGAAACGGAGAACAGCACGGATTTCTTGCAGCTGGTTAATTGTTTCCAGGGTCACAATCATGGCCAGCAAACCGGTAAGCAGGTAGCCTATAAAAGGGAAAAAGAAGATAAAAGTGACTTTCAAATTACCTGACAGTGAGAACAATTAATCAGCGGAACGGCTTGCCACCGGAAGTTGTGGGGGCTCCATCACTGGCGGTTTTCAAGAAGAGATTGGACAACTGTTTATCCAGAATGGTTATAAGGCAAGGATGTCCAACGTTGGTAACTTTAAGACTGGTGGACTTCAGCTCCCAGAATTCCCCAGCCAGCCATGGGGAATTCTGGGAGTTGAAGTCCACAAAGTTGCCAATGTTGGACACTCGTGTAAGGTCTCATGCTCCAGCAGCGGGTTGGACTAGAAGACCTCCAAGGTCCCTTCCAGCCCCAGGATTCTATGATTCTGTATCATAGATACTATAGACAGCAGATGGATGGATGGATGGATGGATGGATGATAGATGGATACAGATAGATAAGTAGATGATGGATGGATAGATGGATACAGGTAGATCGATATGATAGATACAGATAGATGATAGAGATAGATAATGGATGGATACAGAGAGAGATTATAGATACAGATAGGTAAGTAGGTAGATGATGGATAGATGGATACAGGTAGATTGATAGATTGATATGATAGATACAGATAGATGATAGAGATAGATGATGGATGGATACAGAGAAAGATATAGATTAGGTAGGTAGATACGGTAGATAAATGATAGAGATGATAGATGGATACAGATCAGGGGTGAAATTCAGCAGGTTCTGGAGAACCAGTAGCGGAAAACTTGAGTAGTTCGGAGAACCGGCAAATACCACCTCTGGGTGGCCCCAGAATGGGGTAGGAATGGAGATTTTGCAATATCTTTCCCCCAGGAGTGGGGAAGGAATGGGGATTCAGTATCCTTGCAGTATCCTTCCCCTGCCACGCCCACCAAGCCACGCCCACCGAACCGGTAGGGAAAAATGTTGAATTTCACCCGATACAGATGATAGATAGATGATAGAGATAGATGATGGATGGATAGAGAGAGAGAGAGAGAGAGAGAGAGAGAGAGAGAGAGAGAGAGAGATGATAGAATAACTTTGTCATTTTGAATGATAAGTGACTGTAAGATAAGATAGAAGGAAGACAGACAGACAGGCCAACAAACAGATTGATAAACACAACAGCTTGTTTCCCGGAGTTGTGGTTGCTCCATCACTCGAGGCTTCAAGAAAAGTTGGACAACCATTTGGTATAATATTGGTCAGAGGGTTGGACTAGAAGACCTCCAAGATCCCTTCCAAACCTGTTATTCTATGATTCGAAGACATTACCAGGCAGGTTTTTTTTGCACCAGAGCGTGGAACAAGTTTGGCTTGGCCTCTTTCCAAAAATCTTTTTCAGCTCGGCTGCCAAGTTTATAATCTGGGCATTTCCTGGTGATTTGTTCAGATGCAAACCAGGCGTGATTCAGAATGTACTTTTAATCTCCCAGTTCTAGTCTACAGCCCTTTCTACAGGTAGTCCTCAACTTACGGCCGCCACAGAATGGAGCCCAGAATTTCCTTGGCGGAATGAAACATTTAAGTGAGCTTCGTTCCGTTTTACGACATTTCTTGCCACAGTTGTTAAGGGAACCACTGCCGTTGTTCCTTTAGTCACACGGTTGTTAAGTGAATCTGGCTTCCCCAATATTGGCTTGTCAGAAGGTCGCAAAAGGGGATCATATGACCCCAGGACACTGCAACCGTCGTAAATATGAACCATCTTCCAGAAGATTGTAATAATTATATGATCTTCTGGAAGATCAATTCTGTAATTTAATTTAAGCGCAGTGTATGTATGAATGTTGTATGTGCGCACATTTACGCACCGCATGAACTAAAAATTGAGATGGGGCAATTATGTCCTAACCCCATTTTTTGCATCCCTAAATCTCTAACGACTCCCTATTTTCAATTCTCTGGGAAAAGAAACATATGGAAAACAGAGTTTAAACTAGGTTTAATCCAATTAAACAAATATGCTCTTCCCTTATGTAACAAAACAAACTTAAGAAATCCTTTCATTCGCCTTACCTGGATTCACCCCAAAAGTTAACCCTAAATGTCACCTAAGAAAACGGTTGCTCACCTGTTTTACTAAATATAGGTAGTTCTTGATGTACAACCGTTCATTTAGTGACCACAGGTAGTCCTCGACTTATGAAGACAATTGAGGCCAAAATTTATGTCGCTAAGTGAGAAATTTGTCAAGTGAGTTTTGCCCCATTTTACAATCTTTCTTGTCACAGTTGTTAAGTGAATCACCGCAGTTGTTAAATTAGTAACACTGTTTTTAAGTGAATCAGCCTTCCCCATTGACTTTGATTGCCGGAAGGTCGCAAAAGGGGATCACGCAACCCCAGGACACTGCGGCCGTCATAAATATGAGTCAGTGGATAAGTGTCTGAATTTTGATCACGTGATAGCATCCCGGTGGTCACGTGATCAAATTCGGATGTTTGGCAACTGGCTCATATTGATGACGGCCGCAGTGTCGTCCCAGAGTCACGTGATCCCCTTTTGCGACCTTCCGGCAATCAAAGTCAATGGAGAAGGCTGATTCACTTAACAAGCGTGTTACTAACTTAACGACTGCAGCGATTCGTTTAACAAGGGCAGCCAGAAAGGTAATTTGATGGGGCAAAAACTCACTTAGCAATTGTTTAGCAACAGATTTTTAAGTTCAAATGTGGCTGTAAGTTGAAACTATCTGAAACGGTGCAGGTTGTGAGGGTATTGGGGTCCTAGCAGTTGTTCCCACATAAGCTGGGGAGAGGGCTATCTATTTTGCAGGCTGGCTCTGGATTTTGGGGTGCCCTTGGACAGGAGGTTACAGGAACTGGGCATGGCTAACCTAATGAAGAGAAGGACCAGGCTGTCCTTTGGCTTTTGGCAGCCATGTTTGCTGCCTCGGCTCCGCACCGTCGGCTAGGGTTCACCAGTTTGGGGAGGAGAGATGCAGCTCCCCTCTCCCTCCTGGGGGTCCCCCTTCACTTCACCCCCTCTACAGGGGAGGCTTAGATCCAAATTCGGACCCTCAGGCGCCGAGTGTTCGGAGCCGGCCACGGAGGTCGCGGTCCCAGCTTCCGATCGCGCCATAGGAAGAACCGGAAGTCTGATCAAGGAGAGATTCAACCTGGAAATGAGGAACTTTCTGACAGTGGGAACAATCAACCAGTGGAACAGCTTGGGAGCTTCAACACTTGAGACTTAACAAGAAGAGACTGGACTGCCATTTGTCAGAAATGGTGTAGGGTCTCCTGCTTGGGCGGGGGGTTGGACTAGATGACCTACAAGGTCCCTTCCAACTCTGTTAAATCTGTTAAATGTCTCCATTCCCCTCTTACTGTAATTCTGCTTCCTGAACCTTGATGGTCCTCCAAGCCAAATGAGCCAACGGGGGAGTGGGGGAAGCATTTAAGGGACCTCTTCTGCCTTGGGGACCCTGGTTCTGGCGGCCAACCCTCCCGTTTAACTTCTGATGACTTACATGTGATGCTCAGCTCGTAAAACCTGTGTAGCGATGGGGGAGACAAGACGTGGGGTATGAAATCACCCAAGCCGATGGTGCTGAGCGAGATGAAGCAGTAGTAGATAGAGTCCAGAAAGGTCCAGTTGTCCTTTAAGATCCAGAAACAGATGGCTGGGATGATGATGAAGACCGTCAGGGTGGCCAGCCCCAGCCCCATGGAGTGCCCTAAGGCCACGTGTGCCCGTGGGAAGCCCCAGCGGCTGTGAATGTATTGCACCGGCCGGTACGTTAGGATGGGCAACAGGCAGCGGAGTAAACACCGGACGAGCAATATGGTCGCCAGGATGCCCACAAAGCAATAAAGGATGCTGATAATTTTGCCCAAGTCCGAGAGAGGAATCAAGTTTCCGTAACCTAGAATCAAGAAGCAACAGAGAGGATTAAAAATCTGGAAGCTAAACTCTACAATGAGTGATTGAGGGCACCAGGTAGGCCTACTTCAGGGGTCTCCAGATAAGTTGGCAACTTTTAAGACTTGTGTACTTTTAAGAATTGCTCAGCTAGCAATTCTGGGAATTGAAGTCCACGAGTCTTAAAAGTTAATGCCCTAAAATAATGCTATGCTGGCTGGGGGATTCTGGGAGTTGAAGTCCACGAGTCTTAAAAGTTAATGCCCTAAAATAATGCTATGCTGGCTGGGGGATTCTGGGAGTTGAAGTTCACAAGTCTTAAAAGTTGCCAACTTTGGAGAGTCCTGGTTTAGCTGAACGAAGAGAAGGATTAAGGGGAGACATGATAACTCTATTCCAGTACTTGAGGGGCTGTCACAGCAGGGGTGGGTTCCAGCTTACCTCGCTGCCGGTTCGCTCGCTCCCGCGCCTCGTGGGCTCGCCTTGTGGGCACGCGCATGCTGCTCGCGCACACGCATGCGCAGTAACAAAAAATCTGGGGGAAAAAGCTGAAAAAAAGATGGCAACCGCATGCAGAGTGCTGGAATCTCGGCTTTGCACATGCTCAGAAGAATTAAAAAAAATTCAAAAAAAATTCAAAAAATGGAATCCTATGATTCTATTCTATTCTATTCTATTCTATTCTATTCTATTCTATTCTATTCTATTCTATTCTATTCTATTCTATTCTATTCCATTCCATTCCATTCTACTCCACTCCACTCTCCATTCTCTTCTCTCCTTTCTCCTCTCCTTATTTTTATTCTATTCTACTCCACTCCACTCCACTCCATTCTCCAAAGCATTCAAAGTGTTACTCATTTAACAACTGCAGTGATTCCCTTAACAAACGTGGCAAGAAATGTCATAAAATGGGGCAAAACTCACTTAACAAACGTCTCACTTTATTTCGGCCTCAATTGTGTAATGCAGGACTACCTTATATTACAAGTGAAATTTTGTAAATATAAAAAATCTCTCTCTGTCTAGGACAGAGGTCAGCAACCCGCGGCTCTGGAGCCGCATGTGGCTCTTTCATCCCTCTGCTGCGGCTCCCTGTCGCTCAAAATATGCGTCACAACTGCCAATGTGCGACACCCACCGACACACAATTTATTAAGGTATTCGACCCCCAGTAGGCCAACCAAGGATAAATCCAAGAAAAGAAAAGTTTCAAAAGAAAACAGAATCTTTAATTCAACAATACATGCTAGTTTTGTGGCTGCTCAGGAAATAGACACACGGGAAGAGTTTTGTGGCTCCCGGTGTTTTCTTTTCTGTGGGAAATGGGTCCAAATGGCTCTTTGAGTGTTTAAAGTTGCTGACCCCTGGTCTAGAAACACTCTTTTTCCTGATAGGGGTGTAGGAGTGTCAAAGGAGCAAATTATACCCAAGGATTTCCCGCCTGGAAAATTACAATGGATTTGTTCTTAAGGCCTGATGCAGTTTGGTGTGGCTAAATGCCAGAAATTTACTTTGCTTCTCCCAAAAATAATAAGAGGGACATGATGCCCCGCGGGCCTCGGTGACCTTCTACAGAATCTGCCCTCGTGTCCAATTGAAAATAAAAATGAGTTCCCAATTCCCTCGCCACCAGAAGTTGTGGGTGCTCCAACACTGGAGGCTTTTAAGAAGAGATTGCACAGCCATTTGTCCGGAATAGTAATGGGTCTTCTGCGTGAGCAGGGGGTTAGGCCAGAAGATCTCAAAGGTCCCTTCCACCTCGGTTATTCTCCCAGATACCTGCCCTGCGCAGACCCAACTTGGGCTGAGGTTGGACTAGAAGACCTCCAAGGTCCCTTCCAACTCAGTTATTCTCCCGGATACCTGCCCTGCGCAGACCCAACTTGGGCTGGGGTTGGACTAGAAGACCTCCAAGGTCCCTTCCAATAACTCTGTCATTACCTGTCCTGCACAGACCCAACTTGGGCTGGGGTTGGACTAGAAGACCTCCAAGGTCCCTTCCAATAACTCTGTCATTACCTGTCCTGCACAGACCCAACTTGGGCTGGGGTTGGACTAGAAGACCTCTAAGGTCCCTCCCAACTCGGTTATCCTCCCGGATGCCTGCCCTGCGCAGACCCAACCTATGGATGCCTACGTTCCGCCTTCCCCGAGGCCCCTTTGCCCCACCCCACCCTTTGCCCCCAACTGAAGCCGGCTCCACTTGGAGAGCAGACGCGAGTCAGGCGCGTCGTGTGAAGGCGCTCACCGGTGGTGGTGAGGCAGCTGACGGCGAAGAAGAGCGCCGAGGTGAACTCCCAGGCGGGGTCGGCCGAGCCGTTGCCCAGGGCGAAGGCGCCGTAACCGCGGGCGGCCAGGAGTCGCCCCAGCAGCCCGGCCAGCTGCTCTTCGGCCAGGCAGCGCCGGTGCTCGGCCAGCAGGGAGGCGCGGGCGGCTTGCAAGCCGGCCACCATGGCTCGCTCGGCGGGCGCCTCCAGGGCGGCGAAGACGGCGGCGCCCAGCAGCAAGAAGAGCCCGTAGGCGGCCAGCAGCAGCCCGAAGCGCCCCGGCCGCCTCAGCCGCCTCAGCCGCCCCGCCGCCGGCTCCATGCAGGTGAGCTGAGCTGGCAGGTGAGCCGCCCCCCCCCGCAAGCCCCGCCCCCGCCCGGCGCTGGACCCGGCGGCCCTTTGGGGATGGGAGACCAAACTGTTGTAAGTCGAGGGTTACCTGTGAGGGGGGAATGGGAGGCCACTAGGAGATCACGCCTTTGAGACCGGAATACTCCTGACCCTGGAGGCTCTCGCCCACCCCGCTTCAGGGTCCATGTAGGTGAGATGGGAGGCCACTAGGAAATTACGCCTTTCTGACAGGAATGGTCCTGCCATTGGAGGCTCTGGCCCACCCTTTGGGGTCCCTGTAGGATGGGATGGGAGGCCACTAGGAAATCACTCTTTCTGACAGGAATGGCCCTGCCATCGGAGGCTCTCGCCCACCCTTTGGGGTCCCTGTAAATGGGATTGGAGGTCACTAGGAAATCACTCATTTCTGACAGGAATGGTCCTGCCACAGGAGGCTCTGGCCCGCCCTTTGGGGTCCCTGTAGGATGGCATGGGAGGCCACTTGGAGATCACGCCTTTGAGAAGAATGCTCCTGACGCTGGAGGTTCTCGCCCACCCCGCTTCAGGGTCCATATAGGTGAGATGGGAGGCCACTAGGAAATCACTCTTTCTGACAGGAATGGTCCTGCCATCGGAGGCTCTGGCCCGCCCTTTGGGGTCCCTGTAGGATGGGATGGGAGGCCACTAAGAAATCACTCCTTTCTGACAGGAATGGTCCTGCCATTGGAGGCTCTGGCCCGCCCTTTGGGGTTTCTATAGAATGGGATGGGAGGCCACTAGGAAATCACATCTTTGAGACGGGAATGCTGCTGATGTTGGAGGCTCTCGCCCACCCCGCTTCAGGTTCCATGTAGGTGGGATGGAAGGCCACTAGGAAATCACTCCTTTCAGATGGGAATGCTCCTGCTATCGGAGGCTCTTGCCCACCCTTTGGGGTCCCTGTAAATGGGATTGGAGGTCACTAGGAAATCACGCCTTTCAGACAGGAATGCTCCTGACACTGGAGGCTCTTGCCTACCGTTCAGGGACCCTATAGATGAGATTGGAGGCCACTAAGAAAATTTTTTTAAGATGGGAATGGTCCTGCCACTGGAGGCTCTTGCCCCCCTTCGAGGTCCCTGTAGGTGGGATGGGAGGCCACTGGGAAATCACACCTTTAAGATGGGAATGCTCCTGACACTGGAGCTTTCCCCGCCCTTTGGGGTCCCAGTTGGGAAGAAAAGCCTGGCCTGGGGATGTTGCGCGTGAGCGCCGGCCTACCTTGCAGGCTTGTTGTTGGATGGGGAGGGAAGCGAGAAGGATAGGCTGTTTCTCTGCAACCTGTCTATCCCGGGCTTCAAGGCAAGCTGGCCATTGGACAAGCCATTAAAAAGCCCCCGAGGCCAGGATCCTGATCTCCACATTCTTAAAGTCTGTGTGTGAGTGTGTACATGTGTACGTGTGCACTCAATTCCATTTTTTCTTCCTGTACAAAATGTGCCAAACCAGCCTCTTTCCTTTGACTTCAGTCCAATTGGTGACTTTGCTGATGTGTCCGTAGCATGCCGGACATTTATTTATTTAGCGTATAAAGTAGGTAGAACATATAATATCATAGAAGGGACCTTTGCATCCCCCCTGCAAAGCAGGAGACCCCCTCCCATTTGAGACAAATGGCTGTCCAGTCTCTTCCTAAAAACTTCCAGTGATGAAGCACCCACAATTTCTGGTGGCACGCTGTTCCACAGGTTAATTGTCCTCACTGTCAGGAAATTTCTCCATAATTCCAGGTTGCTTCTCTCCTTGATTAGTTTCCATCGGTTGCTTCTTGTCTTGCCTTCTGATGCTTTGGAGAATAATTTGACCCCCTCTTCTTTGGGGCAGCCCCTCAAATACTGGAAGACTGCTATCATGTTGCCTTCTTTTCTCTGGACTGGCCAAACCCAATTCCTGCGACCGTTCCTTCTATGTTTTAGTCTCCAGACCTTTAATGATCTTAGTTGCTCTTCTTTGCACTTTCTTTCCAAAGTCTCAACATCTTTTTTGTAATGTGGTGACCAAAACTGGATGCAGTATTCCAGGTCTGGCCTTACTAAGGCTTTGTAAAGTGACATGGCATAACATACATGGATTTACAATGTATATTAATATTTCATCTAAGTTAAAAACACAGTAAAATATGAAAGTTAACAAAAAAAATCTATATTCAGATACTGGTGTCTTGGCCATCTAACCAGCATTAGATGGTTAGGTTGTTTATCTGAAGGGCAGCATCGTTTATCTGAAAGAAATCAGAAACTGGACCGGTGTATGCCGTCAGCTTGCAGCTGATCATTATTTATTTATTTATTTATTTATTTATTTATTTATTTATTTATTTATTTATTTATTTATTTATTTATTTATTTATTTATTTATTTATTTATTAACAGTTAATTAATTAATTAATTAATTAATTAGATTTATATACCACCTCACAGTGCAAGCACTCTCTAAGCGGTTTACACCAGTAAGCAATGTATATTTACATTGCCCCCAACAATCTGGGTCCTCATTTTACCTACCTCGGAAGGATGGAAGGCTGAGTCAACCTTGAGCCGGTGAGATTTGAACCGCTGACCTGCGGATCACAGTCAGCTTAAGTGGCCTGCAGTATTGCACTCTACCCGCTGTGCCACCTCGGCTCTTCTATTTACAGTTTGATGTAGATTCTCGTCTGAAAGGAGTGATTTCCTAGTGGCCTTCCATCCCACCTACAGGTAGCCCTTGACTTGCAACAATTTGTGTAGTGACTATTCAAAGTTATAACGGCACAGAAAAGAAGTGACTTATGACCGTTTTTCTCACTTGCTGCATCCCCGTGGTCACCTGATCAAAATTCAGACGCTTAGTAACTGACTCATATTTATGACGGCCGCAGTGTCCCGGGGTCACGTGATCCCCGTTTGCAACCTTCTGACCAGCAAAGTCAATCGGGAAGCCAGATTCACTTAACAACAGTGTTATTAATTTAACAGTTGCGGTGATTCACTTAGCAACTGTGTTACTAACTTAACCACTGCAGGGATTCACTTAACCACTGTGGCAGGAAAGGTTGTAAAACGGGGCAAAACTCATACAAAGGTCTCACTTAGCAACAGAAATGTTGGGCTCAATTTTGGTCGTAAGTCGAGGATTACCTGTATTCACTGGGCCCAGAACTTATTTCCTTTTTCTCAAATCGCTGCCCTCCTGCTGTTCCTGTTTTGCCAAAGGATTCCTTCCTGTTACTTTCTACAACGACCCTATCAGGTAGGCCAGTCACATCCTTCCTGTCTGGATGGAAGTCATTTTGACTAAACTGTCACTTGTCTCGCAACGTCGATGTCAGCTCAGTACTCGGTAGCAAACCCAGAAACTTAACATCCAGGATCAGAATAGTTTTTGTATATTTATAGGAACTTCCTCCCTTCAATGAATTAATTGCCTCATTTACTTGCAAATATGTTAAGCTGCTCAGCTATGCATTATCTCCACAAACGACTCAGGGAGGTTTCCAAATGTATTCTGGGTGGTTTCATTGCTATGGGGTGCAAAATCAGGTGCCTTGGAGTATAGCTTGACTCCCTCTTCTTTGGGGCAGCCCCTGAGATATTGGAAGACTGCTATCATGTCTCCCCGGGTCCTTCTTTTCATTAAACTAGACATACCCAGTTCCTGCAACCGTTCATCGTAGGTTTTAGCCTCCAGGCCTTTGATCATCTTAGATAGATTCAGATTAACAGAGATGGAAGGGACCTTGTAGGTCATCTAGTCCAACCCCGCCCCCTGGCCCAAGCAGGAGACCCTACACCGGTTCTGACAGTCCAGTCTCTTCTTGAAAGCCTCCAGTGATGAAACTTTATTCAATCATCTTTATTGCTCTTCTCTGCACTCTTTCCAGAATCTCAATTTTTGTTTGAAAATAAATGACCCCCCTCGTAAAGTTTTTTTTTCTTAGCTTGGCAGTCATTAGAACCCAAATTCTGGGTTGCTTTATGCTCTGTATTAGGTCAGTATTTCCCAAGCTCAGTGGCTTTCTAACAGAGAATGGCTGCAGGTTTTGGGTCTGGCTATTTATTTGTTTGTTTGTTTGTTTGTCAAACATGTACAAGACAGTAGGTATTGGTATAAACATAAACATGATCTTCCGTTTCTAGCTGGTCTTCGCATGCGCGTGCGTGCCAGAAACTAGACCAGGTGGCTGGTGCGCATGCGCGTGCCGGAAACTGGAAGATCAACTTCCCGGCGCAGCTGCTTTTTTTTTTTTTCCAGTGCGCCCCCCCCCCCCCCCGTTTTGGCACTCGGTCCTGAAAAGGTTTGCCAACACTGGTATAGGTTCTGCTTGAGCAGGGGGCTGGACTAGAAGACCTCCAAGGTTCCCTCCAGCTCTATTCTATTCTCTATTCTCTTCTAGTGACAGAATAAGAGTTGGAAGGGACCTTGGAGGTCTTCTAGTCCAACCTCTAACCGTATGTTTTGCCTCCAGGCCGCTAATCATCCCTGTTGCTCTTCTCTGCCCCCTTTCAAGAGTAACATATTAACAGAGTTGGAAGGGACCTTGCAGGTCATCTAGTCCAACCCCCTGCCCAAGCAGAAGACCCTACACCTGCCTCTACCTAGGATAGAACTCCCAACCTCCTGATTATGAGGCAAGAGCTTCACCTGCCAGCAGTGTGCAGCAGCAGCCAAAAAGGCCAACGCAGTCCTGAGCTGCATAAATAGAAGGATACACTCAAGGACCAGAGAGGTACTAGTACCACTCTATAAAGCCTTGGTCAGACCACACCTAGAGTACTGCATCCAGTTTTGGTCACCACACTACAAAAAAGACATTGAAACCTTAGAGAAAGTGCAGAAGAGAGCAACCAGGATGATAAAGGGTCTGGAAAATAAAACATACAAAGAGCGGTTGCAGGAACTGAGCTTGGCCAGTCTGGCGAAGAGAAGGACCAGGGGTGACATGATAGGAAGTGTTCCAATACTTGAGGGGCTGCCACAGAGAGGAAGGGGGCAGGCTGTTCTCTACGGCACCAGAAAGCCAAACAAGGAATAACGGATGGAAGCTGACCAAGGAGAGATTCAACCTGGAAGTGAGGAGAAACTTTCTGATGGTGAGAGCGATCAACCAGTGGAACAGCTTGCCAGCGGAGGTCGTGAGAGCCCCAACACTTGCGACCTTCAAGGGGAGACTGGACTGCCATCGGTCTCAAATGGTGTAGGAACTCCTGCTTGAGCAGGGGGTTGGACTAGATGACCTACAAGGTCCCTTCCAACTCTAATAATAAATCTAAATCTAAACCTCTAGGAGTCTCAACGTCTTTTTTATAGTGTGGTGAACAAAAACTGGACGCAATATTCCAGATGCAGTATTCTCTATACCAGTGGTATTAATTCCTCTCTACTAATCAATATTTATATTAGAGGAACAATTGTTGGACAGGCTGATGTTCTTCCTTCAAGGAAAAAAATTTGGCGACCGCTCAGAGCATCGTGGAAAGTTGGTTAAGAGGAAGATAACCAGCTGCCAGTTAGCACAAAGGCTGCATAAATTAGGGGGGTGGGAATTCCTTATCAGGTTGTAACCATATCCTTTTCTTTACTCGCTCATGGTAGGAAGGAAGACACGTGATGTGCGTTTAGCAGCAAATTTCAACCTATGGCAGTGCTTTAGTTTAAGCAGAGGAGGGCAAACCTCCCCCCCCCCACAAAAGTCAGGGATTTCCCCCCCACCCCTGCCCCATTCATTTTTGCAAATGGATTCACAGCCTCAGAGGTGAAGTTAAGTGAATTGCACGATTCACTTAAGAACTGCAATGCTTCACTTAACAACCACAGCAAAAACAAAAACAAAAAATCAAATGGGACAAAGTTAACAACGGCCTCGTTTTAGCAACAGAAATTCCGGTTTCCGAAATCTGCATTTTCAGAGACGATTCGCTGCGGATAAAGGAGCTAGTCCCTCACGTTTGCCCATACAGGGAAGTCCTTGAATTGCGACCACAAGGGAGCCCGACATTTCGGTAGTGAAGCGAGACATTTGTTAAGCGAGTCATTGCCCCGTTTTACGACCTTTCTTGCCACAGTTGTTAAGCAAACCCCTGCAGTTGATAAGCCGGTCACCCGGCGGGTCGTTAAGTGAATCTGGCTTCCCCAGCGACTTGGCTTGTCCGAAGGTTGCAAAAGGGGAAATCATTTGACCTTGGGACACAGCCACGGTCGTAAGTATGAACCAGTTGTGCCAAGCCTCTGAATTCTGATCACATGAGCATGGGGTTGTAACTGTGAAAAACGGTCGTAAGTCGCTTTTTCGAGTGCCCTTGGAACTTTGAACAGTCACTAAATGAACTGTTGTAAGTTCGAGGACTACCTGTATAAGTGGAGGGTGGAATGAGCACAATGTGGTTTTGAGCCTGCAATTTGGCAGTTCGAATCTCACCAGGCTCAAGGTTGACTCAGCCTTCCGTCCTTCCGAGGTGGGTCAAATGAGGACCCAGATTGTTGGGGGCAAATAGGATGACTCTGTAAACCGCTTAGAGAGGGCTGTAATGGACTGTGAAGCGGTATATAAGTCTAAGTGCTATTGCTCTTTTCCTTCCTTCCTTCCTTCCTTCCTTCCTTCCTTCCTTCCTTCCTTCCTTCCTTCCTTCCTTCCTTCCTTCCTTCGCTGACTCTGTAAATCGCTTAGAGAGGGCTGTAAAGCACTGTGAAGCGGTATATAAGTCTAAGTGCTGTTGCTGTTTTCCTTCCTTCCTTCCTTCCTTCCTTCCTTCCTTCCTTCCTTCCTTCCTTCCTTCCTTCCTTCCTCCCCAGTTGTCAGAATGTAGTATTGTAGGCTAACTCTGCCCACTGCCAGCGGTTCGATCCTGACCGGCTCAAGGCCTTCCATCCTTCCGAGGTGGGTCAAATGAGGACCCAGATTGTTGGGGGCAAGCGGATGACTCTGTAAACCGCTTAGAGAGGGTTGTAAAGCACTGTGAAGCGATATATAAGTCTAAGGGCTATTGCTATTGCAACTAGATGCCACCCAACTCTATGCGCAACAATGCACAATCCCTCTTTTCCTCCATTTTTTTTGTGTGTGTGGCCGATCCGAATTCCCAAACAGACACGTTGCGCAGAATGGCAATATCCAGAGGTTTATTTGGTCTCGTTTCACAGGCTCGGCCCGCCCAGTGCTGGGACGGTCCTGAACACAGTTGGCTCCCTCCCTCCCTGCTCACGGGAGTGTGTGCGTGCGCGCGCATACGGAGGAGGAGGAGGCAGTCAGAGCAGAGGGAGCCCGGCACATGGGTGAATTTCAAGTAGGGGAAAGAAGACACAGTAGAATTGCACGCACAAAGTGCTTTGGGAATGCCTCGGTTGTGCGGGAATTTCCTCTGCTTTTCACTTTGGCCTCAAGACGAGGGCTGAGGAGGGGGCTGCACGGACACCCCCCCATTTGTTCCCCAGCCCCTCTTATCCTTGGCTCTCTTGGTGTGCAAAATGACAAATTTTGGGCAAAGGCCTCAATTGGCTGGAATTTTTTTTCGGGGGGGGGGAGGGGCAGGGAATGGAAAACTAACCAGGACCGTGGGGGGGGGGGGGCAGTCTCGATCCCGGTGTCATTTCCCACCCACCCACCATGAAATGGGGAAGACCCACTGGCGTGGGGAGGGGGGAAAAAAGGGAGCAGAGGCAAGAACCCAGATAGCTGCCTGTAAGGAGGAACCAGGATGGCAACGGGAAAAGGGCACCACAAGGAGAGCCACCACTGGCTGTGACAGCTTAGTGTTCATTGCATAGTGGAGAGGTGGGGGAGGAAGTTAGCCCCTCTTTGCGTGTCCCCCAGTTTTTTAAAAATGTCCTTCCCTGTAGAAAGCAGTCTGTGGTCCTCGGCTCTTTGGCCACGCGACAGGCCACGGTCCCGCCAGGTGACCTGGCAGGCGTATTTCTGGAAACAGCGCGTCCCTGATCATTTGTGGATCGTACTTCCCGGGGGGCAGGAGGTCTTCCCCCACCAGGACGAGGCTGGCAAAACCTCTTGCGGAGTTGGGAGTGGTCTGGAGGTCCAGCAAACCGTGGGGCCGAGCGTCTCTGAGGCTGCCCGCGCGGAGGTCCCGAGAAAAGGGTCGGCGGGTGCCGAAAAGTCCCCCCAGGCGAAGGGATCCGAAGTGGGCGCCCCGAAAGGATTGGTGCTTTCGGGACCGAGTGGTTTGAGCTGACGTGGACCCAGGCGGGGGGACTGGACCGGGGTGACCGCTGGCGAGGCGCGGGATCCTGACGACACGAAGCTCCAGGGGTCGATCCGGCTGCGGATAGGGGAGGGGCGGGGGCGGGAAATGAGGGTGGGGTGAAGGGAGGGGCGAGGGGAGTGGGGGCTGCGGGGGGAGGAGGGAGACAGGAAAGCGCCTTCTGCGGAAAGAGAGGAAGAGCAAAGCTGCAATTGATCTAGGGAAGACATTCAGGTGCATCTAAGCTACAGATGGGTGGACTTCCAGAATCCCCCAGCCAGCATGCTTTAAGATGGGTGGACTTCCACTCCCAGAATCCCCCAGCCAGCTTGCTTTAAGATGGGTGGACGTCAACTCCCAGAATCCCCCAGCCAACATGCTTTAAACAATTGTGATCATAAATTGAGGACTACCTCTACTTTGCAACTTTAAAATGTGTGGACTTCCCAGAATCCCCCAGCCAACATGCTTTAAGGTGGGTGGACTTCCACTCCCAGAGGTGGGTGGACTTCCACTCCCAGAATCCCCCAGCCAGCATGCTTTAAGATGGGTGGACTTCAACTCCCAGAATTCCCCAGCCAGCATGCTTTAAGATGGGTGGACTTCAACTCCCAGAATCCCCCAGCCAGCATGCTTTAAGATATTTGGACTTCAACTCCCAGAATCCCCCAGCCAGCATGTTTTAAGATGGGTGGACTTCCACTCCCAGAATTCCCCAGCCAGCATGCTTTAAGGTGGGTGGACTTCAACTCCCAGAATCCCCCAGCTAGCATGCTTTAAGGTGGGTGGACTTCCACTCCCAGAATTCCCCAGCCAGCATGCTTTAAGGTGGGTGGACTTCCACTCCCAGAATCCCCCAGCTAGCATGCTTTAAGGTGGGTGGACTTCCACTCCCAGAATCCCCCAGCCAGCATGCTTTAAGGTGGGTGGACTTCCACTCCCAGAATCCCCCAGCCAGCATGCTTTAAGGTGGGTAGACTTCCACTCCCAGAATCCCCCAGCTAGCATGCTTTAAGGTGGGTGGACTTCCACTCCCAGAATTCCCCAGCCAGCATGCTTTAAGGTGGGTGGACTTCCACTCCCAGAATTCCCCAGCCAGCATGCTTTAAGGTGGGTGGACTTCAACTCCCAGAATCCCCCAGCCAGCATGCTTTAAGGTGGGTGGACTTCCACTCCCAGAATTCCCCAGCCAGCATGCTTTAAGGTGGGTGGACTTCCACTCCCAGAATCCCCCAGCTAGCATGCTTTAAGGTGGGTGGACTTCCACTCCCAGAATCCCCCAGCCAGCATGCTTTAAGGTGGGTGGACTTCCACTCCCAGAATCTCCCAGCCAGCATGCTTTAAGGTGGGTGGACTTCCACTCCCAGAATCCCCCAGCCAGCATGCTTTAAGGTGGGTAGACTTCCACTCCCAGAATCCCCCAGCTAGCATGCTTTAAGGTGGGTGGACTTCCACTCCCAGAATCCCCCAGCCAGCATGCTTTAAGGTGGGTGGACTTCCACTCCCAGAATCCCCCAACCAGCATGCTTTAAGATTGATGGACTGCTGCCACTCACCCCATTTTTGGGCCTTGGTGGTCTGGCCTTCCGCGACCTGTGGCACCCTGGGTGACTCTTGTATCCAGAGGGGCGGCAAGGCAGTCCTGTCCCCCACCGAGGCCAGGTCAATGAGGAGATCCGTGGCAGCCTCATCCTTGCAGGGCTCCACCTGTAGAGCAGGTGTGGGGTCACTTCGGGGAGACAGCTTCCTAGAAGTTGGCCCATCCACGGGCCCCTCCGAAGAGGGGACCGGCAACTCTCGGCCCAAGCCCAGGGAAGCCAGCAAGGCTGAACCCCGGAGTAGAACCCTCTGGATGAGTCGGGGCCCGTTTGGCCTTTCCAGTATCTGGTCCTCAGTTTCGGCAGAGTTGACGGGAACGTCACCTGGAAGGACGAGAAAAAGATAAGCGTTAATTTAAATTAAACTCAAATTTAAACCCAGATTGGATTGGGTTTCCTCTCATTAGCCTATAGATTGGGGTCTGTTTCTTTCTCTAATATATTTCACCTCGCTTTTCAGACTGATGGGCTTCCAGAATGAAAAAAATTAGATTAGGCTGCTCTTTTTAACATCCAAAAAAAAGGCACAGCATAAAAGGAAAGATAAAGAGGAGGAAAGAGAAAAAATAAGATGTTCTATCCAGGGGTGAGTTCTAACTTACCTCGCCGCCGGTTCGCTTCCTCCTGCGCCGCGTGGCTGCATGCGCATTGTGTGCCGCGTGGGTAGGCCACGCGCACATGTGCAGTGCCGAAAACTCGGTTTCTGCGCATGCGCAGAAGCAAAAAACCAGGAAAAAACAGCTTCTGCGTATACGCAGAAGCCATAAACAAGATGGCGGCGCCCACGGACCGGCAGCGACAGAACCGGCTCTGTGACGTCACCACCGGTTTACTACCGGTTCTATAGAACTGGTCCGAACCGGGAGCAACCCACCTCTGGTTCTATCCTTTAAAATGGATCAGTGCTAATTTTTGGCTTGGAATAGAGCCAACATCATGATATAATAACTAAAAATGACTATTGGGGCATTTTTATATTGTCTCTTTAGGAAGTACAAGGGAGACCTCGATTTATGACGATTGAGCCCCAAATTTCTGTTGCTAAGAGAGACAGTTGTTAAGCGAGCCTTGCCCTGTTTTACGACCTCTCTTGTCACGGTTGTTAAGTGAATCACTGCAGTTGTTAAATTAACTAACACCGTTGTTAAGTGAATCCGGCTTTCCTATTGACTTGGCTTGTCAGAAGGTCGCAAAAGGGGATCACGTGACCCCAGGACACTGCGACCGTCATAAATACGAATCCGACTTGCCAAGTGTACGACTTTCAATCACATGACCGGGGGGGGGGGAATGCTGCAATGGTCGTAAGTGTGAAAAATGGTCACAAGTCACTATTTTTCAGGGCTGTTTTAACTTGGAACGGTCATTAACCGAAACAGACCAAAAGGAGAAGGAAGAGACTCACCGTTCTGGCTGGGCTGAGAATGGAGCTGTGAGTGGACAGGGGAACCGGCCGGTTCTACGTACCACGTCGTTTCTTCTGGCCGCGATCGTCTCCTGCCATGGAGAGAAACAAGGGTCGGGTGACAATTCTGACACGTCTGATCTGTGGGAGTCCCTGACTTCGCCAAAAATATTTTTTATTATATTCTCCATTTTATTCTGATGCTCAATGTGAGCTGTTAACTTTGAACAGATTAACAGAGTTGGAAGGGACCTTGTAGGTCATCTAGTCCAACCCCTCCCCCCGCCCAGGCAGGAGACCCTACACCATTTCTGACAGATGTCAGTCCAGTCTCTTCTTGAAAGCTTCCAGGGATGAAGCTCCCACAACTTCCGAGGGCAACTTCTGTTCCATGGGTTAATTGTTCTCAATGTCAGAAAATCCCTCCTTATTTCCAGGTTGAATCTCTCCTTGTTCAGTTTCCATCCATTATTCCTTGTCTGGCCTTCGGGTGCTTTGGAAAATAGCTTGACCCTAATATATTGACCCAATATTTGTGGCAGCCCCTCAAATATTGGAAGACTGCTCTCATATCTCCCCTGGTCCTTCTCTTCATTAGACTAGCCATGCCCAGTTCCTGCAACCGATCTTCGTATGTTTTACCCTCCAGGCCTTTGATCATCTTAGATTGATTCAGATTAAAAGAGATGGAAGGGACCTTGTAGGTCAGAGGTCTTCAAACTTGGCAACTTTAAGACTTGTGGACTTCAACTTCCAGAATTCTCCAGCCAGCTATGCTTTTAAGACTTCTCCAGCTATGTTGGCTGGAGAATTCTGGGAGTTGAAGTCCACAAGTCTTAAAGTTGCCAAGTTTGGGGACCCCTGTTGTAGGTCATCTAGTCCAACCCCTACTCAAGCAGGAGACCCTGCCTACACCATTTCTGACCAATGACAGTCCAGTCTCTTCTTGAAAGCCTTCAGTGATGAAGCTCCCACAACTTCCGAAGGCAACTTTTGTTTGATTGTTCTCACTGTCAGAAAAATTCTTATTATTTCTAGGTTGAATCTCTCCTTGATCAGTTTCCATCCATTATTCCTTGTCTGGCCTTCAGCAGCCTTGGAAAATAGCTTGACCCCCTCCTCTCTGTGGCAGCCCCTCAAATATTGGAAGACTGCTCTCATGTCTCCCCTGGTCCTTCTCTTCACTAGACTAGCCAGGCCCAGTTCCTGCAACCGTTCTTCATATAATTTTTGCCTCCAGTCCCCTCATCATCCTGGTTGCTCTTCTCTGCACTTTTTCTAGAGTCTCAACCTCTTTTTTATAGTGTGGTGAACAAAACTGGATGCGGTACTCTTAAGTGTGTAGGGTTTCTTAACCATAGCAATTTTAAGATGTGTGGACTTCAAGTCCCAGAATTCCCCAGCCAGCATGGAATTCTGGGAGTTGAAGTCCGCACATCGTAGAGTTGCAAAGTCCTCAATTTACAGCCACAATCGATCCCAACATTTATGTTGCTGAGTGAGAAATTTGTTAAGTGAGTTTTGCCCCATTTTACGACTTTTACGACTTATTAAGTGAATCACTGCAGTTATTAAGTTAGTAACACCGTTGTTAAGTGGATCTGGGTTCCCCACTGCCTTTGCTTGTCAGAAGGTCGCAAAAGGGGATCACTGCGACTGTCATAAATATGAAGCAGTTGCCAAGCAGCTGAATTTTGTTGTAAGTGTGAAAAATGGTCATAAGTCACTTTTTTCAGTGTCATTGTAACTTCGAACGGTCACTAAGCGAACTGTTGTAACTCAAGGACTATCTGTATTCCTTTAACAAAGAAGAAAAGAATCACTTTGTAAGCAGACCTTGATTTACGACCGTAACTGAGCTCAGAATTGTGGCAGATGTTAAGCGGGTCACCACATGATTGCACTGAATTTTATAATTTTTTGTTGCAACGAAAATTTTTTGCCATTTTTTTTGGTTGTTAAGCGAATGTCACAGTCATTAAATGAATCAAGTTCATTCTTCAATGGGCTTTTTTTTTTGTTGTTGCCAGAATTAAATGCTGGAATTTGACCAAACCCACCCAAAATCATGGTCACAAGATACTGCAAACAGTCGTAAATGAGAAACGGTTGTGATTACGAGACTGTGGGGAGATCTGAACGGTCGTTAAGCGAGGACTACTCATTTTTTTGGGTGGGGAAGAAATGTCGCAAGATGGGGACAAGATACCTCATTCCACTCCCTAAACTGAGCTACAAGAATCCTATTAATTGGTAGAAGGGGATTGCCCCGACCAATGGTGAAGAGGGTGAGATAGATGCTCTCTACCTGCCGTTTTGCGTACTGCCCTCAGACATTTTAGGGGAGCCCGGGCTCTTGGTATGGCCGTTCCAGGTCTCATCGCCCCGACGGGCTGGTTGACGGTTCCAGTTCTGGTCATTTTCACTCGGTTCCACTGTGGGAAGGACAAACAAATTATGGGCAATGAAACAAACTGCACACTTCCAACCACAGCAATACATAGGTAGTCCTCGACTTATGACCACAATTGAGCCCAAAATTTCTGTTGCTAAGTGAGGCATTGGTTAAGTGAGTTTTGCTCCGTTTTACCACCTTTCTGGCCACAGTGGTTAAGTGAATCATTGCGGTGGATAAGTTAGTAACATGGTTGTTAAGTGAATCTGGATTCCCCATTGGCTTGTGGCTTGTTCAAAGGTCACAAAGGGTGGGGGATCACATAATCTTGGGACACAGCAATGGTCATAAGTATGAACCAGCTGCCAGTCTTCCAGTATTGGAGGGGCTGCCCCAAAGAAGAGGGGAGGGGGTCAACTTATTTTCCAAAGCACCAGAAGGCAGGAGAAGAAACAATGGATGGAAACTAATCAAGGAGAGATGTGACCTGGAACTAAGGAGAAATGTCCTGACAGTGAAGACAACTAACCAGTGGAACAGCCTGCCACCAGAAGCTGTGGGTATTTCATCAACCTAGAACAGGGGTCCCCAACCCCAGGACTACGGCCCACTAACGGGCCTTGAGCCCTTCAGAAGTGGGCCGCGGAAGTGGACTCCATTAGGGCCTTCTTGTCTTCCTCTAATACAGAGCTCTTCAAACTTGGTAACTTTAAGACTTGTGGACTTCAACTCCCAGAATTCTCCAGCCAGCAGAGCTGCCTGGAGAATCCTGGGAGTTGAAGTCCACAAAGTTGCCACGTTTGAGGACCCTTGCTCAAGTAATATTCGACTTAAAACCACAATTGAGACTGGACCCTTCGTGGCTAACCAACGTAGCGTGTCTCATTTTATGATCTTTCTGGCTGCAGTCCCTAAGTGAGTCATCAGGGTAATTATGCAAATCCAGCCTCCCCCGCTGTCTCTGCCTGTCATAACCGGCTGGGAAGATCCTAAATGGCGATCACGCGATTGCGGGATCCTGCAACCGTTGTAAATCTGAGCCCCATGGCCCAAGCACCTGACTTTTGATCACGTCACCGCAGGGACGTTGCAACGGTCTTAAGTTTGAGGACTGGCTTGCAAGTCACTTTTTTTCCCCAGGGCCTTCATAAGCAAAGAGTTGCTGAATGGAGGATCCTGGGTGCTCTTTGAGTTTGGTGGTTTTATTGTAGATGTTTTGTTACTCATCATCAGTGCTAGAAGAGTAGGGTTTGCGGAGTGGAGGAGGAGGAGGAGGAGGAGGAGGAGGAGGAGGAGGAGGAGGAGGAGGAGGAAGGACTGTGGGGTCCTTGGTGCTCTCAGAGCTTGGTGGTTTTCTTGCAGACGTTTCATTACCCAACTAGGTAATGCCATCAAGAGCCGAGGTGGCGCAGCAGTTAAGAGTGCAGTACTGCAAGCCACTTTAGCTGACTGTTATTCAGCAGTTCAGCTGTTCAAATCTCACCGGCTCAAGGTTGACTCAGCCTTCCATCCTTTCATAGGTAGGTAAAATGAGGACCCAGATTGTTGGGGGCAATGTAAATATATACATTGCTTAATGGTGTAAACCGCTTAGAGAGTGCTTGCACTATGAGACGGTAAATAAGTCTCACTAATAAATAAATAAATAAATTGGAGGGGGAGGAGGGGGAGGGGGAGGACTGTAGGGTCCTTGATGCTCTCTGAGCTTGGTTATTTTCTTGCAGACGTTTCATTACCCAACTAGGTAACGTCATCAGAGAGGGAGGAGGAGGAGGAGGACAGTAGGGTCCTTGGTGCTCTCTGAGCTTGGTTTTTTTTTTGCAGACGTGTCATTGCCCAACTAGGTAACTTCATCAGTGCTAGAAGGGAGCTGGGTTTGAGGAGGAGGAGGAGGAGGAGGAGGAGGAGGAGGAGGAGGAGGAAGGAGGACTGTAGGGTCCTTGGTGCTCTCTGAGCTTGGTTGATTTCTTGCAGACGTTTCATTACCCAACTAGGTAACTTCATCAGTGTTAGAAGGGAGCTGGGTTGGAGGAGGAGGAGGAGGAGGAAGGAGGACTGTAGGGTCCTTGGTGCTCTCTGAGCTTGGTGGTTTTCTTGCAGACGTTTCATTACCCAACTAGGTAACTTCATCAGTGCTAGAAGGCAGCTGGGTTTGAGGAGGAGGAGGAGGAGGAGGAGGAGGAAGGACTGTAGGGTGATTGGTGCTCTCTGAGCTTGGTGGTTTTCTTGCAGACATTTCATTACCTAACTAGGTAACAGCACCAGTGCTAGAAGGGAGGGAGGTTTGTGGAGTGGAGGAAAATTAAAGGAAGAGGAGGAGGAAGACGACTGTGGTGCCCTTGGTGCTCTGTGAGAACATTTCATTACCCAACTAGGTAAATTCATCAATGCTCACAGAAACCAAACTCCCCTCCCTTCTAGCACCGATGATGTTACCTAGTTGGGTAATGAAACGTCTGCAAGAAAACAATCCAGCTCAGAGAGCATCAAGGACCCCAAAGTTCAACCCTGAGCTACAAATATTCTGTCGGTCACTAAATGAATGGTCGTATAAGTTGAGGACATCCCCTATCGGCATCTAAGCTTGTTGAGATGTGTGTTGGGGATTTGTCCGGAGGGAAATCCATGCCACTCACACTGGATAGCTCGAAATCGTGGGAAGGTAGGGGAGCCTCCAGCGCCTGCATCGAAGAAATCCTTCCTTTTGTCCAGCCCTGGAGACGCTTGAACCGTGATGCGATGCTTAAAATCTGACAAAAGAAAGGAGAGAAAAACCATGGAAACCACATTGAAGCTGACAGAGTCAGAACTAGCATTTTCTGCACCTGTCAAGCTGTGTGTTAACCCTGGTTAGGGATTTTTCTCGTTTTGAAAAAAGAGAAAAAAATTTTTAAACCCCAATTAAAACGAGGTGAACAGCATGATTGTAGAAGTTTAAACCATGATCTCCAACCATGGCATCTCGCTGGCTAGGGAATTCTGGGAGTTGAAGTCCACAAGTCCTAAAGCCGCCACGATAGGAGACCCCTGGTGTAAAAAAATATTTAAGTAGCGATTACAGGTCAAAGAGAAAAAAATAAATAAATGCTGCCTTTTTTATTTCCTTATAGGGGACTTGGGGCATTTTGGCTGGTTTTATTAAACCCTATTTTTGGATCGATTGTACTTTTTCTTCCAATGTGAATAATACGATGAAGCTTGGGGTTAGCACTTCCAGAAAATACAGGATTGTTCTAGAAGGAGCAAATGAATTTGGAGGGGGTGCCGTTTTCAATTGCTCCCAGATCAAACGTGGTCTCCTGACAGGTGAATGTGAGACATCTATTTCCCAGAAACCCTGAGGGTACCACATTATTTCCCAGAATTCCCGAGGGCACCATATTTAGTTCCCAGAATTCTTGAAGGCACCACATTATTTCCCAGAATTCCCGAGGGCACCATATTTATTTCCCAGAATCCCTGAGGGCACCATATTTATTTCCCAGAATTCCTGAGGGCATCACATTATTTCCCAGAATTCCAGAGGGCACCATATTTATTTCCTAGAATTCCAGAGGGCACCACATTATTTCCCAGAATCCCTCAGTGCACCGTATGTATTTCCAAAAATCCCTGGGGCAAAACATTTATTTCCCTGGTTTCCCACGTGCCCCATATTTATTTCCCAGAATTCCTATTTCCCAGAATGTATTTCCCAGAACCTCCGTGTGTGCCCCATTTATTTCCCAGAATCCCTCAGTACACAGTATTTATTTCCCAGAATCCCCGAGAACCAGGGGCGGGTTGCTCCTCCGTCGCTACCAGTGCGCTGCACGCGCATCGCCATATTGCAGGGGCTCGAAGCGAAATCTTGCCGAAATCTCTTCCGTGTGTCCCTTCGTAAGATTTCGGTGAGATTTCACTTCCGGGCATGCGCAGGAAGCCAAAAAATTGCCAAAAAAAGATAGTGGACCAGTGAAGACAGCACCGGAGCCTCCGCACGCAAATTGCGCAATCGGCGGCTCCCTACCGGAGCTGCGCACTGGACCAAACCGGTAGGAACCCACTCCTGCCGAGAACGCTGGTCCGTTGCCATTGCAACCCGCAACAAATACCAGATCCTGGTAAAACAACCCTCCCGGGATTCAGAAGGAGCAAGGTGGGCTCTAGCCCACAGGGCCTTTCCCCAGAGTCCGGCTTCCAACCCGGCCTTCTTACCGAGCGGCATGCTGATGCGCTCGCTGTCCCGTCCTCTGAGCTTGTTGCGCTTGAAGGTTCCCTTGCGCTTCTTCACGTGCGGCCGATCGCGGTTCATCTGCTGGATGAGGAGGCTGAGCTCGCGCTCAAAGACCTCCAGCTCCCACTGGGCCAGTTCGTGTTCCCGTTGGCGGAGGAATTCCTCCTGCGATTTTTGCTTCAGGGCCGCCTGCTTCAGCTCTTCCTCCCGGCTCAACAGCTCCTGGGGAGAGAAACGGATCCTGAACAATCCCCCACCTGTGAGAGAGGGAAACTCTGGGTCGTCCCCCCCCCCGGAGGAGATCCTTGAATCCTCCGGTCAAGAGCTGAGGTGGCGCAGTGGTTAAAATGCAGCACTGCAGTTCAGCTGTTCAAATCTCACTAGGCTCAAGGTTGACTCAGCCTTCCATCCTTCCGAGGTCGGTAAAATGAGGACCCAGATTGTTGGGGGCAATATGCTGAACTCTGTAAACCGCTTAGAGAGGGCTGTAAAGCACTATGAAGCAGTATATAAGTCTAAGTGCTATTGCTATTGCTATGATGTGATCTACAGTTTGATGTAGATTCTCGTCTTAAAGGAGTGATTTCCTAGTGGCCTCCCATCCCACCTACAGGCAGTCCTCGACATACAACAATTCCTTTAGTGAAATGTTCGAAGTTACAACGGCACCGGGAAAAAAAGGTTTTTCACCCTTACAACCGTTGCAAGCATTGTTGCATGGTCATGTGATTTACATTTGGATGTTTGGCAACTGGTTCATAGTTATGACGGTTGCAGGGTCCATGGGGGGAGGGGGGGTCATGCGATCCCCTTTTGCGACCGTCTGACAAGCAAAGTCAATGGGGAAGCCAGGTTCACTCAACAACCATGTTACTAACTTAACAACGGCAGTGAATCACTCAACAACCGTGGCAAGAAAAGTCGTAAAATGGTGCAAAACTCACTTAACAAATTTCTCAGTTAGCAATAGAAATGTTAGGCTCAATTGTGGTCGTAAGACGAGGACTCCCTTTAGAATCTAATCCTTCCAAATATTCAGACTCTTATCATTGCGGTTGTAGCTTCTAACACATTTTGTAGTCAGAGCGTATTGGAAGAAGTGAATATTCGGTCCACTTCTTGGTTTTTTTTTAAGAAGGGTGCAAAATTATTTACTTTCACCCACGTGGTGCACATTCTGTGACATCACAGCCAACCAGCCAATGAGGTTGAAGCAAGAACAGGAAATACCTGATAACGTCCAGCCTATTTTAGTTGAACAGGGAACCACACGAGATGGTTCCGCTTTAGCTAAAAAGCAAAACATTTTGCATTGTTTTAAGTGTTTTAATTTGTTTTTTTTTAATATTTTATGATATACAGGTATTCCTCGACTTATGACCAGAATTGAGCCAGGAATTATAATTGTAAATCATGCAGATTTTTAAGCTGGCCATCACGCGGGCGATTTGATGCTTACAACGTTTTTTTGGCGGTGTTCGTTAAAGAAATACGTTCATAAAGCGAACACCGTGGCCATTAAGCAAATCCATTGTCTGCAAAGAGCCCCCTTCTTTTTTGGGGGGTAGAAACTGAATCTAAAGTCTGGTTTCCATCAAACGACGTTCAAAATCCTGGTTTGGTGATTGCAGGGCTCTGGCTGTAAATGCTGGCTGGGTGCCAAGGAACCATGTCAGAATGGTCGCACAATAGGCAACTCCAAATCTCAACCAACAAATGCTCCGTCTTACACATTGGCAACAAAAATCAGAACACAAAATACAAGCTGGATGGACACAACCTCGTAGACGACCCTCACTCTGTCAAGGACCTTGGAGTACTCATCTCAAACGATCTAAGCCCCAGAGCTCACTGTCACAGCATTGCCAAAAAGGCATTAAGAGTTGTTAACCTAATTTTGCGAAGCTTCTTCTCCGGTGACATTGAACTGCAAACTAGGGCATACAAAACCTTTGCCAGACCAATTCTTGAATACAGCTCGTCTGCCTGGAATCCACACTGTATATCGGACATTAATACAATCGAGCGGGTCCAGAGGTATTTCACGAGACGAGTCCTCCACTCCTCTGCTCACAAATAGAATCACTTATGCCACCAGGCTTGAAATTTTGGCCTTAGATAACTTAGAGCTACGTCGCCTTCGATCTGATCTAAATGTAGTTCATAAAATCATCTGCCACAATGTCCTACCTGTCAACGACTACTTCAGCCTCAATAATGCACAAGCAAACAATCGATACAAACTCAAGGTAAACCGCTCCAAACTCGATTGCAGAAAATACGACTTCAGCAACAGAGTGGTCAACGCCTCGAATGCTCTACCCGACTCCGTTGTTACATCCTCAAACCCCCACAGCTTCAACCTCAAACTGTCTACCGTGGACCCTCACCCCATTCCTTAGAGGTCCGTAAAGGGGGGCGTGCATAAGCGCACCAGCGTGCCTACCGTCCCTGTCCTACTGTCCCCGTTTATTTCTACTCATTTCCTGTGATCATGTCCATGTTTATGCTTATACCTGTTACCTTGTACATGTTTGACAACTAAATAAAAAAAATAAAAAATAAAAAAATAAAAAAAATAAAAAAATAAAAAAATAAAATAAAAAATAAACAAACAAACAAACTGAAATGCAGTCATGTGAATGTGGGGGCTTCATTGGAAATTCTAATCTGGATTGCAAGTGCTATTTTCAGGATCTGTTGTAACTTCGAATTGCCATGAAGCAACTGGTCGTAAGTCAAGGCCTACCTGTATTTCAATTATTTTTGATTTGTTTTTGTGTTTTGCGATGTACGCCACCAGGGTCAAAGGTTGAGGTGGGTGGCTATAGAAATCAGATCGATCAATCAATCAATCAATCAATCAATCAATCAATCAATCAATCAATCAATCCACATTTTATATCTGTGCCCCACCACTGAAGGCAGACCAAGAAGAAATGGATGGAAACTAATCAAGGAGAGATCCAATCTAGAATTTAAGGAGAAATTTCCTGACTGTGAGAACAATTAACCAGTGGAATTGCTTGCCACCAGAAGTTGTGGGTGCTCCATCACCGGAGGTTTTTAAAAAGAGACTGGACAGCTATTTGTCTGGAATGATACAGGTAGTCTTCAACTTATGACCACAATTGAGCCCAAAAATTATATTGCTAAGCGGGACATTGTTTTTTTTTTGCAAAAAAAAACAACCCCTCCCCTTTTGATTTGCTATACAGGTAGTCCTCAATTGAGCCCAAAATTTCTGTTGCTAAGAGAGACAGTTGTTAAGTGACTGTTGCCCCATTTTCCGACCTTCCTTTCCACAGTTGTTAAGTGAATCGTTGCAGCTGTTAAATTAGAAACACAGCTGCTAAGTGAATCCGGCTTCCCCATTCACTTTGCTTGTCCAAAGCTGATCCCATGACCCCGGGACACTGCAACCGTCATAAATACGAGTCAGTTGCCAAGTGTCTTGAGTTTTGATCATGTGGCCATGGGGATGCTGCAACGGTCGTTAAGTGTGTAAAAGGGTCATAAGACACTCTTTGCAGTGCTGTTGTATCTTTGAACAGTCACTAAACAAACTGTTGTAAGTCGAAGACTGCCTGCGGGTTGGACTAGAAGACCTCCAAGATCCCTTCCAACTCTGTTATTCAGGTTAACTGCATCATAGGATAACAGAGTTGGAAGGGACCTTGGCGGTCTTCTAGTCCAGCCCGCTGCTGTTCGGAAAGCGACCCCACCTCCCTCTCCAGCCTTTCTTCTCTTGATTCTCACCTTCTCTTTTGCCCGCAGTTCGTCAAACATATCCTGTATTTCCACTTTCCAGTCGTCCTGCAAGGAATGGAAGGACTCTTGTGGCAGGTCATGCAGCACCTGCGTTTCGAGGACCGTCAGCTGATCAAGGATGGAGGCAAAGCTGGGGCGCGCGTGGGGGTCCTGCTGCCAGCACTCTGAACAGGCCGGCGTGGGAGGCGGCAGAGGAGGGAAACCAAAGGGAAAGGAGACAAATAACATAGTTGAGAATCAGCCGCCCCTTGGAGACTGTGCAACCTCGAGGTGCCGGATCCATCTGCTGTGAACGCCATCTGGGAGCTGTGCGTAAGGCAAGGACAGTGGTGGGTTCCTACCGGTGCGGTCCCCTCTGTCGTCCCGGTAGCAGCCCGCGATTGCGCAATTTGAACGTGATGGCTCCGGTGTTGTCTTTCCCCCAAATTTTTTACCTTTTTTTGCTTCCTGCGCATGCGCGGAAGAAAAATCTTGTGAGGGGATGTGCGCATGAGCGAGAGATTTTGGTGATTTTTTTGCTGCCGCGCATGTGTGGAAGCAAAAAATTGCTGAAATCGCGTGCGCGTCCCGTCGCAAGATTTCGGTACTTTTTTTGCTTCCTGCGGATGCACTCTCATTCAGAGACAGCTTGAAGAGGTTAAGAGGAGAGAAGAGGAAAAAAGGGAACTGTTGGACTAGCGTGTGGGGAAGACCTTGGGAGATGGAGCAAAGAGATGCTATCAAGGGAACAGTCAGATAAAAGACAGCATAGCCCTCAACTGCATACTGGATGGAGAAAGAGGCTCAGATGGGACCCTCCCTAGTTTCTCAGGCTGTAAAGGAGGGGGAAAGAGAATCTAGATATATGGAAAGAGTTCAGAGGGTGTCAGGTACATGGGAAAGAGTTTGGGAAACAAAGAGGTCAAAGAGAGAGACAGTTAGATAAGAGGCAACTGAGCCTTAAGAAACTAAGTTGATAAGTTAGTAACACGGTTGTTAAGTGAGTCTGGTTTCCCCATTGACTCTGCTCATTAGAAGGTCGCAAAAGGGGATCACATGATCCCGGGACACTATAACCGTCATAAATATGAGTCAGTTGTCAAGCATCTGAATTTTGATTGCGTGATCGTGGGGATACTGCAAAGGTCGTAACTATGAAAAACGGTCAGAAGTTACATTTTTCCGTGCCGTTGTAACTTTGAACTATCACTAAATGAATTGTCGTAATTCGAGGACTTATCTGTACTGGGAACACTGCTGAAGGCATAGTTTTAAACTGGGTTAACAGAAGAGAAGAGAAACATTTTAAAAGAGAGTTTTTGTTCCAATTTAGCAAGGCTGTGCTCCACATCGCCAATCCGGCCTCTTGAGATATTTTCACTTACCCGTCATTAAACGTGCAAAGGGTTCTGGGCACGTGGATGGTATCGGGAGGGTGAGTTTGTTGACGGCAACCCCATAAGCCACGGCCAGCCCGTCAATTCCCCGGTATGGAACTTCGCCGGTAAGAAGTTCCCACAGCAGCACCCCATAACTGGAAGAAGAAGAAACAAGGAAAAGATTATAGGAAGTTCTCAATTTAAAACCATTTATTTGGTTGGGACCTTGGAGGTCTTCTAGTCCAGCCCCTTGCTCGAGAAGGAGACCCTGTCCCATTTCAGACAAGTGGCTGTCCGGTCTCTTCTTAAAAGCCTCAAGCAATGGGGCAAAAAGGTCATTTAATGAAAGGTTATAAGTTGAGGAATAACCCCCATTAGTAGTTACCTGAGGGGCTAAAGGTTGACTCAGCCTTCCGTCCTTCCGAAGTCGGTAAAATGAGGACCCAGATTGTTGGGGGTAATAGGCTGACTCCTCAGAGAAGGCTACAGAGCCCCAACCTTTCGGACCTCAGGGACCACTAAATTCATAATTTTAAATCCCGCGGACCACTAATATGATCTGCCTAATGACTGTCTGGGTGGGCATGGCTAGGTGGGCGTGTGACTGGGTGGGCGTGGCCAATTCGATGTCACTCACGTCGAGGGGCTCCTCGCCAGCTTCTACTCACCCCTCCCCTCCCAGCCCCTCCTCGCCAGCCCGCCTGGGCTCCTTAGGGCCCCAACAGGAAGCAGTTGTTGGAGCTAAGCAGCCACCACGAGAAAGAGTTGGCAAAACAGCTGGCTCAGTTCAAATGGGATCTGACCGAGAAGGAGGCTCAGCAGAAGCACCTCACTGAGGACTAGGAGCATAGGCTTTCCAAGCAGAGGGAAGACCTGCGGGAGTGCAAGGCCAGGTATTGACGCCTGGAGGCTCAGCGGGCTGAGATGGTCAGCCAGTTCCAGGCCATGATACAATCCCACTGGAACGAGGCCCTCCGGCTCTTCGTCAGTAGCGGCGCTTCCCTCCAGCCTTCGCCCAAAGCCCCACACCAGGAGGCTGAAGCAGACCCCAAGTCGGAATTTCTGCCCCCCTCTGACCTGCATAAAAAGACCCCGAAGGGGGAGACTCTCTGCAGCAACACAAACATTCATTGCACATATCCGTCCCAGGGGCCGTAGTTTGAGGACCCCTGATTTAGTGCAATGTAAAAAATGCAAATAATTTTTCTGCGGACCACCAAAATTTTCTCGCGGACCATTAGTGGTCCATGGACCACCAGTTGGTGACCGCTGCTATAGAGCACTATGAAGCGGTATACAGGTAGTCCTCGACTTACGACCACAATGGAGCCCAAAATTTCTGTTGCTAAGTGAGACATTTGTGAACTGTGCCCCATTTTACGGTCTTTCTTGCTCACAGTTGTTAACTGAATCATTGCAGTTGATAAGTTAGTCACACGGTCGTTAAGTGAATCTGGCTTTCCCCCATTGACTTGGCTTGTCAGAAGGTCACAAAAGGGGATTTATTTATTTATTTATTTATTACGGTTTTCTTATATGCCGCCCAACTCCCGAGGGACTCAGGGCGGCGGGATCATGTGACCCGGGACATAGCAAAGGTCATAAATACGAACCTGTTGCCTAGCATCTGAATGTTGATCACATGATCGTGGGGAGATCCTGCAAAAGTCATAACTGTGAAAAACGGTCACAAGTCAAATTTTTCAGAGCCGTTGTGACTTCGAACAGTCACTAAACGAACTGTCGTAAGTCGAAGACTACCTGTATAAGTCTAAGGGAAATTGCTATTCATGCATTTAAATAACTCTTTTTTTCTTCTTCTGGCAAGTCGTCCAACAGTTTCACCACAATGTGGCCAAACAGGTTTTGAACCCCTGTCCTTTGTCCATCCCTAAGCAGGGGGTTGGACTAGAAGACCTCTAAGGTCCCTTCCAACTCTGTTTTGTTGTTATTTGTTTGTTTGTTGTTATTGTTATTATTATTGTTATTATTATTGTTGTTATTATTGTTGTTATTGTTATTATTATTATCATTATCATTATTATCTGGAGAAACTCCCTTTTTTTCTCTCCAACTTACCTCCAGACGTCGCTACCGCGGGAAAAAGTGGAGTTTTTTATGACCTCCGGCGCCATCCAGGCGTAAGTCCCGGCTGCGCTCATTTTAGTTGTTTTGTGCCATTCCCTGGCCAGACCGAAATCGGTGATTTTTAGGGTTTTTCCGCTGACCTCGCCATCGTCCACGTATTCGCTCAACAAAACTGTGGAAGGAAAAAGAAAAACGCTTTCAGACAACCCCAAAAATAGGCAAGCTGTGTTTTTTTTCTTAACAGACAGTTCTGGAAACTCTTCCCTGTATAGGTAGTCCTCAACGTAGGACCACAAATTGAGCCCCAAACTTTTTTAGAATAGAATAGAATAGAATAGAATAGAATAGAATGGAATGGAATGGAATGGGAATGGGAATGGGAATGGGAATGGGAATAGGAATAGGAATAGGAATAGGAATAGGAATAGGAATAGGAATAGGAATGGAATAGAATAGAATAACAGAATGATAATAGAATAGAATAACAGAATGATAATAGAATAGAATAGAGGAAATAGAATAGAAAATAGAATAGAAAAGAAAATAGAATAGAATAGAATAGAATAGAATAGAATAGAATAGAATAGAATGGAATGGAATGGAATGGAATGGAATGGGAATGGGAATGGGAATGGGAATGGGAATGGGAATAGGAATAGGAATAGGAATAGGAATAGGAATAGGAATAGGAATAGGAATAGGAATAGGAATAGGAATAGGAATGGAATAGAATAGAATAACAGAATGATAATAGAATAGAATAACAGAATGATAATAGAATAGAATAGAGGAAATAGAATAGAAAATAGAATAGAAAAGAAAATAGAATAGAATAGAATAGAATAGAATAGAATAGAATAGAATGGAATGGAATGGAATGGGAATGGGAATGGGAATGGGAATGGGAATGGGAATGGGAATAGGAATAGGAATAGGAATAGGAATAGGAATAGGAATAGGAATAGGAATAGGAATAGGAATAGGAATAGGAATAGGAATGGAATAGAATAGAATAACAGAATGATAATAGAATAGAATAACAGAATGATAATAGAATAGAATAGAGGAAATAGAATAGAAAATAGAATAGAAAAGAAAATAGAATAGAATAGAATAGAATAGAATAGAATAGAATGGAATGGAATGGAATGGGAATGGGAATGGGAATGGGAATGGGAATGGGAATGGGAATAGGAATAGGAATAGGAATAGGAATAGGAATAGGAATAGGAATAGGAATAGGAATAGGAATAGGAATAGGAATAGGAATAGGAATAGGAATGGAATAGAATAGAATAACAGAATGATAATAGAATAGAATAACAGAATGATAATAGAATAGAATAGAGGAAATAGAATAGAAAATAGAATAGAAAAGAAAATAGAATAGAATAGAATAGAATAGAATAGAATAGAATAGAATAGAATAGAATAGAATAGAATAGAATATAGGAAATAGAATAGAATAGAAAATAGAATAGTATAGGAAATAGAATAGAATAGATAGAGAATAGAATAGAAAATAGAATAGAATAGATGGAGAATAGAAAATAGAATAGAATATAGGAAATAGAATAGAATAGATAGAGAATAGAATATAAAATAGAATAGAATAGAAAATAGAATAGAATAGATAGAGAATAGAAAATAGAATAGAATATAGGAAACAGAATAGAATAGATAGAGAATAGAATAAAAAAGAGAATAGAATAGAATAACAGAATGATAATAGAATAGAATAACAGAATGAGAATAGAATAGAATAGAATAGAATAGAATAGAATAGAAAATAGAATAGAATAGATAGAGAATAGAAAATAGAATAGAATATAGGAAACAGAATAGAATAGATAGAGAATAGAATAAAAAAGAGAATAGAATAGAATAACAGAATGATAATAGAATAGAATAACAGAATGAGAATAGAATAGAATAGAATAGAATAGAATAGAATAGAATAGAATAGAATAGAATAGAATAGAATAGAATATAGGAAATAGAATAGAATAGAAAATAGAATAGTATAGGAAATAGAATAGAATAGATAGAGAATAGAATAGAAAATAGAATAGAATAGATAGAGAATAGAAAATAGAATAGAATATAGGAAATAGAATAGAATAGATAGAGAATAGAATATAAAATAGAATAGAATAGAAAATAGAATAGAATAGATAGAGAATAGAAAATAGAATAGAATATAGGAAACAGAATAGAATAGATAGAGAATAGAATAAAAAAGAGAATAGAATAGAATAACAGAATGATAATAGAATAGAATAACAGAATGAGAATAGAATAGAATAGAATAGAATAGAATAGAAAATAGAATAGAATAGATAGAGAATAGAAAATAGAATAGAATATAGGAAACAGAATAGAATAGATAGAGAATAGAATAAAAAAGAGAATAGAATAGAATAACAGAATGATAATAGAATAGAATAACAGAATGAGAATAGAATAGAATAGAATAGAATAGAATAGAATAGAATAGAATAGAATAGAATAGAATAGAATACAATAGAATAGAATAGAATTATTTATTGGCCAAGTGTGATTGGACACACAAGGAATTTGTCTTTGGTGCATATGCTCTCAGTGTACATAAAAGAAAAGATACATTTGTCAATAATCATGAGGTACAACACTTAATGATTGTCATAGGGTACAAATAAGCAATCAGGAAACAATCAATATTGATATAAATCGTAAGGATAAAAGCAACAAGTTACAGTCATACAGTCATAAGTGGGAGGAGATGGGTGATAGGAACGATGAGAAAAACTAATCGTAATAGTAATGCAGCCTTAGTGAATAGTTTGACAGTGGCGAGGGAATTATTTGTTTAGCAGAGTGATGGCGTTCAGGAAAAAACTGTTCTTGTGTCTAGTTGTCTTGGTGTGCAGTGCTCTATAGCGTCATTTTGAGGGTAGGAGTTGAAACAATTTATGTGCAGGATGAGAGGGGTCAGTAAATATTTTCACAGTTGCTAAGCTAGATATTTGTTGAGTGTTGCCTCCATTTCACGATCTTTCTTTGCCACATTCGTTTAGTGACACGGTAAGCGAACTGACTTTATTGACATAATGTCAATATGACACTGTCTGGCATTATTAAAAATATAGGCATTCCTCAACGACCACAATTGAGTCCAACATTTCTGTTACTATGCGAGACATTTGTTAAGTGAGTTCTGCCCCGTTTTACGACCTTTCTTTGCCACAGTTGTTAAGCAGACCACTGCAATTGTTAAGTTAGCCACACGGTCGTTAAGTGAATCTGGCTTCCCCCTTGACTTTGCTGGTCAGAAGGTCGCAAAAGGGGATCACGTGACCCCCCCCCCCGGACACTGCAACCGTCATAAATGTGAACCAGTGGCCAAGCGGGCGAATTCTGACCACGTGACCATGGGGATGCTACAACGGTCATAAGTGTGAAAAATGGTCATCGGTTATTTTTTCAGCGCTGTTGTAACCCCGAACGGTCACTAAACGAATGGCTGTTATTTCTGTTGTTAACTGAATTTTCTATCACAATCGAGCCCAAATTTTTTTTGGGGGGGGGGGTTGGGTTTAAGTGAGACATATGTTAAGGAAGTGTTGCTCCATTTTACGACTTTCCTTGCCACGATTGTTAAGTGAATCACGGAAGTTGTTAAATTAGAAACACGGTTGTTAAATGAATCTGGCTTCCCCATTGAGTTCGAGGATGCTGCGACGGCCATAAGTGTGAAAAACGGCCTCAAGTCCCTTTTTGCAAGCCCGTTATAACTTTCAACGGTCACTAAATGAACTGTTTTAAATCGAGGACTACCTGTATAAGAAAACAAGCTAGCTAAAGTTTGTGAAATAATAACCCAGGTTCAAACCCACCGAACACCGCAAGTCATAGGAAAGCAGCCCTTGTGTCTTTTTCCAAATTGGTTCATGGTTGTGTGAATGCTTGGTGAATGCATGGTGTTCTTTCTCCCTCCCTTTCAAACGTGGCTCCAGTCCAGCCCTGATTTCGCCTTGTTTTTCCTTCCATTTTGGCCCGGCTTCACTCAATTGCAATAAATTCCCTGAGAAGCCACCCTCGATAGCAATTCCTCGCGGCCGGAAAGGTTTCCTATGTTGGCCAGTTTAGTCACCATGCCAAGCTTCCTTCACATTCTTGGCACACAAAAGAGGGCAGAAAGCGTCCCAAGCTCCGACTTACATTGGCGTTACAGCTGAATACAGAACAGAAATCAGAATAACAGAGATGGAAGGGACCTTAGAGGTCTTCTAGTCCAACCCCCTCCTCAGGCAGGAGACCCTATATACTGAAGCTAAATCCCTGCAGTATTTCTCAGAAAATTTTAGTTTATTCAACTAAATACAAAACACCAAAATATTTAAAACAACAACAACAAAAAAGGCATTAACAACAAAAAAAGTATTAAACAAATTCTAACACATATACACACATTATGTCCACCCAACTTGAATACTAATTAGTATAATTATTACAGCAATGTTGGTTTCCCACCCTTGCGAAACAGGCCAAAAGAATTTCAAACTAAATCTACTTATAAATGTCATTCATAAAATATATTATTAATGAAACAGCCAAAGAGATAAACAAATAAACACCCATCCCTTTCTTGGTCTGGCAGTGGCCACTCTAATACAGGTAGTCCTCGACTTATAACCACAATGGAGCCCCAAAATTTCTGTTGCTAACTGAGTCATTTGTGAATGGAGTTTTGCCTCATTTTATGACCTTCCTTGCCCCAGTTGTTAAGTGAATCGCTACAGTTGTTAAGTTAGCGACACGGTCGTAAAGTGAATCTGGCTTTCCCCCATCGAGGTTGCTTGTCCGAAGGTCACAAAAGGGGATCGCAGGGACATTGCAACCCGTCACAAATACGAGTCCGTTGCCAAGCGTCTGAATTCTGATCATGGGAACGCTCGCAAGCGTGAAAAAACGGTCGTAAGTCACTTCTTTTCAGCGCCGTTTGAACGGTCACTAAACGAACGGCGGGAAGTGAAGGTACTACCCATAAACAGAAGGCAAGAACCTCGCTTTGGCATTCTGGTTGGGGAAGCAGGCCCTTTGCACGTGGTCAGAGGCCCTGCCACTCTTAATTTAAAATGCCCCCCCAGAAAATCTGCCGATAGCAGAACGCCCCTTATATGCCCTCGGTCGAAATCCCAGCAAGGGAACCCACAGGTTGGTTGGGCTCCGTTCCCACAATCCGTAGGCAAGGCAGACATTTCGTGGGGGGGGGGGGCGGTCGGTCGCACTGGACACTCCATTGTGTGTGAGGACGGCCGGAGAATCGGCCTATTGTTCTGCCGAGCAATGGAGAGGGTGGACCTCGCCGGCCACGGGATTCTCCGTGCACCTTTCCCCAGCTGATCTTCGACTTTCCCTTCCCCGCCGGGCCTTTGGACGGAGGAAGCCAGAAAAAAAAAAAAAACCTGGCAGGAAGCAAGTTGGAGGAAGCCAAGAGACCCCCCCCCCAATAAACCCCCTTCCCATGTAAACAGGGCATTGTTTCCAGAGGTTGCTAAGCCACGCTGTTTGTTCTTCCCTCCCGGAAAAAAATCTCCCGGAGCCACGGAAAGGCCTTGATCAGAAGACCATCACACCGCTAGCAAACTTTCAACTAGCCAGCTTTTTAACAAGGCTAATTCAAACCATCAATCCGAACGGGAGCCGGAAGGGACCTTGGCGGTCATCTAGCCCAACCCCCTGCTCAAGCAGGAGATACAGATTAACAGAGTTGGAAGGGACTTTGCAGGTCATCTAGTCCAACCCCCTGTCCAAGCAGGAGACCCTACATCTCCCTCTATCTAGGATCAAACTCACAACCTCCTGACTGTGAGGCAAGAGCTCCACCTCTAGTAGCCCTCGATGAATGAACAACAATCCATTTAGCAACCGTTGGAAGTTACAACGGCGCTGAAAAAAAGGGAAGTATGACCATTTTTCACACCTGTGGACCGTTGCAACATCCCCATGGACGGTCAGGTGGTTTACATTCGGACGCTCGACAACTGGTTCGTATTTATGACGGTTGCAGTGTCCAGGGGGGGGGTCAGGGGATCCCCTTTGGCGACCTTCTGAGAAACGGAGTCGACCAGGTTCCACTTAACAACCGTGTTGCTAATTTAACAACCTCCGTGACTTCAGGTAACAAATGTGGCGACAAAAATCGTAAAATAGGGCAAAAGCCCGCTTAACGAATTTCTCACTTAGCATTTGTGGTCGTAAGTCAAAGATCCTGGACAAACGGCTGTCCAGTCTCGGTTCTCTGCCCTAATGACTGGCTGGGTAGGCGTGGCTTGGGGGGGTCATGTGACTGGTAGAAGTGAGTGATGTTGAGTTGGCCACGCCCACCCAGCTTTTGTGGCTCCCGGTGTTTTCTTTTCTGTGGGAAACGGGTCCAAATGGCTTTTTTGCGTGTTTAAGGTTGCCGACCCCTGGTCTAGGACGACCTGTACAAAATTCTGCTCCTGTTAGGAGGAGATTTCAGCAAGGGAGAAAGTGTGTGGGGTGAAAACAGCTGAATTTTTTAACTTTTTATTTCATTTTATTGAGTCGAGTTTTTCATTCCATCCCTCTCACCTTCAATTTGCAGCCCAGTCAGGAGTCAGAATATTTTTAGGGCCGAAAAAGAACGGGCGAAAGTCACCTTGATGGGCAAGCACGTCAATTCCACAAGCAAATTAAAAAACGGAAAGCTGCTAGACCTCATGAATTTGCCTCCCTCTCTCTCTCTCCAACCGCCCGTTCTGGTTTTCTCCCCGAAAGCCATAAATAAAGAGTCACAACATTTCCGGTAAATGAGTGCCCGTCTAGAAGGACAACCCGGCACCCCACCCCCTCGGTTTGCTGGAAGGCAAAGAAAACTGGCTTCGTGTCGCAACCGGTCCGCGAAACCAGCAATAAGGAAGGAAGCGACTGGTGAAGCTTGATTCCCGTGGCTGAGATGAGAAAGCGGAAAGGAGGGAGGGGGCAGGGAGGGAGGGAGAGGATGCAGCTACTGTGCTGCTGCACAAACCGCCCCCCCTCCCCAAATTCACAATTTCCTGTGCTTGCCAACTCCTGAAAACAGGAGCAGCAGCCCAGGAGGGGAGGGGGGGGCGTTTGAGGGGGGGTTGCGGGGGAGTAAAATGCACCAGTGTGAATTTGAGGTCAACAAACCCAAACCTAGAAATTATATCCTGGCCCTGAATTTTTATCCCAGTATAAGTTTAACAAGGGAATAGAGAATAACAAGAGTTGGAAGGGACCTTGTAGGTCATCTAGTCCAACCCTCCCCCCACCGCCCAAGCAGAAGAACCCTACTTAGGATCATTAAAAGCGGTATCCCCCCCCTGCAACGAAAAGGGTCAAATTCATACACGGAGCCCAAGAAATGGTATTAATACTGCTTTATAATGTCACACGTGGAATATATTGCATCCGGTTTTGGTCACCACGATATAAAAAAAAAAATGTTGAAACTCTGGAAAGAGTGCAGAGAAGAGCAACAAAGAGGATTAGGGGACTGGAGGATAAAACATACAAAGAACGGTTGCAGGAATTGGGTATGTTTAGTTTTATGAAAAGAAGGTCTAGGAGACACAGGATAGCAATATTCCAATATTTGAGGGGCTGCCACAAAGAGGAGGCGGTCAACTTATTCTCCAAAGCACCAGAAGGCAGGACAAGAAGCAATGGATGGAAACTGATCAAGGAGAGAAGCAACCTGGAATTAAGGAGAAACTTCCTGACAGTGAGAACAATTAACCAGTGGAACAGCTTGCCACCAGACGTTTTGGGTACTTCATTACTGGAAGTTTTTAAGAAGAGATTGGATAACCATTTGTCTGAAATGCTACAGGTTTATGATCCTATATCCTATACTTAGGATCATTTTTCACACTTATGACTGCCGCAGCATCCCCCTGGTCAGCTGAGCAAAATCCAGATTCTTGGCCACTGACTCATATTTATGACGGTTGCTGTGTCCCTGGAAGGGGGGTTGCGTGCAATGTTCCCTGTAATAGAAGAAAACGGCGCACGGCGTTCTCTCTTCATCTGCGCGGCCACGCAGGCGCGCAGCCTTCCCATTAGAAAATGCCGGGCGGAAGTTAGAAAATGCCAGGCGGAAGTTAGAAAATGCCGGGTGGAAGTTAGAAACTTCTGCGCGGCGTTCTCATCATGTGCGCGGCCGCGCACCTTAGAGGGAACAGTGGTTACGTGATCCCCTTTTGCGACCTTCTGACAAGCCAAGTCCATGGGGGGGAAGCCAAATTCACAAATACAATTGTATGACTCACTTAACACGATTCACTTAACAACGGTGGGAAGAAAGGTTGTAAAACGGGGCAAATTTCACTTAAGAAATGTCTCTTAAGAAAAGTTTGGGGCTCAATGGGGGACAGAAAATTGCGGACTGCCTCTAATAGATAAGTCCAACTGCTATAAATTAAATTTTAAATTCAGACTTTTCTAACCAGTTGACTGCCGATTGTCTGAAAGCAACCTTTTGCCTGTCCCATTTTTTTAACTTCTGATAAACAGGTTTGGCAGGTTTTTATACCATCCTTTTAAAGCCTGCCGGATCGGAAGTGGAGGAAAAAAAATTGTGATTGTTTACAAACCACCGAAATGTATAGCTGTCTCTTACCCTCCGAAGATAGTGGCTTGCTACTTTGCTATAAGATATTCCTCGATTTGCAATGATTCGTTTAGCAACCGTTCAAAGTTACTCTGGCACTGAAACAGTGACTTGCAACCGGTCCTCAGACTTATGACGGTTGCCGCATCCCCATGGTCACGTGATCAAAATTTGGGTGCTTCGCGAGCAGTGTGTATTTACGATGATGGTTGCAACATTCTGGGCTCACCGGATCCCCATTTGCAAACTTACGACAAGCAGGCTTAATGGGGGTAGCCGGATTCGCTTAACTGCAGTGATTCACTTAACAACTGAGTGATTCACTTAACAACTGCCGTGATTCACTGAACAACCATGGGTAAAAAGTTAGAATATCGGGTGCGACTCACTTAAGAGCCGCCTTGCTTAGCAATGGAAGTTCTGGTTACCAACTGTGGCCATAAGGCAAGGTGCTTCGTGACATGGGAATACAGGTAGTCCTTGACTTACGACCACAATTGAGCTCAACATTTCTGTTGCTAAGTAAAACGTTTTTGAAGTGAGTTTTGATCCCCTTTTTAAGAACTTTCTTGCTAACCGTTATTATGTGAATCACTGCAGTTTTTAAGTTAGTAACACGGTTGTTAAGTGAATCTGGCTTCCCTGTTGACTTTGCCTGTCGGTGGGTCACAAAAAGGGGATCACAAGACTGCAACGGTCATAATACGAGTCAGTCGCCAAGCTTCCGAATTTTGATCACATGACCATGGGTAGAGGCGGCAATGGTCGTACGTGTGAAAAACGGTTCTCAGTCATTTTTTTCAGTGCAGTTGTCACTTTGAACAGTCACTGTTGTAAGTTGGGGACTACCTGTAATAACACAAGAGCAAAGGACGTGCACTCTGCACGTGCTCAGAAGTATCACATTTTATTATTATTCACATGCCACGCTCCAGAACGGTTAGAAGCCATTAAACCCCAGTTTATATTAGACCTTGATTGTAGGAAACCCTGAATATTTTGTGACTGCTCCCCCCACCCCCACAACTGTCTCCTTAGCTTGTCCCTAGAGTCATTTCGCAATTACACCATGCGCCAGGTTCGAATCCTACGCGGAATCGAACCAGAGCTCCATCCTTCTACTCAGGAAGGACGAAGATTGTGTAAACCGTGTTTTAAAAAGCAGGTTCCACAGGTTTGGGTGTCTCACAACACTACACAACGACTGCTTAGCGTGAGTCTAAGCAACCAAGCTCACAAGATTTCCGTTTTACACACAGGGCAAGTGGACCAGGGGTGGGTTCCACTTACCTTCGCCACCGGTTCCCATCGCGACGTTTTGCGCACGCACAATCGCTACGTTCATGCGCACACATGTGTCCCCTTGTGCAATTCTCCTTCCGCGCATGCCAGGCAGGGGTGGGTTGCTAACTTACCAATACCGGTGCGCTGCGCGCACATCTCCATGTTTTGTGCGCACGCGCGCTTCGCAACATCCCCGTGGCCACGTGATCAAAATTCAGACGCTTGGCACTTGATTCATATTTATGACCGTTGCAGTGTCCCGGGGTCACGTGATCCCCTTTTGCGACCTTCCGACAAGCCAAGTCAATGGGGAAACCAGATTCACTTAACGACGGTGTTACTATCTTAACAACTGCAATGATTCGCTTAACAACTGCGGCACGAAAGGTCGTAAAATGGGGCAAAACTCACTTAACAAATACTTCACTTAGCAACAGAAATTTTGGGCTCAAGTTTACGACGGACGTGGGGTTCAGGGGATCATGGGAGCAACATTTGCAATCTTCCCAGCGGTCTTCCGACAAGCAAAATTAATGGGAGAAGTCATGTTTGTTTAATGATGGTGTGACTCACTTAACAACTGCAGTCCTTTGTGGCAAGAAAAGGTCGTAAAATGAGGCGCGACTCCCTTAACAGCCATCTTGCTTAGCAATAGAAGTTGTGCTCCCAGTTGTATAAGTTGAGGACCTAACTATGGTCTGTTTCCAAACTGGGAAACAGTTTTCCCCAAGCTGTTTTTAAATACTGGGGGTCCTCGATTTATGACTGCAATTGAGGCCAAAATTTACACTGCTAAGCAGGACAGTTATGAAGTGAGTTTTGCTCCATGTTACGACCTTTCTTGCCACAATTGTTAAACTGTGGCCTAGGGGTAGAGCTCTTGCCTCACAATCAGGAGGTTGTGAGTTCAATCCTAGGTAGAGGCAGATATAGGGTCTCCTGCTTGGGAAGGGGGTTGGACTAGATGACCTGCAAGGTCCCTTCCAACTCTGTTAATCTGTAAAAAAGAATCAGCACATTTGTTCTTAACTACTACGGTTGTTAAGTGAATCTGGCTTCCCTGTTGACATCGCTCGTCAGAAAGTTCACAAAAGGGGATCGCGTGACCCCCGTACACGGCAACCGTCGTAAATATGAGTCAGTTGCCAAGCGGGCAAATTTTGATCACGTGACCACGGGGATGCTGCGCCTGTCGTGTCAAAAATGGTCGTAAGTCACTTTTTTCAGCGCCGTTGTAACTTCAGACGGTCACTAAACGAATGTTTATAAGTTGAGAACTTCCTGTAACCTGCATTTTTTCCATATATTGATTCCTTGTCTTGTGCAAAGCCAGTTAGAATCCCGATGAAAAGAGAAATTTGCAGTCAATCCTTTTGATGTTTTACTCAACATTTCCCCCTCCTCCCTCTAAATATGCCTCTTATTAGGTTTCGAATCTGGGTTCAAATCCCCCTCTTGACCCAAGATTGGTCACTAATGAAGCTAAAGAAAAAAGATGCAATTTTAGGCAAACCATTTCATCACAACTTACCCTAGCATCCCAAAACAAATAAGAGCACAACTGTGTTGGCCTCCTTCATCAAACCGATCTGCAACTTCTAATATGTTAGGATGGGGATGATGGGACCTGTAGTTCAGGGGGGATTATGGGTGGGAGATCATGCTTTGGAATTAAACGGGTTAAAATAAATCCAGAGAACATTCACCTGGGACACCTCTTAGGATCATAGTGTTTTGGGCCTGGAAGGATCATCTAGTCCACCTCTTTGTAGAGCACAAGGACCGCCATTAAAGAGGTGGCGTTTCAACCTCTTCCTTAAAAACCCAAAGATGGAGAACCCATAACCTACGTAGTTAGACTACGTTATTTACAAGTCATACCCTCAGGATGTTTTCCCCTAATGTATCTTACTACCTGATCCGACATGCTTTGGCAAATCCTACCCTGAGGAGAGAGCGGGGTTGGACTAGATGACCTCTGATATCCTTTCCCACTGCACTTCCATGATCACTACAGCTTAGGAAAGTGAGTTCCGTAGCTCAAGAAACGGGTTTTGCATGGAGAAATCCTCATTTTATTGAGAAGGAAGTCCTTGACTTACAAACAAATTTCCATTAGCTAAATAAAGCAGTTGTTAAGGGACCCTTTCCCCATTTTACAACCTTGCTTGCCACCGTTGTTAAGTGAATCACTGCCATTGGTTGTTTAAATGAATCTGGCTTTCCCGTTGAATTTGCTTGTCAAAAGATCACAAAAGGCAATCGCACAACCCTGGGACACGACAAGTCGTCATAAATACACGCCAGTTGACAAGCATCCAAATGTTGATCACGTGACCATGGGGAAAACAGTCGTAAGTGTGAAAAATAATCATAAGTCACTTTTTTCAGTGCCCCCATCCCTTCGTCTTATGACCTCAACTGAGCCCAAAATTTATGTTAAGTGAGAAGTTTGTTAAGTGAGTTTGCTCCATTTTACGATGTTTCTCACCACCGTTGTTAAGTGAATCACTGCCGTTCTTAAATTAGTACCACGGTGGTTAATTGAATCTGGTTTCCCCATTGACTTTGCTTGTCAGAAGATCGCAAAAGCGGATCACGTGACACTGCGGCCGTCACAAATATGAGTCAGTATCCGAATGTAAATCACGTTGACCGCCGGGGATGCTACAACGGTCGTATGTGTGGAAAACGGTCCTCAGTCACTTTTCTCAGTGTCATCGTAACTTTGAGCAGCCACTAAATGGACTTTGCAAGTCGATTACCACCTGTGTTTGCATTCCTACCTTGCGACCCCAGATTCTAACATTGCAACGCACAAACTCTGCACATGTGCGAAGTTATTGTTTTTTCTTTCCCAGATCCTACTACGAAGCCTACGAAAGCTAGCCCCTTCTACTACTTTGCAACACGTTGGAATTCATTTGCAAGAACCTCCCAGTTTTCTCTGCCGGTTTCCAGCGGAAATCTGTCGGTCTTGTTTTGCATGGAAAGAAAAACAGGCATCTCGCCCTTACGAGAGGAAACGCAAGGCCAGGAGAGACGGCCATCACCGTCACTTCCTCCTCGTGGGTCACTCGGGTCAGTTTCAGTCATCAGCTGGTGGCAAACTTCAGGATCAGAACAGGGGATCGGACTGGCCATGGGGGGAGGAGAAGGGGGCCAAAGAGAATGGGCTGGGTCTTTTCCTCATGTATGCCTGCCTCTGGTTTAGAAAATCCTGCCACCGTGCCCACCCCAGTTAAGTGGAAACTGTGAGGAAAAGAGAGAACTCTGTGTATGCTCAGAGGCACGCTTGCCTCAGACCCAGGAGAGCTGGGGGAGGCTCGTGTCTAGGAACTGGGGGCAAAGTTATACCTGGATCCAGAACTGTGTTTCTCAACCTTGGCCACTTTAAGATGGGTGGACTTCAATTCCCAGAATTCCCTAGCCAGCTCTGCTGGCTGGGGAATTCTGGGAGTTGAAGTCCACTCATCTTAAAGTGGCTGAGGTTGAGATACATCGATTAGAGCAGTGTTTCTCTAACTTAGACTTTAAAATAAATGGACTTCAACTCCCAGAATTCCCAAGCAAGCATGGTTGGCTGGGGAATTCTAGGAGTTGAAGTCCACATCTTAATATGGCCCAGGTTGAGAAACGATCTATTCTATACTGTTTCTCAGCCTTAGAGAGTTTAAAATGAATGGACTTCAACTCCCAGAATTCCCCAGCAAGCATAGCTGGCTGGGGAATTCTGGGAGTTGAAGTCCCCCATCTTAAATTAGCCGAGGTTGAGAAACATTGATTTAGAGTAGTGTTTTTCAACCTTAGAGACTTTAAAATGGACTGACTCCCAGAATTCCCCCGTAAACATAGCTGGCTGGGGAATTCTGGGAGTTGAAGTCCCCTCATCTTAAAGTGGCCGATCTTGAGAAGCAATGATCTAGAATTTGAACGAATCAATTAATCTGTGCTGGATCCCGCATTTTTCCTCAGAAATGACTTGAACAACGGGACAATGCTGCTTTACGATTTATTTTGAGCTTTTGAACATCACCCCAACATTTCAAGGGACCCCTTCAAGGAAACCCAGGTAGAACGGAGAAATCTGGAAACTGGTGGGGAGCAAAAAGAATGTGAACCACCGAAATTAGAATTTCTTTTAAGTTTCCTGGATGCAGGAAAGTGCACAGAGTGGTCCAAAACTTCAAAATGGCCACTTTTTCTGCGCAATTTGTAAACAGGGCTTTGATTGGTCCAGCTGTTATTTTGATGTTTTGGACTGTCCCATCGATACCCTTCTCTAGGCAGATGGTTTTACCCAAAAAGAAAGATTAAAAAATAAAATACTAGGTAAATAAAATAAAACATAAATAAATGAATGAATAAATATAAATACAGGTACTCCTCGACTTTAAACAGTTCCTTTAATGACCGTTCGAAATGACAACATCACTGAAAAAAGTGATTTATGACCGGTTTTCACACTTATGACCGTTCCCTGTGTTCATAAGATCAAAATTTGGGAGCTTGACAACTGGCATGTATTTATGACAGTTTCCCTATCCCGGAATCATGTGATCCCTTTTTGGGATCTTCTGACAAGCAAAATCAATGGGGAAGCCAATTTAACACTGGCAGTGATTCACTTAATAGCGGTGGCAAGAAAGGTCGTAAAATGGGGGAAAATACACTTAACAATGTCTCGCTTAGCAACAGAATTTTGGGTCATAAGTCGAGGACTACCTGTAAAAAATGGCAGCAGCGTTAAAAGAGGGGTAGACAATTCAGGGCCAGACTGAATTTGGAGCCACGGTCCGGTTTGGCTGTAACTCCTGTAGCCAGACCTGGGTTCAAATCTAGACAGATCTCTCCCCAAGACTTACTGTTGTTGGATTTCAGGTCCCGATGGATGACGGGCACGATGGCGCCACAGTGAAGGTACTCCATGCCCTGCGCGATCTGGACTGCCCAGTTGATGAGGATGTGCGGTGGGATGCGGCGTCCGGCCAGCATCCGGCTCAGCGGTCCTCCGGCGGCATACTCCATCACCAAACACAGGTTGGGCCCCTGCAGGCAGACGGCCTTCAAGGTGATGATGTTGGGGTGCTTTAGCATGGCAAAAAGACGGGCTTCCTGGCGCACCCGCTCGGCCGTGGTGCTGATGTCCTCGTCCGGGTCCTGGCGGGCCGCCTTGACTGCTACCAACTTCCCCTTCCAGCTGCCCCGGTAGACCTTCCCGAAGCCCCCCACCCCGATCACCTCCTCTAGTGTCAGATCCCGAAAGTCAGCCTCGGGGGGGTCCTCGGGTGCCGGGTACGCCCCCGTCTTGGGCGAGACATAATTCGAGGGGAAGATGCCCACCCGGTCGTTCAGTTTCCCGGCCCACCAGCCTTCGTCGCCGGAGATGGCTGAGTCCCAGGACAAGACTTCCACCAAGTCCCCCTTGCGCAGGGTCAGCTCGTCCGTGCTGGCGGCCTCGTAGTCAAACAACGCCGTCCAGACCGGGTTGGCGTAGGTGGTGGGACCCCCGACTCGGGAGCCTGGCCCCCAGCCACCCACCAGAGGGGCTTTCCGGAACATGCTTTTCAGTGGCTCCATGGTGCCCTCCCGGCCTCATCAGGTCCAGGAACATGGACCCCGTCGGCCAGCGGAAGGGAGACCACGGGGAGAGCTCGGAGCTAGCTCAAACCCCCCTCCCATCGGGAAAGCCGATCCACGTCTGCAACCCAGACGGGCTCTACATGCCCTCCAAGGCTTCCCTGGCGCCCGTGGGCGCCGCGATCTCTTCCTCCTCCGTGGGCGCGGGCGGAGGCCCCGGGTAGATCTCGCCTTCCGTGCTTGGTTGCTTCCTCGTCCCTCCCCGCGAAGGATCCGATCAGGGGAGGCGATTCCCGGATCCTTCCCCGAAGATCCCGGCTGGCAACGGAGACAACCCGGGTCTGCAAAGCGCCCCGACGGCTCGTCTGCCCGGCTTCGCCCCGGTGGCGGAGCGGTCCGTCCTTTCCTCGGAGCGCCGGACGGAGCGAGGCGGGCAAGGCAGGGAGGGCGAGGGCGGGTCTGCCCGGCTGGGACTGCCCCGCTTGGAGGCGGGTCTCCCCGGCTGGCTGGCGCTCCCTTCTCCGACGGAAGACAAGGCGAGGCTGGCCCCGGCTGGAGCCGAGCCCAGCGCCGCCTTCGCCCGCTTTGCCAACCCGGGGGAGTGGCGCCAGCATCGGAGCAATGCTGCTTTTCTCCCAAGATTGGGCACTCCGATTCCCATGAGGTTGGGGATGATGGGAGCTGGAGTGCCTCGCCCTGGAGGATCCCTTAGGGCGCTTGGAAGGATCGAGGAATCTGGGGAGTCTGATGGCCAGGGAGACATTATTATTATTATTATTATTATTATTATTATTATTATTATTATTATTATTATTAGTAGTAGTAGTAGTAGTAGTAGTAGTAGTAGTAGTAGTATTAGTATCATTAGTAGTATTAGTAGTATTAGTAGTTGGGCACTTCCCATGAGGTTGGGGATGATGGGAGCTGGAGTGCCTCGCCCTGGAGGATCCCTTAGGGCGCTTGGAAGGATCGAGAAATCTGGGGAGTCTGATGGCCAGGGAGACATCATCATCATCATCATCATCATCATCATTATTATTATTATTATTATTATTATTATTATTATTATTATTATTAGTAGTAGTAGTAGTAGTAGTAGTAGTAGTAGTATTAGTATTATTATTATTATTAGTAGTAGTAGTATTAGTAGTAGTATTAGTAGTATTAGTAGTATTAGTAGTAGTAGTATTATCTATCTATTTATTTATCTATTTATCTATTTATCTATTTATCTATTTATTTATCTATCTCTATCTATCTATCTATCTATCTATCTATCTATCTATCTATCTATCTATCTATCTATCTATCTATCTATCTATCTATCTATCTATCTATCTATCATCTGTTGCACTTGTATGCCGCCCACTCCACAGAGACTCTGGGCGGCTCACAACAATAAGAAATCTACATGCAAACAATAAATATAGAAAAAAAAAGTTAAAAACAATATTTATTAAAAACATTTTAAAGACAACCATTTAAAAACCTCATGCAATTCATTCATTCATGGGGCCAAGAGGGCTCGATGTTATGTTAAAATCATTGGCCCCAGGCCTGTCCACAAAGCCAGGTTTTTAGCGCTTTTCTGAAGGCTGGCAGGGTGGGAATAATGCGGATCTCGGGGGTGGGTGGGTAGTGTATTCCAGAGAGCCGGTGCTGCCACAGAGAAGGCCCTCGCCCGTGGGCCCGTCAGCCGACATTGTTTGGCTGACAGGACCTTTAGCAGACCAACTCTAATTATTATTATTATTTGCGGGATTTGCAGCTTGCACCAAATAAGGAAACCCGCATCTATTTGAACGTCTGAATGAGTCTTGGCTCTTGGTTTCGAGCCGGTCTGAGTTTGCTCCCTCTCTTTTTTTTTTTTGCAGAAGGGTTTTCATCTGATCGCATCAATACAGGTAGCCCTAGATTTAATTTACAGAAGGCGTCTAAAATCTGGGATCCATGATTCTTGGGGGAGGGAATTTTGGGAGATTTGCGGTTACTTCAGCGCTGCCACACGGCCACAGAGAGCCTGCCCAGAGGTTTATAGTAGACTGATGCCACCCTAGGTCCCTCCATCAGCTATTACTGGTCAGTAGTGGTCAAGTTTTAAACTTAATGTAAATCGTTCTAAACTTGACTGTAAAAAAATATGATTTCTGTAATAGAGTTGTCAAAGTCTGGAACGCCCTACCTGAATCAGTTGTTTGAGCTACAAATTTTCACAGTTTCAGTCACATATTTGACTTCCGTGGACCTTACTTCATATTTAAGTGGTCAGTCGAGGGGGCGTGCATAAGTGAACTAACGTGCCTATCGTCCCTGTCATTGTAGTTTTATTCTTTTATTCTTGTTCTTGTTCTTGTTTAACAAATGCTAATAAACGGATAAATAAATAAAGTAGGAAATCGGAAGTCTTTCACTGATATTTTGCCCGTCATCATTCTTTTTCGGTGTTTCGCTTAAGGAAATAGCTCCGAAATGATGATGCAACGGGTATGACAGGTTATTTAGTAAGTATTAAAAAATAGTAGCTATAATAAATAAAAAATATTATTTTGGGATGCAAAATTTGAGACAACCAATAGATGGTGGCAACGTTTCTTTTCTATATCTCTGCTGCCATCTAGTGGATACCTTGGAGACCTTCAGGCCAGCCTGGGGCTTTATCGTAAATTTGCAATTAATATTAATATAGTTATCAGCAAGAGCCAAGCTCCGACTCATGACTTGCAAAGCCAGGAATTGAAACTCATTTCTCATTGGGGGATAAGACTGCCACTCAAAGGGGAACGGACCCAATAGCAAGTAGTGTAACGCTTAAATGCCCGCCCTTTGTAGTAAAGATACCAGAGCAATTAAACGTCAGAGAACGCACGCATGCGCATTATCACGAGGGTCTCCCTTGGAGGAACAAGTCCGCCCGTCCTCCGTCGGCCGATCTGACTCGCATGCGCATTTGGTTCCGTGGCAGTCATTCGCGCACGCGCACCACCGTTTCCTTTAAGGGCGATAAGGAAGCGTGAAGTCTTGGTGGGACAGACGGTAGAAACAGTTATCACCCAGAGATAGTAAAATTAAAGATGGTCATTTCATTATTTGGTTGGAATGTTTCTGGGTTGCTTTAACGACTTTGAAATGTTTGTTTTTCCCACTGGTACTGGTAGGAAAGTAAGAACTGATATTTACCATCCTTGCCCAGTAGTATCCTTGAACTGCAACCTGTTCACGATTGGATTGAATTGGAGTACAATTTACACCAACCTTGTGGTGCTGGCTGGATTACATTTGTAGGAAAAACATTCATAATCTTGCAATGTATTTTAGTATTATCAGTACATACATTTATACTTTAATTTATATTTTTTACCTGTTTATTCTCTCCCAATATGCATGCACATGGTTTTATATCTTTTCACATATCCTTTCCATATTTTGTGCTATCTATAAACACACACCTTTTCTTTCATAAATCCTATCTGTGCATACAAAAATATAAATTTTTCCATATAAAGTATAAGATTTTATTCTATCAACACTGAAATATATATATTACGCATAAGATGGATGTAGCGCACACAATTTTGCTTTCTTGTGCACTATTTATCCACTCATATTTTTCTCTATAAATAAAGGACTTTATTGTGGCCGTTAACCAGCACAAATACTTTTCTCTACTAGATAACACACACATTGTCTTCCATATAGTTTTTTTTATTCTTTATGTAGTATCCCAATACACAGCCATACACAAATACACCTTTCTCTATATGTTTAACTTGTTTATTTTCATTTACAGGATTATTTTTGTACTGTTTTTTATATTTTCCGCTATAATGCAAATATAAACACCCATCTGTCTGCTTTCTTACTTTACTTATATTAAAATAGACGTGTTTATGTGTGTGTATGTATGCATATGTGTGTGTATACATAAACATATACAGTATATACACATACACACATTCACATATAGATATGAAGTATGTATTTTCCCATCGTTCATATATATTAATTTGAACCTGTTTGCAGTCTAAAAACTAATACATCAGACGTTTTTCAATAGAAAATAATTGAAAAACACAAAAATGAAATACAAACCACATCCCAATTTCATTTGCACCGATTTAGAGAAAAGTAGTTGCAGAGTATTGCAAATTGCTTCAAGGGATGGCGCCTTTGGCTTTAATTGACGGGAGCCAATTAAAAACAACTCGGATTCACGTCGCCCCGTCTCTCTTTCTGCCTCTCCCCCTCTGCTTTTTCATAGCTCTACGCGGCCCCGCCGCCGACTCCTCCCTCTTTCTTCCCTCTCCGCCTTGACTTCCGGTCTGGAAAGCGGACGTGAGAAGGCTCCGCATGCGCAGTGCCGCCGCTTCTCCTGCAGCTGCTCGGGCGCTTCTTCCGGCCTCCCCAATCCCTGTTGAGGTTCCAGCGCCAAGAATCCCCCTCGGCGCCTTAGGCCACGCGGGGCTGACCCTTGACCCCGGAAGTGAACCAGACCCGGACCCGTTTGACCCCCTGAGTCGCGCAGGGGGAGGGGGGTTCGAGGGCGTTGAGGATTCATGCTGCCCCCAATTTCCCCAGGGGACCCCCGGGAATTGGAAGCGGGCTCTCCTCCCTGCACCCCCCTGGACTTTAGCCCCCCAATCCTGGCAGAAGCTCCCATGGCCCAGGCGTTGAGGGGCCTCCCCTTCTAGGCAGTGTTGGGGGGCTCTGGTCACCCCTGCTGCCTCGGACCCCCTTTTGCGTGGCTACCCCTGGGTCCTTCTCGGGGCACCCCCATGGCGTGAGGGGCGGGGCTGAAGGAGAGGAGCAGCCAGAAGGGGGTGTCCCATATTGGGTGGGGGCTTTACATCAGCCTGCCAGCCCTGCAGGGTCGGCCCAGGCCCCTGGAGAGCCATTGGCACCCCAGGAAGGGCTGGTGGGCCTTCCCAGCCGGGCAGAAGCGGGTTCTGGATTCCCCAGCCCTTCCAGATCATGGGACTCAAGTTGCCTTAATGAAGGCTCCTGGGAGCGCCAACTGGCCAGTGGTGTTCCCTCGGGAGGAGGAGGAGGACGAGGAGGAGGAGGAAGAAGAAGAGGGCGAAGAAGAGGCGGCCCCACCGTGGATATGGGGTCGCAGGTCCTCCAGATCTTACGCCAGGGCGTCTGGGCTTCGCTGACCGGCGGCTGGTTCTTTGACCCGCATCAGAGCACTTTCTCCAATTGTTTCCACCTCTACACTTGGATCTTTCTGCTCATCCTCCCTTTCCTGCTCTACATGGTGAGTCTCGGGGTTGGAAGGGGGGTCACAAACCCCTAAAATCGGGTGGGTGAGCGTCTGTAGCTCATTTCCTAATTCATCGGTTAATTTCTGGACAGGTAGAGTTAGTCCTCGGCTTACGACCAAAACTCATCCCCAAATTTCTGTCGCTACGCGAGACATCGCTTAAGTGAGTGTGGCCTCACTTGCGGAACCTGTCTCGCCATGATTGTTTTAAGTGCATCGCTGCAGTGATTCACTGAACTTACTTTGAGTAAGTGAAGGTTCGTTACCACCACGGCCGTTAAGTGAATCGCGTTGTTTCGTTGAATTTACTTAAGTGAGCAAAACATGGGGAAGCCAGATTCACTTAAAGGTCAGTAACCCGGTTTGTGAAGTGAATCTGACGTCCCCCCCATCGGCTTGTCGGAAGGTCGGGAAAGGGACGCGACACGGCAACCGTCGTAAAGGTGAATCCGTTGCTAAGCGCCTGGATTTTGAATCACGTGGCCGTGGGGATGTTGCGATGGTCGTAAGTCTGAAAAATAGTCATAAGTCAATTTTCCAATGCCGTTGTAACTTAGAACGGTTGCTAAACGAACTGTTTATGTACACTGAGAGCATATGCACCAAAGACAAATTCCTTGTGTGTCCAATCACACTTGGCCAATAAAGAATTCTATTCTATTCTATTCTATTCTATTCTATTCTATTCTATTCTATTCTATTCTATTCTATTCTATTCTATTCTATTCTATTCTATTCCTGTTATTCTATTCTATTCTATTCTATTCTATTCTATTCTATTCTATTCTATTCTATTCTATTCTATTCTATTCTATTCTATTGTGTTGTAAGTCGAAGTCTGCCTGCACTTCCTTCCACACTTCCTAAAATGCCTCTTTTCTCCTCTTCCTGTTTCTTTTCCCTTCCTTCAAAACACATAAAAATGAAGGTTAAGCCCCCCCCCATCCCAATTTAGCACGTGCTTGGAAAGAAACTGATGAGCGGATGATGGTTTGTCTAATCCAGGCTCACCTGTTGCTCTGATGGGGCTGCCCACAATTCTCCAACCGATGCTGTGTGGCAGCTTATTCAACCCTTCACATGCTCCACCTATCTTTTCCCCAGAGGGATTTTAGCTAGTCCTCAATTCATTTAGTGATTGTTCAAAGTTACAAAGGGACCTATGGCCGTTTTCCCCCACTTATGAACTTTGCAGCATCCCCCATGGTCCCGGGATCAAAATTCAGAAGCTTGGCAACCGACTCATACTTACAACCATTGCTGTGTCCCGGGATCACATGATCCACAGTCAACGGGGAAGTCAGGTTCGCTTAACAACCTTGTGACTAACTTAAAATCTACAGCGATTCCCTTTTGCGACCTTCTGACAAGCAACACCCATAAGGAAGCCAGATTCACCTTAACCGGGTTAGTAACTTTTATCAACTGCAGCGATTCACTTAACGACTGTGGCACGAAATGAGACAAAACTCACTTAACAAATGTCTCACTTTGCGACAGAAATTTGGGGCTCCATTGTGGTTGTAAGTCGAGGACTACCTGTATAGTGGCAGGGTAGAGTTGTAGATGGAGCATTATAAGCCTTGTTAGGAGACGATTCGTAGAAAATAAACAAGAATAGAAATAAAAATGGAAAGAATACTGTATAGGCCCGTGATGGCGAACCTATGGCACGCGTGCCCAAAGTGGCACATGGAGCCATGTCGCCTGGCATGCGCGACATTGCCCGTTCCTCTTCCGGGCTTTCTGGCGTGCATGCGCACGCGACGATCAGCTGGCCTTTGTGCATGCGGCAGTGTTGGAAACCGGAAGAGCTGGTCTTCTCTTTTCCGGCGTGAGCATGCGTGCCGGCCAGCTGATTGGCACGTGCGCATGCGTGGCAGTAACCGGAAGACTTGCTGGTCAGCACGCATGTGCGTGCCGGAAACTGGAAGGTCATTTTCTGGCGCACTCATGCCCCCTGGGCAGCTCTTCTTAGTCGCGGCCCAGACGAGCATGTGTGAAGTGCTCCCTTTTCAGCACTCGGTGCTGCGTGTGTGCATGCGCACGCCCTTTCGGCACCAAGTGTGAAAAGGTTCCCCATCACTGGTATAGGCCAAATTGAAACATAAGCAATTTCTCTCCTGTGCATAAGCTCTCAGTGTACATGCAAAACAGCAAAGTAATAATAATCGTAACAACTCACTTATCAAATGTCTCACTTAACAACATAAATATTGGGCTCCATTGTGGTCGTAACAGTTCTTGGCTCTGGGAGATGATTACCCAGTTATATTTCCTACGTTTTGTGGGATCTGGCTTCTTGGAGAATGCAATTTAGATGATGATACATGAAATGTAATGAGGACAGCATAGAATGGAAAGACAGGAGATTAAGGAGTCCACAGCAATTCTTATGACAGAAATAATGGCTTTTAATATATATTGAGGGTGACACAGGTTGTCCTCGATTTACAACAGTTCCTTTAGTGACCGAAGTCACAAAGGCACTGGAAAAAGTGGCTTAGGAACGTTTTTCACACCTAGGACCATTGTAGCATCCCCCATACACACAAGATCAAAATTCAGACACTTGGCAACTGACTCGTATTTATGACCAGCATCCCGCAGTTACGCGATCCCTCTTTTGCAACCCCCTGACAAGCAAAATCAATAGGGAAGCCACTTCACAACTGGGTTACTCACTTAACAATGGTAAAGTAAAGGTTCCCCTCGCACATGCGTGCTAGTCGTTCCTGACTCTAGGGGGCAGTGCTCATCTCTGTTTCAAAGCCGAAGAGCCAGCGCTGTCCTAAGATGTCTCTGTGGTCATGTGGCCGGCATGACTAAACGCCAAAGGCGCACGGAGCGCTGTTACCTTCCCACCAAAGTGGTCCCTATTTTTCTACTTGCATTTTTTTACGTGCTTTCGAACTGCTAGGTTGGCAGAAGCTGGGGCAAATAACGGGAGCTCACCCCGTTACGCGGCGCTAGGGATTCGAACCGCCGAACTGCCGACCTTTCCGATCGACAAGCTCAGTGTCTTAGCCACTGAGCCACCGCATCCCATGGATAACAATGGTAGTGATTCATTTAACAAACTGTAGCGAGGAAAGTCGTGAAATGGGGCGAATCTGACTTAACAGAGGTCTCCCTTAGCAACAGAAATTTTGGGCTCAATTTTGGCCGCAAATTGAGGACTGCCTGTAATAATAACAGCTTAACCAAGGCCCCTTTCTGAGCCTGCTTTCTTGTTGGTGCCCAGAATATCTTGATTCCTGGAACCCATCCTGTTGAAGGAGGGCGAAAATAACCTGCAGATCATTTTAGTGCATTAAGGAATCAATAAGGATGCCGAAGATTCTGGAAAGGTTGGATTCTTATATCAATTAAGCTGCCATGGATGGTTCAGAGTTTTGCTTTCATAAACTGGATTAAAAGCTATATTGCTTTTCCAAAGCCAGAAGCCGAAAAAAGGGAAATCATAAAACTTAGTTTGAATTTCAAGACAAGCAAGAGAGTAGCTGAGCGCCCCGAAATTTTGGTTTCAGGCAGGGAGAATCAAACACTGGTTAATGCGCATCGTGGAGTATACAGGTTACTCCTCGCCTTCCCGGCTCTTACTGGCTTGCAGGCTTTTTCATTGTTACTCTCTCTGAATGTGGTTTTTTCCAGCCCTAAGTCTTTGCAGGCTTTTTTCATTGCTACTCGCTCCGAATAAGGTTTTTTTCAGCCCTAACCAGGGGATAAAATAATGTGCTGAAGCTGACCAGATTAAGGATGCTAGCCAGATAAATAGGCAGATTTTTTTCCCCTATTTTCCTCCCCAAAAACTAAGGTGCGTCTTATACGCCGAAAAATGCGGTAGGTTTTTTGCAAGCCACAGCGACCAGAGGACCGGTTCGGGCGCGTGGACCGCCAGTCATCGCTGCCGGTTCGGCGAGCACCAGTACATTTCCGCTACCGGTTCTAAAGAACTGGTCTGAGCCGGCAGCAACACACCACTGGTACCTTCCAGATGTATGGAATTCTATTTCCAGATTTTCCCAATCAGTATGACAATTGCCGGAAACTACGACATGCAAATTAATAAAGTGATGTCTGTCGATCTGGGCGGGATGTAGATTGAGAAAGGCTTTCGAAAAGAATCACTCGGAAAAGAAGGAGGAGCCAAGATGTGGGGTTGTTATAGAGCCAGTTTGGTGTAGCGGTGAAGGTGCTGGCCTAGATAGCAATAGCAATAGCACTTTACTTATATACCGCTTCATAGTGCTTTACAGCACTCTCTAAGCGGTTTACAGAGTTCAGCATATTGCCCCCAACAATCTGGGTCCTCATTTTACCCACCTCGGAAGGATGGAAGGCTGAGTCAACCTTGAGCCTAGTGAGATTTGAACAGCTGAACTGCTGAACTAGTAATCAGCTGAAGGTCGCAATGCTGCTTTTAACCACTGCGCTATCTCAGCTCCTAGATACCAGGAGATGGTGAGTTCTAGTCCCCCCCTTAGGATGAAAGATGGCTGGATAACTTTGATCCAGTCTCTAGGAGGTGGTGAGTTCTAGTCTTACTTTAGGATAAAAGCTGGCTGGGTGACTTTGATCCAATCACCAGAAGATAGTGAGTTCTAGTTCCACCTTAGGACAAAAACCTAGTGGGTGACTTTGGCCAATCACCAAGAGACAGTGAGTTCTAGTTCTGCCTTAGGATGAAAGCTGACTGGGTGACTTTGATCCAATCACCAGGAGACGGTGAGTTCTAGTTCCACCTTAAGAAAAAAACCAACTGGGTGACTTTGATCCAATCACCAGGAGACAGTGAGTTCTAGTTCCATCTTAGGACAAAAACCAACTGGGTGACTTCAGCCAATCACCAGGAGATGGTGAGTTCTAGTTCTGCCTTAGGATGAAAGCCTGCTGGGTGACTTTGATCCAATCACCAAGAGATGGTGAGTTCTAGTTCTGCCTTAGGATGAAAGCCTGCTGGGTGACTTTGATCCAATCACCAGGAGATGGTGAGTTCTAGTTCTGCCTTAGGATGAAAGCCTGCTGGGTGACTTTGATCCAATCACCAAGAGATGGTGAGTTCTAGTTCTGCCTTAGGATGAAAGCCTGCTGGGTGACTTTGATCCAATCACCAGGAGATGGTGAGTTCTAGTTCCGCCTTAAGACAAAAACCTGCTGGGTGACTTTGTGCCAATCACCAGGAGACGGTGAGTTCTAGTGCCATCTTAGGCATGAAAGCCAGGTTCAGACTTTGGGTCAATAACTCTCCCTCTGCCCAATCCACCTCACAGAGTGGTGGTTGTGGGGGATATAGGAAAAGGAGGAAGTATTAGGTTTGCCCCACTTTCTTGAGTTAAGTAAAGGCAGGATAAACATCGAATAAATACAAAAATAAATAGAGACCTCTGATTTTGTAGAAACAAGCCGGGGGCTGAATCTCGATAATTTAAATAGGTGAGTGCCTGTGTCAAGCGTGCGAATCAAGGCTTCAATCAATCCCGCCCACTTTTAAGAAAGTTTTTTTTTAAAAGAAGGGGAAATACACTAGTCCTCTTCAAACAGAGTCCTCTTCTTTGTTTGGAAAGACGTTGCATAGAGGAAAGTTGAAACTTGTTCTTCTTGTTCCAAAACGCAAGAAATGGGAATAGTGGGTTTTAGTTAACAGGAAGCAGATTCCAACTGAATGATGGGGGGGGGGGGGATTCCTGTATAGTGAGAGGAATTGAACAATGGAATCGGCGGCCCCTGGAGGTGGTAGCTTCCCCTTTCGATACAGGAAATCCTCGACTTACGACCACGGTTGAGCCCAAAATTTCTGTTGTTAAATGAGACGTTTGTTAAACGGGTTTTGCCCCCTTTTTTATGACCTTCCTTGCCACAGTAAGTGAAGCACCGTACTTTTTAAGTTAGTAACAAGGTTGTTAAGTGAGTTGGCTTCCCCATTGACTTGGCTTGTCGGAAGGTCGCAAGAGCGGATCACGCGATCCTGGGACGCTGTGACCGTCATAAATATGAACGGTTGCCAAGCATCAAAATTTTGATCACGTGATCATGGGGATGCTGCAATGGTCATAAGTGTGAAAAACAGTCATAAGTTACTTTTTTGAGGGCCGCTGCAACTTCAAAAAGTCAAGACAAGACCGCCTGTATTTTTAAAGCCAAAGTTGGATGAATCGTTTGGAGCATTATTTATTTATTATTTATTTATTATTCGCACTTGTATGCCTCCCACTCCACAGAGACTCTGGGCGGCTCACAACAATAAGAAATCTACATGCAAATAATAAATATAGAAAAAAACATTAAAAACAATAATAATTACTTTGAGTTGGGTTCCTGCCCCGACAAAAGAGAGGGCATTCTGGGACCTGAATGGCATTTTCCAGCTCTATGTGTCTTTGAATTTTAAAAATAACAGTGCCGGCCATCCCTTAGCGGTATTCATGAAAGGATTAAAGCAGTCAAAACAAACTGCCTTTTCCCATGGGGGTTGAGTAAAAATGGCCTTTACAGAGTTGGGGAGCCAGGAAAAATGTCTAGGAGCTGCAGTGAAAGGGAAGGACCAGGTCAAAACAGGAATCCATCCCTAATTTGAAATGTTATTTCCAACTGTAACTCAGAAAGGAGCGGGGTTTTATTTTTTTAAGAGGCATCGCTGTCTAACATTTCCTCTTAATGCAGTGTTTTTCAACCTTAGCAACTTTAAGATGGGTGGACTTCAACTCTGCCAGAATTCCTTAGCCAGCATGCTTTAAGATGGGTGGGCTTCAAGTCCCAGAATTCCCCAGACAGTATCCCTTAAGATGGGTGGACTTCAACTCCCAGAATCCACTAGCCATCATGCTTTAAGATGGGTGGACTTCAACTCCCAGAATCACCCAGCCAGCATTCTTTAAGATGGGTAGACTTCAACTCCCAGAATCCCCCATCCAGCTTGCTTTAAGATGGGTGGACTTCAACTTCCAGAATCCCCCAGCCAGCATGCTTTAAGATGGGCGGACTTCAACTCCCAGAATTCCCCAGCCAACTTGCTTTAAGATGGGTGGACTTCAACTCCCAGAATTCCCCAGCCAGCATGCTTTAAGATGGGTGGGCTTCAACTCCCAGAATTCCCCAGCCAGCATGCTTTAAGATGGGTGGGCTTCAACTCCCAGAATTCCCCAGCCAGTATCCTTTAAGATGGGCGGACTTCAACTCCCAGAATTCCCCAGCCAGCTTGCTTTAAGATGGGTGGACTTCAACTCCCAGAATTCCCCAAGCCAGCTTGCTTTAAGATGGGTGGACTTAGTTCACTTGACAACTGTCTTGTTTAATTGCTGGAATGTTGGGCTCCATCGAAGACTATTTATTATTTATTATTTATTAGTGAGACTTATATACCGCCTCACAGTGCAAGCACTCTCTAAGCGGTTTACACCAGTAAGCAATGTATATTTTACATTGCCCCCAACAATCTGGGTCCTCATTTTACCTACCTCGGAAGGATGGAAGGCTGAGTCAACCTTGAGCCGGTGAGATTTGAACCGCTGAACTGCTGATCACAGTCAGCTAAAGTAGCCTGCAGTACTGCACTCTAACTGCTGCGCCACCTCAGCTCAGTTGTACAGACTACCTGTCCAATCCAGAGATTCTTCTGGAATGTTTTTCTGTTTAGGATTTTGGAGGAGGGTTTTTTTTTTTGGGTGGGGGGAGGTTTGGCAGCCTACAACTTGCGACACTGCAGTCCAGTGTGTTGCTGCTGTTGGCAGCATCGCGTCACTCACACCCCTATTTTAGGGTAAGAGCTGTGAAACACGCAAAGATGCACCTCACCTCCTGCCTCTCCCAACGGGGAGGCTCAAATCCGCTTTTCTCCCACGTCCCGTCTAGCCGCTCTCTGCACCAGTGATGGGGGGGGGGAACCCCATCCTCACAATCAAACTTTTGGACCCACATGGTGAACCTCTCTATCCGTCCCCCGTCCCTCAGAACAAATCCAGACTGGGAAGAACTGGGATGAGCTTGAGAGTTGCTGTAATCACACAAGAACCCAGCCCTACTTAACGGAATAGCAGGGGACCTTGGAGGTCTTCTAGTCCAACCCCATATAGGGAACCCTATACCATTTCAGACAAATGGCTGTCCAATCTCTTCTTGAAAACCTCCAGGGATGGAGCACCCACAATTTCTGGTGGCAAGCGGTTCCACTGGTTAACTGTACTCACTGTCAGGAAATTCCTCCTTAGTTCTAGGTGGCTTCTCTCCTTGATTAGTTTCCATCTTTTGCTTCTTGTCCTTCCCTTCTGGTGCTTTAGAGAATAGGTTGACCCCCCTCCTCTTTGTTGTGGCAGCCCCTCAAATATTGGAAGGCTGTTGTCATGTCACCCCGAGTCCTTCTTTTCATTAAACTAGACATACCCAGTTCCTGCAACCGTTCTTCCTATGTTTTAGCCTCCAGTCCCCTAATCATCTTTGTTGCTCTTCTCTGCACTCTTTCTAGAGCAGTGGTTCCCAAAGTGGGCAGTACCGCCCCCCAGGGGGTGGTGGGAACCCTTAGGGGGGCGGTGAGAGGCAAGGGTGGCATCAGGGGGGCGGTGAGAGGGGCCGGGGGGGCGGTAGGTGGTTCGCCATGCTTTTGCATTTGAAGCTCCCTCGCGTTCCTCGCTCGTGTGCAGGGCAGCCCATTCTGAAAGAAAACACGAGATGTTTTCTTTCAGAATGGGCTGCCCTGCACAGAAGAGCGTGGAATGCGACGGAGTTACAAGTGCTAGGTATGATACCCATCTCGCAGCCTGCCCAGCCCCCGCCCAGGCTCCACTCTGCTCCGCCCTGCACGACTGGTCACCCCAAACTGTGTCCTACCTAGCACTTGAAGCTCCCTCGCGTTCCTCGTTCTTGTGTGCAGGGCAGTCCATTCTGAAAGAAAATGCGAGACGTTTTCTTTCAGAATGGGCTGCCCTGCACCCCAGAGCATGGAATGCAACGGAGTTACAAGTGCTAGGTACTGAGCGTGGCACAGCGACGAGGGAAGCCGACCGCTCCCGAAGCTGCTCGGGCGAGCACTCGCAGACCCGCAGGAAGGCCCTGCTGCAGAACCTGCGCGTGCGCGTGACTTTCCCGCCCGGTGTCCCTGTTGCCTAGCAACCCGGCGCGCACAATTCGGTGGGCTCCCCTCTGGCATGGAGCACCCACGGATCTCGGCCCAGCTGCCCCCCCAACATCGACCCCACCAAGGCGCCTGTGGCCTTCGACTGCTGAGGCCTCCCCAAGCTCAATGAAGAGCTGCAGTACCCCGAGCTGCTGACACGGCAGCCGGCCTTGATGGCTCTCTGAAACCTGGTGCACGACCCGGAGAACGCTTACCAAGCCATCAGCCTGGGTGAGCAGCGGCGGCCTGGCCGCGGCTGGCAGGAGGGAAGGGAAGGGAGGGAAGAAGGAAAGAAAAAGGAAAGAAAGAAAGCGGGAGGGAGGGAGGGAGGAAGAAAGGAAGGAAGGAAGGAAGAAAGAAAGAAAGAAAGAAAGAAAGAAAGAAAGAAAGAAAGAAAGAAAGAAAGAAAGAAAGAACGATGGTAGAAAGGAAGGAAGACAGACAGAAAAAGAAAGGAGGGAAGAAGGAAAGAAAGAAAAAGGAAGAAAGAAAGATGGTAGAAAGGAAGGAGGGCAGACAGAAAAAGGAAGGAGGGAGGGAAGAAGGAAAGAAAAAGTAAAGGAAGAAAAAGAAAGGAAGAAAGAGGGAGGGAGGAAGACAGACAGAAAAAAGAAAGAAAGATGGTAGGAAGGAAGGAAGACAGACAGAAAAAGAAAGGCGGGAGGGAAGGGAAGGGAGGGAAGAAGGAAAGAAAAAGGAAAGAAAGGGAGGGAGGAAGAAAGAAAGAAAGATGGTAGGAAGGAAGGAAGACAGAAAGAAAGAAAAAGATGGTAGGTAGGTAGGTAGGAAGACAGAAAAAGAAAGGAGGGAGGGAAGGGAAGGGAGGGAAGAAGGAAAGAAAAAGGAAAGAAAGAGGGAGGGAGGAAGAAAGAAAGAAAGAAAGAAAGAACGATGGTAGAAAGGAAGGAAGACAGACAGAAAAAGAAAGGGAAGAAGGAAAGAAAGAAAAAGGAAGAAAGAAAGATGGTAGAAAGGAAGGAGGGCAGACAGAAAAAGGAAGGAGGGAGGGAAGAAGGAAAGAAAAAGTAAAGGAAGAAAAAGAAAGGAAGAAAGAGGGAGGGAGGGAGGGAGGAAGACAGACAGAAAAAAGAAAGAAAGATGGTAGGAAGGAAGGAAGACAGACAGAAAAAGAAAGGAGGGAGGGAAGGGAAGGGAGGGAAGAAGGAAAGAAAAAGGAAAGAAAGAGGGAGGGAGGAAGAAAGAAAGAAAGATGGTAGGAAGGAAGGAAGACAGAAAGAAAGAAAAAGATGGTAGGTATGTAGGTAGGAAGACAGAAAAAGAAAGGAGGGAGGGAAGGGAAGGGAGGGAAGAAGGAAAGAAAAAGGAAAGAAAGGGAGGGAGGAAGAAAGAAAGAAAGAAAGATGGTAGGAAGGAAGGAAGACAGAAAGAAAGAAAAAGATGGTAGGTAGGTAGGAAGACAGAAAAAGAAAGGAGGGAGGGAAGGGTAGGGAGGGAAGAAGGAAAGAAAAAGGAAAGAAAGAGAGAGGGAGGGAGGAAGAAAGATGATAGGAAGGAAGGAAGACAGAAAAAAAAGATGGTAGGAAGGAAGACAGACAGACAGAAAGAAAGAAGAGATGATAGGAAGGAAGGAAGACAGACAAAAAGAAAGAAAAGAAAGAAAAAAAGATGGTAGGAAGAAAGAAAGAAAAAGAAAGAAAGAAGGGCGAAGGTAGAGAAGAAAGAAAGAACGAAAGAAAGACTTATGACCACAATTGAGCCTAACATTTTGGTTGCTAAGCAAGAGCGTTGTTAAGTGAGTTTCACCACACTTTACAAGTTGGCCACGCCCACCCGGTCACCTGACCACTAAGCCACGCCCACCTGAGGGGGTGGGGTGGGGGGCGGTGAGGATGAGTTTGTAGCACCAAGGGGGCGGTGGACTGAAAAAGTTTGGGAACCACTGTTCTAGAGTCTCAACGTCTTTTTTTAATATTGTGGGGAGGGGAAAATCACTTAACAACTGCCTTGCTTAGCAAATGAAATTTTGGCCTCAATTGTGGTCGCAAATCGAGGATTTCCAATCTAAATTGACAATGCCATGTCGGGCCAAATGGGTGTGAATTTACACACCAGGACAGGTAATAATAATAATAACAGAGTTGGAAGGGACCTTGGAGGTCTTCTAGTCCAACCCCCTGCCTAGGCAGGAAACCCTACACCACTTCAGACAAATGGTTATTAAGCCTCTTCTTTAAAACTTCCAGTGTTGGAGCATTCACAACTTCTGGAGGCAAGCCGTTCCACGGATTAATTGTTCTAACTGTCAGGAAATTTCTCCTTAATTCTAGGTTGCTTCTCTCCTTGAATAGTTTCCACCCATTGCTTTGAAAAAACAGTGTCATTTTTCATAGGCGTCCCAGTTCAGTTTCATGGATGCAATGGTAGCAGGTGTGTGCTTGCCGGCTGTGCGACCCCTCGACTTACAACCGTTCATTTAGTGACCGTTTGAAGTTACGACGGCACTGGAAAAAGCGACTTTTCACACTTAACGACCGTTGCAGCATTCCCCACCGTCACGTGATTTACATTCGGATGCTTGATAGCTGACTCAGGTTTATGACGGCTGTAGCGTCCCTGGGATCATGCGATCCTCTTTTGCGATCTTCTGACAAGCAGAGTCAAAGGGGAGAGTGGATTCACTTAACGGCTGGGTTACTCGTCAACGAATGGCAGGGGTTCCCTTAACAACCGTGGCGAGAAAAGTCGTAAAATGGAGCCGGCCTCCAATTTCTCACTTAACAAAACACATTTTTTGGGCTCAGTGGTGGTCATAATTTGAGGACTCCCTGTATTGACTTTGTGACCTTCTCCTTCGGCAGGTGATGCCCCCCAGCATCATAGTCACGGGCATCTACTGCGCGGTGGTGGCCGTCTTCTTCACCACGGTTAAAACCGTCAACTACCGTCTCCACACCATGTTCGACCAGGGGGAGATCGTGGAAAAAAATTCAGCTCTGGTAGAATCTGGCAAGGCCGACGAGAGAGCAGCCGGTGACGACGACAATTTGACCAGGTGAGTGAAGGCAGCCAAGTGCAGGCAGTCCTTGACTTACAACAGTTCATTTAGTGAGCGTTCGAAGTTACGACGGCACTGTAAAAAGTGACTTAACGAACGTTTTCCACACTTAGCGTCCATTGCATCACGCCCACGGTCGCGTGGTCAAAATTCAGACACCTGATGACGGATTTGTATTTCTGACCGTTGCAGTGCAATGTCCCGGGGTCATGTCATCCCCTTTTGCCCGATTCACTTAACAACCATGTTCCCAACTTGACAACTGCAGCGATTCACATAACAACCGTGTTTATTTATTTATTTGTGAGATTTATATACCGCCTCACAGTGCAAGCACTCTCTAAGCGGTTTACACCAGTAAGCAATGTATATTTATATTGCCCCCAACAATCTGGGTCCTCATTTTACCTACCTCGGAAGGATGGAAGGCTGAGTCAACCCTGAGCCGGTGAGATTTGAACCGCTGACCTGCGGATCACAGTCAGCTAAAGTGGGCTGCAGTACTGCACTCTACCCGCTGCGCCACCTCGGCTCTTAGTGTTGCCAACTTACAGCCGCAGCAATTCACTTAACTGGGGCAAGGAGGTTGTAAAACGGGGCAGGACTCGCCTAACAGCGGTCTCGCTTAGAAACGGAAATTTGGGGCTCAGTTGTGGCCGTAAGTCAAGGAGTTTAGAGAATAATTTCCAACCTAAGACGAAGAAGTCATTTCTGAGATGTAGAAGCCTTCGTCTGTTCCAGGGGTCCCCAAACTTGGCAACTTTAAGACTTGTGGACTTCAGCTCCCAGGATTCTGGGAGTTGAAGTCCACAAGTCTTAAAGTGGCCAAGTTTGTAGACCTCTGGTCTGTTCCTTTCCTCCAAGGTGGAATTCAATATTTTTTTGGGGGTGGGGGAATTGGACTTCATCCTTCCTCTGCCCTTTCTTTTTCTCTGCAGGGACCCTGGAGGCGTTGAGATGACCGTGTTCCGTAAAGTGAGTTCCACCCCGCCAGTGAGATGCAGTTCACAGCATTCTGTCTTCGGCTTCAACCAAGTCATGGTAAGGGAGAGAAAGTTTGGGTTGACTGTTCCAAAGGTGCTTTTTTTTCAGGAGGCCACTGGACTTTCTGGTTTTTTCTTTGTGAAGACGTTTCGCTTCTCATCCAAGAAGCTTTTTCAGCTCTGACTGGACGATGGTGTTCTGCCCTAGCTAAAAACGTAGCACAACACACAGTTTGCACGAACTTATTTAATCAAATAAACACTACTAATACCTGTCTTAGCAGTGGATATGCACATACCAATCTAAAAGCAGTCTTTCCTTGCAAGCAACCAGCTGCTAATTAATCATCATTAACAGCTGGTATCAGTTCAAAAAGTCTTAAAGCAAAGAAGAGCAATTTGGTCTTGATATCTTACGAAGCTTCAGAGAGTTGGCAAAATGCCTAGAAGTAGTTCTTGATAACCAAACCGAAGCAGATAAGCAGAGCAGAGATTTTCTAGACACGAGGCACACGAAGAACAAACGAATTTCAAACGTCGTTTCCTGCAGCCTTTCAGCTGCCTCTGATGTCCTTAAGTAGATTGGGGGAGTGGCCAATTAGCCCCAAGTCTTACTCCTGAGGATTCCTGCCTTTTGGCAGCTCTGCGTGCCCTTGCATTCAGAAGAGGAGAAGCCTCTTCTTCCTCCTCACTGCTATGAGGTGCTGGAGGTTTAGAAGGCCCTGGATGAACCTCTGCCTCTGGCACCGAGTCCTCGCCAGCCTCCTCACTGTCCGACTCGGGTGCCAGCTGCACAGGCCGCTGGCGCAACACCAAGTCGGTCTCCTCTCGAACGGGATCCGCTATCAGCTGCACGGGCTGCTGGCGGGCCACAACAGATGGGGAATGGAAGGATTTATATTCCTTGCAGACAGCTGATCAGTTGCATTCTTTTAGAGAGTCGTTGAGGCCACTTGGAGGTTGGTCTGTGTCCTCGGGGTCACCTGAGTGGTGCAAATGGGTGTGGAAGGACCCACTTATCTGAGGATACAGATATCTTGTATGAACCCAGCTCCATCATTCATCATAAGCTTGGCATTTTTGAAGGGACGTTAATCCCAGATTATTCAAAGATCTTATCTATACATCAAATAAAAAGCTGAGTGCTTTTTATAGGAAACCACCCGGAAGCTCTCCAGTGGGATTTATTTATTTATTTATTAGTGAGACTCATATACCGCCTCACAGTGCAAGCACTCTCTAAGCGGTTTACACCAGTAAGCAATGTATATATTTATATTGCCCCCAACAATCTGGGTCCTCATTTTACCTACCTCGGAAGGATGGAAGGCTGAGTCAACCTTGAGCCAGTGAGATTTGAACCGCTGAACTGCTGATCACAGTCAGCTAAAGTAACCTGCAGTACTACACTCTAACAGTTGCATCACCTCGGCTCTTGGGATGGGCAGCAGGGGTGAAATTCCACCGGATCGGACCAAATCACGGGTAGCAGTAATTTGAAGTGATTTGCCGAACCGGTAAAAACCACCCCTGGTTGGCCCCGCCCACCCCCGGCCGCCCGCCGCTCACCCCTTCCGCTCTGTGTGTATGCCCGAGAAGGAGGAGAAGACCTGGCCGAACTTTCCTTCCTCCCTTCGCAGCGATGGGAAGGGAGCCTGTTTGGAAGGGAGCTGTGGCAGCCTGCCTGTCCCTTTAAGGTACTTCGACCCCAGGAGGGAGGGGGCCAGGAGGAGACCATAAAGGGAGCAGCAGCTCTGCTGTGATTGGAGGGAGAAAAGTTTGGCTTCCATCTGCCACAGCATTCAACCTTAAATGCTGCAACAAAGAGAATCTGAAGTTTTCTCCCTCCATTCACAGCGGAACTGGTGCAGGTTGAACGCTAGAAGACTTGGCCGAACTTCTCTGTCGGTTCTATGGGCGTGGCTTGATGGGCGTGGCTTGGTGGGGTGCCGCCGCCCCGCCTTGCCGTGAGTGACGTCAAGTTGGCCATGCCCACTCAGTCATATGACACCCTCCAAGCCACGCCCACAGAACCCGTAGGGGGAAAATTTGAATGTCACCCCGATGGGCAGTATAGAAATTTGATAAAACAATAAAAATGAACGCAATAAATAAATATAGCGAGCTCCTTCCTGTCGCCAGGAACTTCTGTTCTGCCCGGATTGGAATTTTCTGGGGCTACTTTGCAACAGGCTATAAGTAGATCACGGGTCTCCAACCTTGGCTAACTTTTAAGAATTGTGGACTTCAACTCCCAGAATTCCCCACTCAGAATGGTTGGCTGGGGAATTCTGGGAGTTGGAAGTCCGCAAGTCTTAAAAGTTGCCAAGGTTGGACATCCCTCTATAGATGCCAATCTGGAAAAATAAAATAAAAATAAAAATTGGAACATGGCTCCTCCTGCAGGGATTTTTTCTTATTATTTTCTGTAGAATACTTTTCAAGACAATTGAAGTTTGTTTCTTGTTGTTGTTGTTTTGCCTCCTAGGATCTACTGCCCCAGTTGGAAGACGGAGGCCCCGTCCGAGGTAAGCAGTGGAGAAAGGCAGGGGCCACAATGTCTCCCCCTCCCCCTGTTAAAACCAGTTATGTTGAGGTGAGTGCAGAGCAACCCTTGAGTTATCAAGGACATGCACATAGAAGCGGGATATTGCAGGAGATATGAGTAATTAGCCAGTCACACACACACAGATACGTTAAAGTGCATATAGTTTTTACTTTAAGAAATAGCACAGTCCAAATAAACAGTCCAGGTCATACACGTTCAGATCAGTCAATATCTAGAAGTACAATAATCTTCTTACCAGCTTGTCTTTGTCATACACATTCAACAAAGATATTACAGCTTACAAACACAACAGAATATTAGCGAGAGTAACTGAACATAACACAGAGATCACTATCAAGTCAGAGAGTCAATACAGAAATGAAATAACAGAGAAGAATAAGCCGTGATCTCTAGCTCCCTCTTATGCCAACTTGCAATACTACAGCCAAGCAGAACATAGCATACAGTTTAAAGCTATATTACATCAATACTTACGAATATACATTGTTGGCTTGTTTATATATTGCCAACCCAACCATTTGGACAGAGTCCTAATAAGTTAGGAAGGGAAGGGTAAAAACAAGATCACTATGTGAGTCCCTTTCCCACAGAGGTGAGCAGCTACGGACCCTTGATGACTTATGGACTTCAACTCTCAGGATTCCTCAGTGGGTCGGGGGAGGTCTTGGGTGGTCGGAAGCTCTAGGTTCCCCCATGGACTTCCCCACCCTGAAATTCCTCCCGTACAGTTAACAACCTGCGCATTTGATTAACAAATGCATTGGGTAAAAAGCAGGGAGGGATCATTTTCATTTAACGTGACCCAGTTAGCGAATCTTCGGGTTACGAATGTAATTGGCAGGCTCTAATACATTCGTAACTCAAGGATGACCTGTATTTACGACGGTTGCAGCCTCCTGGGGTCAGGTGATCATAACTTTGCAACCTTCCCAGCCAGCCAAGCAAAGTCAGGTCTGTGTGTGTGTGGGGGGGGGTTAAGCTGAATTTGCTTAATGACCAAATGAGCCACTTAACAATTAGCCTTGCTTAGCAGTGAAATTCTGGTCCCAGTTGCGGTCGTAAGACGGGGAGGGGCGATAGAGGGGTGACGTAGAGGAAGAACGGAGATGGAGAGAGTCTCCATCAAGATCTTCTCCCGCAGATATCAAGGAGCTCGTCCGAGAACAGGGAAGCAACAACGTCATTGTGACCGCCGCTGACCGAGACATGCTTCAGTGCTGCTCCCCAGAGAGACACGGTGAGGCCTGGAATCTTGGGGAATGGCTTTGGAAAAGGAAGGAACGTCAAGCAAAGTGGGGAAAATGGCTCAAAAAGTAAAAAAAAGAGCTAGTTTGGCCTAGTGGTTAAGGCACTAGGCTAGAAACCGGGAGACGGGGAGTTCTAGTCCCGCCTGAGCCACAAAAGCCAGCTGGGTGGCTTTAGGCCAATCACCAAGAGACAGTGAGTTCTAGTCCCGCCTTAGGCATGAAAGCCGGCTGGGTGACTTTGGGCCAATCACCAGGAGACGGTGAGTTCTAGTCCCGCCTTAGACATGAAAGCTGGCTGGGTGACTTTGGGCCAATCACCAGGAGACGGTGTGTTCTAGTCCCGCCTTAGGCATGAAAGCCAGCTGGGTAACTTTGGGCCAATCATCAGGAGATGGTGAGTTCTAGTCCCGCCTTAGACATAAAAGCTGGCTGGGTGACTTTGGGCCAATCACCAGGAGACGGTGAGTTCTAGTCCCGCCTTAGACTTGAAAGCCAGTTGGGTGACTTTGGGCCAATCACCAGGAGATGGTGAGTTCTAGTCCCGCCTTAGACATGGAAGCTGGCTGGGTGACTTTGGGCCAATCACCAGGAGGCGGTGAGTTCTAGTCCCGCCTTAGGCATGAAACTGGCCGGGTGATTGTGCCAATCACCAGGAGAAAATGGGAGACCATGAATTCTAATCCTGCTTTGGACACAAAAGCCAGTTTGATGACTTTAGGTCAATCACCAGGAGACGGTGAGCTATAGTCCTGCCTTAGGCATGAAAGCCAGCTGGGTGACTTTGAACAATCACTCCCTCATCCCAACTAACCTCACAGGGTTGTTGTTGTTGCGAAAATAGGAGGAGAGAAGATTATTATTATATGTTCGAGTTACAAATAAAACTAACGAAGGCAGGATATAAAAATCTAATTAAATAAATAAAATTGGCTTCTCCTCCCTTTTTCACCTTCACTAACTGTGTCTTCTCTCTCTAGCCGAACCCCCAGCGCCGTCTGCAGACTCGGAAGGCCCGAAGCCCCCCCTGCTTCCGATTCCTAAAGGAGACCCCTCCAGCCTCAGGAAGCAGCCCCCGTCTCTCCCCGCCCAGACCTCCATCCAGAGCACCGATTCCTCTGAGCAATCTACCCCAGGCAGAGAAGGGGCTCAGGCCCCACGTTGGACCCCCAGCGAGTCGGAGAGCGTGGGGGATACCCCTCTCAGCCCCCTCCTCAAGGGCAGCTTAAGCGAGGAGCTCAGCCACAGCTTCCTCAGCCTGGCCCTGCCGGAGTCCAGCAGCCACAGCCGGCGGGAGAAGCACCACTCTGGGGCCGAGTACCAACCTCTGGAGCCTCGGCCCGAAGGACCCCGCAAGGCCGGCTCGTCCGACAGCTGCTTCAGCGGCACCGACAAGGAGACCCCCAGTACCTTGAGTAGCTACCGCAGCGAGAAAACCAACTCCACCCACTTGGACAGCCCCTCTTTGGGGCCTGGTCACGAAGAGGGGGTCCCGGGAGAGGCAGCCGGGCCCTCCTCGCCTCCCCTGGCCGACGGGGGCAGCGACACGGATGTCCTGTCCGACAGCGAGCTGATTCGTTCGCCCGAGCTGGCTTTCCTGGGGGAGTTGAGCTTCGACACCCAGAACACGTTCAACTCCCTGGAGACGGTCAAAGGGGACGCCGAGGTCTGGGGCCCGCCCAAGCCGGAGCAAGTGGTCCGGCCGAAGGATTTGGGGCTGAAGAGCCGGCCCCGCCTCTCGCGCAAGCACGGCAGCACCTACCTGCCCATGCGCACCCTCCTAGACAGCAAGGCCTACACCGAAGGGTTCTTTGCCGACGAGGACTCCAGTGACTGCAGCGACCTCAGCCGGGCCTCGAGCTTGCACTCTCAACACAACTACAGCTCGGACACCTCTTCCAGCACCTCCTGCTACTCCCCCGAGCGCCACGCCCCGGCCCAGCACAGCCGGCATAGCGTCCCCATGGCCGAGACCAAGCCCCCGCCTCCCCCTCCGCCGGACAGCTCCACGCTGCCCCCCAAGCCCTGTCATTACGCCCAGCGCGCCGGGAGCACCACCAGTGCCAAGACTCACGCCAGGGTGCTCAGCATGGACGGCAGCAGCAGCCAGCTGGCCGAAGCGAAGCCTCCGGGCGCGCTGACCGTCTCCAAGTCGGACCTGGAGGCTCACGGCGGGAAACTGGCCGTGGAACAGGAGCTGGGCAGCACCGTGCGCAGCCAGTCGGCCAACCAGCCCGGCTGGCGTGGAGAGTTGCAAGCCGAGGGGGCCATCGGAGGAGGTAAGGCTCCGAAAATGGGACTCTGCTCCCGACAGAAAAGGGATATTTGTAGCTCAGGGTTGAAATAGAATAGAATAGAATAACAGAGTTGGAAGGGACCTTGGAGGTCTTCTAGTCCAACCCCCTGCTTAGGCAGGAAACCCTACACCACTTCAGACAAATGGTTATCCAGCCTCTTCTTAAAAACTTCCAGTGTTGGAGCATTCACAACTTCTGTAGGCAGGCTGTTCCACGGGTTAATTGTTCTAACTGTCAGGAAATTAATCAGTTAATATTAATATAAATCGTAAGGATACAAGCAACAAGTTACAGTCATGCAGTCATAAGTGGGAGGAGATGGGTGATAGGAACGATGAGAAAAACTAATAGTAATAATAATGCAGCCTTAGTGAATAGTCTGACTATTCAAACTATTGAATAGTTTCTAATAGTTTTGAATAGTATTGAATACTAATAGTTTAATCAGACTATCTGATTACATTTCCAACGTTTGGTGGACATGTCCTTAAAAAATTTGAACCAGTGGTTGTTCAGCGGTACACAACGCTTCACACCCAACTCTGGCTTCGCCTTTTCTCTTCCAGCTGCCCCCGGGGAGGAGCTGTCCAAGACGGACCAATCCAGCAACATCAAGCGCGTGCACGCGATGCGACGGAGGCACAATGCAGGCAGCAACCCCACCCCGCCATCCTCCGTGATGGGTTCCCCTCCGAGGTAAGCCCGCCTGCAAACGGCTTTTGCCCCGCGGCAGCTGGTGCTGTCCCGGCCTCTCACCCAGCCACCCCCCTCCGTCCTTTATGTGCAGTTTGCAGGACCTCCAGCGAGGCCGAGCCTCCTCCCACTCCCGGGCGCTGACCCTCCCCTCGGCCCTTCAGTTTGCCAGCTCGCTTCTGCTGCCTCGCGGCGCCATCCATGAAGCCTGCAACTTTGACGACACTTCAGAAGGGGCGGTCCACTACTTCTACGACGAGAGCGGTGAGTTGCGGGGTGGGGGCGGGCTTGTCCAAGGGGACAGACTTTGCAGCTTATAGCAATAGCAATAACACTTAAGACTTATATACCGCTTCATAGTGCTGTACAGCCCTCTCTAAGCGGTTTACAGAGTCAGTGTAGGAAGGAAAGAAGGAAGGAAGGAAGGAAGGAGGGAAAGAAGGAAGGAAGGAAGGGCAATAGCAATAGCACTTAGACTTATATACCGCTTCATAGTGCTTTTACAGCCCATTCTAAGCGGTTTACAGAGTTCAGCATATTGCCCCCAACAATCTGGGTCCTCATTTTACCCACCTCGGAAGGATGGAAGGCTGAGTCAACCTTGAGCCGGTGAGATTTGAACAGCTGAACTGCTTTACCAGCAGTCAGCTGAAGTAGCCTGCAGTGCTGTACTCTAACTACTGCGCCACCTCGGCTCTTCATTAAACGGGGAGGGAATTCGTACAGGTGGCCCTTAAGTTACGACCGTAATGGAAGCCTGCCCTTCACGGTTGTAAGTTGTTGTGGTCGTTAAACATAAATCCCGATCAGGGCTGTGCTTGACTTCGCGGGGGGGGCTAGGTGGGTGTGGCTTACTGGGTGGCCGTGGCCAGTTCGACACCACTCCCCAAATTGCTGTGGCTTATTTCCTCTTCGCACTGGGTAGACCGGGCCGAAGCCACTCTGGTCTGATGTTTCCTCTTCGCATTGGGTAGACCGGGCCGAAGTGACGCGGGCTGGCTCCTTACATTTTTTAGGATGGCCCTGTAGCCCGGATCCGACTACATCGCAGGCCGGATCTGGCCCGCGGGCCTTGTATTTGACACCCTTCCCTGTAGCATCATAAACAGGCCCGTCAGTTCCTCTGCCCAAAGAGCAGAATTCTTGCAGCGGGAGTCTCTCAACGTGGCCCATTTTACTCTTCCTTCTATCCAGGTGTCCGGCGCTCCTACACTTTCGGTCTTGCCGGGGGCGGCTACGAGAACCCAATGGGCCAGCAGGTGGGCATGGATCACGCCACCAACAGCGGCTGGTGAGTCTCTGTTTCAAGCTACCAAAATGTTCCTCCGGAGAAGTTTGAGTTTGCCAGAAGGTTCTTGGGCTAAACTACAGGTAGTCCTCGACCTACGACCACAATTGAGGCCAAAATTTTTGCTGCTAAGCGAGACACTTGTTAAGTGAGGTTTGCCCCGTTTTGCGACCTTTCTTGCCACAGTTGGTTAGTGAATCACTGCAGTTCTTAAATTAGTCACACGGTTGTTAAGATGATTTAGTCAGGCAGCTGTTCAACAGGGACAGTTCCGTCACTAATTGTGTCACCGCTCTCTGTTTGCCTTGGCAGGGACAGACACTCGCATTCCTCCAGTTTTAACTCCGCGGAAGTTCCCGAAGGGACCCCCGCCCTCTCCCTGCTGCAGCCGCGGCCCGTGGTCCTCCAGGGAATGCAGGTTCGCCGGGTGCCACTGGAAATCCCCGAGGTGAGAATTGGAAGCTCAAAAGGTCTGCTCCAGACACCTTAAAAGGCTGCTTTTCAAAGGTCTATGGAGAGCCACAGTCATCCAGGTCATGGCTGTCCCGGAGGTGGTTTGGCACCCAGAGGAGGAGGAGGAGGAGGAAGGAGGAGGAGGAGGAGGAGGAGAAAGGAGAAGGAGAAAGGAGAAAGGAGAAAGGAGAAGGAGGAGGAAGAAGAAGAGGAGGAGGAGGAAGGAGGAGGAGGAGGAGGAGGAAGGAGAAGGAGAAAGGAGAAGGAGGAAGAAGAAGAAGAAGAGGAGGAGGAGGAGGAGGAAGGAGGAGGAGGAGGAGGAGGAGAAAGGAGAAGGAGAAAGGAGAAAGGAGAAGGAGGAGGAAGAAGAAGAGGAGGAGGAGGAGGAGGAGGAGGAGGAGAAAGGAAAAGGAGAAAGGAGAAGGAGGAAGAAGAAGAAGAAGAGGAGGAGGAGGAAGGAGGAGGAGGAGGAGGAGGAAGGAGAAGGAGAAAGGAGAAGGAGGAAGAAGAAGAAGAGGAGGAGGAGGAGGAGGAAGGAGAAGGAGAAAGGAGAAGGAGGAAGAAGAAGAAGAGGAGGAGGAGGAGGAGAAAGGAGAAGGAGAAAGGAGAAGGAGGAGGAAGAAGAAGAGGAGGAGGAGGAGGAGGAGAAAGGAAAAGGAGAAAGGAGAAGGAGGAAGAAGAAGAAGAAGAGGAGGAGGAAGGAGGAGGAGGAGGAGGAGGAAGGAGAAGGAGAAAGGAGAAGGAGGAAGAAGAAGAGGAGGAGGAGGAGGAGAAAGGAGAAGGAGAAAGGAGAAGGAGGAAGAAGAAGAAGAGGAGGAGGAGAAATGTTTTCAAGGGGAAACCCCCCACCCCAAGAAAGTCCAGCTGCCTTTTGTAGAAGCAGAACGCATCCGCAAAGCACCCCACAAGCAGTCAGAAGATACGATGGAAGCTCTTGAACTTCGCAACATGCGGACAGATTTAATCATAGTTTCCAGTGGGGGGAAATGTGACCGTCCTAGACCAAGCCAAGTCCAAAAATGCCAGGGTATTTCTAGAAGTCTGGCCCTCTGACAAATTAGCCATCAATAGAGAGAAGAGAAGAGAAGAAGAGAAGAGAAGATGAGAGAAGATGATAAGAGAAGAGAAGAGAAGAGAAGATGATAAGAGAAGAGAAGAGAAGATGATAAGATAAGATATAGGTGGAGAGGAGAGGAGAATGGGAAGGAGATTGAAGAGAAGAGAAGAAAGAGAGGAGAACTGTGGGGTCCTTGGTGCTCTCTGAGCTTGGTTATTTTCTTGCAGACGTTTCATGACCCAACTAGGTAACATCATCAGTGCTAGAAGGGAGTGGGGTTTGTGGAGAGGAGGAGGAGGACTGTAGGGTCCCTGGTGCTTTCTGAGCTTGGTTGTTTTCTTGCAGATGTTTCATGACCCAACTAGGTAACGTCATCAGTGCCAGAAGGGAGTGGGGTTTGTGGAGAGGAGGAGGAGGACTGTGGGGTCTTTGGTGTTCTCTGAGCTTGGTTGTTTTCTTGCAGACGTTTCATGACCCAACTAGGTAACATCATCAGTGCTGGCGTTGCCGGCTGGGGAATTCTGGGTGTTGAAGCCCACCCATTTGAAAGTGGCGAAGTTTGAGAAACACTGACCTATACTTTTCTGTTGTGTTGAGGATGTGAAATGGAATAGCAACGTTTTATCATTTTTTCTTTTTTTTTTTCTTTTCCCAGTTTGACCTTCTGGACCAGGAATCTCTGCACGAGTCCCAGGAAAACACCCTCATGATCGAGGACAAGTGTCACCCTCGACAATACTACAAATTTTGGCTCCTTCCCGGGCACTGGATGCGAGTTCGCTACGACCGGTTGGCGCTGCTGGCTCTCTTGGATCGGTGAGCGTCCAATTCGGTGGCTTTTCTGGGCTACCTTGGGAGAGGAGGCATCTCTTAACACAAAAAGCGTGAGACAAACACACACACACACACACACACACACACACACACACCTCCGAGACTGGCACAAAATGGCTGGCTGGCACCTTCTCACTTTGAGAAGTCACCTCAGCGGCCAAAATAGACCCCAAAATTCTGCTAAATCTACTCGATTGAGGGAGGTCTTGTGAGAACTTCAAACCGTGAAGACAATTCCAGAATTTCTTCCAGCTATTTGCACAGGGGTGACCACAACTCCCATTGTTCCCGGCCTGCAGATCCCAGGGAATTGGGAAGTTGGTTGTCATGGTGATATATTCTTCGTTGTGTTCCTTTTTCCTTGGATTGTTCTCTTATAACAGATAAACAGAGTTGGCAGGGACCCTTGCAGGTCATCTAGTCCAACCCCCTGCCCAAGCAGGAGACCTTACATCTGCCTCTACTTGGGATCGAACTCACAGCCTCCTGATTGTGAGGCAAGAGCTCCACCTCTAGGCCACAGCAGCTTCTTCATTATTTTATTTATTATTTTACTTCTGTTTACACTCCTTTCCTTTTCTTTTTATTAATTGTAAGCTGCCATGGCGAGATAGACGGCAAACAAATTTAACAAATAAATAAATTTACTTTGAGCAGCAGTATTGAGGAAAAACAGCGAACGTCTCCTTCATAAATTCCAACTTTGTCCTAAGAATGTAACGTGCCAATAGATGAATTCAGAATATGAAAGTGGAAAGTGGTTTAGTAATGCAGTTCTAGAGCAAAGTTGTGCAAAATGCACGGGAAGGGAATTCATAGCCACCGTTCAGTGCCGTCGTAACTTCAAATGGCCGCTGAACGAATGGTTGTAAGTGGAGGACTACCTGTATGAATTTCTGCAGAACCTTTAGAGCAGTTGGGCAGTGTGCGTTGTGGTCCGCCAGCCGCCCGTGCAGCTGGTAGCGGATCCCGTTTGAGAAGAGGCCGATGTGGTGATGCGCCAGTGGCCTGTGCAGCTGGCACCCGAGTCTGACAGTGAAGAGGCTGGCGAGGACTCGGTGCCAGAGGCAGAGATTCATCCAGGGCCTTCAGAACCTCCAGAACCTCACATCGGTGATGAGGAAGAAGAGGCTCCTCCTCTTCTTAATGCACGGGCACGCAGAGCTGCCAAAAGGCAGGAATGGTTCCTCAGGAGGAGGTGCTATTTTCCTTCCTTCCTTCCTTCCTTCCTTCCTTCCTTCCTTCCTTCCTTCCTTCCTTCCTTCCTTCCTTCCTTCCTTCCTTCCTTCCTTCCTTCCTTCCTTCCTTCCTTTCTTCCTTCCTTCCTTCCTTCCTTCCTTGTGGTTAGAATGTAGTATTACAGGCTAACTCTGCCAAATGCCAGCAGTTCGATTCTGACTGGCTCAAGGTTGACTCAGCCTTCCGTCCTTCCGAGGTCGGTAAAATGAGGACCCAGATTGTTGGGGCCAAGAGGCTGACCTTGTAAACCGCTTAGAGAGGGCCTACAAAGCACCGTGAAGCGGTATATAAGTCTTAAGTGCTATTGCTATTGCTAAGTTTGATAACTTAGCAAAGGTGTGTGAACTGTGACCCCAGGATTACTTTCCTTTGCTCGCTCGCTCTGCCCCACCCCCTAAAAATTTGGATGAATCCCAGCTCCTACATATGTTGTTTATTAAAAACCGTGGCCTTCATGTGCCGGAGAGCAAGCTAGCTGTTCCTTCTAAGTTTTTCTTTTTTAGCCTCGCTTTCTTCTTTCTGCTCTTCCAGGAATCGTCAAGTAGCCGAGAACATGTTTGTGGTGTTCTTGGTGACCCTGGTGGCTTTCCTGGGCTACCTCCTCCTCCTCCAGGACTTCTTCCAAGACATCTGGGTCTTCCAGTTCTGCGTGGTCATCGCCAGCTGCCAGTACTCTTTGCTCAAGGTGAGACGAAGGCTTGGGTGGGGAGGGAAACTGTACGTCCCTGCTAGCCAAAGACTGGACCTGGTGAAACAGAGGGATAGAATCAAGATCACGTAAAGTGTTAATACCACTTTATAATGCCTTGGGAAGACCACACTTGGAATACTGCATCCAGTTTTGGTTGCCACGATATTCAAAAAAAGGATGTGGAGACTCTAGAAAGAGTGCAGAGAAGAGCAACAAAGAGGATTAGGGGACTGGAGGCTAAAACATATGAAGAACGGTTGCAGGAACTGGGTATGTCTAGTTTAATGAAAAGAAGGACTAGGGGTGACATGATAGCAGCCTTACGATATCTCAGGGGCTGCCACAAAGAAGAGGGAGTCAAGCTATTCTCCAAAGCACCTGAGGGCAGGACAAGAAGCAATGGGTGGAAACTAAACAAGGAGAGAAGCAACTTAGAACTAAGGAGAAATTTCCTGACAGTTAGAACAATTAATCCGTGGAACAGCCTGCCTCCAGAAGTTGTGAATGCTCCAACACTGGAAGTTTTTAAGAAGATGTTGGATAACCATTTGTCTGAAGTAGTGTAGGGTTTCCTGCCTGAACAGGGGGTTGGACTAGAAGACCTCCAAGGTTCCTTCCAACTGTGCTATTCTATTCTATTCTATTCTATTCTATTCTATTCTATTCTATTCTATTCTATTCTATTCTATTCAGAATCCTGTTCCTATTCTATTCTATATTCTATTCTATTCTATTCTATTCTATTCTATTCTATTCTATTCTATTCTATTCTATTCTATTCTATTCTATTCTATTCTATTCTATTCTATTGGAATTAGTAACTGCAACCCTCTGCAACCCTCCTTCGTTGCCGACCCGGCTCCCCTCTGACATTCAGATTTTCCAGGGGCCTCCATCAACAAGGCGGTTGACGCCCTCCCCAATAAAAGGTTCCTTTTGAAATGCCATGTTTCAAGAGTCTTTACTTTCTTGAATAAGGGGGTGAGGCCGGACCTTAGATAAAGCAGGCTCCCCCCCCCCCCTGCTACTGTCCCGTCTAGCTGGCAAAAAGCGATGGGATTTTTTAACTTCCTTCGGTGGATCCCCAATTTCCCCACTAAGGCTGGGCTAATCAGGCACTGAGTGCAATCCCGAGTCTAGTAATGCGGACTAATTTTTTTTCTCCTTCTATTTCATTTTTTCCAGAGTGTACAGCCAGATGCTGCCTCTCCCATGCACGTGAGTATTTGGCTAGGAGAAACCTGAACAGGTTTAACAGAGGCAGGTGTGGAACTGGGGTTAAAGCAGTATTTCTCAACCTTGGCAACTGTAAGTGGTGAGGATTTCAACTCCCAGAATTCCCCAGCCAAGTTGAAGTCCACATCTTTTAAAGCACGCCGGCTGGGGAATTCTGGGAGTTGAAGCCCTCCCATCTTAGAGGGTGCTGGCTGGGGAATTCTGGGAGTTGAAGCCCTCCCATCTTAAAGCATGTTGGCTGGGGAATTCTGGGAGTTGAAGTCCACCCATCTTAAAGCATGCTGGCTGGGGAATTCTGGGAGTTGAATTCCAAGTCTCTTAAACCATTACTAGCTGGGGGATTCTGGGAATTGAAGCCCAGCCATCTTAAAGCATGCTGGCTGGGGAATTCTGGGAGTTGAATTCCAAGTCTCTTAAACCATTACTAGCTGGGGGATTCTGGGAATTGAAGCCCAGCCATCTTAAAGAATGCTGGCTGGGGAATTCTGGGAGTGGAAGCCTACCCATCTTTAAGGATGCTGGCTGGAGAATTCTGGGAATTGAATTCCAACTCTCTTAAACCATACTAGCTGGGGAATTCTGGGAATTGAAGCCAGCCATCTTAAAGCATGCTGGCTGGGGAATTCTGGGAGTTGAAGTCCACATCTCCTAACCCAGGGGTAGGCAAACTACAGCTCTTTGAGGACCTGTGGACTTCAACTCCCAGAATTCCTGAACCAGCCATGCATGCATGGCTGGCTCAGGAATTCTGGGAGTTGAAGTCCACAGGTCCTCAAAGAGCTGTAGTTTGCCCATCGCTGTTCTAACCCATGCTGGCTGAGGAAATCTGGGAGTTGAAGTCCACCCATCTTAAAGTTCCTGAGGCTGAGAAACACTGACCTAAAAGAAATTCTTGGCTGGACAACTAGTGACCCAGTTCTTTCTGGGCCAGGCACCGAGTGTGTCATAAATCTCAGCCACATTCCCAAAGCTTTTTCAAGCTCCATTTCTCCCGGCAGGGTCACAACTGGATCATTGCCTACAGCCGGCCGGTTTACTTCTGCGTGGCTTGCCTCTTGATTTGGCTGCTGGATCTCTGCGCTCGGATCGGGCCCTTCCCTCCCATCGTCCTCTACGACGTCACCCTTTTCTCCACCGACTTCTTCTACTGCACCCGGGACGTGGCTATCGGTACGCGACCGATTGCGGGGTTGGGAGAGCTCGGGCCTTGTTAAGCAACTCGCGGTATTATGCGGACGTAACGTCTTCCCTTGGCCTAATTTTTTTTCTCCTTTTTTTTCTGTTTTTTCTTTTCTTTTTTTTCCCAGTGTTCACTCTTTGCTTCCCCGCCATCTTCCTCTTTGGGCTTCTTCCGCAAGTCAACACTTGCTTCATGTACCTTCTGGAACAGGTCGAGATGAACATCTTTGGCGGGACAGGTGAGGGGAGGGAAGGGTTAAGGGGAGTCGGGACCGTTTGGAAGTAGGGTAAGGAAACACCTTTGGAATTTGACCACTGTAACAGTGGAGGAGAATATTTGTGGCTCAGGCTTGAACTGGGGGCTCCTTGGTGCTCTCTGAGCTTGGCTGTTTTCTTGCAGGCGTTTCATAACCCAACTAGGTAACATCATCAGTGCTAGAAAGGAAGTGTGGTTGTAGAGAGGAGGAGGAAAACTGTGGGGTCCTTGGGGCTCTCTGAGCTTGGCTGTTTTCTTGCAGACGTTTCATGAGCCAACTATATAACAATATCAGTGCTAGAAGGGAGGAGGATTTGAGGGGGAGGAAGAGGAGGAGGAGAGGAAGACCAGGAGGAGGAGATGGAGAGGAAGGAGAAGGAGAACGAGGACTGTGTGGTCCTTAGTGCTCTCTGAGCTTGGCTGCTTTCTTGCAGGCGTTTCATAACCCAACTAGGGAACATCATCAGTGCTAGAAGGGGTGGTCGGGTTTTGCTCCTTGTTAATAAGAGATTTCCCCCCCCCCAAATGAAATAGTCCTCAACTTACATTCATTTAGCTTCCATTCAAAGTTACTGAGAAAAGTGACACCTTCCCCTCTGCAGTTTCCTCTGCTACCTTTTTATTGTAGCTTTGTTCCAGGAATTTTCTTCAACTTCCCAGTCGAGCCTCCCACCTTGAGATCTCTTGGTGGTGACCTGTCCAGGCCCGGCTTGCTCAGCCTCTGAGATCAACCAAAGTCAAGCAGAAACTTGCTATTCACTGTCCTGTTGCTGTTGTTGTTTCTTTCACGTCCAGCTGCTACCAGTCCCCTCACTGCCTTGTTTGCCCTGCTCCGCAGCATCCTCGTGGCTGGCCTCCTCTACGGGTTCTGCCTCGGAGCCATCAAGGTATCGGCTCTGCGAAGGAGGGTTGCTTTGGGTGAGGGGTGGGGGACTATCTATAATGGGTCAGTCTCAAAAATGACGTTTTAATCCCACACTGAGCAAATGTCTAACCAGGGACCCCTACAATGTTCGATTTGGGGAAAACACATCGTAAAATATCAGCCTTGCAGGCGGCTGGTCATTTGCATCCTTTTAGAGCAGTGGTTCTCAACCTTCCTAATGCCGCGACCCTTTAATACAGTTCCTCGTGTGGTGGGTGACCCCCCAACCATAAAATAATAAAATTATTAGGAAACTCAGGGGTGGGTTCTAACTTACCTTGCTGCCGGTTCGCTTTCTCCTGCGCTGCGTGGCCGCGCCTCATAGCCGCGCGTGCGCTTTGCACGTGCACACATGCACAGTGCCGAGTTTTTTTAAAAAAAAATTGTCAAAAAAAAAAGCCGAAAACAAGATGGCGACGCAGGCGCAGTGCAGGAAATTCGACTTCTGCGCATGCTCAGAAGTTCCCATGTGATGGGGTTGGCGCGATGATGTCATCACGGCGGGTACTCTTTATGTGGGCGTATCTGCATGTGGGTGGACCCGTCTGGAGACGGATAGAAGAGCGGTGTCTCGGTTCCTAAGACCATTGGAAATATGTGTTTTCCGATGGTCTTAGGCGACCCCTGTGAAAGGGTCGTTCGACCCCCAAAGGGGTCGCGACCCACAGGTTGAGAACCGCTGTTTTAGAGGGTCATTGAGGCCACTTGGAGGTTTATCTGTGTCCTCAGGGTCACCTGAGTGGTGCAAATGGTTCCTGTAGTCTGCAATTTCTCCTCTGAAAATTCATTCCTATTCCCACACCATTCAAAGGGAGTTCATCCCAAATTGTATGGCTAAAAGTCTGTAGAGATTCTCAGCCATCCAGGTTGTCCCAAAGATGTTTTTTTCAGGAGGCAACTGGACTTTCTTGTTTTTTCTTCAAAGACGTTTCGCTTCCCATCCCAGAAGCTTCTTCAGTTCGGACCGGAGAGTGGGGAATGGAAGGATTTATATTCCATGCAGACAGCTGGTCATTTGCATCCTTTTAGAGGGTCGTTGAGGCCACTTGGAGGTTTATCTGTGTCCTCAGGGTCAGCTGAGTGGCGCAAATGGGTCCAGAGCTTTCTTGGAACTGCTGTAAGGCCGTGTTGTAGACTGGAGATAGACGATGTCATATCTCTCCCCCTTTGTTGAGAGAGGGCCAAGTGGCCTCAACGACCCTCTAAATAAAGGATGCAAATGACCAGCTGTCTGCAAGGAGTATAAATCCTTCCATTCCCCACCATCCAGCCAGAGCTGAAGAAGCTTCTCGGATGAGAAGCGAAACGTCTCCAAAGAAAAAACAAGAAAGTCCAGTTGCCGCTTGGGGAAAAAAAGCACCTTTGGGCCAACCAGGACCTGGATGACGGAGACTCTCCACAGACATCCTAAAATATATTGTTGCTGCTCCTGGATACACAACTTGGCTGTGCTTTGCGAACAAACCTGTGCTTTGTAGAGTTGATACGTTGTAAACACCAGCATGCCGGACATCCCTTGCGTTCTCTTCCCGCTTTCCAGGTTCCGTGGGGTGACCAGCATGTGCCCGTCCTCTTTTCGGTCTTTTGCGGCATCCTGGTGTCCCTGTCCTACCATCTCAGCCGTCAGAGCAGCGACCCTACCATCCTCTGGTCTGTAGCCCACCCCCACCCCCTCAACCCTCAGGGGTGTTCTGACCTAGGCGTTCCCAAACCACGAAGCAGGCTCCTTGTCCCGACAAAAAAACCCTTTTTTATTAAGTTGCTGTGAATTCTTCTCATTCACAGCCAACAAAGTCTTTCAAGGGTGAATTTACAGTCACAGACCTTATCTGTCTTGGAGAGCTGCCAGGCTCTCTTCAAAACTTGGCAACGAGTCTCTGAGAGTCACGAACCAATGAAGCGAACTAATTGTCTCCTGCAAACTCCCCTCCCCGTTCGCTCCTCTTTTATTCCCTATGGGAGGGGCCATTCATCATCCACCTGTGGCTTTACTCCCAAGTCGACCCTTGTTCCTCAGCTGTTCCCTTCGTCTGGCAGCTCTGCCCATGCGCACACTGGGAACAGGCTCCAGCTGTTCGTCTGCCTCACTGATGTCTGACTCCGAAGGCAGCTGATAACTGTCAGACGGCCCTGGTCCCGTCTCTGCCTCAGACGCAGAGCCTTCCCCAGACTCCAGGACTGGCCCATGTTCCTCCCCAACTTCCTCACTGTCCGAATCTGCTGCCAGCTCTGCTGGCCGCTGGCGGGCCACAATAGGAGGTTTTTTTCGCTAGGGAGAAGACAAGACCCTGTCACTTGGATGCTCCTTATTCAACAAACCAATTTTCTCTCCTTCCCCCGATGGTTAGGTCTCTGATCCGCACCAAGCTTTTCCCCGAGTTTGAAAACCGCAACTTGGACAACCCCCCGGTCGGCGTGAAGGATCCCCTCCCGGAGAAACTGCGCAATTCCCTGGTGAGGAAGGCGTTTGCCCTGAGAAGCAGACTTGGGGGTCTCTTAATGGGGAGGAGGAACTAAACTGTGGTGGCTTGATAGCGGGGAGATCAGTCCTCCGGAGGTCGATGGATCTTTGCTTCCCTTTTGAAGTCATTTTTACTTAGAAAATAAAACTGAGATTCAAATCTAATTAACAAAATATTTATTTCAGTAGAAAAGTAATAAAAAGAATTCCTTATTAAGCTACATCTTATCGGCTAAAGAATAAATCACTTCTACCTTCGGCAGAAATGGCGGAAGAGAAAGAAGGAGTTGACTTCAGGAATGCAGGCATGCGTAATAGAACATATCATACGTCTGCTTGACCATAAATACAAGAAACAGTAGAAAACATAGAGATGCACAAACTGACAATATTCACATCGTGACATGGCTCGAATGCTCTGCCAGCGAAAACAATGCTCCCAGTCTCCGTTTTCGGCTGGGACAGCCTCCTGCAACCCACTGCCAGCGAAAACGGAGCTTGGGAGGGCCGCACTGGCAGAGGGTTGCAGGAGGCCATCCCAGCCGAAAACGGAGATTGGGAGCCCCGTTTTCGCTGGCAGAGGCACCGTGGGCCGGTCCTTCGCTGTTTCCAGGGTGGCCCCGCGGGCCAGATCTAAGCATCCCGCGAGCCCGAGCTGGCCCGCGGGCCTTGAGTTTGACACCCCTCAACTAAACCACGATGGAAAGGGGATCCAGCCCCGGAGAAGGTGCATTCCCAATCCAGAGCTTCTGGCTTCTCCTTTCCTGCTGTTCCACATAAGCCATTTGTCAGAAATGGTGTAGGGTCTCCTGCTTTTAGCTGTGGGTTGGACTAGATGACCTATAAGGTCCCTTCCAACTCTGTTAATCTCTAAAAATATCCATCCCACTGTGTTAAAAAAAAGGACCTCCTGGGACATTTTTTTTCTCCCAAGAAAATTGTACTGAAAAGCCGTATGGGTGCAGAAGGAGAAAAGCCAGTTCTGATGTTTTCGCGCGCAAACAGCATAGGAAAACCGTTTCCTTTCCCCCCCCGAACCTCCCGCTGTCCAATGTCCACCAATCAATTATACTTGCTTTATTTTGGAAACGGCCAGTCTGCCTCGGAGGTTCCCAAGTGATGACCTTGTGGTTTGAGTCTGTCTCACACTTCCAGGCGACACACTCTTGTTACGGTTGTCTGGTTGTGTAGTGAGTCAACCGTGACAATAGCAATAGCACTTAGACTTATATACCACTTTATAGTGCTTTTACAGCCCTCTCTAAGCAATTTACAGAGTCAGCCTCTTGCCCCCAACACTCTGGGTCCTCATTTGACCCACCTTGGAAGGACGGAAGGCTGAGTCAACCTTGAGCCGGTGAGAATCAAACTGCCAAATTGCAGGCAGCCGGCAGTCAACAGAAGGAGCCTGCAGTACTGCGCACTAACCACTGCGCCACCGTGACTCAATACCTTTTTTTTGTCCTTCTGCCCAACACAGCGCGAGATCCTTCACTCCGACCTCGTCATGTGCTTCATCATCGCGGTGCTGACCTTCGCCATCAGCGCCAGCACCGTCTTCATCGCTCTTGAGGTAACCTAAGGCAAGAATATTGGGGGGGTTGGGGGAAGGAACGGTGCATGGGGTGGACAGTAGGTTGCGCCTTGGTGTGTGGGTCCAGGGGAACGCTGGCTGTCCAAGTAATCCTCGACTTGCTACAGTTCGTTTCGTGACCGTTCAAAGTTACAGCGGCACTGAAAACGGGGACTTACGACCGTTTTTCACACCTACGACCGTTGCCGCATCCCCGTGGTTCACATGGTTAAAATTCCGACTCTTGGCAATCGACTCCTATTTTATGACAGTTGCCTGCCGAAGTTGTGGGTCCTTCAACACTGGAGGTTTTTAAGCAGAGATTGGACAAGCCTTTGTCTGAAACGGTTGGTGTAAGGTTTCCTGCTGGAACGGGGTTGGACTAGCGGACCTCTGAGGTCCCTTCCAACTCTGGTATTTCTGTTGTTCTGTTTTTCATGTGATTCCCCTTTTGCGACCTTTTTTTTTACTTAAAATTTTTATTAGTTTATAATACGGCATACAAACAGAATACGAAAGTAAATAGTAGGGAAGTTAGGGGAGAAAAAGGGGATAGTGGGGGAAAGCAAGAAGAAAAAGAGGGGGGAAATGGAGGGCATTGACTTCCAATTCCTTTGGTACAGTAAAATAAGGCATTAACTGTTAGAATATTCATGACTGGGAGAGCCAGTGGTAACAAGGTCAGCCAATGAATAGGCATAGCAACTAAGTCAGCCAATGGGAGCTACCCACTTCTGAGTCTGTGCAGAGAATCAAAATTGAAACTTAAGCTTAAGGCTGGCTGTGGCTCCACTCTCCACCCTGTACTCTGCTGAAATGAAACTTAACTCTCCTGCCTGTGTTTACCTGTAACTGATTGAAGAAGAATTCTACTTGTGGTATTGTCTATATATATGTTTATATATATATATAAATGTTTATAAAGAAGTTATTGAATCCAGCTGAATCAGTCATCTGTGTGAGCTTCTGCTTTTGATTTTGCAATAAACTTTAACATTAACATCTAACCACAACTTTTTACCTTTACATAATAATAATAATAATAATAATAATAATAATAATAATAATAATAATAATAATAATAATAATAATAATAATAATAATAATAATAATAATAATAATAATAATAATAATAATAATAATAATAGAAGCATAGTAAATGGAGAAGCCAGATTCCGTGCTACTAACTTAAAATCACTCCAGTGATTCACTTCAGAACTGTGACAAAAAAAGGTCGTAAAATGGGACAAAACTTACTTAACAACTGTCTCGCTTAACGACAGAAATCTTGGGCCCAATTGTCGTAAGTCAAGGACTAACTGTATGGATGATGGGCCGCATACAGTAGAAGGCATCTGAGCCCACCTCCTGCAGGGCTGGTGTGATCACATGACACACAGCCCGCCCCCCCCCCAAGGCAGGGGGTCCTCAAACTTGGCAACTTTTAAGACTTGTGGACTCCACAAGTCTTCAAAGTTGCCGAGTTTGAAGACCTCTGCCTTGAGCGGATGGGCATCCATAAAAACTTTGGAACCAGGTCATAAGTTCCTTTGGGGGAATCCATCGTAAGTTCAAACGTTCGCTAAACGGGAGGTTGTAAGTCGAGGGCTACCTTAACAAAGAGCCGAGGTGGCGCGGTTAGAGTGCGGTACTGCAGGCCACTTTAGCTGACTGTGATCCGCAGGTCAGCGGTTCAAATCTCACCGGCTCAAGGTTGACTCAGCCTTCCATCCTTCCGAGGTAGGTAAAATGAGGACCCAGATTGTTGGGTGCAATGTAAAATATACACTGCTTACTGGTGTAAACCGCTTAGAGAGTGCTTGCACTGTGAGGCGGTATATAAATCTCACAAATAAATAAATAAATAAATAATAAATAAATAATAAATAAATAAATAAATAAATAAATAAATAAATAAATAAATACCTATAATTTTGCTTTTTCTGCCTTTCTTAGTCTGTCTTAGGCTATGTGCTCTATGCCCTGGCAGGGCTGGTAGGCTTCGTCACCCACTACCTCCTGCCCCAACTCCGGAAGCAGCTGCCCTGGTTTTGCCTCTCGCAGCCCGTCCTGAAGCCACGGGAATACAGCCAGTTCGAAGTCCGCAGTAAGTGCGCCTGGATTGGAAGTGAATGGAGGGCTCTGGGCTCTACGGCTCTTCCTCTCATCCCCGATCACTAGGCATGCTGGTTGGTTGAAAGTGAAAGCAGCGCTTGAGCATCGACTGGATCCCAATTTAATTTCTTGCACGAAAACCTCCGACAGGATTGCATCTAGAGTAGAGTCTACCATTAGCCATCTAAAAATGGGTGGACTTCAACTCCCAACATTCCCCAGCCAACATGGCCATTGCCCAGAATTCTGGGAGTTGAAGTCCAGCCATCCTAAAGCATGCTGGCTGGGGAATTCTGGGAGTTGAAGTCCACCCATCTTAAAGCATGCTGGCTGGGGAATTCTGGGAGCTGAAGTCCACCCATCTTAAAGCATGCTGGCTGGGGAATTCTGGGAGCTGAAGTCCACCCATCTTAAAACATGCTGGCTGGGGAATTCTGGGAGTTGAAGTCCACCCATCTTAAAGCATGCTGGCTGGGGAATTCTGGGAGTTGAAGTCCACCCATCTTAAAGCATGCTGGCTGGGGAATTCTGGGAGTTGAAGTCCAGCCATCTTAAAGCATGCTGGCTGGGGGATTCTGGGAGTTGAAGTCCACCCATCTTAAAGCATGCTGGCTGGGGAATTCTGGGAGTTGAAGTCCACCCCTCTTAAAGGATGTTGGCTGGGGAATTCTGGGAGTTGAAGTCCACCCATCTTAAAGCATGCTGGCTGGGGAATTCTGGGAGCTGAAGTCCACCCATTTTAAAGCATGCTGGCTGGGGAATTCTGGGAGTTGAAGTCCACCCATCTTAAAGCATGCTGGCTGGGGAATTCTGGGAGCTGAAGTCCACCCATTTTAAAGCATGCTGGCTGGGGAATTCTGGGAGTTGAAGTCCACCCCTCTTAAAGCATGCTGGCTGGGGAATTCTGGGAGCTGAAACAGTGGGCTAGACTGTAGATTGGAATAGCTGTAGACCAGATTAGGAAGTTGCAGAATCCCTGGTCTTTGACCTTGTCTCAAGCGTGTTATACTTGGCGATTTGGGGTTGAAATGGGGGAAGCGAGGTGGTCTTCATCCTTTTCTTTTGGCCCTCTCTACTTCCCCCTCCCGTCCTCCCAGGCGCTGCCGAGTTGATGTGGTTTGAAAAGCTCTACGCCTGGCTGCAGTGCGTCGAGAAGTACGTCATCTACCCAGCTGTTGTGCTGAACGCCCTGACGATCGATGCCCACTGGGTCAGCAGCCCTCGGCAGGAGAAGCTCTGCATTCCGTAAGTCCATCCCGTCCCGGCGGGCCTGCAGTCCCATTGGTGGGGAGCAGGGCTTGTAATTCCCGTGACATCACATCACACGTACAAAGGCGGTACGAAGGAGGTAGAGCTGACGACATCACATCACGACACGCAACACAAGCACAACACAAAGGAGGTTGGGTTTACAGGGCAAGGATACTTTTACTGTTTTGCAACGTCACATCACACGTATAAAGGGAGTAGAGATTATGGACAAGGCTGCTTTTATTGGTGGTGGCGCAGTGGTCGGAAGGCAGTACTGCAGGCTAATTCTGCCGACTGCCAGCCAGTTCGATTCTCACCAGCTCAAGGCTGACTCAGCCTTCCATCCTTCCAAGGTGGGTAAAATGAGGACCCAGATTGTTGGGGGCAAGAGGCTGACTTTATAAACCGCTTAGAGAGGGCTGTAAAGCACCATGAAGTGGTATATAAGTCTAAGTGGTATTGTTATTCTATCCTGTCCCTATTCCTATTCCTATTCCTATTTCCCAATTCTATTCCATTCCATTCTTCCCTTCTTCTCTCCTCTCCACCCCTCCTCCCCTCCTCTCCCCCTCCTCCCCTCCTCTCCTCTCCACCCCTCCCCTCCTCCTCCCCTCTCCCTCCTCCCCTCTCCTCTCCTCCCCTCCTCTCCTCCCCTCCTCTCTTCTCCTCTCCTCTCCTCTCCTCCCCTCTCCTCTCCTCCTCCCCTCCCCTCCTCTCCTTCTCTCCTCTCCTCCCCTCTCCTCTCCTCCTCCCCTCCCCTCCTCTCCTTCTCTTCTGTCCTCTCCACCCCTCCTCCCCTCTCCTCCCCTCCTCTCCTTCTCTCTCCTCTCCTCTCCACCCCTCCACTCCTCCTCCCCTCTCCTCTCCTGTCCTCTCCTCCCCTCCTCCCCTTCTCCTCCCCTCCCCTCCCCTTCCTTCCTCTTTCCTCCCCTCCTCTCCTTCCCTCTCCTCCCTTTCCCTCCTTCTCTCCCCTCCTCTCCTCTTCCCCCGCCCTTCCCTTCCCTTCTGAATCCTATTCCATTCCAATTCCTTTTCTGTTCCTCTCCTCTCCACCCCTCTCCTCTTTTCATTCCTCATTCCTAATTCCATTCCTAATTCTATTCTGTTCTGTTGCCGACCCTGGCCATAATTAATGGAGGGAGCAAATCTTTCAACCGTTTGTATTCTTTTCTTTCTTTCTTTTTCCCTTAAGAGAGAGATTGGTAATAGCTGTCCCTGTCTTTCCTCTCCCCGCACCCAACCCGACCACAGGTGCCGAGCTCTTCTTCTCACCGTGGCTGGCATGAAACTTCTGCGGAGTTCCTTCTGCTGCCCCCCGCAACAGTACGTCACCCTGGGCTTCACCGTCCTCTTCTTTCAGTTCGACTACAAGCAATATTCGGAGGGTTTTCTCACCGACTACTTCATCATGTCTATTCTCTTTAGCAAGGTGCGTGCTGGCTTGGGCCTGTTCCCCTCCCCTTTGTATCTATAATTTATCTAGAATCTGTATCGCAGGGAGGCCTTCTACCACATACCTCCCTACCACCGGTTAGATCCCACAGGGCTGGTCTGCTTCGGCTTCCGTCAGCTAAGCAATGTCGGCTGGCGGGACCGCGGGTGAGGGCCTTCTCTGTGGCTGCCCCCGGCTCTCTGGAATCAACTACCCCCCGAGTTCCGTACTATCCCCGCCTTGTTGGCTTTCAGGAAAACTGTGAAGACCTGGCTTTTTCGGCAGGCCAGGGATTATTAATGAATTGTATGGAAGAATTATTGGTGTGGGTTTATGATAAGAGTTGAATGAATGAATGTTTTAAATGGGTAAAATGTTTTTTAAATTGTTGTTTTTAACTTTATTTTATATTGACATTATTGTGTGTGTTGTGAGCCGCTCAGAGTCCCTGCGGAG